>LR738715.1:644931449-644950103 GCA_902687465.1 Secale cereale
CCCCCCCCGGTCTGTCTGTCCGAAAACGTCAAACACTGGGAATACTTTCCCGGATGTTATCCCTCTTCGCCAGTATCGTGTAGCACCGTGTTAGGTCACCCCTAGCACCGCGTTTTGCCTTGTTACATTTTGTGATGCTATTGTTTGCTCTGTTATTTATTTGTTTCCGCTTCGTTGCTTCTTTTCGGTAGACTCCGATACCGCGCTAGACCGGAGACCATTGATGCTTTGGTTTTGACTACGACCACGCTTCCGAAGATTCCTTTCATCTGCAGAGCTACCAGGCAAGCCCCCTCCCCTTGATCACCAGATATCGCCCATTCTCCTCTCTTATTCTTGCATTAGGTTTGCTACTGTTGTTGATTCGATAGATCCTATTCTGTTGCATAGCCTGTCATTGTTGCTACAACTATTGATACCTTTACCTGCTATCCTAAATGCTTAGTATAGGATGCTAGTATTCCATCAGTGGCCCTACACCCTTGTCCGTCTGCCATGCTATTCTATCGGGTCGTGATCACTTCGGGAGGTGATCACGGGTATATACTATATTATTACATACTCATGTTGATGATTCAGAGATGGGGCTATAGGGGCAGGTGGTTCCACACAGGTAGTGGTGGGCCTGGGTTCCCGACAGCCCCTTGATGGTTACTTTGTGGCGGAGCGACAGGGCGGGTTGCGACCACCTAGGAGACAGGTGGGCCTGGCCCTGGTCGTTGTCCACGGTTATTTCATAATAACATGTTTAACGAGATCTTGGTATTTGATCTGAGTCTGTCCATTGGCCTATACGCACTAACTAGCTACATGGGAATAGTTATGGGCACTCGACGTCGTGGTATCAGCCGAAGCCTTCTTGACGTGAGCGACTTAGCGGCGCGCGCCGGATTGGACTGGAACGCCGCTCTGGTATTAGGAGCGGCTAGGTCTGCTTACCGGCCACCCTCGCAACGTGCAGGTGTGCATTGGGCGATGGGCCCAGACCCCCGTGCGCTTAGGGTTTAGACCGGCGTGCTGATCTCTCTGCTGTGCTTAGGTAGGGCTGCGACGTGTTGATCTTCCGAGGCCGGGCATGACCCTGGACAGTGTGTCCGGCCAAATGGCATCGAGCGTGCTAGGTTATGTGGTGCACCCCTGCAGGGAAGTTAATCTATTAGAATAGCCAAACCAAACCAATAATTCGAAGAGACTTGCAAGGATATTATAACCACACATAAAGAGTTCACAAAAGAACCAAATATTTCCCATAGATAATCTTGATCATAAACCCACAATTCATCGGATCTCGACAAACACACCGCAAAAAGAGATTACATCGAATAGATCTCCTCAAAGTCCGAGGAGAACTTGGTATTGAGATCCAAAGAGAGAGAAGAAGCCATCTAGATACTAGCTATGGACCCGAAGGTCTGTGATAAACTACTCACAACTCATGGTGAGGCGATGATTAGGGGTGGGCATTCGGTTTATATGGTTAATTCCGTTCAGTTTATTTGGGTTTCTAAAATTTCGGTTTCTGAAAAATGACAACCGAAATAATCACAATAAAAATTGCCACCAAACCTTATTAACCAAAATATATCGGTTTGGTCTGTTCGGTTAACCGAAAAACCAAAATACATGTGCTGCACCATCAGTTGAAGCAGCATATCATGTAACGATTTTTATACTTTGTACAGACATAGCCGCCAACCATCTTAAAAAATAGCTACCAATTAGTATTTGCATGCATGAGATCCTATAATCTAGGCACTAGACCCATGCTCTTGTGATTGGATGAATCGATGTATAATTTTCAAAGCGATACACAACTAGCTAGTGACTTAGACTAATTGGCCATCATATTGTGCTTGCGCCGGAGAGAAACAAGTAGTGGACTCATAATTCGGTTAGTTTGGTGTATACGGTTTTTCTCAATCAAAAACCGATTTAAAATTAAACACCAAATAATTTCTGTTTTCCAAACCAAACCGAATAACCAAAAACCGATTTAGCCTATATTTCGGTTAAAATGGTTCGGTTCGGTTTCAAATATCGGTTTTCGGTTTGAAAGTGTCGATGAAGATGATGATGTAGAAGCACTCCGTGGTAGATCCCCCCCTCCGGCGAAGCTCTGGAACAGGCCCCAAGATGGGATCTCACGGGAACAGAAGGTTGCGGCGGTGGAACTAGGGTTTTCTCAGTTTTTCTGGTGGTTTCGGGGTATGTAGGTATATATAGTAGGAAGGAGGGCACCGGGGGCCAAACGTGGGGCCCACGAGGCAGGGGGCGCGCCCTATAGGGGGGCACACCCCCCACCCTCGCGGACGCCACGTATGCCCTACTCCGTAGTTCTCAAGTCTCCCGTGCGTATTTTGCTCAAAAAATATCTCTCCCGAAGGTTTCATTCCGTTTGGACTCCGTTTGATATTCCTTTTCTGTAAAACCCTGAAATAGGCAAAAAACAGCAATCTGGACTTGGCCTTTGGGTTAACAGGTTAGTCCCAAAAATAATATAAAAGTGTATAACTGATACGTCCAAAACGTATCTATAATTTCTGCTTGCTCCATGCCACTTTTGGGTGATATTGCTATGATATTTATACACTTCCATACACTTTTGATCATATTTGGACTAACCTACTAATCCAGTGCATCCCAGTGCCAGTTTCTGTTTTCGGCTGTTTTTGTATTTCAGGTTTTCACATTACGAGAACTGTCAGGAAAAATCCAGAAAAATTATATAAAAAATCAGCGTTCCAGAACCTACCTTGCGCGGCCCCCCCTGGGCCGCGCCGGGGGGCGCCTGGGCCCCCCGAGCCCCGTCTGGTGCCCCCCTTTGGCATATATTTAGAGCGTCCTTCGAAACCCTCAGGACGGGAACTCTTTTTCGCGATCTCATCTCTGTTCCGCCGCCGCCGCCGCTTCCAAGATCGGGAGCACCAGGAGAACTCTTCCCGGCACCCTGCCGGAGGGGAGGATCACCACCGGGAGCTTCTCCACCACCATGGACGCCTCCCGGATGAGTTGTGAGTAGTCTCCCTTGGACCATGAATCCATGACCAGTAGCTATGTGATGTTCTCTTCCCGTTCTTGTGCTTCACTAATTAGTCCTCGTGAGCTGCCCTACATGATCGAGGCACATATGTAATCCTTATGCTGTTGCTATGATGAGTTTGCTGGGATCCGATGGATTATGAGATTATGTTCAGATGGTGATTGAGTAATATATTTGATCTACCTCTTTTATATTTATGTTCATAAGTAATTCTTGCATGTTCTCCATTGTTATTTATTGCTTTGGCCAAGTAATACGTAGTGACTCCAAGAGGGAACGTTATGCTCGATTGTGGGTTCATGCCCCTCGATGACTAGCTTGAGTGACAAAAACATGAGTCTAGGGGATGTGCTGTTGCCACAAGGGGGAAAACAACGGTGCTTGTGCCCGCGGGTGCAAGGATTGTTTACTTTATGCAAAGTTCTTTAAATGCAGTTGTCTGTTGCATTGAGTTTACACTATGGGTGGGGCTCGCAACTTAATACCAGCGAGATGTTCTGGATAGATATCTCAAGGTGGATGATTAGTAGTAGATATTGATGGATTTCGGTCTACTTACTTTGGCGTACCACCCATGCTTTGAACCTCAACCTTTCTTGCAATGTAGTCAGCATTGGTTTGTGTTCGTGGTCTTGTCAATTGCCCAGCTGTAATTCGTTTACCTCACATAGCTGTTTTATCGTCTTTTGGGAGAGAGACATCACTAGTGAACATCATGAGACTCCGGTCCATATTACCATCATTGATCACATCCGCTATTTACTTTTCGCTTTTACTTACTATTGCAAACATTATCTATCACTACTATCATTTGCGTTTAATCCTTTGTGAACTACAAGGGCGGAGGGATTGACAACCTCTCTGTACTCGTTGGGAGCAAAGTTATTTGTATCTGTGTGCAGGTCCACGTTGATTGCTAATATCTGGCGCCGTTAGCAATTGACACCTGCTTGTTGAACCTAGGAGTCTCTGGGGATTCGATCCTTGGCATCTTTGCTAAGGGAAAAACTTCCACAACACTGCATCTCACACCTTCCACTTGGGGTAACCAACGAGGGGTTAGAGGCCCATCAATAACGAAGTCCATTAAACATCCAAAACATCATAAATAATAGCATGGAACAATAGAAAATTATAGATACGTTGGAGATGTATCAAGCATCCCCAAGCTTAATTCCTGCTCGTCCTCGAGTAGGTAAATGATAAAAACAGAATTTTTGATGTGTTATGCTAACCAACATAGTTTTTCAATGTAATTCTCTTAATTGTGGCATGAATGTTCAGATCTGAAAGATTCAAGACAAAAGTCTATATTGACATAAGAAATAATAATACTTCAAGCATACTAACAAAGCAATCATGTCTTCTCAAAATACTATGGCTAAAGAAAGTTATCCCTACAAAATCATATAGTCTGGCTATGCTCCCTCTTCATCACACAAAATATTCATATCATGCACAACCCTGATTTCAGCCAAGCACTTGTTTTCATACTCTATTGTTTCAAACCTTTCAACTTTCACGCAATACATTAGCGTGAGGTCGACCCCCCCCCCGACCCCCGCGTCGCCTTGCTCGGGCGACTCGGGGGAACCCTGCCGCCGCCGCCGCGAGGCCCCCTCTCCCGCCCCCCCACTTCGCCGCCGCCGGAGGGGCCGCCGGCGTGGCCCACGCGTGCCCCAAGGAAGGTGGCGGCGGGGCCCTCTTCTCGCTCGATGGCGGTGGGGGAGGCTCGGCCCCCTCTGCTGCGCGACTCGGCGTCGATGGCGGCGCTGCGCGAGCTGCGACCTGCGGTCTCCGGCAGCCAGGGCAGGGCGGCGCCCAGTGGTGCTCGTCCCCGCGCGGTCTGCTTCGATCTGCTTCGGTCGGCATCTGGAGGCCACCCCGGCGCTGTTGCAGCGGCTTCTCGCCAGATCCGGGCGGCTGCGGCCGGATCCGGCCCTCACGCGGCGTGTGGTGCTGGAGGCTCTGGTGGGGAGCTCTGTTGTGCCGGGGGTGGCGGCTGCGCGGCTCTGTTCCCGCGGCTCGATCCGGTGGGTTCGGGATGGGGTGGCGGCCCTCCCTTCCAGCTCAGGTTCTGCTCAGCGGTCTCGGTGGTGCGGTGGATGGTGGGCGCCAGATTTCTCCATTCTGGCTCGTCTGCGGATGCAGGCGGCGAGGGGCTTGTGGTTGCTCTCCGGTGCTGCTGGCGCGGTGGCATTGTGGGAGGTGGGCGGGTCAGTGGAGCTGCTGTGCGTGGGGGTGACGGTGGTGTTGGGTTTGCTCCGGGCGAAAGCTTGCCGAGATCTTGCCGGCTGGCGGCGACGGCGTCCGTGGGCGTCGTTTCACCTTCCTGGAGGCGCCGCCATGGAGACCTGTATCCTTGTCCACCCTCGGATCCGCTATTCGGGTGAAAGCCTAAGGCCCGGCCGGGTCGGGCGACGGCGTCGTCATCGTCGCTTCCCCCTTGGGGCGTCGCCTTGAAGAGCATTGGATCCCGTTTGCGCGCTCCATGGGCTGGACGCTCGCTGCATTGCGGTCGGCAGGTGTCCGTCCGGCAATGGTGATGTTGCGCGACTTCTTGTGTGGCAACGATGGCGGCTTTGGGCGGAGTTGGGCGGCTGCTGAGCTTTGGTAGTCGGTCTCATCCGGCGTGTTCGAGGGGTTGCCGTGCCTCGCTTGTCTCCCTGGAGTCGGAGCTGCAGAGGAGTGTCTCCGCGGTGACGATGACATGAGATGGGTGTTCGGTTCCGGTGCCGGCTCGGCGCAGGCACAGTGCTTTTCCCCTGCAATGCTCGTCGACAGAGTCGGAGCTGCCTGGTCGTCGGCGCGTGTGGTGGACTGTTTGGTATCGACCGGCGCAGGCCTCGGCGCTTCTGCGGTGAGGGCTTCATAGGTGGTCGTTGATGGTGGAGTCGGAGTCGCCCTCGTGGAGGCGTGATGACGATGACGCCGGATTGCAACCTCGACGGCGCTTTTCTCCTCAACGGCGTGTGTGTGTTCTTGTGTGGGTTGCCAGGTCGCCCTGTGTGCCTTGTTTTTGCGGGCTTATTGTGACGGTTTTTGCCCGGTTTTCCGTTAATTAACTGGGCACCTCTCTTCGATCTATTTTTAATGAATCGGGCCCTAAGGGACCGCGTTTCAAAAAAAAAAAATACATTAGCGTGAGCCATGGACATTGCAATATGTGGAATAGAGAGGTGGTTGTGGAGAAGACAAAAAGGAGGGAGATAGTCTCACATCAACTAGGCGTATCAACGGGCTATGGAGATGACCATCAATAGATATCAATGTGAGTGAGTAGGGATTGCCATGCAACGGATGCACTAGAGCTAAAAATGTATGAAATCTCAACAAAAGAAACTAGTGGGTGTGCATCCAACTTGCTTACTCATGAAGACCTAGGGAATTTGAGGAAGCCCATCGTTGGAATATACGAGCCAAGTTCTATAATGAAAATTCCCACTAGTATATGAAAGTGACTAAACATGAGAGTCTCTATCATGAAGAACATGGTCCTACTTTGAAGCACAAGTGTGGAAAAAGATAGTAGCAATTGTCCCTTTGTTTTGGGCATTTCTTTTTTCTTTGGCCTTTTTTTTGGAGGGGCTTTCTTGATTTAGCCTTTCCTCACATGGGACAATGCTCTAATAATGATGATCATCACACTTTCATTGAATTACAACTCGATATTACAACTCGATACTAGAACAAAGTATGACCTATATGAATGCCTCCGGCGGTGTACCGGGATGTGCAATGAATCAAGAGTGACATGTATGAAAAATTATGCATGGTGGGTTGGCCACAAATACGATTTCAACTACATGATCATGCATGGCAATATGACAATATGATGCGTGTCATATGAACGGAATGGTGGAAAGTTGCATGGCAATATATCTCGGAATGGCTATGGAAATGCCATGATAGGTAGGTATAGTGGTTGTTTTGAGGAATATATATGGTGGCTGTTTTGAGGAAGGATATATAGTGGGTGTATGGTACCGGCGAAAGTTGCGCGGTACAAGAGAGGCTAGCAATGGTGAAGGGTGAGAGTGCGTATAATCCATGGACTCAACATTAGTCATAAGAACTCATATACTTGTTGCAAAAATCTACGAGTCATCAAAACAAAGCAATCAACGCATGCTCCTAGGGGCAGGTTGGTAGGAGTTTGTCGGTGTACTAAGGTAGGGGTACCTCAGTACCCCAACTGGTGCACGGACAGTAGCAGCTTCCCGCGGTAGGGCTTACCGCGCGCTCGCCGGAGACCTTCCTGCTCCATACAAAACCATTCAAAAAAAAGTATACAAGACAGAAGATCGAGACCCCGGCAAGTGGAGCTTGCCGGGAAGGCCGTCCCAGGCTCAAGATTACCTCACCCACGCAAGGCCCTGACAAGAGGAGCTTGCCAGGAAGACTAGAAGATTCCATTACAGAAGACATGCCTCGGCGCAACATGCGCCCCGGCAAGGCCCGGGGAGCGACAAGCTCCCGGGCCCGGCAAGGTCAAGACCCCGACAAGGTGCTTGCCGGGAGAGTTGCGCTGTGTGCCCGCGCTCCAGCTCATCGGCCCACGCGTCGCCCTGGGGCCTCTCCTGGGACGCGTGGCGGATGGCTGTGCAGCCTGGGGGACACGGTGGCACTCCACGGTGGTAAAGCCATCGCCGTGGCAAACGGAGGCGCAAGGGCGGGCGCTTTTGGGGTCGACGGCGACGGGCATTAAATGCTCTTGTCCCCCACTGTCAAAGTAGGTAGCGACCACTGTTCACGCACTGTAGCTCCACTATTCCCGCACTGTTACAACTACCACCTCTTTTACATTTTTACCCTTTTTCCTACGTTGACACCTGTCGGTGACCCCTTGCACTATAAAAGGAGGCCCATGCACAACGTAGAAGGGGTTCGGAACCTAGATCGCTCATACGCTCGGTGTAGCTAGTTCTTCGAGCTCCCGAGCTCTCCAACTCAATACACAACTAAGCAGGAGTAGGGTTTTACGCGTCCATCGCGGCCCGAACCTGGGTAAACTGCCCGCGTGTTCACTACGATCTGCTCTTCGTGCTCCCTCCGCCCTCTTACCGCACAAACAAGGGGCTCCGGTCCCATAGGTGTTCGTGGTGGACAGTTTCCCCCGACATCTTTGGCGCGGGGGAAACTGTCCACCACGAACACCTATGGGACCGGAGCCCCTTGTTTGTGCGCTAAGAGGGCGGAGGGAGCACGAAGAGCAGATCGTAGTGAACACGCGGGCAGTTTACCCAGGTTCGGGCCGCGATGGACGCGTAAAACCCTACTCCTGCTTAGTTGTGTATTGAGTTGGAGAGCTCGGGAGCTCGAAGAACTAGCTACACCGAGCGTATGAGCGATCTAGGTTCCGAACCCCTTCTACGTTGTGCATGGGCCTCCTTTTATAGTGCAAGGGGTCACCGACAGGTGTCAACGTAGGAAAAAGGGTAAAAATGTAAAAGAGGTGGTAGTTGTAACAGTGCGGGAATAGTGGAGCTACAGTGCGTGAACAGTGGTCGCTACCTACTTTGATAGTGGGGGACAAGAGCATTTAATGCCCGTCGCCGTCGACCCCAAAAGCGCCCGCCCTTGCGCCTCCGTTTGCCACGGCGATGGCTTTACCACCGTGGAGTGCCACCGTGTCCCCCAGGCTGCACAGCCATCCGCCACGCGTCCCAGGAGAGGCCCCAGGGCGACGCGTGGGCCGATGAGCTGGAGCGCGGGCACACAGCGCAACTCTCCCGGCAAGCACCTTGCCGGGGTCTTGACCTTGCCGGGCCCGGGAGCTTGTCGCTCCCCGGGCCTTGCCGGGGCGCATGTTGCGCCGAGGCATGTCTTTTGTAATGGAATCTTCTAGTCTTCCTGGCAAGCTCCTCTTGCCAGGGCCTTGCGTGGGTGAGGTAATCTTGAGCCTGGGACGGCCTTCCCGGCAAGCTCCACTTGCCGGGGTCTCGATCTTCTGTCTTGTATACTTTGTTTTTGAATGGTTTTGTATGGAGCAGGAAGGTCTCCGGCGAGCGCGCGGTAAGCCCTACCGCGGGAAGCTGCTACTGTCCGTGCACCAGTTGGGGTACTGAGGTACCCCTACCTTAGTACACCGACAGGAGCCCCCGGGCCTGGGCCACACACGGTGCCGAGCGCTGTTGGGCCAGGCCCAAAACAGTGCGCGGACACACGCGGCCCACGGCGTGCCGAATCCACTTCCGCATCCGCCGCGTCCCCCCGTAACGGCACGCGTCGATCGCGGCGTCGTGGGATGGGACGTGGCCACGTTCTTTTAATGGAAAGAGCGAAACGCCCCCCACTTCCCCATAAAAGTAGAGGAAGCAGGAGCGGTTCCCCTCCTACGCTTTCATTGCATCCTCTTCCATCTCCAGAGATCCCCTTTGCGCTCCGCCTCCACACCTCCGCCGTCGTCTTTCGCATCTCCGGCGCCGCCGGGCTCTTCGTCCCCCTTCCTCCGCCGCCTCCGCCATGGCCCCGAAGACCGAGAAGGCGAAGGCGGAGAAGACCAAAAAGGAGAAATCGGAGCAAGCGACGAGGCTTACCTTGTACCGGAAGCGGAACCTCGTCTTCCCGCCGAGGCTCAGCGCGCGGGAGCTCTAGAACAAGTATTACTTGTTCTGGTCCAAGAAGACCAAGGCGCACCCCCGCACCCGAGCCTATCCGGCCGCCGCCAAGGACAACTACCCCGGCGGGTACTATTTCTTCCCAGCCTTCTTCCACTGCGGTCTTTGCCCTCCTTTTTCCGAATTCTTCTGTGACATAATGCACACCTACGGCCTCCATCTCCTCGACTTCACCCCCAACGCCATCCTCACGATGGCGGTTTTCGCACATACGTGCGAAAATTATATAGGAATATACCCAAACGTAGCGCTGTTTAGGCACTTCTTCACCCCTAGAGCAGAGGCCGGCGCCCCCCTCTCCGGAGGAATATCTTGGGTTTTTCGTCTGAACAAGAAGGAGTCCTACTTGCCGGGAGAGCTCTGCGGCAAGTGGGAGGAGTGGCGTGCGGACTGGTGTTGGATTGTTGAGGACCAGCCGCAATCTTTCACCGCGCCGCGCACAACGCCCATCGTGCGCGGCAGGGACTGGAGCGAGCTGGATTCGGACGACAACAAGCTTGACATCGCCCTCATCAGGATTCTTCGTCTCCGGGTAGCAAGATTGTCTGTCGCAGAAGTAGGCACAGACTTCCTCCGCCGCCGCATCGCCCCTCTCCAAGACAGGAAAAGGCCGGCCTGGGAGTACCCCTTGTTTGTGCGGTAAGAGGGCGGAGGGAGCACGAAGAGCAGATCGTAGTGAACACGCGGGCAGTTTACCCAGGTTCGGGCCGCGATGGACGCGTAAAACCCTACTCCTGCTTAGTTGTGTATTGAGTTGGAGAGCTCGGGAGCTCGAAGAACTAGCTACACCGAGCGTATGAGCGATCTAGGTTCCGAACCCCTTCTACGTTGTGCATGGGCCTCCTTTTATAGTGCAAGGGGTCACCGACAGGTGTCAACGTAGGAAAAAGGGTAAAAATGTAAAAGAGGTGGTAGTTGTAACAGTGCGGGAATAGTGGAGCTACAGTGCGTGAACAGTGGTCGCTACCTACTTTGATAGTGGGGGACAAGAGCATTTAATGCCCGTCGCCGTCGACCCCAAAAGCGCCCGCCCTTGCGCCTCCGTTTGCCACGGCGATGGCTTTACCACCGTGGAGTGCCACCGTGTCCCCCAGGCTGCACAGCCATCCGCCACGCGTCCCAGGAGAGGCCCCAGGGCGACGCGTGGGCCGATGAGCTGGAGCGCGGGCACACAGCGCAACTCTCCCGGCAAGCACCTTGCCGGGGTCTTGACCTTGCCGGGCCCGGGAGCTTGTCGCTCCCCGGGCCTTGCCGGGGCGCATGTTGCGCCGAGGCATGTCTTCTGTAATGGAATCTTCTAGTCTTCCTGGCAAGCTCCTCTTGCCAGGGCCTTGCGTGGGTGAGGTAATCTTGAGCCTGGGACGGCCTTCCCGGCAAGATCCACTTGCCGGGGTCTCGATCTTCTGTCTTGTATACTTTGTTTTTGAATGGTTTTGTATGGAGCAGGAAGGTCTCCGGCGAGCGCGCGGTAAGCCCTACCGCGGGAAGCTGCTACTGTCCGTGCACCAGTTCCGGTACTGAGGTACCCCTACCTTAGTACACCGACAGGAGCCCCCGGGCCTGGGCCACACACGGTGCCGAGCGCTGTTGGGCCAGGCCCAAAACAGTGCGCGGACACACGCGGCCCACGGCGTGCCGAATCCACTTCCGCATCCGCCGCGTCCCCCCGTAACGGCACGCGTCGATCGCGGCATCGTGGGATGGGACGTGGCCACGTTCTTTTAATGGAAAGAGCGAAACGCCCCCCACTTCCCCATAAAAGCAGAGGAAGCAGGAGCGGTTCCCCTCCTACGCTTTCATTGCATCCTCTTCCATCTCCAGAGATCCCCTTTGCGCTCCGCCTCCACACCTCCGCCGTCGTCTTTCGCATCTCCGGCGCCGCCGGGCTCTTCGTCCCCCTTCCTCCGCCGCCTCCGCCATGGCCCCGAAGACCGAGAAGGCGAAGGCGGAGAAGACCAAAAAGGAGAAATCGGAGCAAGCGGCGAGGCTTACCTTGTACCGGAAGCGGAACCTCGTCTTCCCGCCGAGGCTCAGCGCGCGGGAGCTCTGGAACAAGTATTACTTGTTCTGGTCCAAGAAGACCAAGGCGCACCCCCGCACCCGAGCCTATCCGGCCGCCGCCAAGGACAACTACCCCGGCGGGTACTATTTCTTCGCAGCCTTCTTCCACTACGGTCTTTGCCCTCCTTTTTCCGAATTCTTCTGTGACATAATGCACACCTACGGCCTCCATCTTCTGGACTTCACCCCCAACGCCATCCTCACGATGGCGGTTTTCGCACATATGTGCGAAAATTATATAGGAATATACCCAAACGTAGCGCTGTTTAGGCACTTCTTCACCCCTAGAGCAGAGGCCGGCGCCCCCCTCTCCGGAGGAATATCTTGGGTTTTTCGTCTGAACAAGAAGGAGTCCTACTTGCCGGGAGAGCTCTGCGGCAAGTGGGAGGAGTGGCGTGCGGACTGGTGTTGGATTGTTGAGGACCAGCCGCAATCTTTCACCGCGCCGCGCACAACGCCCATCGTGCGCGGCAGGGACTGGAGCGAGCTGGATTCGGACGACAACAAGCTTGACATCGCCCTCATCAGGATTCTTCGTCTCCGGGTAGCAAGGTTGTCTGTCGCAGAAGTAGGCACAGACTTCCTCCGCCGCCGCATCGCCCCTCTCCAAGACAGGAAAAGGACGGCCTGGGAGTACCCCTTGTTTGTGCGGTAAGAGGGCGGAGGGAGCACGAAGAGCAGATCGTAGTGAACACGCGGGCAGTTTACCCAGGTTCGGGCCGCGATGGACGCGTAAAACCCTACTCCTGCTTAGTTGTGTATTGAGTTGGAGAGCTCGGGAGCTCGAAGAACTAGCTACACCGAGCGTATGAGCGATCTAGGTTCCGAACCCCTTCTACATTGTGCATGGGCCTCCTTTTATAGTGCAAGGGGTCACCGACAGGTGTCAACGTAGGAAAAAGGGTAAAAATGTAAAAGAGGTGGTAGTTGTAACAGTGCGGGAATAGTGGAGCTACAATGCGTGAACAGTGGTCGCTACCTACTTTGATAGTGGGGGACAAGAGCATTTAATGCCCGTCGCCGTCGACCCCAAAAGCGCCCGCCCTTGCGCCTCCGTTTGCCACGGCGATGGCTTTACCACCGTGGAGTGCCACCGTGTCCCCGAGGCTGCACAGCCATCCGCCACGCGTCCCAGGAGAGGCCCCAGGGCGACGCGTGGGCCGATGAGCTGGAGCGCGGGCACACAGCGCAACTCTCCCGGCAAGCACCTTGCCGGGGTCTTGACCTTGCCGGGCCCGGGAGCTTGTCGCTCCCCGGGCCTTGCCGGGGCGCATGTTGCGCCGAGGCATGTCTTCTGTAATGGAATCTTCTAGTCTTCCTGGCAAGCTCCTCTTGCCAGGGCCTTGCGTGGGTGAGGTAATCTTGAGCCTGGGACGGCCTTCCCGGCAAGCTCCACTTGCCGGGGTCTCGATCTTCTGTCTTGTATACTTTGTTTTTCAATGGTTTTGTATGGAGCAGGAAGGTCTCCGGCGAGCGCGCGGTAAGCCCTACCGCGGGAAGCTGCTACTGTCCGTGCACTAGTTGGGGTACTGAGGTACCCCTACCTTAGTACACCGACAGGAGCCCCCGGGCCTGGGCCACACACGGTGCCGAGCGCTGTTGGGCCAGGCCCAAAATAGTGCGCGGACACACGCGGCCCACGGCGTGCCGAATCCACTTCCGCATCCGCCGCGTCCCCCCGTAACGGCACGCGTCGATCGCGGCGTCGTGGGATGGGACGTGGCCACGTTCTTTTAATGGAAAGAGCGAAACGCCCCCCACTTCCCCATAAAAGCAGATGAAGCAGGAGCGGTTCCCCTCCTACGCTTTCATTGCATCCTCTTCCATCTCCAGAGATCCCCTTTGCGCTCCGCCTCCACACCTCCGCCGTCGTCTTTCGCATCTCCGGCGCCGCCGGGCTCTTCGTCCCCCTTCCTCCGCCGCCTCCGCCATGGCCCCGAAGACCGAGAAGGCGAAGGCGGAGAAGACCAAAAAGGAGAAATCGGAGCAAGCGGCGAGGCTTACCTTGTACCGGAAGCGGAACCTCGTCTTCCCGCCGAGGCTCAGCGCGCGGGAGCTCTGGAACAAGTATTACTTGTTCTGGTCCAAGAAGACCAAGGCACACCCCCGCACCCGAGCCTATCCGGCCGCCGCCAAGGACAACTACCCCGGCGGGTACTATTTCTTCGCAGCCTTCTTCCACTGCGGTCTTTGCCCTCCTTTTTCCGAATTCTTCTGTGACATAATGCACACCTACGGCCTCCATCTTCTCGACTTCACCCCCAACGCCATCCTCACGATGGCGGTTTTCGCACATATGTGCGAAAATTACATAGGAATATACCCAAACGTAGCGCTGTTTAGGCACTTCTTCACCCCTAGAGCAGAGGCCGGCGCCCCCCTCTTTGGAGGAATATCTTGGGTTTTTCGTCTGAACAAGAAGGAGTCCTACTTGCCGGGAGAGCTCCGCGGCAAGTGGGAGGAGTGGCGTGCGGACTGGTGTTGGATTGTTGAGGACCAGCCGCAATCTTTCACCGCGCCGCGCACAACGCCCATCGTGCGCGGCAGGGACTGGAGCGAGCTGGATTCGGACGACAACAAGCTTGACATCGCCCTCATCAGGATTCTTCGTCTCCGGGTAGCAAGGTTGTCTGTCGCAGAAGTAGGCACAGACTTCCTCCGCCGCCGCATCGCCCCTCTCCAAGACAGGAAAAGGCCGGCCTGGGAGTACCCCTTGTTTGTGCGGTAAGAGGGCGGAGGGAGCACGAAGAGCAGATCGTAGTGAACACGCGGGCAGTTTACCCAGGTTCGGGCCGCGATGGACGCGTAAAACCCTACTCCTGCTTAGTTGTGTATTGAGTTGGAGAGCTCGGGAGCTCGAAGAACTAGCTACACCGAGCGTATGAGCGATCTAGGTTCCGAACCCCTTCTACGTTGTGCATGGGCCTCCTTTTATAGTGCAAGGGGTCACCGACAGGTGTCAACGTAGGAAAAAGGGTAAAAATGTAAAAGAGGTGGTAGTTGTAACAGTGCGGGAATATTGGAGCTACAGTGCGTGAACAGTGGTCGCTACCTACTTTGATAGTGGGGGACAAGAGCATTTAATGCCCGTCGCCGTCGACCCCAAAAGCGCCCGCCCTTGCGCCTCCGTTTGCCACGGCGATGGCTTTACCACCGTGGAGTGCCACCGTGTCCCCCAGGCTGCACAGCCATCCGCCACGCGTCCCAGGAGAGGCCCCAGGGCGACGCGTGGGCCGATGAGCTGGAGCGCGGGCACACAGCGCAACTCTCCCGGCAAGCACCTTGCCGGGGTCTTGACCTTGCCGGGCCCGGGAGCTTGTCGCTCCCCGGGCCTTGTCGGGGCGCATGTTGCGCCGAGGCATGTCTTCTGTAATGGAATCTTCTAGTCTTCCTGGCAAGCTCCTCTTGCCAGGGCCTTGCGTGGGTGAGGTAATCTTGAGCCTGGGACGGCCTTCCCGGCAAGCTCCACTTGTCGGGGTCTCGATCTTCTGTCTTGTATACTTTGTTTTTGAATGGTTTTGTATGGAGCAGGAAGGTCTCCGGCGAGCGCGCGGTAAGCCCTACCGCGGGAAGCTGCTACTGTCCGTGCACCAGTTGGGGTACTGAGGTACCCCTACCTTAGTACACCGACAGGAGCCCCCGGGCCTGGGCCACACACGGTGCCGAGCGCTGTTGGGCCAGGCCCAAAACAGTGCGCGGACACACGCGGCCCACGGCGTGCCGAATCCACTTCCGCATCCGCCGCGTCCCCCCGTAACGGCACGCGTCGATCGCGGCGTCGTGGGATGGGACGTGGCCACGTTCTTTTAATGGAAAGAGCGAAACGCCCCCCACTTCCCCATAAAAGCAGAGGAAGCAGGAGCGGTTCCCCTCCTACGCTTTCATTGCATCCTCTTCCATCTCCAGAGATCCCCTTTGCGCTCCGCCTCCACACCTCCGCCGTCGTCTTTCGCATCTCCGGCGCCGCCGGGCTCTTCGTCCCCCTTCCTCCGCCGCCTCCGCCATGGCCCCGAAGACCGAGAAGGCGAAGGCGGAGAAGACCAAAAAGGAGAAATCGGAGCAAGCGGCGAGGCTTACCTTGTACCGGAAGCGGAACCTCGTCTTCCCGCCGAGGCTCAGCGCGCGGGAGCTCTGGAACAAGTATTACTTGTTCTGGTCCAAGAAGACCAAGGCGCACCCCCGCACCCGAGCCTATCCGGCCGCCGCCAAGGACAACTACCCCGGCGGGTACTATTTCTTCGCAGCCTTCTTCCACTGCGGTCTTTGCCCTCCTTTTTCCGAATTCTTCTGTGACATAATGCACACCTACGGCCTCCATCTTCTTGACTTCACCCCCAACGCCATCCTCACGATGGCGGTTTTCGCACATATGTGCGAAAACTATATAGGAATATACCCAAACGTAGCGCTGTTTAGGCACTTCTTCACCCCTAGAGCAGAGGCCGGCGCCCCCCTCTCCGGAGGAATATCTTGGGTTTTTCGTCTGAACAAGAAGGAGTCCTACTTGCCGGGAGAGCTCCGCGGCAAGTGGGAGGAGTGGCGTGCGGACTGGTGTTGGATTGTTGAGGACCAGCCGCAATCTTTCACCGCGCCGCGCACAACGCCCATCGTGCGCGGCAGGGACTGGAGCGAGCTGGATTCGGACGACAACAAGCTTGACATCGCCCTCATCAGGATTCTTCGTCTCCGGGTAGCAAGGTTGTCTGTCGCAGAAGTAGGCACAGACTTCCTCCGCCGCCGCATCGCCCCTCTCCAAGACAGGAAAAGGCCGGCCTGGGAGTACCCCTTGTTTGTGCGGTAAGAGGGCGGAGGGAGCACGAAGAGCAGATCGTAGTGAACACGCGGGCAGTTTACCCAGGTTCGGGCCGCGATGGACGCGTAAAACCCTACTCCTGCTTAGTTGTGTATTGAGTTGGAGAGCTCGGGAGCTCGAAGAACTAGCTACACCGAGCGTATGAGCGATCTAGGTTCCGAACCCCTTCTACGTTGTGCATGGGCCTCCTTTTATAGTGCAAGGGGTCACCGACAGGTGTCAACGTAGGAAAAAGGGTAAAAATGTAAAAGAGGTGGTAGTTGTAACAGTGCGGGAATAGTGGAGCTACAGTGCGTGAACAGTGGTCGCTACCTACTTTGATAGTGGGGGACAAGAGCATTTAATGCCCGTCGCCGTCGACCCCAAAAGCGCCCGCCCTTGCGCCTCCGTTTGCCACAGCGATGGCTTTACCACCGTGGAGTGCCACTGTGTCCCCCAGGCTGCACAGCCATCCGCCACGCGTCCCAGGAGAGGCCCCAGGGCGACGCGTGGGCCGATGAGCTGGAGCGCGGGCACACAGCGCAACTCTCCCGGCAAGCACCTTGCCGGGGTCTTGACCTTGCCGGGCCCGGGAGCTTGTCGCTCCCCGGGCCTTGCCGGGGCGCATGTTGCGCCGAGGCATGTCTTCTGTAATGGAATCTTCTAGTCTTCCTGGCAAGCTCCTCTTGCCAGGGCCTTGCGTGGGTGAGGTAATCTTGAGCCTGGGACGGCCTTCCCGGCAAGCTCCACTTGCCGGGGTCTCGATCTTCTGTCTTGTATACTTTGTTTTTGAATGGTTTTGTATGGAGCAGGAAGGTCTCCGGCGAGCGCGCGGTAAGCCCTACCGCGGGAAGCTGCTACTGTCCGTGCACCAGTTGGGGTACTGAGGTACCCCTACCTTAGTACACCGACAGGAGCCCCCGGGCCTGGGCCACACACGGTGCCGAGCGCTGTTGGGCCAGGCCCAAAACAGTGCGCGGACACACGCGGCCCACGGCGTGCCGAATCCACTTCCGCATCCGCCGCGTCCCCCCGTAACGGCACGCGTCGATCGCGGCGTCGTGGGATGGGACGTGGCCACGTTCTTTTAATGGAAAGAGCGAAACGCCCCCCACTTCCCCATAAAAGCAGAGGAAGCAGGAGCGGTTCCCCTCCTAGGCTTTCATTGCATCCTCTTCCATCTCCAGAGATCCCCTTTGCGCTCCGCCTCCACACCTCCGCCGTCGTCTTTCGCATCTCCGGCGCCGCCAGGCTCTTCGTCCCCCTTCTTCCGCCGCCTCCGCCATGGCCCCGAAGACCGAGAAGGCGAAGGCGGAGAAGACCAAAAAGGAGAAATCGGAGCAAGCGGCGAGGCTTACCTTGTACCGGAAGCGGAACCTCGTCTTCTCGCCGAGGCTCAGCGCGCGAGAGCTCTGGAACAAGTATTACTTGTTCTGGTCCAAGAAGACCAAGGCGCACCCCCGCACCCGAGCCTATCCGGCCGCCGCCAAGGACAACTACCCCGGCGGGTACTATTTCTTCGCAGCCTTCTTCCACTGCGGTCTTTGCCCTCCTTTTTCCGAATTCTTGTGTGACATAATGCACACCTACGGCCTCCATTTTCTCGACTTCACCCCCAACGCCATCCTCACGATGGCGGTTTTCGCACATATGTGCGAAAATTATATAGGAATATACCCAAACGTAGCGCTGTTTAGGCACTTCTTCACCCCTTGAGCAGAGGCCGGCGCCCCCCTCTCCGGAGGAATATCTTGGGTTTTTCGTCTGAACAAGAAGGAGTCCTACTTGCCGGGAGAGCTCCGCGGCAAGTGGGAGGAGTGGCGTGCGGACTGGTGTTGGATTGTTGAGGACCAGCCGCAATCTTTCACCGCGCCGCGCACAACGCCCATCGTGCGCGGCAGGGACTGGAGCGAGCTGGATTCGGACGACAACAAGCTTGACATCGCCCTCATCAGGATTCTTCGTCTCCGGGTAGCAAGGTTGTCTGTCGCAGAAGTAGGCACAGACTTCCTCCGCCGCCGCATCGCCCCTCTCCAAGACAGGAAAAGGCCGGCCTGGGAGTACCCCTTGTTTGTGCGGTAAGAGGGCGGAGGGAGCACGAAGAGCAGATCGTAGTGAACACGCGGGCAGTTTACCCAGGT
>LR738715.1:644956103-645013189 GCA_902687465.1 Secale cereale
ACGCGAACATGGAGGCGCTGAAGGAGCAGGTCGCCCATATCATCGCCAAAGTGAACAAGATCTCCAGGATCGAGGGCGACCGCGTAGATTAGGCCTCCTTTATCTTTATCTCTTTTTTGTTGCTGCATAGGGTGTTATGAACTCATTAATCATTGCGACAAGTTATCCTTTGTAAGATATTTATCTCATTTTGATCAATCAGTGCAATGTTATCTTCCTTGTCTTGGTCCTTTACTTTGTATGTTTTTCACCCTACGCTCCCGGGGAGCTTGCCGGCAAGGGTCCTTTGCCGCGAGCGCTGATTGGTCGAGGTGCACAAGAAGTAGACCTACTTGCCGTTCTGGTCTGATCCGTATGATGGAAGCTTACGTAGATGAAGTGAGGAAGCTTGAGGAGCACTTTGAAGGTCTGCAGATGGAGCACTTCCCGAGAGCTCAGAACGAAATAGCAGATGGCCTTTCAAAGTGTGCTTCGATGAAGTTACCTGTGGAACCAGGGACCTTCTTGCTCAAGCTGACTCAACCATCCGTTACACCATCAATAGGTCAGTCCAAGAAGAGAAAGTTGGTCTCCGGCGACTACTTGCCGGCGGATCTTCCAGAAACCGCCGCCAAGGTCCCCAAGATCAACAACCAGAACGCTGAGGAACAGTCTGCTCCTGCAGATCCGAGGGTCTGTGCAGTTGAAGCAAGTGTTCCCGACAAGCGTCGCCCCGGCGAGCTTGCCGGGGGATCATCAGCTCCGGCGGAACCAGAGGTTCTTGCCGTAGAAGCTGGGGTCCCCGCAGCGGCCCTCATGCCTTTAGTCCTTGCCGTTGAGCCTCATGCTCTGGCATGGGCGCAGCAGATCGTCCGTTTTCTGCAAACTGGACAACTTCCCGACGACCCAGAAGAAATAGAGAAGATAACCAGACAGTCAAGTATGTACCAGTTCGTGGATAACGAGCTGTACAGAAGAAGGCTCAATGGCGTCAGATTGAAGTGCATCTCCAGAGAAGATGGACAGAAGCTGTTGGCAGAAATACACGGAGGCATATGCGGCCACCACATTGGCGCAAGGGCGCTTGCCGGGAAAGCTTTCCGGCAAGGGTTCTTCTGGCAAGAAGCCCTCCAAGATGCAACTGCACTAGTAACCAAGTGTGAAGCGTGCCAGTTCCATGCAAAGCAAATTCATCAGCCAGCTCAGGCTCTCCAAACAATTCCTTTGTCCTGGCCCATCTCGGTCTGGGGGCTCGTTATCCTCGGCCCCTTCCCCCGAGCCGTCGGGGGCTTTGAGTACTTGTACGTTGCAATCGACAAGTTCACAAAGTGGCCAGAAGTGGAGCTAGTGAGAAAGGTGACAGCACAGTCAGCAGTCAGGTTCTTCAGGTCAATTGTTTGCCGTTTCGGAATCCCCAACAGGATCATCACCGATAACGGTACACAATTTACTAGTCGCAACTTCATGCAGTACGTCCAAGACCTTGGCGCCAAGGTCTGTTTCGCTTCTGTTGCTCACCCGAGGAGCAACGGTCAAGCGGAGAGGGCTAACGCTGAAGTGCTGCACGGACTCAAGACAAGGACCTTTGACAGGCTGCACAGGTGCGGAAGAAATTGGATAGAGGAGCTACCGGCGGCTCTTTGGTCAATCAGAACGACACCAAGTCGAGCCACCGGACAGACACCCTTTGCTCTAGTCTATGGAGCAGAGGCAGTTCTCCCCACGGAACTCGTATACGGATCTCCTCGAGTGCTCGCTTATGATGAGCTCGAGCAAGAGCAACTGCGGCAAGATGATGCATTGCTCCTCGAGGAGGGACGTCTCCAGGCTGCTGTACGAGCTGCTCGATACCAGCAAGCCTTGCGTCGCTATCATAGCCGCAAGGTCAAGGCCAGGAGTCTCGAGGAAGGCGACCTTGTTCTTCGGCGTGTTCAGTCCGCCAAGAATTCCAACAAGTTGACGCCGAAGTGGGAAGGCCCTTATCGGGTGAGACAAGTCACAAGGCCCGGCGCTGTCCGCCTTGAGACCGAAGAAGGCTTACCGGTGAGCAACTCCTGGAACATAGAGCATCTTCGCAAGTTTCACCCATAAGGCGCGGTTGCCGTGATCCGTTTCGGCAACCACCTTTTGTACAAGCTTTGCCACTGTTGCATGTAACCCTTTGTACAAAGCCGGGCGCAGACCCCGTGCATCAGTAAAGCTTTTGTGTTTTGCACTATTTGCCTTTTACGTGCTTTTCCCCGCTATTTGCATGTGTTATTTGGCATCTTGTGCAACATACATATCCGGTAAGCATTAGCACGCCGAAAGGCCATATACTTGTTTCCCTCTTCTTTTTCCTTGCCTCTTAAGCAGAAGGAACGTTCCTCGCGCACAAGTTTGCCGGGGGGGAAGGAGATGGAAGAGGGACCAAGTGCTGTTCAAGAAAGAGAAGCCTTACCAAGAAGCAAGCAACATATGAAAGCTAAGTTATTAGAATTTGACCAGTTCAAATTTTTAAATTTTAGTTGTCTTCCTTGAACAATCACACTTTATATGGAAAACCTGTGCGCGGAGGAACCTACCCGTAGCTAGCCGCACCCTTATCTTGTTTTCGAGTACGCTCAATGACTTAAGTGAGCTGCAACAAGTGTCGCGCCCTTGCTTCGTTTTCGAGTCCACTCAGCAAGCTAAGTGCGTTGCGACTAGCTGCGGCAAAGTTGCTTGCCGGTGAGACCTTGGCCTGCAGGATGCTCGGAGTCCAGCGCTCAGCGCTCGCGGCAAAGGACCCTTGCCGGCAAGCTCCCCGGGAGCGTAGGGTGAAAAACATACAAAGTAAAGGACCAATACAAGGAAGATAACATTGCACTGATTGATCAAAATGAGATAAATATCTTACAAAGGATAACTTGTCGCAATGATTAATGAGTTCATAACACCCTATGCAGCAACAAAAAAGAGATAAAGATAAAGGAGGCCTAATCTACGCGGTCGCCCTCGATCCTGGAGATCTTGTTCACTTTGGCGATGATATGGGCGACCTGCTCCTTCAGCGCCTCCATGTTCGCGTCGGCCGGCAGGCTGCGGAGAACGTTGGTGAGGTTTATGCCGGGATTGCAGTATACAATCTTCGTCAGCACACGCTCCAAGGTTCCCGTGCAGAGCCGGCGCGACTCCTCGGCCAGCTGCGCGGGAATCTTCTTCCGAAGATCTGCAAGGGCCGGCGCGATCCCCCTGAAGAAGAGGCTGAGCTTGGCGCTGTGAGGGAGGTTTGGGTCTGGGGAGTAGATGAGATGCTCCAGCTTCAGCGCCAGCAGCTCCTGGTCGATGTTGGACGCAGAAGATACCAAGTCCTCGGTCCATACCTCGACGGTACGGCGGAAGTTCTCGGCCGCTTTGTTGGCGCTGTCCACCAAGCCTCGCTCTTTGCGGAGCTCCTCCTTCAGCTTGGTCTCCCGGCCCCGGACGGCGTCGAGCGAGTCCTTCAGCGTGGAAACCTTCAGCTCCAGATCCTCGATGGAGTCCTTGGCGGCCTTCAGCTCGTCGCCCTTCTCAGAGAGACGCACCTGGAGTTCTGAGTTGGTGTGGGCGTCCTTCTCGCGCTCTGTATTGAGCGCGGCGACCCGCTCCACGCTCGCCTTCAACGACTTCTCCAGCTGCGCGACCTTGGCGGCAAGCTCCTCCTTTGCGGTCTCCGCGGCAGCCGCGGCGGCTTTCGCCTCCTTCAGCTCCCCGCCAAGGGCCTGCTCCCGAGCGGCAAGGTCTTCCTCGTGGGAGTCGAGGTTGACCTTCCGCTGGGCGAGCTCTCCTTCTCGCCGGGATAGCTCCACCCCGGCGAGCCGCTGCTGCTCTTCGGCCTCGGCCTTCTCCAGCAGCCATTCTTGATATTCTCCGGCGAGCCTCTCGCGCTCCTCCGCTACCTCGCGGAGGGCAGCCTGGTTGGCGGCGCGGAGCTCCGCCGCGCGATTCTCCATCTCGACGGCGGCCTTGGCGGCAAGGGCCTCCCGAGACGCTAGCTTCGCCTGCCTGGCCCGGTAAAGGGCCAGGAGCTGGTGAAGCAGCTTCTCCTCTTCGGGCCCGTCGCTCCCGCCGGGCGCCTCGACGATCTTCAAGCCCGCGGAGGCGAGGACCTCTCCATCAAAGGCCTCGCCCTCCGCGGGGGCTCGCGATGCAGAACCCCATGGCACCTGGATGAAGATGCCGTTGGGGGCTTCAAGGTAGTAGCCGGCCTGCTCCTTCCCAGCGGAGGGGTCGGCGGCCGGCGCAGCACTTGATGCTCCCGCCGCCTCCGGGCCGGCGGTGCGGTCGCCGTCCCCCTCCCCGGCCGCTGCGTCCGCAGCCGGAGCGGTCTCCTGCGTGGCCGGCTCGGCGGCTCCCGCCGTGTCCTCGGCGACAGGGGCGCCGCCGCCGCCGCCCTGCGCGCCCTCCTCCTCGATGACGATGACTTCCGTCTCCATCTGCTCGGGGGGAGGAGGATCTAGAAGAAGAAGAAAAAGCAAAAGAGTTCAAGCAAATATCCAAAAAGAGACGAATCAAGAAGACAAGTGACGGAACTTACCTTGACGGACGTCATCAGCGGCGGGCTCCCTCTCCGGGGAGCTCTGCCTTGGCGGAGTGACCGCCCTCGCCGGGCTGCTCTCCCTTGGCGGGGTACTCGCCCTTGGCGGAGTACCCGCCCTTGGCGAGCGCTCTCCCTCGCCCGGGAGTTCGGCCTTGGCGGGGACGGCGGGGCCTGCGGCTCCTCGGGAGCGATCTCCGGACGCTCCTGAGCTTGCGGCTCCACCCCTGCACAAGTCAAGACAAAAGCATCAAGATATAAGAACAAGTACAAATCCTCAAGCGCGCCCGACGAGCGGAAGCACAAGACCCAGACTTACGCTGGGGGCTGCGCTGGGGGCTGCTCCTCGGAGCAGCGCTCGGGTCCGGCAAGCTTGGCTCCGGCACGTCCCCAGTCGCCGCGACGGGCGAGTCGTCCGCGACTTCGATGACGGGCACCTTGGCCTTCTTCGCCGCCCGCTGAGCCAAGGTCCTGAAATCAAAACAAGAAACGAGATCAGCATCAACAAAAATCAAGACAATGTTGAAGAAGATGCAAAGCCTCGAATACTTACTCCTGTTCCTCCTCGTCGTCGTCGTCGCTCAGGGCGGAGAAGTCAAACTCCACCTGAGGCGCGTCCGCGCGGGGAGCAGGAGGCGAAGACTCCCTCGGGCGCTTGGCGGTCCCCGGGGCTGGGGGCTGCGAAGACCCAGCACCTGTGGTAGCCGGGGCCCGGGGAGCGGGCGGAGCCGCCGCTCCGCCCTGTGAAGACTCCCTTCCGCTCGGCGCTGGCTTGCGGGGCGCTTCCGTTGTGGCCTGCTTGCGGGGTGCCTCTGCTGTGGCCTGCGCGCGGGCCGCCTCCGCCGTGACTGGTGCGCCGGGCGCCCCCGTCGTAGCTTGACTCCCCCGGGGAGCTCGCGCTGCCCGGCGAGTTGGCTGTTGCCGGGGCGCCTGTGCCCTTGTCCCCGTCGTCGCCTTGCGGAGACGTTTCATCGGAGACCGCCTGGGGCTTGCCTGGGGCGGGGAGGTCTCCGACGACGAGGAGATGTCGTCGGCGTAGAGCTCTAGAGACCCGTCGGAGTCCTCGGCGGCCTCGGCATCGTCCTCCTCCTCCTCCTCCCCGGCAGGCTTGCTGGGCCCAGCGTCCTGCGCTGCGGCCTCTTTCGCTCCGGCGCCTCCGCTCCCTCCGGCGCCTCCGCTCCCTGCGGCGCCCCTGTTCCCTTCGGTGGCGTTGCCTCTCGCCGCGGCCTCCGTCTGGATTCCAATGATCCCGGAGTGCCTCAAGGATGGGACCCCGGAGAGCTCGTCGGGAGGCAGCTTCAGTAGCCTGCGGATCTCTGCCTCCTCTGCTTGGCAGGACACTTCCGCTGCCTCTGCCTCCTCGGGCGTGTAGCCGAATTCTCCTGCCGCTGCGGCTGCAGCGGCCTCTTCAACCCGAGAAGCGATGTACGCTATCTCTTGGTCGGTGGTGTCCCGTGTGAGCTCCCGGGTCTCGTTCTTGTTCTTCGCCACCTCCACCAGGTTGTCGAAGAGGTTAAAGACGACGTCCGGCTTGGGCGGAATCCACGTGCGGTCGACGCCGTGCGAGTCGCACGCGGGCATCATGGCGCGGAGGTTGTCCCTGGCTGTGCTGTTGCAGAGAGGCACCACTCCCCGGGGACCCCTGAACCATTCCGGGTGGGCCGGGTCGTGCTTAAATAGCTCCCGGACCATCCCCTTCAGCTCCAGCGACGTGAAGTTAAAGTTGAGCCCGGGGCGCAGCCTCATGATATCCGCCGAGTTGCCGTACTCCCAGGCCGGCCTTTTCCTGTCTTGGAGAGGGGCGATGCGGCGGCGGAGGAAGTCTGTGCCTACTTCTGCGACAGACAACCTTGCTACCCGGAGACGAAGAATCCTGATGAGGGCGATGTCAAGCTTGTTGTCGTCCGAATCCAGCTCGCTCCAGTCCCTGCCGCGCACGATGGGCGTTGTGCGCGGCGCGGTGAAAGATTGCGGCTGGTCCTCAACAATCCAACACCAGTCCGCACGCCACTCCCCCCACTTGCCGCGGAGCTCTCCCGGCAAGTAGGACTCCTTCTTGTTCAGACGAAAAACCCAAGATATTCCTCCGGAGAGGGGAGCGCTGGCCTCTGCTCTAGGGGTGAAGAAGTGCCTAAACAGCGCTACGTTTGGGTATATTCCTATATAATTTTCGCACATATGTGCGAAAACCACCATCGTGAGGATGGCGTTGGGGGTGAAGTCGAGAAGATGGAGGCCGTAGGTGTGCATTATGTCACAGAAGAATTCGGAAAAAGGAGGGCAAAGACCGCAGTGGAAGAAGGCTGCGAAGAAATAGTACCCGCCGGGGTAGTTGTCCTTGGCGGCGGCCGGATAGGCTCGGGTGCGGGGGTGCGCCTTGGTCTTCTTGGACCAGAACAAGTAATACTTGTTACAGAGCTCCCGCGCGCTGAGCCTCGGTGGGAAGACGAGGTTCCGCTTCCGGTACAAGGTAAGCCTCGCCGCTTGCTCCGATTTCTCCTTTTTGGTCTTCTCCGCCTTCGCCTTCTCGGTCTTCGGGGCCATGGCGGAGGCGGCGGAGGAAGGGGGACGAAGAGCCCGGCGGCGCCGGAGATGCGAAAGACGACGGCGGAGGTGTGGAGGCGGAGCGCAAAGGGGATCTCTGGAGATGGAAGAGGATGCAATGAAAGCGTAGGAGGGGAACCGCTCCTGCTTCCTCTGCTTTTATGGGGAAGTGGGGGGCGTTTCGCTCTTTCCATTAAAAGAACGTGGCCACGTCCCATCCCACGACGCCGCGATCGACGCGTGCCGTTACGGGGGGACGCGGCGGATGCGGAAGTGGATTCGGCACGCCGTGGGCCGCGTGTGTCCGCGCACTGTTTTGGGCCTGGCCCAACAGCGCTCGGCACCGTGTGTGGCCCAGGCCCGGGGGCTCCTGTTGGTGTACTAAGGTAGGGGTACCTCAGTACCCCAACTGGTGCACGGACAGTAGCAGCTTCCCGCGGTAGGGCTTACCGCGCGCTCGCCGGAGACCTTCCTGCTCCATACAAAACCATTCAAAAACAAAGTATACAAGACAGAAGATCGAGACCCCGGCAAGTGGAGCTTGCCGGGAAGGCCGTCCCAGGCTCAAGATTACCTCACCCATGCAAGGCCCTGGCAAGAGGAGCTTGCTAGGAATACTAGAAGATTCCATTACAGAAGACATGCCTCGGCGCAACATGCGCCCCGGCAAGGCCCGGGGAGCGACAAGCTCCCGGGCCCGGCAAGGTCAAGACCCCGGCAAGGTGCTTGCCGGGAGAGTTGCGCTGTGTGCCCGCGCTCCAGCTCATCGGCCCACGCATCGCCCTGGGGCCTCTCCTGGGACGCGTGGCGGATGGCTGTGCAGCCTGGGGGACACGGTGGCACTCCACGGTGGTAAAGCCATCGCCGTGGCAAACGGAGGCGCAAGGGCGGGCGCTTTTGGGGTCGACGGCGACGGGCATTAAATGCTCTTGTCCCCCACTGTCAAAGTAGGTAGCGACCACTGTTCACGCACTGTAGCTCCACTATTCCCGCACTGTTACAACTACCACCTCTTTTACATTTTTACCCTTTTTCCTACGTTGACACCTGTCGGTGACCCCTTGCACTATAAAAGGAGGCCCATGCACAACGTAGAAGGGGTTCGGAACCTAGATCGCTCATACGCTCGGTGTAGCTAGTTCTTCGAGCTCCCGAGCTCTCCAACTCAATACACAACTAAGCAGGAGTAGGGTTTTACGCGTCCATCGCGGCCCGGACCTGGGTAAACTGCCCGCGTGTTCACTACGATCTGCTCTTCGTGCTCCCTCCGCCCTCTTACCGCACAAACAAGGGGTACTCCCAGGCCGGCCTTTTCCTGTCTTGGAGAGGGGCGATGCGGCGGCGGAGGAAGTCTGTGCCTACTTCTGCGACAGACAACCTTGCTACCCGGAGACGAAGAATCCTGATGAGGGCGATGTCAAGCTTGTTGTCGTCCGAATCCAGCTCGCTCCAGTCCCTGCCGCGCACGATGGGCGTTGTGCGCGGCGCGGTGAAAGATTGCGGCTGGTCCTCAACAATCCAACACCAGTCCGCACGCCACTCCTCCCACTTGCCGCGGAGCTCTCCCGGCAAGTAGGACTCCTTCTTGTTCAGACGAAAAACCCAAGATATTCCTCCGGAGAGGGGGGCGCCGGCCTCTGCTCTAGGGGTGAAGAAGTGCCTAAACAGCGCTACGTTTGGGTATATTCCTATATAATTTTCGCACATATGTGCGAAAACCGCCATCGTGAGGATGGCGTTGGGGGTGAAGTCGAGAAGATGGAGGCCGTAGGTGTGCATTATGTCACAGAAGAATTCGGAAAAAGGAGGGCAAAGACCGCAGTGGAAGAAGGCTGCGAAGAAATAGTACCCGCCGGGGTATTTGTCCTTGGCGGCGGCCGGATAGGCTCGGGTGCGGGGGTGCGCCTTGGTATTCTTGGACCAGAACAAGTAATACTTGTTCCAGAGCTCCCGCGCGCTGAGCCTCGGCGGGAAGACGAGGTTCCGCTTCCGGTACAAGGTAAGCCTCGCCGCTTGCTCCGATTTCTCCTTTTTGGTCTTCTCCGCCTTCGCCTTCTCGGTCTTCGGGGCCATGGCGGAGGCGGCGGAGGAAGGGGGACGAAGAGCCCGGCGGCGTCGGAGATGCGAAAGACGACGGCGGAGGTGTGGAGGCGGAGCGCAAAGGGGATCTCTGGAGATGGAAGAGGATGCAATGAAAGCGTAGGAGGGGAACCGCTCCTGCTTCCTCTGCTTTTATGGGGAAGTGGGGGGCGTTTCGCTCTTTCCATTAAAAGAACGTGGCCACGTCCCATCCCACGACGCCGCGATCGACGCGTGCCGTTACGGGGGGACGCGGCGGATGCGGAAGTGGATTCGGCACGCCGTGGGCCGCGTGTGTCCGCGCACTGTTTTGGGCCTGGCCCAACAGCGCTCGGCACCGTGTGTGGCCCAGGCCCGGGGGCTCCTGTCGGTGTACTAAGGTAGGGGTACCTCAGTACCCCAACTGGTGCACGGACAGTAGCAGCTTCCCGCGGTAGGGCTTACCGCGCGCTCGCCGGAGACCTTCCTGCTGCATACAAAACCATTCAAAAACAAAATATACAAGACAGAAGATCGAGACCCCGGCAAGTGGAGCTTGCCGGGAAGGCCGTCCCAGGCTCAAGATTACCTCACCCACGCAAGGCCCTGGCAAGAGGAGCTTGCCAGGAAGACTAGAAGATTCCATTACAGAAGACATGCCTCGGCGCAACATGCGCCCCGGCAAGGCCCGGGGAGCGACAAGCTCCCGGGCCCGGCAAGGTCAAGACCCCGGCAAGGTGCTTGCCGGGAGAGTTGCGCTGTGTGCCCGCGCTCCAGCTCATCGGCCCACGCGTCGCCCTGGGGCCTCTCCTGGGACGCGTGGCGGATGGCTGTGCAGCCTGGGGGACACGGTGGCACTCCACGGTGGTAAAGCCATCGCCGTGGCAAACGGAGGCGCAAGGGCGGGCGCTTTTGGGGTCGACGGCGACGGGCATTAAATGCTCTTGTCCCCCACTGTCAAAGTAGGTAGCGACCACTGTTCACGCACTGTAGCTCCACTATTCCCGCACTGTTACAACTACCACCTCTTTTACATTTTTACCCTTTTTCCTACGTTGACACCTGTCGGTGACCCCTTGCACTATAAAAGGAGGCCCATGCACAACGTAGAAGGGGTTCGGAACCTAGATCGCTCATACGCTCGGTGTAGCTAGTTCTTCGAGCTCCCGAGCCCTCCAACTCAATACACAACTAAGCAGGAGTAGGGTTTTACGCGTCCATCGCGGCCCGAACCTGGGTAAACTGCCCGCGTGTTCACTACGATCTACTCTTCGTGCTCCCTCCGCCCTCTTACCGCACAAACAAGGGGCTCCGGTCCCATAGGTGTTCGTGGTGGACAGTTTCCCCCGACAGAGTTAATCATCGCGCGCCCCCGACCTCCACACAAAGGTTGACACTTTACAAATACCTCATGCTCTAACTTCGTCACATAGCGGTTCACCATACGTGCATGCTACGGGAATCACCAATGTTAACACAAGCATTTCTCAATTTGATAATAACTCCACTAGCATGACTCTAAAATCACTATCCTCATATCTCAAAACAATTATCAAGCATCCAACTTCTCATCATATTCAATGCACTTAGTGTGAAAGTTTTTACTACATTGATATTGGATGTCTATCATGTGACGGCTAGTTTTATAGCCAAAGCATATTAACATGCTGTTTTAATAGGCTCTCAAAAGGATATAAGTGAAGCATGAGAGTTCAAAAATTTCTACAAAGTATAATCACCACCGTGCTCTAAAAGGTATAAGTGAAGCACTAGAGCAAAAACTATTCAACTCAAAAGATATAAGTGAAGCACATAGAGTGTTCTATCAATTCCTAGGACATATTTAACTCTCTCAAATAGGTGTGTCCAGCAAGGATAATTGTGGCAAACTAACAAGCAAGTACTCAAATTATACAAGACGCTCCAAGTAAAACACATATCATGTGGTGAATAAAAATATAGCTCCGAGTATATTTACCGATGGATGAAGACGAAAGAGGGGATGCCTTCCCGGGGCATCCCCAATCTTAGGCTTTTGATTGTCCTTGAATTTTACCTTGGGGTGCCTTGGGCATCCCCAAGCTTAGGCTCTTGCCACTCTTTGTTCCATAGTCCATCAAAGCAATACTCAAAACTTGAAAACTTCACAACACAAAACTTAGACTAAAATCTCGTGAGCTCCGTTAGTATAAGAAAGCAAACCACTACTCAAAGGTACTGCAATGAATTCATTCTTTGTTTATATTGGTGTTAAACCTACTGTATTCCAACTTTTCTATGATTCATACTTCCCAATACTACTCATAGATGCATTGAAATAAGCAAACAACACACGAAAAACAGAATCTGTCAAAGACAGAACAGTCTGTAGTAATCTGCAGTTTTTGCATACTTCTGTAACTCCAAAAAAATTGAACTAAATTGTTAAACGTGAAGAATTTGTTCATTAATCATCTGCAAAAATAATCAACTAAATAGCACGCTCTAGTAAAATCTGGTGAGCATTCCAGCGAGCGCTAACGATTCTGTTTTTCACAGCAAGATCATATAAACTTCACACAAGTCTTCCCAAAGGTTCTACTTGGCACAAACACTAATTAAAACACAAAACCACATCTAAACAGAAGAAAAAACAAAAAATATAAAATTGGGTTGCCTCCCAACAAGCGCTATCGTTTTACGCACCTAGCTAGGCGCGATACATGGATATATCTAGGTATTGCCATCTTTGGAAGGCAATCCATAAGTGGCTCTCATAATAGATTCATATGGTAATTTGATTTTCTTTCTAGGAAAGTGTTCCATTTCTTTCCTTCATGGAAATTGGAATATAATATTTCCTTTCTTCATATCAATAATTGCACCAATCGTTCTAAGGAAAGGTCTACCAAGAATAATAGGACATGAAGGATTGCAATCTACGTATATCAAGAAAAATGAAACCTACGGGCACATAATTCCTATTGGAAACAATAAGAACATCATTAATCCTTCCCATAGGTTTCTTAATAGTGGAATCCGCAAGATGCAAATTTAAAGAATAATCATCAAGCTCGTGGAAACCTAGCAAATCACACAAAGTTTTTGGGATAGTGGAAACACTTGCACCCAAATCACACAAAGCATAGCATTCATGATCTTTAATTTTTATTTTAATAGTAGGTTCCCACTCATCATAAAGCTTTCTAGGGATAGAAACTTCTAACTCAAGTTTTTCTTCATAAGATTGCATCAAAGCATCAACTATATGTTTGGTAAAAGCTTTATTTTGACTATAAGCATGTAGAGAGTTTAGTACGGATTGCAACAAGGAAACACAATAAATCAAAGAGCAATTATCATAATTGAATCCCTTGAAATCCAAAGTAGTGGGTTCATCACTATGCAAAGTTTTAATCTCTTCACTCCCACTTTTAACAATTTTAGCACCAAGATTTAAAAACTCCGAATCATTGGGACACCATAAAGTAGAATCATCTCCAATCCTATCTTCATCAAGATTTACTAGAAAACAAGGATCTAATAGGAGACACATCAATAACTTTCAGATCTTCATCTTAGTTTCATGATAACTAGAAGAACAAGCTTTTATATAATTCTCTCTTTTAGCACGCATCCTATCGGTTCTTTCTTTGCATTCATCAATGGAAATTCTCATGGCTTTGAGAGATTCATTGATATCATGCTTATGTGGAATAGATCTAAGTTTCAAAGAATCAACATCAAGAGTAATTCTATCCACACTTCTAGCCAATTCATCAATCTTAAGCAATTTTTCTTCAAGCATAGCATTGAAATTCTTTTGCGAAATCATAAACTCCTTAACACTAGTTTCAAATTCAGAAGGCATCTTTCCATAAGAGTTGTTGTAGGAATTACCATAATTATTAGAGGAATTACTAGGAAAAGGCCTAGGATTTAAGTTCCCTCTATAAGCATTGTCACCAAAATTATTCCTACCAACAAAATTCACATCCAAAGATTCATTTTTATTTTCAATCAAAGTGGACAAAGGCATATCATTAGGATCAGAAGAAGCACTCTTAGCAGCAAATATTTCATAAGTTCATCCATCTTTCCGCTCAAAACACTAATCTCTTCAATAGCATACACTTTTTTACTAGTAGATCTTTCGGTGTGCCATTGAAAATAATTAACCATAATATTATCTAGAAGTTTGGTAGCTTCTCCTAAGGTAGTTTCATTAAAGTGCCTCCTGCGGCCGAATCTAAAAGATTTCTAGAAGCAAAATTCAAGCCAGCATAAAAGTTTTGAATAATCATCCATAAGTTCAAACCATGTGTAGGGCAATTACGTATCATTAATTTCATTCTCTCCCAAGCTTGTGCAACATGCTCATGATCTAGTTGCTTAAAATTCATAATATCGTTTCTAAGAGAGATGATCTTAGCAGGAGGGAAATACTTAGAGATAAAAGCATCTTTGCACTTATTCCACGAATCAATTCTATTTCTAGGAAAAGAGGAAAACCAAGTTTTAGCAAGATCTCTAAGTGAAAACGGAAATAACTTCAATTTAACAATATCGTTATCTGTATCCCTTTTCTTTTGCATATCACACAAATCAACAAAGTTGTTTAGATGGGTAGCCACATCTTCACTAGGAAGGCCGGAAAACTGATGTTTCATAACAAGATTCAACAGAGCAGCATTGATCTCACAAGATTCAACATCGGTAATAGGAGCAATCGGAGTGCCAATAAAATCATTATTGTTGGTATTGGAGAAGTCACACAATTTGGTATTGTTCTGAGCCATAGTGACAAGCAAGCAATCCAACACACACAAGCAAACAAGAAGCAAGCGAACGATAAACACATGACAAAAAGAAGGGTAAATAAAATGGCAAGGGTGAAGTGGGGGAGAGGAAAACGAGAGGCAAAATGTAATGCGAAGGATAAGGGTTTGTGATAGGTACTTGGTATATGACTTTTGCGTAAGCCTCCCCGACAACGGAGCTAGAAATTCTTCTTGCTACTTCTCGAGCTTGCATTGTATTCCCTCGAAGAGGAAAGCGTGATGCAGAACAATAGCGTAAGTATTTCCCTCAGTTTTTGAGAACCAAGGTATCAATCCAGCAGGAGACCATGCGCGGGTTCCTCGCACATGCACAAACAAATAAGAACTTTGCAGCCAACACGATAAGGGGTTGTCAATCCCTTTACGGTCACTTACGAAAGTGAGATCTGATAGAGATGATAGTTTGATATTTTTGGTATTTTTTATTATAAGAACAGAAAGTAAAAGCGGAAAAGTAAAGTAGATTGTAGATTGATATGTTGAGAATAGACCCAGGGGCCATAGTTTTCCCTAGTGGCTTCTCTCATGATAGTGGTATTCTACGGTGGGTAAACAAATTACTGTCGAGCAATTGATAGAAAAGCGAATAATTACGAGACTATCTAGGCATGATCAATATATATATAGGCATCACGTCCGAGACAAGTAGACCGAAACGATTCTGCATCTACTACTATTACTCCACACATCGACTACTATCCAGCATGCATCTAGAGTATTAAGTTCATAAGAACGGAGTAACGCCTTAAGCAAGATGACATGATGTAGAGGGATAAACTCAAACATAGTGATATAAACCCCATCTTTTTATCCTTGATGGCAACAATACAATTCGCGCCTTGCCGCCCCTACTATCACTGGGAAAGGACACCGCAAGATTGAACCCAAAGCCAAGCACGTATCCCATTGCAAGAACTATAGATCTAGTAGGCCAAACCAAACCAATAATTCGAAGAGACTTGCAAGGATATTATAATCACACATAAAGAGTTCAGAAAAGAAGCAAATATTTCTCATAGATAATCTTGATCATAAACCCACAATTCATCGGATCTCGACAAACACACCGCAAAAAGAGATTACATCGAGTAGATCTCCTCGAAGACCAAGGAGAACTTGGTATTGAGATCTAAAGAGAGAGAAGAAGCCATCTAGATACTAGCTATGGACCCGAAGGTTTGTGGTAAACTACTCACAACTCATGGTGAGGCGAAGATGATGATGTAGAAGCACTCCGTGGTAGATCCCCCCTCCGACGGAGCTCCGAAACAGGCCCCAAGATGGTATCTCACGGGAACAGAAGGTTGTGGCGGTGGAACTAGGGTTTTCTGTGTTGTTCTGATGGTTTCGGGGTACGTAGGTATATATAGGAGGAAGGAGGGCACCGGGGGCAAACGTGGGGCCCACAAGGTAGGGGGCGCTCCCTATAGGGGGGCGCCCCCACCCTCGTGGACGCCACGTGTGCCCTACTCCGTGGTTCTCAAGTCTCCCATGCGTATTTTGCTCCAAAAATATCTCTCCCAAAGGTTTCATTCCGTTTGGACTCCGTTTGATATTCCTTTTCTGTAAAACCCCGAAATAGGCAAAAAACAGCAATCTGGACTGGGCCTTTGGGTTAGTAGGTTAGTCCCAAAAATAATATAAAAGTGTATAACAAAGCCCATTAAACATCCAAAACAACATAAATAATAGCATGGAACAATAAAAAATTATAGATACATTGGAGACGTATCAATGTGTATTACCGAGAGGGCCCAAAGATACCTCTCCGATACTTGGAGTGATAAATCCTAATCTTGATCCATGTCAACTCAACAAACACCTTTGGAGATACCTGTAGAGCTTCTTTATAATCACCTAGTTACTTAGTGACGTTTGATAGCACACAAGGAATTCCTCCGGTATTTGGGAGTTGCATCATCTCATAGTCGAAGGAATATGTATTTGACATGAAGAGAGCAATAGCAATAAAACCGAATGATCATAATGCTAAGCTAACGGGTGGGTCTTGTCCATCATATCATTCTACTAATGATGTGAACCCGTTATCAAATGACAACTCATGTCTATAGTTAGGAAACCTTAACCATGTGTCGGTGTACTAAGGTAGGGGTACCTCAGTACCCCAACTTGTGCACGGGCAGTTGCAGCTTCCCGCGGCAGGGTTTACTGCGTGCTCGCCGGAGACCTTCCTGCTCCCTATTAAACCATTCAAAAACAAAGTATACAAGACATAAGACCGAGACCCCGGCAAGAGGAGCTTGCCGGGAAGGCCGTACCAGGCTCGGGACCGTCCCGCTAACGCAAGACCCTGGCAAGAGGAGCTTGCCAGGAAGACTAGAAGACAACGCCTCGGTGCTATACGCGCCCCGGCAAGGGGCCCGGGGAGCGGCAAGCTCTCGGGCCCGGCAAGATCAAGGCCCCGGCAAGGTGCTTGCCGGGAAGGCTGCGCTGTGTGCCCGCGCTCCAGCTCATCGGCCCACGCGTCGCCCTGGGGCCTATCCGGGGACGCGTGGCGGATGGCTGTGCAGCCTGGGGTACACGGTGGCACTCCACGGTGGTGGATCCATCGCCGTGGCAGACGGAGACGCTAAGGCGGGAGCTTTTGGGGTCGACGGCGACGGGCATTAAATTCCCTTGTCCCCCACTGTTAGAGTAGGTATAGACCACTGTTCTGTACTGTAGCTCCACTGTTCCCGCACTGTTACAACTACCACCTCTTTTACTTTTTTATCCCTTTCTCCTACGTTGACACCTGTCGGTGACCCCTTGCACTATAAAAGGAGGCCCATGCACAACGTGGAGGGGGTTCGGAACTTAGATCACTCTCGCGCTTGGTGTAGCTACTTCTTCAAGCTCCCGAGCGCTCAAACTCAATACACAACCAAGCAGGAGTAAGGTTTTACGCGTCTACCGCGGCCCGAACCTGGGTAAAACTGCCCGCGTGTTCGCTACGATCCGCTCTTTGTGCTCCCTCCGCCCTCGTACCGCACAGACAAGGGGCTCCGGTCCCATAGGTGTTCGTGGCGGACAGTTTCCCCCGACATCTTTGGCGCGCCAGGTAGGGGGCGTCGAGGTTGTGCGAACCTGATCCGGCGTTCGCGCGGGCGCATTCTTCATCAACCTCTCCAGCTTCATCAGCAACTTCATCAGCGACAACTCCATGGCCCCGAAGAAGAAGGCTTCGGAGGTCGGAGGCCCGTCTGCGTCTCACCCGCCGCCACCGGAGCCAACGGTGGGCGGGGGAGATGCCGTCGGAAGGGTGGTTGCCGGTGAGGACACTCACGACGCCACCAGATCCAAGAACAGGACGGACGACCGAACCTCGGTCTCCGTGGACGCGCCGCGTCCATCTCAGCACACGACGACCCAGCAGCGCCATACCACGGGAGGTGGTATCCGCTTGCTGGGACAAGGCCAAACCGGAGGCTCGCGGGACGCCCCGGACCCCCGTCCGGGCACAAGCAAAGCGAAGGCGCCGGCGCGGGACCCCGCTCCTTCTAACGTTGTTAGAAGTCCGAGCGTATCCCGCTCCTCGCACCGCTCGCCCGCGTTCCCTTCCACTCCAGCAGAAGCGCTCGCAAGGGCGCAACTGCTCCTCGACTTTCCTCCAGCGGCCGACAAGGCCGAAGAATGGAGGGCTACCATCCGAAGCCTGATAGACTTCGCCAACAACGAATCTCCACAGCAGCCGTCGACCTCACGGCCGCGGCAAGCTGAGAAGACGAAGGCTATCGGCGACAAGACTGCCGGGGGTGCGACAAGCGTGCATTCTCCGCCGCAGAAGCAGAAGACGCCGCCCCGCCGGAACAACCCCGACGACGGCTCCACCGCCTCGTCGGACCCGCGGGCCCGTCGGGACCAGCGCCAGGTCCTCGACGACCGGCGAGATGAAGACACTCGGACCACGATCGAGCGCCGCCGAGAAACTCGGCGACAATCCGACAAGAGAGCTGGGAACACCGTCGACGCGCACGCGCCCGGTGAACCAGGCGACTTGCCGTACGCGGCAGGTTGCCCTGCGTTCACCCGCGAGCTGCGGCGCGTCCAGTGGCCCAGCATGAAGAATTTCAAGCCCGACATACCGGAGAAGTACGACGGCAAGACGCACCCCTCGGAGTTTCTCAGCGTCTATACCATCGCAGTGCAAGCTGCCGGGGGGCGCGACGAGAAGATCTTGGCGAATTACTTCCCGCTCATGCTAAAGCCGAACGTTCGTTCGTGGCTCATGCACTTGCCGGAAGGTTCCATCTCTTCTTGGGCCGACCTTTGCCACCAGTTTGTCGGCGCCTTCACCGGCGGCCACAAACCCCATGGCCAGGAGAGCGATCTCCACATCTTGGCCCAGAAGGAGGGCGAGCCCCTGCGCAAGTATATCCAACGCTTCAGCCGGGTGCAGCACAACATCCCTGACGTTCACCCTGCCGCGGTTATCAGCGCGTTCCATCAGAACGTGCGTAACCGCCGCATGCGTGAGGAGATGGCGATGACGAAGATTCGGGATGTCAGCGAGCTCTATGCTCTTGCTGACAAGTGCGCACGCGCAGAAGAGGGGAGGAGACTCCCCGGGGAGGATACTGGCGCGGGAGGAAGCGACAGCGACGACGCCGCCCCGGCAAAGAAGAGCCGGCGGCGGAACAACAGAAAGAAGGGCAAGAAGGAGGTGCTTGCCGTCGAGAAGTCCGGCAAGGAGGCCCCCGCCAAGCAAGCGCAGGCTGGCGGCTCCGGCAAGGAGCCTGCCCCGGCAACGGCGGCCGACAAGCCGGGTAGCTCCGACAAGCAATACTGTAAGATCCACCGCACCAAGGGTCACGATCTCTCCAACTGCAAGCGCGTCGAGTACCTCGTCGAGCAGCAGAAAGCTGAGTACGAGAGGTGCGACAAGGAGAAGGCCCAAGGTGGCGGGGAAGAGCCCAGCAAGAAGCGGCCATTCAATGGCCGGGGAGGACGCCGCGGCAAGGCTAAGCAGCGGCAAGGAGATCGACCTCCCCGGGGCCGCGACAACGACGAAGAAGACGACGATGAAGACATGGAGGACGAGGAGAACAGCGAGCAGGAGTTCCAGAAGGCCGCGGAGGTCCTGTGCGTCGACGGTGGCGCCTCCCTGCACACCTCCCACCGCCAGCTAAAGCAGTGGGTGCGTGAGGTAAACGCAGCGGAGCCGCCCGTGGAGTCGCGCAGGCTCCTCAAATGGTCCAGCACGCCCATCGTTTTTGACCTTGAGGATCACCCTGACCGCACCACGGCGGTCGGGTGCTTGCCGATGCTGGTTTCTCCCACCATCCGCAACCTCAAGGTCACCAAAATGTTGGTTGACGGCGGGGCCGGGCTGAACTTGATCTCCTCTGCTGTGATCAAGAAGCTCCAGATTCAAGATGGCGAGCTCGAAGAGACCGGTTCATTCCAAGGAATCAACCCGGGAAGGAGCAAGCCCAAGGGAAAGATCACTTTGCCGGTGACCTTTGGCGGGGAGCTCAACTTCAGGACTGAGCGCATCACCTTTGACGTCGCCGATATTCCATTGCCCTACAATGGAATACTTGGCCGTCCTGCCCTCGCCAAGTTCATGGCAGCTTCCCACTATGCTACAACGTGCTGAAGATGCCGGGGCCGATAAGCGTCATCACTGTCCATAGCGACAAGAAGGATGCGCTTATTTGCGCCGACAAGATTTACCGGGATGCAGCAGCTGCGGCCGAGAAGGATACTCTTGCCGCTGAAGCTCCCGGGGGGAAGAAGACGAAGACCGAGTCCGGCAAGTGCTCTGGGACCCACTCCGGCAACCGCACCTCTTCGGAGTGCTGCGCTGCCGTCGAGGACGTTCCATCGAGCTCCACCGGCAAGAGTAAGAAAGGAATGGCTGCTCCTCCGGCAACCAAGAAAGTGTCCGCAAAGGAGGACGGCACTGGTGGTACCTTCACCATCAGTGCCACCCTTGACAGCAAATAGGAAAGCGCGCTCGTCGCCTTCCTGCGGGCGAATGTCGATGTGTTTGCCTGGCAACCATCTGACATCCCCGGTGTTCCCAGGAAGGTGATTGAGCACAAGCTTGCTGTCTGTCCTCATGCGCGGCCCATCAAGCAGAAAGTGAGGAAGCAAGCCGTGGAGCGCCAAGAGTTCATCAACGAGGAAATCAAGAAGCTAGAAGCAGCAGGCCTAGTTAGGGGTGTGATCCATCCGACGTGGTTGGCAAATCCAGTCGTCGTGCGCAAGGCCAACGGGAAGTGGAGACTGTGTATAGACTTCACCGATGTCAATAAAGCATGTCCCAAGGATCCATTCCCTTTGCCGCGCATTGACCAGATCATTGACTCCACTGCCGGATGTGAGCTACTCTGTTTTCTTGATGCATACTCAGGCTATCATCAGATTTTCATGGCCAAGGAGGATGAAGAGAAGACTGCATTTATCACTCCGTGTGGCACTTATTGCTTTATCCGCATGCCATTCGGATTGAAGAATGCAGGCTCAACCTTCGCAAGGGTAGTGTACACTGCTTTTGAGCCACAGATCCACAGAAATGTAGAAGCTTACATGGATTACATCGTGGTGAAGAGCAAGAGCAAGGAAACCCTGATTCAAGACTTGGAAGAAACGTTTCAGAACCTGCGCAGGATACAGCTCAAGTTGAACCCCGAGAAGTGCGTCTTCGGAGTCCCCTCCGGCAAGCTTCTCGGGTTCTTTGTATCGCAGAGGGGGATTGAAGCCAACCCCGACAAGATCAAAGCCATTGAGCAGATAGAGGCCCCGAAGCGCGTCAAGGATGTCAGGAGGCTTGCAGGTTGTGTGGCTGCCCTCAGTAGGTTCATTTCAAAGTCTGCAGAACGCGCCCTACCTTTCTTCAAAATCTTGAAGAAGGCAGGTCCCATGAAGTGGACTCCGGAAGCGGAGGCAGCGTTGCAGGATTTGAAACGGTACCTGTCCTCCACTCCTATACTTGTCGCACCTAGACCACAGGAAAAGTTGTTGCTATACTTAGCGGCAACCAACCAGGTGGTTAGTGCTGCGTTAGTAGCGGAGAGGGAGTCCGACGAGGAGTCAGCACCACCGGCAAGCGAATCCAGCGACAAGCAGGGGGCTGTCCCGACAAGCTCTGGTCCCGACAAGGAAGACTCTGCGCAGGAACAAGGAGAGGTGCGGAAGAAGATGGTGCAGCGCCCAGTGTATTTTGTAAGTTCCCTTCTCCAGGGGGCTAGATCAAGATACTCTGGTGTGCAAAAATTGCTTTTCGGCCTCCTCATGGCCTCGAGAAAGCTGCGCCATTACTTCCAAGCCCATGAGATAACAGTGGTCACTCGCTTTCCGTTGAAGAGGATATTGCACAATCCAGAAGCAACAGGCAGGATCGTTGAGTGGGCACTGGAGCTGTCGAGCTTTGGACTCAAGTTTGAAAGTACTTCAACCATACAGAGCCGAGCTTTGGCAGAATTCATAGCTGAGTGGACCCCAACACCAGAAGAAGAAGTTCAAGAAACAAGTGCACCCGTACAAGAAGCGACAAGTGAATGGGTAATGTATTTTGACGGTGCCTTCTCGCTGCAAGGCGCAGGTGCTGGCGTGGTACTCATCGCGCCCACCGGAGAGCACCTCAAATATGTTATCCAGATGCACTTTCCCAGGGAGCAAGCGACAAACAACACTGCAGAATATGAAGGCTTGCTTGCCGGCCTCAGGATTGCGGCCGAACTTGGGATCAGAAAGCTGATTGTGCGGGGAGATTCTCAGTTGGTGGTCCGACAAGTTAACAAGAGCTATCAGAGCCCTTTGATGGAAGCATATGTCGATGAAGTGAGAAAGCTTGAAGAGCACTTTGAAGGTTTGCAGATGGAGCACGTCCCGAGAGCTCAAAATGAAATTGCAGATGGCCTTTCAAAGTGCGCCGCGATGAAGTTACCTGTGGAACCAGGGACCTTCTTACTCAAGCTGACTCAACCATCCGTTACACCATCAATTGGGCAGTCCAAGAAGAGAAAGTTGGCCTCCGGCGACTACTTGCCGGCGGATCTTCCTGAAACCGCCGCCAAGGTCCCCAAGATCAACAACCAGAACGCTGAGGAACAGTTTGCTCCTGCAAGTCCTCGGGCTTGTACAGTTGAAGCAAACGTTCCCGGCAAGCCTCGCCCCGGCGAGCTTGCCGGGGGGCCGTCAGCTCCGGCAGAACCAGAGGTCCTTGCCGTAGAAGCTGAGGTTCCCGCAGCGGCCCTCGAGCCTTTAGTCCTTGCCGTTGAGCCTCGGGCTCCGGCATGGGCGCAGCAGATCGTCCGCTTTCTGCAAACTGGAGAACTTCCCGACGACCCTCAAGAGATAGAAAAGATAACCAGGCAGTCAAGTATGTATCAGTTCGTGGATAACGAGCTGTACAGAAGAAGACTCAACGGTGTCAGGTTGAAGTGCATCTCCAGAGAAGATGGACAGAAGCTGTTGGCGGAAATACACGGAGGCATATGCGGCCACCACATTGGCGCAAGGGCGCTTGCCGGGAAAGCTTTCCGGCAAGGGTTCTTTTGGCAAGAAGCCCTCCAAGATGCAACTGCACTAGTAACCAAGTGTGAAGCGTGCCAGTTCCATGCGAAGCAAATCCATCAGCCAGCTCAAGCTCTCCAAACAATCCCTTTGTCATGGCCCTTCTCAGTCTGGGGGCTCGACATCCTCGGCCCTTTCCCCCGTGCTGTCGGGGGCTTTGAGTACTTGTACGTTGCAATCGACAAGTTCACAAAGTGGCCAGAAGTGGAGCCAGTGAGGAAGGTGACAGCACAGTCAGCAGTCAGGTTCTTCAGGTCGATTGTTTGCCGTTTCGGGATCCCTAACAGGATCATCACCGACAACGGTACACAATTCACTAGTCGCACCTTCATGCAGTACGTCCAAGACCTTGGCGCCAAGGTCTGTTTCGCTTCTGTTGCTCACCCAAGGAGCAACGGTCAAGCGGAGAGGGCAAATGCTGAAGTGCTGCGCGGACTCAAGACAAGGACCTTTGACAGGCTGCGCAAGTGCGGAAGAAATTGGATAGAGGAGCTCCCGGCGGCTCTTTGGTCAATCAGAACGACACCAAGTCGAGCCACCGGGCAGACACCTTTTGCTCTAGTCTATGGAGCAGAGGCAGTTCTCCCCACGGAACTCGTATACGGATCTCCTCGAGTGCTCGCTTATGACGAGCTCGAGCAAGAGCAACTGCGGCAAGATGACGCATTGCTCCTTGAGGAGGGACGTCTCCAGGCTGCTGTACGAGCTGCTCGATACCAGCAAGCTTTGCGCCGCTACCATAGCCGCAAAGTCAAGGCCAGGAGTCTCGAGGAAGGCAACCTTGTTCTTCGGCGTGTTCAGTCCGCCAAGAATTCCAACAAGTTGACGCCGAAGTGGGAAGGCCCTTATCGGGTGAGACAAGTTACGAGGCCCGGCGCTGTCCGCCTCGAGACCGAAGAAGGCTTACCGGTGAGCAACTCCTGGAACATAGAGCATCTTCGCAAGTTTCACCCCTAAGGCGCGGTTGCCGTGATCCGCTCCGGCAACCACCTTTTGTACAAGCTTTGCCGCTGTTGCATGTAACCCTTTGTACAAAGCCGGGCGCAGACCCCGTGCATCAGTAAAGTTTTTGTGTTTCTCGCATCGATTGCCTTTTGCATGCTTCTCTTTGCTATTTGCATGTTCTGTTTGGCATTTGGTGCAACACTCAAGTATACGGTAAGCATTAGCACGCCGGAAGGCCATATGCTTGTTTCCCTCTCCCTTTTTCTTTCCTCTTAAGCAGAAGGAACGTTCCTCGCGCACAAGTTTGCCGGGGGGAAGGAGGTGGAGGACGAACCAAGTGACGTTCAAGAAAGAGAAGTCTTACCGGAAAGCAAGCAGCATACGAAAGATAAGTTGTTAGAATTTGACCAGTTCAAATTTTAAATTTTAGTTGTCTTCCTTGAACGATCACATTTTGTATGGAAAACCTGTGCGCGGAGGAACCTACCCGTAGTTTGCCGCACCCTTGTCTTGTTTTCGAGTTCACTCAACGATTTAAGTGAGCTGCGACAAGTGTCGCGCCCTTGCTTCGTTTCCGAGTACGCTCAGCAAGCTAAGTGCGTTGCGACTAGCTGCGGCAAGGTTGCTTGCCGGCGAAGACCTTGGCCAGCAGGCTGCTCAGAGTCCAGCACTCAGCGCTCGCGGCAAGGGCCCCTTGCCGGCAAGCTCCCCGGGAGCGTAGGGTGAAAAACATACAAAGTCGAAGATTGAGACAAGGAAGATAACATTGCACTGATTGATCAAAATAAAGCAAATATTTTACAAAGGATAACTTGTCGCAATGGACTAATAAGTTCATAACATAATGTGCAGCAACAAAAAGACAAAGATAATGGGGCCCTAGTCTACGCGGTCGCCTTCCTTCCTGCCAAGCTTTGCCACCTTGGCGATAATGTGGCCGACCTGCTCCTTCAGGGCCTCCGTGTCTGCATCAGCCGGCAAGCTGCGAAGAACGTTCGTGAGATTGATTCCCGGGTTGCGGTACACGATCTTCGTCAGCACCCGCCCCAGAGTTCCCGCGCAGAGCAGGCGCGACTCCTCGGCCAGCTGCGCGGGGATGCGGTTCCGGAGACCTGCGAGGGCCGGCGCGATCCCTCTGAAGAAGAGGCTGAGCTTGGCGCTGTGCGGGAGATCCGGGTCCGGCGAGTAGATGAGGTGTTCGACCTTCAGCGCCAGCAGCTCCTGGTCAATGTTGGACGCAGAAGAAACCAAGTCTTCGGTCCATACCTCGATGGTCTGGCGGAAGAGCTCGGATGCCTTGTTGACGCTGTCCACCAAGGTCCGCTCCTTGCGGAGCTCCTCCTTCAACTTGTTCTCCTGAACCCGGGCAGCGTCGAGCGATTCCTTCAGAGTGGTGACCTTCAGTTCCAAGTCCTCAATGGAGTCCTTGGCGGCCTTCAACTCGTCGCCCCTCTTGGAGAGACTCACTTGAAGCTCAGAGTTTGTGTGAGCATCCTTCTCGCGCTCCAAGATGAGCGCGGCAACCTTCTCTGCGCTCACCTTCAGCGCCTTCTCCAATTGTTCGACCTTGGCGGCAAGCTCCTTCTTGGCGTCTTCCGCGGCAACCGCGGCGGCTTTCGCCTCCTTCAGCTCCCCGCCAAGGGCAGCCTCGCGAGCGGCAAGGTCCTCTTCATGGGAGTCCAGCTCGACCTTCCGCTGCGCGAGCTCTCCCTCTCGCCGGGACATCTCCACCCCGGCGAGACGCTGCTGTTCATCGGCTTCAGCCTTCTCGAGCACCCACTCCTGGTACTCGCCGGCGAGACGCTCACGCTCCTCCGCCACCCCGCGGAGGGCCGCCTGATTGGCGGCGCTGAGCTCCGCCGCATGCTTCTCCATTTCCGCCGCGGCCTTGGCGGCAAGGGCCTCCCGGGAGGCAAGCTTCGCCTGCCTGGCCCGGTAAAGGGCCAGGAGTTGGTGGAGCAACCTCTCCTCCTCGGGGCCCTCGCTCCCGCCGGGCGCCTGGACGATCTTCAGGCCTGCGGAGGCGAGGACTTCTCCGTCGAATGCCTCGCCCTCCGCAGGAACTCGCGATGAGGACCCCCAAGGCATCTGGATGAAGACGCCGTTGGGGACCTCGAGATAGTACCTCTGCTCTTCACCGGCGGAGGGACCGGTGGCCGGGGCAGCATCCGATGCTCCCGCTGCCTCCGGGTCGGCGGTGCGGTCACCGTCCCCCTCCCCGGCCGCTGCGTCCGCAGCCGGAGCAGTCTCCTGCGCGGCCGGCTCGGCGGCCTCGGTCATCTCCTCGACGACAGGAGCGTCGCCGCCGCCGCCCTGCGCGCCCTCCTCCTCGAGGTTGATAACCTTCGTCTCCATGGGCGCAGGAGGAGGAAGATCTAAAAAGAAGAAGAAGAAAAAGAAGTTCAAGACTCAAGCAAATATCCAAAAAAGAGGCAAGCCAAGAAAACAAGTCACAAAACATACCTTGGCGGACGTCCTCAGCGGCGGGCTCCCTCGCCGGGGAGCTCGGCCTTGTCGGAGTAGCCACCCTTGCCGGGCTGCTCGCCCTTGGCGGGGTACTCTGCCTCGGCGGAGTACCCGCCCTTGGCGGAGCACTCTCCCTTGCCGGAGAGTTCTGCCTTGGCGGGGACGGCGGGGCCTGCGGCTCCTCGACGATGGTCTCCGGGCGCTCTTCCCGCTGTGGCTCCACCTCTGCACAGAACAAGACAAGAAACGTCAAGACATGAAGACAAAACTAAATCCTCAGGCGTACCCCGACAAGCGAAAAGAGAAAACCCCAGACTTACGCTGGGGGCTGCGCTGCGGGCTGCGCTGGGGGCTGCTCCTCGGAGCAGCGCTCGGGTCCGGCAGGCTCGGCTCCGGCACACTCCCTGTTGCCGCAGCTGCCAAGTCTTCCGCGACCTCGACCTCGGGCGCTTTGGCCTTCTTCGCCGCGCGGTGGGCCAGGGTCCTGGAATCAGAGCAATGAACAGAGTCAGCATCAACAAAAAAACCAAGACAAAAATCAAGAAGATGTAAGGTCCTGGATCCTTACTCCTGGTCCTCCTCGTCGTCCTCGCTCAGGGTGGAGAAATCATACTCCACCGTGGGCGCGTCGGCGCGAGGAGCGGAAGACGAAGACTCCCTCGCACGCTTGGTGTTCACCGGGGCTGGGGGCTGCGAAGACCCAGCCCCTGTGGTAGCCGGCGCCCGAGGGGCGGGCGGAGCCGCTGCTCCGCTCCGAGAAGACCCCTGCCGGCTCGCTGCCGGCCTGCGAGACGCCTCCGTCGTGGTCCGCGCACGGGCCGCCTCCGTTGCGGCTGGTGCGCCGGACGGCCTTGGCGCGGCTTGACTCCCCCGGGGAGCCGCCCGGCGAGGTGGCTGTTGCCGGGGCGCCTGCGCCCTCTCCCCCGTCGCCGCCTTGCGGAGGCGCTTCGCCGGGGACTGCCTCGGGCTTGCCGGGGGCGGGGAACTCTCCGACGAGGAGAGGTCGTCGGCGTACAACTCCGTGGATCCGCCGGAGTCCTCGGCCTCCTCCTCCTCCTCCTCTGCCCCGGCCGGCTCACTGGGCCCTGCGTCCTGCGCTGCAGCCCCCTTTCCCTTGGCGCCTTCGCCCCTCGCGGCGCCTCTGCTCCCTCCGGCGGTGCCCTCCATTGCCGCGGCCTCCGCCGCGATCCCGTGGATCCCGGAGTGCCTCAGCGAGGGGACCCCGGCGAGCGCGTCGGGTGGAAGATTCAGCAACCTGCGGATCTCCGCCTCCTCCGCCTGGGTGGACGCGTCCTCAGCCTCCGCCTCCTCCGGCGAGTATCCGAAAACTCCTGCCGCCGCGGCTGCGGCGGCCTCCTCAGCCCGAGAAGCTATGTAGGCGATCTCCTGGTCGGTGGTGTCCCGCGTGTGCAGCTTGAGGTCCTCCTTGTTCTTCGCCACCTCGGCGAGGTTGTCGTAGAAGTTGAGGACGTCGATGGGCTTCGGAGCGAGCCATGTGCGGTCCACGCCGTGCGAGTCACACATGGGCATCATGGCGAGAATCCGATCCCTGACGGCGTTGTTGCAGAGCGGCACCACTTCCCGGGGAGTCCTGAACCACTCGGGGTGTGTCGGGTCGTACTTGAAGAGTTCCCGTACCATTCCCCGCAGCTCCAGCGTGGTGAAGTTGAGGTTGAGCCTGGGGCGCAGCCTCATGATGTCTGCCGGGCCGCCGTACTCCCAGGCCGGCCTCTTCCGGTCTTGGAGAGGGGCGATGCGACGGCGGAGGAAATCTGCGCCCACCTCAGCAACTGACAGATTGGCCAACCGAAGACGAAGAATCCGGACGAGGGCGATGCTGAGCTTGACGTCGTCCGAGTCCAGCTCACTCCAGTCCCTGCCGCGCACGATGGGCGTTGTGCGCGGCGTGGTGAAGGCTTGCGGCTGGTCTTCTACGATCCAGCACCACTCCGCTCGCCATTCCTCCCACTTGCCGCGGAGCTCCCCCGGCAAGTACGCCCCTTTTTTATTCAGACGAAAGACCCAAGAAATTCCTCTGGAGAGGGGGGCATCGGCCTCGGCTCTAGGAGTGAAGAAGTGTCTAAAGAGGGCTACATTGGGGTGGACTCCTATGAAGTTTTCGCACATGTGTGCGAAAACAGCCATGGTGAGAATGGCGTTGGGGGTGAAGTCAAGCAGATGGAGGCCATATGTGTTCATGACGTCGCAGAAGAAGTTTGAGAAAGGAGGACAGAGACCATAATGAAAAAAGGCAGCAAAGAAGTAGTACCCGCCGGGATAGCTGTCCTTGGCGGCGGCCGGGTATGCTCGCGTGCGGGGATGCGCGTCGGTTCCCTTGGACCAGAACAAGTAATACTTGTTCCAGAGCTCCCGCACGCCGAGCTTCGGCGGGAAGACGACATGCCGCTTCCGGTACGCGATGAGCTTGGCCGCTTGCTCCGATTTCTCCCGCTTGGCCTTCTCCGCCTTCGCCTTGTCGGTCTTTGGGGCCATGGCGGACGCGGTGGAAGGAGGGGGACGAAGAGCTCGGCGGCGGCGGAGATGTGGAAGCAGAGCGCAAGAGAGAATCTTTGGAGGAGGAAGACAATGCAATGATAGCGCAAGGAGGGGAACCGCGCCCGCTTCCTCTGCTTTTATGGGGGAGTGGGGGGCGTTTCGCCCTTTCCATTAAGAGATCGTGGGCACGTCCCATCCCACGGCGCCGCGATCGACGCGTGCCGTTACCGTGGGGTGCGGCGGATATGGAAGTGGATTCGGCGCGCCGCGGGCCGCGGGTGCCCGTGCACTGTTTTGGGCCTGGCCCAACAGCGCTCGGCACCGTGTGTGGCCCAGGCCCGGGGGCTCCTGTCGGTGTACTAAGGTAGGGGTACCTCAGTACCCCAACTTGTGCACGGGCAGTTGCAGCTTCCCGCTGCAGGGTTTACTGCGTGCTCGCCGGAGACCTTCCTGCTCCCTATTAAACCATTCAAAAACAAAGTATACAAGACATAAGACCGAGACCCCGACAAGAGGAGCTTGCCGGGAAGGCCGTACCAGGCTCGGGACCGTCCCGCTAACGCAAGACCCTGGCAAGAGGAGCTTGCCATGAAGACTAGAAGACAACGCCTCGGCGCTATACGCGCCCCGGCAAGGGGCCCGGGGAGCGGCAAGCTCTCGGGCCCGGCAAGATCAAGGCCCCGGCAAGGTGCTTGCCGGGAAGGCTGCGTTGTGTGCCCGCGCTCCAGCTCATCGGCCCACGCGTCGCCCTGGGGCCTATCCGGGGACGCGTGGCGGATGGCTGTGCAGCCTGGGGTACACGGTGGCACTCCACGGTGGTGGATCCATCGCCGTGGCAGACGGAGACGCTAAGGCGGGAGCTTTTGGGGTCGAAGGCGACGGGCATTAAATGCCCTTGTCCCCCACTGTTAGAGTAGGTATAGACCACTGTTCTGTACTGTAGCTCCACTGTTCCCGCACTGTTACAACTACCACCTCTTTTACTTTTTTATCCCTTTCTCCTACGTTGACACCTGTCGGTGACCCCTTGCACTATAAAAGGAGGCCCATGCACAACGTGGAGGGGGTTCGGAACCTAGATCACTCTCGCGCTTGGTGTAGCTACTTCTTCAAGCTCCCGAGCGCTCAAACTCAATACACAACCAAGCAGGAGTAGGGTTTTACGCGTCTACCGCGGCCCGAACCTGGGTAAAACTGCCCGCGTGTTCGCTACGATCCGCTCTTTGTGCTCCCTCCGCCCTCGTACCGCACAGACAAGGGGCTCCGGTCCCATAGGTGTTCGTGGCGGACAGTTTCCCCCGACACCATGTTTGACTAGTCTAGTAGAGGCTCACTAGGGACATAGTGTTTGTCTATGTATTCACACATGCACTAAGGTTTCCGATCAATACAATCCCAGCATGAATAATAAACATTCATCATGAATAAGGAAATATAAAATAACAACTTTATTATTGCCTCTAGGGCATATTTCCTTCAATAGGTCTATTGTAAACTACTGACACATCATCGAAGAGGCACCAGTGAGGATGATGAACCCCTCTGTGATCGTGTTCCCCTCTGGTGGAGTGCCGGAAAAGAGCTCTAGATTGGATCTGGTGGTTCTGGAACTTGCGGCGGCTGGAACAAAATTTTGTCGACTCCTATAGGGTTTTTGGAATATTAGAGTATTTAAAGCGCGAAGAGGCGGTGCGGGAGGCTAACGAGGTGGACACAACCCACCTGAGCACGCTTGGGGGACCATGCACGCCCTGGTGGGTTGTGCCCCCCTTGGGGCACCCCCAGGCGCTTCTCTGGCCCATTAGATGTCTTCTGGTCCAAAAAAATCCACAAAACGTTTTGCTGCATTTGGACTCCGTTTGATATTGATTTTCTGCCATGTAAAAAACAAGCAGAAAATAACAACTGTCACTTGGCACTGTGTCAATAGGTTAGTCCCAAAAAATGATATAAAATGATTGCAAAACATCCAAGAATGATAATATAACAGCATGGAACAATAAAAAATTATAGATACATTGAAGACGTATGAGCATCCACAAGCTTAATTCCAACTCGTCCTTGAGTAGGTAAATGACAAAAACACAATTTTTGATCTGGAATGCTGCGTATCATGTTCATCACATATTCTTTCCTTTATAGCATGGACATTTGGACTTTTATATGGTTCAAAGCAATAGTCTAGTTTGGACATGAGGACTTCAATACTCAAGCATATCAACAAACAACCATGTCTTTCAAAATATCAATACTAAAGCAAGTTATCCCTAGCCCAGCATGCTCAACCATTGATCCATTCATGCAACACATCCGAATATTAGCTACATCCAATTATCAAGTGTGATAATAGTGTTCCGTAGTTGGTGCTTTATAAGAGAAGATGGAGACTCAAATAAAAATAAAAATTGCATAAAGTAAAAGATAGGCCCTTCGTAGAGGGAATTAGGGATTTGTAGAGGTGCCAGAGCTCAAAGCTTAAATTGAGAGATAAAATTATTTTGGGTGGCATGCTTTTCTCGTCAACGAGAATGACTTAGAGCTCCCAACATTTTCCATGCTAGGTATATCATACGCGGTTCTCAAACATAAAATAAAGTTTATTCCATTTTCCACTAAACTTCCACAAGTCATGGCCAGTCGTATCCACGGTTGCCCTCCATACCAACACTTTCCATGGAATTTATTATTTGACAACATAAAGTAAATTTTATTTTTCATTTCGGGACTGGAAATCCCTATTACCGCCATACTCTCGTGCAATGATAAGTGAATAAACACTCATCTTGAGAATAACACATCTAGCATGAATAATATTAGCCACCCCTCGCCGCTTCATGAGTGGTATGGGAACACAAAAGATTTATTTTGAATTTATAGTTGGCACATACAAATTTGCTTAGAACGACAAGGAAATACTGCATATAGGTAGGTATGGTGGACCCATTTGGCACAACTTGGGTTTTAGGAATTGGTTGCACAAGTAGTATTTCTACTTTGTACAAAGTGGAGGCTAGCAAGAGATTGAGAAGCGACCAACCAAGGAACGAAAACCATCATAAGTGAACATTAAACATAACTAACACCGAATAGTGCAACACAAGTAGGATGTAATTTCATTGCATGACTGTTGACTTTCGTGCTTGTATAGGGAATCACAAACCTTAACATCAATATTCTTACTAAAACATAATTATTCATTAACATGTATCACTTATGACTATCATCATATCTCAAAACTATTACAAATAATCAAGTTTATTTTGTCCAATGATCTTCATGAAAGTTTTTATTATACCCCCCTTGGATATCTATCACTTTGGGACTAGTTTCATATGTTGTTTTTGATAAGCTCAAACAAATATAAGTGAAGAACATGAGCATCATATTTCTTTCTCTCACATTAATCTAAGTGAAGCATGAGAGAATTTCTTCAAAGATAACAAAGCACACCATGCTAAAAAAGATATAAGTGAAGCACTAGAGCAATTCCATGGCTCTAAAAAAATTAAGTGAAGCATAGGAGCAAGCATAGCACAATTTGGCCTTCTAAAATAGGCGTGTACAACAAGGATAATTATTAAAAATTAAAAGGAAAAAAATCAAAGACTCATATCATACAAGATGCTCCAAGCAAAACTCATAATATGTGACGAATAAAAATATAGTCTCAAGTAAAATACCGATGGTCGTTAGAAGAAAGAGGGGATGCCACTCGGAGGCATCACCAAGCTTAGTTGCTTGATACTTCTTGAATATTATCTTGGGGTGCCTTGTGCATCCCCATGCTTAGCCTTTTACTTCTCCTTATTCCTTCATCCATCGCGATCTCACCCAAAACTTGAAAACTTCAATCACAGAAAACTCAACAAAACCTCGTGAGATCCGTTAGTATAAAAAAACCAATCTTTACTCTAAGTATGGTAGCAAAACAATTCATATTTTGTAATTGTATTATACATACTATATTCTAACTTCTCTATGGAAAAATCTCTTAAAAAAACCATAGATCAATCAAAATAAGCACATAACACAACGAAAATAGAATCTGTCAAAAATAGAGCAATGTGTAAAGATACGATTTTTGACCATACTTCTGTAACTATAAAAATCCTGAAAAATTAGTATAACATGGAAAATCTGTATATTGATAACGTCAAAAAAATTCAAGAGTTTATCACGCTCAAGTAATTGTCAAAAATTCTAAATTTGGATGCAAAAGTTCTAGTTTCCACGCGATCAAATCAACTATCAACCAAATCATCACAAAGCTTTGCTTGGCACAAACGTTTATTTAAACAACAAAAACACATCAAAACAGAGGTATTATTGGGTAATTTATTGAAAACAGCAAGAAAACCAAAAGCCAAAAAGATAAAAGTTGGGTTGCCTCCCAACGAGCGCTATTGTTTTACGCCCTTAGCTAGGCATAACACCAAGATCTCAAGTGTTGTCGTCCTTGTTTTCCAACTCCTCAATCACACATTTCTTCAAATATTTTGCATAAAATTCCTCAACAATAATACTCCTAGGGACAAGATCAAGGAATTTACTTTTGTAAAGGGGCCCTTTTATTACTTTAATAAAATTGGGATGAATACTAATCATTTTCAGATCCCCTTTGTTGTTACTCGAAGTAGCCCCCTTGTTCCTGTGATTTTTTACAGGTGTTTTTCGATATAACAAAAGAAAAAGCAGTGCTAAAGTTACTAAAGATTTCTTCCAATTTATCAATTCGAGAAGGACTTTCTTTAATTCTTTCATTGACTACGGGTTACTTCTCTTTTAACAACTTAAAAACATTACCCGCTTTCGACCCAAATTTATTAGCAAGATTATACATCTTTTTATCCAAATTTTCAATATGTTCTTTTGTGAGCATTCCCTTTTCAATAGCATCTAATCTTTGCATAACATGCTCAAGAGTCAAAATTGTTTCATTGATAATAATATGAGGAGAACCCACTAAATTTCACGTAGCATTCAAAGCATCAAGAGGAGGCAACTTAAGAAATTTCCTCCGGTGATATTATCAAGAACAAATCTAAACCAAGTAGTGATTCCCACATAAAAATTTCGAAGAGGAACAATAGTGGATTGCTTATGAATAGATTTGTTATTAGCATTGCAAATCATATACCAAGCACATTTTAGGCTTTATCCTCCTCTTTGCTTAAAATTGAGAACTTCATTCTCGGGGGTGCAAATGATGAGGGGAGACCTAGCCGTGATGACTTGAAAGCAAGAACGTGAATATATCCGTCTAGAAAACGACGAACGAGAAAGAGGGCGAATAAACACGATAATTTTTTGTTAAGTGGGGGAGATGAAAATGAGAGGCAAATGGCAAATAATGTAAATTGCAAGGAGATGAGATTTGTGATTAGGAACCTGATAGATGTTGATGATGTCTCCCCGGCAACGGTGCCAGAAAGTTCCTTTGATGTCGCTTGAGATGCGTCGGTATTTTCCCAAGGAATAAGCGATGATGCAGCACAGGAATGGCCGGTAAGGTATTTCCCTCAGTGATGAGACCAAGGTTATCGAACCAGTAGAAGAACCAAGCAACATTATGTAAATGGTACCTGCACACAAAGAACAAATACTTGCAACCCGACGCGTTAAAGGGGTTGTCAATCCCTTCCAGGTAACGATGCCAAAAAGTGACGTAAGGATAGGATAAAATTGTAGTAGATTGAAAGATGCCAATAAAAGCAAATAAAACACAGCAAGGTATTTTTGGGTTTTTGATAATATTGATCTGAAAATAAAAGTTGCAAATAAATAAAAAGGAAATTGGCAATATATATCTGAAAGTATATGCTTGGAAAATAGACCCGGGGGCCATAGATTTCACTAGTGGCTTCTCTCGAGAAAATAGCATACGATGGGTAGACAAATTATCGTTGGGAAATTGGTAGAAAAGCAAATAATAATGACAATATCCAAGACAATGATCATGTATATAGGCATCACATCCAAGATTAGTAGACTGACTCCTGCCTGCATCTACTACTATTACTCCACACGTCGACTGCTATCCAGCATGCATCTAGTGTATTAAGTTCATGGAAAAATGAAGTAATGCAATACGAATGATGATAGGAGGTAGACAAGATCTATTCATGTAGGAATAGATCCCATCTTGTTATCCTTAATAACAATGATACATGCGTTCCTTGCTGCCCCTTCTGTCACTGGGAAAGGACACCACAAGATCGAACCCATTACAAAGCACCTCTTCCCATTGCAAAATAAATACATCAAGTTGGCCAAACCAAACCCAAATATCGGAGAAGAAATACGAGGCTATAATAATCAAGAATGGTTATTAAATCAAGGTGAATCTGATCATAAACTCACAATTCATCGGATCCCAACAAACACACCGCAAAAAGTCATTATATCAAATAGATCTTCAAGGGACCATTGTATTGAGAAACAAAGAGAGAAGAAGCAATCTAGCTACTGCCCACGGACCCGTAGGTCTATGGTAAACTACTCACGCATCATCAGAGAGGCACCAATGAGGATGATGAACCCCTCCATGATTGTGTTCCCCTTCGACGGAGTGCCCGAAAAGGGCTCTAGATTGGATTTGGTGGTTCTGGAACTTGCGGCGGTTGGAACAATTTTTTTGACTCCTCTAGGATTTTCGGAATATTGGAGTATTTATAGAGCGAAGAGGAGGTGCGGGGGGCCATCGAGGTGGGCACAACCCACCTGGGCGCGCTTGGGGGCCCAGGTGCGCCCTAGTGGGTTGTGCCCCCCTTGGGGCACCCCTAGGTGCTTCTCTGGCCCATTGGATTTCTTCTAGTCCAAAAAAATCCATAAAAAGTTATACTACATTTGGACTCCATTTGATATTGATTTTCCGCGATGTAAAAACAAGCATAAAATAGCAAATGACACTTGGCACTATGTCAATAGGTTAGTCCCAAAAAATGATATAAAATGATTGTAAAACATCCTATAATGATAATATAACAACGTGAAATAATAATAAAAAATAGATACGTTGGAGACGTATTAGTGGCCTCCTCCAGTAACTCTTTTCTCTAGTACTTTTATATATTTCAAAATAATTCTCCATAAAATTTCATCCCATTTGGAGATTAGCAGAATAGGTATCTCTGACGTAGCTTTTTCAGGTCCAGAATTCCAGCTTCCGCTATTCTCCCTCTTTATGTAAATCTTGCAAAATATGAGAGAAAAGGCATTAGAATTACTCCCCAAAGTGTTATAATAGACAAAAACACTAAAAATAACAATAAGAAAAGATGCTGCAAAATAGGCGTATCAATTCCCCCAAGCTTAGACCCCGCTTTTCCTCAAGAAAAAATGATATCGAGAATCATGTCCACATGCTTAGAAAGAGAGGTGTCAAAGAAAAATACATACATAATAGCATCATGATCATTATTATAACATCAATAATTATTATCATAAGACTTCTCATGAGAACGTAACAATTCACCACAATAGCAAAGTATAAGGCATTAACTTTCTTGAAAACTAACAAATTATGATCTTAGTAAACAATGCAATTGCAATTCATCATATTTTCAGGAAGGGTCGCATGTCTGAGCTTTTTAGCGAGTCCACACACTCAACCATCATTTAGTATTCTATGATTGGTAACACTCATAACATATATATCGAGCAAAAAGTTTCATCCAGACACATTGAAAGATAGGGGCTTATAGTTTCGCCTCCCAACTTATTCACCTCAAGGGTGATGTCAACAATAATAACTCATGATCACTCACATTCAACTGGATATATGTGCCTAGATCTTTCCCCACCACATGATTCTTGCAAAAGAGAAAAACAAAAAGGAATATAGGAGAACACTATTGACTCGTGCATAAAAATTAAATACATAAAACTAAAAGATATACCATTCGCAGAGGGAAGCAGAGGTTTTCATGCCCTTTTATTTTGGATGCACAATCTCTTAATGTAAAACAACGTCACTTTATGTTGCCCCCTATGACAACAACCTTTATTATGCAGTCCATCGCTTTTATTACTTTGCCATCATAATTTTGTATAACGCTTATTTTCCTTTACAATAAACGATCAAACATATTTAAAAACATTTTTTATTTTTCCTTTACAATAAAAGATCAAACATATTTAGAAGCAATTTTTATTGCTTTATGCACCGATGATAACTTACTTGAAGGATTTTACTCAATCCATAGGTAGGTACAGTGGACTCTCAAGACATGAAATTGGGTTAAAGGGTTTTGGATGCACAAGTAGTATCTCTACTTAGTGCGGATATTTGGCTAGCAAATATATTTCACAAGCACCACATGTTAGAGGATCTATGACAATATAACTTCTATGTGAATATGAACAAACACAAATTATTACGTTGTCTTCCTTGTCCAACATCAACAATTTGGCATAAAATATTTAATGTGCTCACAATCATAAAAGATGTCCAAGATAGTATATTTGCATGCGAATCTTCTCTTCCTTTATTAATTCTTTCATGAATTGCATCATTGACTAATGCTATGTTTGTGAATCATCGATAAATTTTACCACTTATACTCTTCCTTATGTAATGTCATTACTTTCCATAAGATTAGCATATGTTCTTTTTAATTATTTCCTTTATTTTGATAGAAACATAAAAGATAAAGAAGCAAAAAACTCAAACTAGTCTTTATTATATAACTCTCAACTTGATTACATAGATGATAGATCATGAACTAACACTCAAGAAACAAATCATACTACAAAAATATTTAACTAGATCACAAAATAACTAAGGATCAAACTAAACCTTAGAAGGTAATAAAAGTGATGGTGATAGGATACCGGGGCACCTCCCCCAAGCTTGGTGAAAGCCAAGGAGAGTGCCCATACATATGATGTCTACTATGCAACTTGTTCTTGTAGACTCGTGTTGGGCCTCCAAGCGCAGAGTTTTTTAGGACGGTAGCAAATTTCCCTCAAGTGGATGACCTAAGGTTTATCAATCCGTGGGAGGTGTAGGATGAAGATAGTCTCTCTCAAACAACCCTGCAACCAAATAATAAAAAGTTTCTTGTGTCCCCAACACACCAAATACAATGGGAAATTGTATAGGTGCACTAGTTCGGCGAAGAGATGGTAATACAAGTGTAATATGGATAGTAGATATTGAGTTTTGTAGTAGTAAGAATAAAAAACAGCAAGGTAGCAAGTGATAAAATGGAGCAAAAACGGTATTGCAATGCTTGAAAACAAGCCCTAGGGTCCGTACTTTCGCTAGTGTGATCTCTCAACAATGCCAATATAATTGGATCACATAACCTTCCCTCAACGCACGATGAAGAATCACTCCAAAGTTCCTATCTAGCTGAGAACATAAGAAGGAACTGTTTGTAGCTATTCTTTTCGATCGATCTATCCAAGAGTTCACACTAAAATAATACCAAGTTATTCTTTTCGATCGATCTATCAAGAGTTCATACTAAAATAACACAATTTATTCTTTCCGATCGATTTATCAAGAGTTCGTACTAAAATAACACCAAAAAAAATTCATATTCATGATAATCAATCCAACACAAAGAACTTTAAAGAGTGCCCCAAGATTTCTACCGGAGAAACAAAGACAAGAACGTGCATCAACCCCTATGCATAGATTACCCCAATGTCACCACGAGAATCCGCAGGTTGAGTGCCAAAACAAATATCAAGTGAATGAAAATGATACCCCATTGTCACCACGAGTATGCAATTGCAAGACATGCATCAAGTGTTTTCAAATCCATAAAATTATTCAATCCAAAGAAATCTCAAAGGGAAAACTCAATTCATCACAACAAGATAGAGAGGGGAAAATAATACGTCTCCGTCGTATCTATAATTTTTGATTGTTTCATGCCAATATTATACAAGTTTTACATACTTTTGGCAACTTTTTATATGATTTATTTGGACTAACTTACTTACCAAGTGCCCAATGCCACTTCCTATTTTCTGCATGTTTTTTGTATCGCAGAGTATCCATATCAAACGAAGTCCAAATGCAATAAAATTTCACGGAGCATTATTTTGGAATATATGTTATTTTTGGGAGGTGGAAGCTATGTAAACGGAGGCCCGTGGTGGGCACAACCCACCACGGCGAGCCAGAGGAGCCAGGCGTGGCCTGGTGTATTATGCCCACCTGGAACGTCGGTTGGAGTTGTACTTTGGGCGCAAGGAAGCTTGTATCCAGAAAAATCGTGTAAAAATCTCAACACAATCGGAGTTATGGATCTCCAGGAATATAAGAAATGGTTTTCGGCCAGATCTGGGAACGCGGAAACAGAGGGAGACAGAGAGACATATCCAATCTCGGAGGGGGATCTCACCCCTCCCATGCCATGGAGACCAAGGACCAGAGGGGGAACCCTTCTCCCACCTAGGGAGGAGGCCAAGGAAGAAGGAGAAGGAGGGGGTCTCTCTCCCCTCGCTTTCGGTGGTGCCGGAGTGCCACCTGGGCAACGATCGGGACGGTGATCTACATCAACAATCTTGCTACCGTCCACACCAACTTTCTCCCCCTCTATGCAGCAGTGTAACCTCTCTATTCCCGTTGTAATTCTTTACTTAAACATGGTGCTCAATTCCATATATTATTTCCCAATGATATTTGGCTACCCTATGATGCTTGAGTAGATCCATTTTGTCCTACGGGCTTATCGGTGAAATTTCTATGGTTGGTTTACTTTTCTTGTGGTTATGTTGTTGTCCTTTGGTGCCTATCATATGAGCGCGCGTGTGGATCACATCATATGGTTAGTTGTATGCTGATAGGACTATGTATGGGATTCAAGGGGGACAAATATATCTTAAGGCTATGGTTGGGTTTTACCTTAATGAACGATAGTAGTTGCGGATGCTTGCTAGAGTTCCAATCATAAGTGCATAGAATTCCAAGTAAGGGACGATATGCTAGCAGTGGCCTCTCCCACGTATAAACTTGCTATCAATCTAGTAACGTAGTTGATGGCCTATGGACAAATCATTCTCTTGTGTAACAAAAAGCTTGCTACTACTCTACTTTTATTATCTTGCAAATTACTTTATTCCAAGTTACCACTAAGCACTTCTACTTTTATTTCTACTTAAATAAAGCAAACGTTAAGTGTGCGTAGAGTTGTATCAATGGTTGATAGAACTTGAGGGAATATCTGTTCTACCTTTAGCTTCTCGTTGGGTTCAACACTCTTACTTATTGAAAAAGACTACAAACGATCCCCTACACTTGTGGGTTATCAAGACCTTTTTCTGGCGCCGTTGCCCGGGAGTTATAGCGTGGGGTGAATATTCTCGTGCATGCTTGTTTGCTTTATCACTAGTAGTTTTTATTATGTGCTCTTGTTTTCTATCTTTAGTTATGGATATGGACCACGAAACACCAAAAAAATTAGTGGTACTTGCTGCTCATGGAGATGGGGAACCTAAAAACCCTCGATGCTCGTTATGTGAAAAATATTATGCACTACTTTGATAATCCTGAGAAAACCCCATTCAACTTAATACTGGGAGTAACGTTGGTTCAACGTGAATACTTTAGGGATTATCGCTTGACTCATAAAGGGAAACTATTATGCGATGAAATTTATATGTTGCATTGGTATGCTCGGGATTTATGCTTGAGATATGATTATATTTGTTGCTCTAGGATTGATGCTTCACAGCTACCATTTTCATGTGACTTCAATGACAATGAAACCTTAGCTTCTTATGCTAGAGGTGTATATGATTATTATGATGTGGAACAAATGGAATAATTTGTTGCTTTTAAGGGTGCTTGTGAAATTAAATGTTTGTTTGAAGAGTATGAAAATTATGATGATGTTGTTTATAGATCTGAAAATCTTGCTATACTTCAATATTGCTATTTGAATTATAAATACAATGCCAACATTGATGCGTTTATTGAGAAGGTCTCCGCTGTCCAAGAAGATACTAATATTTTGCAGGAGTCTATGGAAGAAGAAGTTAATGACATTGTGAGATCATTGGATGAAAAAGATGAGGAGGAGAGCGAAGAACAAAATGAGGAAGAGCGGATTGATCACCCGTTCCCACCTTCTAATGAGAGTAACTCTTCATTCCATGCATTGTTTAATTTCCCTTCGAATTTACCGAAGGATGAATGCTATGATGATTGCTATGATCCCATTGATTCTTTTGAAATATCCCTTTTTGATGATGCTTGCTATGCTTGTGGCCAAGAAGCCAATATGAGTGCTTACAGAGATGAACTTGCTATAGTTCCTTACGTTAAACATGAGATAGTTTCTATTGCACCGACACATGATAGTCCAATTATCTTTTTGAATTCTCCCGACTACACTATATAGGAGAAGTTTGCACTTATTAAGGATTACATTGATGGGTTGTCTTTTACCGTTGCATGTGATGTTTTTGATGAATATAATATGCATGTACTTGCTGCTCCTACTTGCAATTATTATGAGAGAGGAAATACATCTCCGCCTCTCTATGTTTCCAACACGACAAAATTGCAAGAAACTGCTTATACTATGCATTGGCCTTTACTTGATGTGTATGAATTATTCTTTTATGACATGCCGATGCATAGGAAGAGAGTTAGACTTCATCATTGCTTGAAGTATGTTGCTTTGTGCTCACTACTAAATGCAACATTATTGTTGATTCAAATTGGCTTTGATATACCTTGGGATCCAGGTGGATTCGTTACTTGAGCACTTTATGCCTAGCTTAATGGCTTTAAAGAAAGCGCTGCCAGGGAGACAACCCGGAAGTTTTATAAAAAGAGTCTTTTATTTCTGTTGAGTGCTTTTATATAGTTGAAAAAAAATAGAGGGGAACCTAAAACTTTTTCAGAAAGAAAAGTGAAAATGAGAGAGACGAGCATTGTTGAAGTGGGGGAGCTCCTTAAACTTGTACAGGCTCATGCAAACTTTTCAAATCTTAATTACAGAAAATTTTCAACAAAAATAATTATCCCCTTGTACAATTCCATTGTATTATAAAAATAATGTGCCAAGATTTGCCTTTAGGATGATTAAATTGCTTGTTGGTTTGTGCGGTGCAAAACAGAAACTTTGGCTGTAGTGCACGATTTTACATTTTTTATTGGAACGTCGAAAGCCTCTGAAACTTTTTGCAAAGTCTTTCTATACAAAATGTTTATTTTTCCTAATTGTTCCAGAATTTTTAGATTTACAGAAGTATGGCGGATGTTCAAATCTTTACAGGCTGTCCTGTTTTCACAGATTGCTGTTATAGCTTCATTATTTGTGTATGTTTGAGTTCTTGTTGAAGCCTCCTTGACTTGGGGCCATAGACTTGTGATAGCATACAGTGCGAAATGTTTGTTTATAATTATGCAATAATGTTAGAGCATTACGTTATGGGATTTCATTGATTATTTGCACTAACCCCGCCACTAAAGCGGTTAAGTTTTGTGTGGATGAAGTGTTCGAAGATCGAAGAGGTCTCGATGTGAGGAGAAGGAGGAGAGGCAAGAGCTCAAGCTTGGGGATTCCCAAGGCGTCCCAAGTAAATATTCAAGGACACTCAAGCGTCCATCTTTCTTCAACAAGTATCGGTATGTTTTCGGATTCGTTTTGTTCACATGATATGCGTAAATTCTTGGAGCGTTGTGTGCCTTTTATTTTTATTTTAATAATGCACCATGATAATATGAGATGGTCCTTGGTTGATTTTTAGAATGATCTTTGCACTTCACTTATATCTTTTGAGTATGGCTTTTAATAGAATGCTTCATGTTCTTCACTTATATCATTTGAAGTTGGATTGCCTATTTCTCTTCACATAGAAAACCGATGTTTGTAGAATGCTCTCGTGCTTTACTTATATTTGTTAGAGCATGATCTTTTGTAGAAAGAATTAAACTTTCATGCTTCACTTATATATATTTAGAGAGTCAACAGGAATTGGTCAATTGCATGGTTAGTCATAAAATCCTACATAAAACTTATGGATCACTGAATATAATATGTTTGATTCCTTGCAATAGTTTTGCGATATAGAGATGATAATATGTGGGAGGTACTAGTCGATGATCGTGTTTGGTAAGATATTGATGTTAAGGTTTGTGATTCCGAAGCATGCACATATAGTCTCTCGTTATGCCGGGAAGTTGGAGCACAATTTATCCTTGATTGTCCTATGTTTGTGTGAAGGTCGGGGGCGCACGATGGTTAACTCCTACCAACCTCCCCCTAGGAGCATGCGTAGTATTACTTTGCTTCGAGGGCTAATAAACTTTGGCAATAAGTATATGAGCTCTTTATGACTAATTTGAGTCCATAGATTATACACACTCTCACCCTTTCATAATTGCTAGCCTCTCTTGTGCCGCACAACTTTTGCCTGTGCATAAACTTTATTATACCTTCCTCAAAACAGCCACCATACCTACCTATTATGGCATTTCCATAGCCATTCCGAGATATATTGCCATGCACTTCCATCTTATAGTTGACTTGAGCATTCATTTTCATATTGCTTTGCACGATCGTAAGACAGCTAGCACGATATTTTCATGGCTTGTCCGTTTTTTGATATTTTTGCTATGCTAGATCATTGCACATCCTAGTACACCGCCAGAGGCGCTCATTTAGAGTCATACTATGTCATAGGTATCGAGTTGTAATTTTTATTTATTTTGAGTTATAAGTAAATAGAAGTGTGATGATCATCATTATCCATTATTATATCATGCCGCATGATGATAGGATGGTGGAGACCATGATTCCCCCACAAGTCGGGATGAGACTCCGTCCTTTAAAAATAACTAGCAAACATGCCCGTGCGTTGCAACGGGAGAATCAATACCACAAACCTATCCTTCTTTCCGCACCTACAGTGTCCACCTCATCACAACGTGCCTGAATATCATCAATCCCAAGGCAGAGAGTTGGTCTACCATACATCTGCAAAATGAGAAACGATCAAGTTAGAGACAACGTGAGAGCAATCAAATAACAAATCCGGTGAGACAAAACTCTAATTCAGTGTTTGCAAAAATTCTGCAATACATGTACGACAACTTACGCTATCCAAATAGTTCTAACCAGCAGTTATGCATTACTATGTGCATAGCCGACCAAGACCTGAATGCTATGTTGCTGATTTAAAACAACCATACAAAGACCATGCTAATATTTTCAAGTGTATGTACACTACTAAATATAGGTAAATTTAACGATGAACACAAGCATCATTCATTGCACTGCTATCAAAATAAGCTGCTTGTAGCTACAGACAGAGTGACACAAAGACGAACAATGCCTACAAAATGAACCAAAATCCAAGATTTTACTATTCCTTAGTACACTAATGAGAAATGGAAAATGATGAAATTTACAGCCATAAGTTCAGAAACAAAAACACCACTCTCTAGAATAACAGGCAATGCAGCAGTGCATCACGATTTTCTCAAAAAAAAAATAAATGAAGTGCTCCTTGTTTTTCTGAAATTGTATTGCAGTTGAAACGGACTCGGGTTGCTGCACCTGTTCAAACGCAAACTAGCAATGCAGTCTTGGTATCTCATTCGGTCTGTAGCACTGAGATAATTGCCGAGTCGTCATGACCATCCTGATGTACACCCTACAAAGATGCCAACCGACAACACGACTATCCAATGGAATTCTTGGGCTGTGTACCACCGCCTTATGCATGTGACAGAATCATACATCTCTGTAAGATAATTAAAACAGGGGGTTCTTACCTGCTGTTCCTAATCCTTCTTCCTTGACTTCTGCTTGAAACTTTGAGGTCCTAACAAATCTGAAGCACTTGAATTCATCTCAACAGTAGGCTTTTGTGCTAGCTCAAACGGCCCAGCTTTTTTCAGGTCACTGATCACTTACGAGTGCACTATAGAGATAATTAAAGCAAAGGTTGGTGTGTTTACCGGCGCCTAGGACTTGGGCCTCGCCCCCTGACCAGCGGAGGCGGCGCCATAGCTGCCTCGTATGAAGTCCCGTGCAACAGTAGCGCGCGTGCCCCGGAGGGGGCAACAGAGGAGGCGTCACGAATTAAGATGTTGGTCGGGACCTCGCTGCTTCGGAAGGATGGAGGAGCGGCAAATTTTAGTGGTACTGAATACATAAATTATTGAATTTTTGGCCTACGCACAAAGAGTAACTGGGATTAATTGAGTAGCTAATAGAGTAGAATTTACTTGCTGCCTTTTGATTTTGAACCTCGTCTTTGGCATAGTACTTGCGCCTTGTGGGAATAATAGGACCGGTTTCCTTACAGGAGCAGTCCAGCCAATGTATCCATGGTTACCCTAGCGCCAGAACTTCCCAGAGTCGTCGATGACAGCCTGCGGATCCTCTGCGTTAAGGCCGCCAGGCCTAGCCACTACGACATCATGTACCCATGCCACGATCACATCGGTAGCTCCACAACCAGTGCTCCTGCCGGTACGAGGTGCAGACAGGGTGGACGATGATAGGATCAGTAATGCAAGTTAAGCAAGGATGTGACACAAAGGAGAAGGTCGTACCTTTTTGTATCGAAGAAGATAACTGCCAGAACGATCTCCGTGATCAGGATTGCCAAGATCGAGCTGACCGGCCGTTGCCTATGGGACAAAAGGGTCATGGATGGCATGGAAGAGACCTAGCAGATGGAGAAGGTTTCGCGCTGGCAGACGGGCACATATGCGGGACAGAGCTGGTGGAGGCGTCGCGCCGCACGACAAGAAAGTGGATTTTGCAGAGGAGGCGAACTGGGTCGAGCCCTCGAGGTCTTACATGGGTCGTAGATAATCCTCATCGATGGCAAGCGCGTAGTGACTTGGATACGTACGTGCGTACATTACTTGGGAGAGCTAATCACCGGCCCAGGGCATCGTCCATGCACGCCCGGCCGACCGGCGTGCGCCGCGTGCTGAGCTAGCGTCGAATCCGATGAGATCGTGTGTAGAATAGGTTTAAGAACTGAACATCTAGCCTCGACGTATAATAGGAACATAATTGCAGTCCAAATATGACTTGATAAATAAAGAATTATTACATCGTGGCTCCTCGTTAGTAGGAGTCCTACATGGCAACAGACACACGGAACAAAACAAACCATCACAATTAGCATAACTAAGGCCCGGTCGGGTAACATAGACTCCCAATTAAAAGAACGAAGGCCCAGTCAACGAAGGCCCAGTCGAATAATCGGACGTATGGAGAACTATGAAAGCTTCCGTCTTTTATTATTAGGTAAAGATAAAAGAGGCCAAAGAATCCTAAATAAAAAAGGCCAAAGAAGCCCAGCAAGAAAAAGAGAAAAAAATGAAAGGAAAAGAAAAGGGGCATGCAAATACCACACTTGTGCTTCAAAGTAGCACCATGTTTTTCATATAGAGAGTCTCATATGCTTTCACTTTCATATACTAGTGGGAATTTTTCATAGGATTAGATGCATACCCACTTAGTTTCATATTGAGCTTTCATACACTTATAGCTCTTAGTTGCATCTGTTGGATGGCAATCCCTACTCCTCACATTGATATCGATTGATGGACATCTCCATAGTCCATTAGTTTGCCTAGTTGATGTGAGACTTTCATCTCTTCTTTTGTCTACTACCACTGCATTCTATTCCACCTATATTGCTATATCCATGGCTCGCGCTCATGTATTGCGTGAGAGTTGAAAATGCTGAAACGCGTTAAAAAGTATGAACCAATTGCTTGGTTGACACTTGGGTAGTACATGATTTATACTTTGAGCTGGGAAGATAGAGCATGAGAAGACTATATTATTTTGTAGGGATAATGTTATTTAGCATTTTATATTCTGAAAGACATGATTGTTTGTTGGGATGCCCGAGTATTGATGTCTTTATGTCAAATTATAGACTATTGCTTTGAATCACTCATGTCTTAATATTCATGCCATGACTAGACATATGGTTAAGTTTATGCTAGGTGGCATTCCACATAAAAATTTATCCTTTTTATCATTTACCCACTCGAGGACAAGTAGGAATTCATCTTAGGGATGCTGATACGTCTCCGTCATATCTATAATTTTTTATTGTTTCATGCCAATATTATACAAGTTTTACATACTTTTGGCAATTTTTTATATGATTTATTTGGACTAACTTACTTACCCAGTGCCCAGTGCCAGTTCATGTTTTCTGCATGTTTTTTGTATCACAGAGTATCCATATCAAACAAAGTCCAAATACTATAAAATTTCACAGAGCATTATTTTGGAATATATGTGATTTTTTAGAGGTGGAAGCTACGTAAACGGAGGCCCGTGGTGGGCACAACCCACCACGGCGCGCTAGAGGATCCAGGTGTATTATGCCCACCTAGAATGTCGGTTGGAGCTTTACTTCGAGCGCAAGGAAGCTTATATCTGGAAAAAATCATGTAAAAATCTCAGCGAAATCGGATTGACGGATCTCCGGGAATATAAGAAACAGTTTTCGGCCAGATCTGGGAACGCGAAAACAGAGGGAGACAGAGAGACAGATCCAATCGTGGAGGGGCTCTCGCCCCTCCCATGCCATGGAGACCAAGGACCAGAGGGGTAACCCTTCTCCCACCTAGGGAGGAGGCCAAGGAAGAAGGAGAAGGAGGGGGAATCTCTCCCCCTCGCTTCCAGTGGCGCCGGAGTGCCACCAGGGCAACGATCGGGAAGGCGATCTACATCAACAATCTTGCTACCGTCCACACCAACTTTCTCCCCCTCTATGCAGCGGTGTAACCTCTCTATTCCTGCTGTAATTATCTACTTAAACAAGGTGCCCAACTCCATATATTATTTTCCAATGATATTTGGCTATCCTATGATGTTTGAGTAGATCTGTTTTGTCCTACGGGCTTATCGGTGAAATTGCTATGGTTGGTTTAATTTTCTTGTGGTTATGTTGCTGTCTTTTGGTGCCCATCATATGAGCGCGCGTATGGATCATGCCATACGGTTAGTTGTATACTGATAGGACTATGTATTGGAGGGTAAGGGTGACATCAGCTTCAGTCTGGCTTAGAAATTGATGCATATGGGATTGAAGGGGGACTAATATATCTTAAGGTTATCGTTGGGTTTTCCCTTAATGAACGATAGTAGTTGCAGATGCTTGCTAGAGTTCCAATCATAAGTGCATAGAATTCCAGGTAAGGGACGATATGCTAGCAGTGGCCTCTCCCACATATAAACTTTCTATCAATCTAGTAACGTAGTTGATGGCCTATGGACAAATCATTCTCTTGTGTTACGAAAAGCTTGCTACTACTCTACTTTTATTATCTTGCAAAGTGCTACTTCTCGAGCTTGCGTTGTATTCCCTCGAAGAGGAAAGGGTGATGCAGCATAGTAGCATAAGTATTTCCCTCAGTTTTTGAGAACCAAGGTATCAATCCAGTAGGAGACCACGCGCGAGTTCGTCGCACCTGCACAAACAAGTAAGAACTAAGCAGCCAACGCGATAAGGGGTTGTCAATCCCTTTACGGACACTTACGAAAGTGAGATCTGATAGATAGGATAGTTTGATATTTTTGGTATTTTTGGATATAAGAACAGAATGTAAATAACGCAAAGTAAAGGTAGATTGGAAGATTAATATGTTGAGAATAGACCCGGGGGCCATAGGTTTCAGTAGTGGCTTCTCTCATGATAGCAAAATTCTATGGTGGGTGAACAAATTACTGTCGAGCAATTGATAGAAAAGAGAATAGTTATGATAATATCTAGGCATGATCATTATATATAGGCATCACGTCCTTGACAAGTAGACCGAAACGATTCTGCATCTGCCACTATTACTCCGCACATCGACCGCTATCCAGCTTGCATCTAGAGTATTAAGTTCATAAGAACAGAGTAATGCTTTAAGCAAGATGACATGATGTAGAGGGATGAACTCAAGCAATATGATATAAACCCCATCTTTTTATCCTCGATGGCAACAATACAATACATGCCTTGCTGCCCCTACTTTCACTGGGAAATGACACCGCAAGATTGAACCCAAAGCCAAGCACTTCACCCATTGCAAGAACTATAGATCTAGTAGGCCAAACCAAACCGATAATTCGAAGAGACTTGCAAGGATATTATAATCATACATAAAAAAATAAAAAAAGAACCAAATATTTCTCGTAGATAATCTTGATAATAAACCCACAATTTATCGGATCTCGACAAACACACCACAAAAAGATTACATCGAATAGATCTCCTCAAAGGCCGAGGAGAACTTGGTATTGAGATCCAATAAGAGATAAGAAGCCATCTAGCTAATAACTATGGACCCGAAGGTCTGTGGGAAACTACTCACAACTCATGGTGAGGCGATGGTGTTGATGTAGAAGCACTCCGTGGAAGATCCCCCCTCCGGCGGAGCTCCGGAACAGGACCCAAGATGGGATCTCACGGGAACAGAAGGTTGTGGCGGTGGAATTAGGGTTTTCACTGTTGCCTCGATGTTTTCAGGGTACATGGGTATATATAGGAGGAAGGAGGGCATCGAGGGAGCCGGAGGGGGCCCACGAGGGTGGGGGGGCGCGCCATGTAGGAGGGGGCATGCCCTGGACCCTTGTGGTCGCCTCCTTCGTTCCCTCGCATGTACTCCAAGTCTTCTGTGTTGATATTGTTCCAAAAATAACTCTCGCGAAGGTTTCATTCCGTTTGGACTCCGTTTGATATTCCTTTTCTGTGAAACCCTGAAATAGGCAATAAAAATAGCAATCTGCACTAGGCCTTTGGGTTAATAGGTTAGTCCGAAAAATAATATATAAGTGTATAATAAAGCCCATTAAACATCCAAAACATATAATATAATAGCATGAAACAATAAAAAATTATAGATACATTGGAGACGTATCAAGCATCTCCAAGCATAATTCCTGCTCGTCCTCGAGTAGGTAAATGATAAAAACAGAATTTTTGATGTGGAATGCTAACCAACATAATTCTCAATGTAATTTCTTTATTGTGGCATGAATGTTCAGATCCGAAAGATTCAAGACAAAAGTCTATATTGACATAAGGAATAATAATACTTCAAGCATACTAACAAAGCAATCATGTCTTCTCAAAATAACATGGCCAAAGAAAGTTATCCCTACAAAATCATATAGCTTGGCTGTGCTCCCTCTTCATCACACAAAATGTTCATATCATGCACAACCCCGGTTTCAGCCAAGCAATTGTTTTCGTACTCAAAATTTTCAAACCTTTCAACTTTCACGCAATACATGAGCATGAGCCATGGATATAGCACTATAGGGGAATAGAGTGGTGGTTGTGGAGAAGACAAAAAAGGAGGAAGATAGTCTCACATCGACTAGGCGTATCAACGGGCTATGGAGATGCCCATCAATAGATATCAATGTGAGTGAGTAGGGATTGCCATGCAACGGATGCACTAGAGCTATAAATGTATGAAAGCTCAACAAAAGAAACTAAGTGGGTGTGCATCCAACTTATTTGCTCATGAAGACCTAGGGCATTTGAGGAAGCCCATCGTTGGAATATACAAGCCAAGTTCTATAATGAGAATTCCCACTAGTATATGAAAGTGACTAAACATGAGACTCTGTATCATGAAGATCATGGTGCTAACTTGAAGCACAAGTGTGGAAAAGGATAGTAGCATTGTCCATTTTATTTTTATTTTTATTTTTTTGGGCCTTTATTTTTTCTTTGGCCTTTCTTTTATTTTTATTTTTGGGACAATGCTCTAATAATGATGATCATCACACTTATATTGATTTACAACTCGATACTAGAACAAAGTATGACTCTATATGAATGCCTCCAGCGGTGTACCGAGATGTGCAATGAATCAAGAGTGACATGTATGAAAAATTATGCATGGTGGCCTAGCCACAAATACGATGTCAACTACATGATCATGCAGGGCAATATGACAATGATGAAGCGTGTCATAACAAACGAAATGGTGGAAAGTTACATGGAAATATATCTCAGAATGGCCATGGAAATGCCATGATAGGTAGGTATGGTGGCTGTTTTGAGGAAGGTATATGGTGGATGTATGGTACCGGCGAAAGTTGCGCGGTACAAGAGAGGCTAGCAATGGTGGAAGGGTGAGAGTGCGTATAATCCATGGACTCGAAATTAGTCATAAGGAACTCATATACTTATTGAAAAAATTTACGAGTCATTAAAACAAAGCAATCAACGCATGCTCCTAGGGGGGAGGTTGGTAGGAGTTAACCGTCGCGCGCTCCCGACCTCCACACAAAGGATGACACTCAATAAATACCTCATGATCTAACTTCGTCACATAGCGGTTCAGCATACGTGCATGCTACGGGAATCACAAACTTTAACACAAGTATTTCTCAAATTCATAATTACTCCACTAGCATGACTCTAATATCACCATCCTCATATCTCAAAACAATCATCAAGTATCCAACTTCTTATCATATTCAATGAACTTATATGAAAGTTTTTACTACTTTCATCTTGGATGCCTATCATATTAGGACTAGTTTTATAACCAAAGCACATTACCATGTTGTTCTAAAAGACTCTCAAAAGGATATAAGTGAAGCATGAGAGATCAACAATTTCTACAAAATAAAATCACCACCGTGCTCTAAAAGATATAAGTGAAGCACTAGAGCAAAACTATCTAGCTCAAAGGATATAAGTGAAGCACATAGAGTGTTCTAACAAATTCTAAACCATATTTATCTCTCTCAAAAAGGTGTGTCCAGCAAGGATGATTGTGGCAAACTAAAAAGCAAAGACTCAAATCATACATGACACTCCAAGCAAAACACATACCATGTGGTGAATAAAAATATAGTCCCGAGTATAGTTACCGATAGATGAAGACGAAAGAGGGGATGCCTTCCCGGGGCATCCCCAAGCTTAGGCTTTTGGTTTTCCTTGAATTTTACCTTGGGGTGCCTTGGGCATCCCCAAGCTTAAGCTCTTGCCACTCTTTGTTCCATAGTCCATCAAAGCCATACTCAAAACATGAAAACTTCACAACACAAAACTTAGCCAAAAATCTCGTGAGCTCCGTTAGTATAAGAAAACAAACCACCACTCAAAAGTACTGTAATGAACTCATTCTTTGTTTATATTGGTGTTAAACCTACTGTATTCCAACTTCTCTATGATTCATACTCCCCAATACTACTCATAGATTCATCAAAATAAGCAAACAACACACGAAAAACAGAATCTGTCAAAAAGAGAACAGTTTGTAGTAATCTGTATCTTTCTAATACTTCTGTAACTCTAAAAACATTGAAATAAATTGTTAAACGTGGGGAATTTGTCTACTAATCATCTTCAAAAGGAATCAACTAAATAGCACTCTCCAGTAAAATCTGGTCACTATTCTCGTGAGCGCTAAAGTTTCTGTTTTTTAGAGCATGATCATATAAACTTCACACAAGTCTTCCCAAAGGTTCTACTTGGCACAAACACTAATTAAAACACAAAACCACATCTAAACAGAAGCTAGATGCAATATTTATTCCTAAACATAAGCAAAAACAAATAAAGTAAAATTGGGTTGCCTCCCAACAAGCGCTATTGTTTAACGCCCCTAGCTAGGCACGATACAAGGATAGATCTAGGTATTGCCATCTTTGATCTTTACCCTTTTAACGGTGTCAAACTCGAATCCGGGAGGTTCTTTACGTTTCCCTTCATATTCGGAAATCTTTAGATCTAACAAATCCAACCGCTTTTTGCAAAGGGTAATCAACATATTCATGCGGTGGAGATTTCCACTAACGCTCATAAGAGGTTCAAAAGATGTTTGTAATTTTTTTGTTACTTCGAAATTTTTCTCAAAAACTTGTGTCTCTTTCTGGGTCTGATGTAACCCTTTTTATTGAGGTAGTGTTCCCACTATTCCCTCTATAATTTCATGCGCAATACTAGGATCAATTTCGACAAAATTCCCTTGGCAACGCAATCCAAGAGTTGTCTATGGGACATATTTAGTCCAACGTAAAAATTGCGAAGTACAATCCTAAAATTCACCTCTAAGGTGCAGTTACGATAAGATTTATCATCCTGAATCAAGCCTCTTTTAAGGTTTCTCCTTGCTTTTGCTTGACGTGAAGAACTTCAACCTCGGGAGGCAAAGGAGCGGATAAAGGACTAGCCATGACGGCAAGGCAAAGTGAACGACAAACACACGGCAAAAAGAAGGGCAAATAAAACGGCAAGGGTGAAATGGGGGAGAGGAAAATGAGAGGCAAATAAATGTAATGCGAAGGATAAGGGTTTGTGATAGGTACTTAGTATATGACTTTTGCGTAAGCCTCCCCGGCAACGGCGCCAAAAATTCTTCTTGCTACTTCTCGAGCTTGCATTGTATTCCCTCGAAGAGGAAAGGGTGATGCAGCACAGTAGCGTAAGTATTTCCCTCGTTTTTTGAGAACCAAGGTATCAATCCAGTAGGAGACCACGCGCGAGTCCCTCGCACCGGCACAAACAAATAAGAACTTCGCAGCCAACGCGATAAGAGGTTGTCAATCCCTTTAAGGTCACTTACGAAAGTGAGATATGATAGATATGATAGTTTGACATTTTTGGTATTTTTGTATATAAGAATAGAAAGTAAATAATGCAAAGTAAAGGTAGATTGGAAGATTAATATGTTGGGAATAGACCCGGGGGCCATAGGTTTCACTAGTGGCTTCTCTCATGATAGCAGAATTCTACGGCGGGTGAACAAATTACTGTCGAGCAATTGATAGAAAAGCGAATAATTATGAGAATATCTAGGCATGATCATTATATGTAGACATCACGTCCGTGACAAGTAGACCGAAACGATTCTGCATCTACCACTATTACTCCACACATCGACCGCTATCCACAATGCATCTAGAGTATTAAGTTTATAAGAACAGAGTAATGCTTTAAGCAAGATGACATGATGTAGAGGGATAAACTCAAGCAATATGATATAAACCCCATCATTTTATCCTCGATGGCAATAATACAATGCATGCCTTGCTGCCCCTGCTGTCACTGGGAAAGGACACCACAAGATTGAACCCAAAGCCAAGCACTTCTCCCATTGCAAGAACTATAGATCTAGTAGGCCAATCCAAACCGATAATTCGAAGAGACTTGCAAGGATATTATAATCATACATAAAAAAATTCAGAAAAGAACCAAATATTTCTCGTAGATAATCTTGATTACAAACCCACAATTCATCGGATCTCGACAAACACACAGCAAAAAGATTACATCGAATAGATCTCCTCGATGGCCGAGGAGAATTTGGTATTGAGATCCAAAAAGAGAGAAGAAGCCATCTAGCTAATAAACCCGAAGGTCTGTGGTAAACTACTCACAACTCATGGTGAGGCGATGGTGTTGATGTAGAAGCACTCCATGGAAGACCCCCCCTCGGGCGGAGCTTCGGAACAGGCCCCAAGATGGGATCTCACGGGAATAGAAGGTTGCGGTGGTGGAATTAGGGTTTTCTCTGTTGCCTCGATGTTTCCAGGGTACATGGGTATATATAGGAGGAAGGAGGGCATCGGGGGAGCCAGAGGGGGCCCACAAGTGTGGGGGCGCGCCTGGTAGGAGGGGGCGCGCCATGGACCCTCGTGGCCGCCTCCTTCGTGCCCTCGCGTGTACTCCAAGTCTTCTGTGTAGATATTGTTCCAAAAATAACTCTCGCGAAGGTTTCATTCCGTTTGGACTCCGTTTGATATTCCTTTTCTGCGAAACCCTGAAATAGGCAAAAAATAGCAATCTGCACTGGGCCTTTGGGTTAATAGGTTAGTCCCAAAAATAATATAAAAGTGTCTAATAAAGCCCATTAAACATCCAAAACATATAATATAATAGCATGGAACAATAAAAAATTATAGATACGTTGGAGACGTGTCAGAAAGTAATTTATTCCAAGTTACCACTAAGTACTTCTACTTTTATTTCTATTTTTTATAAAGCAAACGTTAAGTGTGCGTAGAGTTGTATTTGTGGTCGATAGAACTTGAGGGAATATTTGTTCTACCTTTAGCTCCTCGTTGGGTTCGACACTCTTACTTATCGAAGAAGGCTACAAACGACCCCCTACACTTGTGGGTTATCAGAAAACACCATATGATCCGCCTATATTAATAAAGCCCGCGATTCATTAAGATTGTGCATCTCAAGAACACGAGAGAGAGAGAGAGAGAGAGAGAGAGAGAGAGAGAGAGAGAGAGAGAGATTAAACACATAGCTACTAGTACAAACCCTCAGCCTCGAGGGTGGACTACTCCCTCCTCATCATGGTGGCCGCCGGGATGATGAAGATGGCCACTGGTGATAGTTTCCCCCTCCGGCGGAGTGGCGGAAAGGGTCTAGATTGTTTTTTCGTGGACTACAGAGTCTTGCGGCAGAGGAACTTCTCATCTAGGTTCTCCCCCGAGGGCTTTCAGAATTTTTGGGAAATAATACGGTAAAGAGGGGGTGCGGGAGGCCACCGATGTGCGTACAACCCACCTGGGCGCGTCAGCGGGGCCTGGCGCGCCCTGGTGGGTTGTGCCCCCTCGGGGCACCCCCCAGGAGCAGCTCTGGCCCATAAAAATCTCCAAAAAGTTTCGCAGTGTTTGGACTCCGTTTGATATTGATTTCCTGCGATGTACAAAACATGCAAAGAACAACAACTTGCACTTGGCACTATGTCAATAGGTTAGTCCCAAAAAATGATATAAAATTATTGTAAAACATCCAAGAATGATAATATAATAGCATGGAACAATCAAAAATTATAGATACGTTGGAGACGTATCAGCATCCCCAAGGTTAATTCCTACTCGTCCTCGAGTAGGTAAATGATAAAAATAGAATTTTTGATGTGGAATGCTGCCTATCATGTTCATCACATATTCTTTTCTTCATAGCATGGACATTTGGACTTTTATATGGTTTAAAGCAATAGTCTAGTCTTGACATGAGGACTTTAATACTCAAGCATATCAACAAGCAACCATGTCTTTCAAAATATCGATGCTAAAATAAGTTATCCCTAGCCCATCATGCTTAACCATTGATCCATTCATGAAATACACTCGCATATTAACTACACCCAATACTCAAGTACGATCATAGTGCCTCCTTGTTGGTGCTTTATAAGAGAAGATGGAGACTCAAATTCAAAATAAAAATTGCATAAAGTTAAGGAAAGGCCCTTCGCAGAGGGAAGTAGGGATTTGTAGAGGTGCCAGAGCTCAAATCTTAAACTGAGTGATAAATTTATTATGGGAGGCACAGTTTTCCCACCAACGAAAATGACTTAAGGTTCCCAACACTTTCCATGCTAGACATATCATAGGCAGTTCCCAAACATAAGATAAAGTTTATTCCTTTTTCCACCAAACTTTCACAAGCCATGGCTACCCGTATCCACGGGTGCCCTCCATACCAACACTTTCCAAGGAATTTATTATTTGACAACATAAAGTAAATTCATTTTTTCATTTCAGGACTGGGCATCCCTAATACCTTTGCCTTACTCTCGTGCAATGACAAGTGAATAAACACTCATCTGAGAATAACACATCTAGCATGGAAAATATTAGCCACCCCTCACCACCTCGCGAGCGGTATGAGCACACAAATGAGAAATTCATTTTGAAAATTAGAGATGGCACATACAAATTTGCTTAGAACGGCAAGGGAATCCGCATATAGGTAGGTATGGTGGACTCATGTGGCAAAACAGGGTTTAAAGAGTTTGGATGCACAAGTAGTATTTCTACATAGTACAAGTGGAGGCTAGCAAAAGATTGGGAAGCGACCAACCAAGAAACAAATAATTTCATAAGCGAGCATTAAGCATAATTAACACCGAATAATTCACCACAAGTAGGATGTAATTTCATCGCATGACTATTGACTTTCATGCTTGCATAGGGAATCACAAACCATAACACCAATATTCTTACTAAAGCATAATTATTCATCAACATGACTCACATATCACATCATCATATCTCAAAACTATTGCAAGGAATCAAGTTTATTTTTTCCAGTGATCTTCATGATAGTTTTTATTATATCCTTCTTGGATATCTATCATACTGGGACTAATTTTATGTGTTGCTTTTGATAAGCTCAAACAAATATAAGTGAAGATCATGAGCATAATTTTTCTTTCTCTCAAAATAATTTAAGTGAAGTAGTAGAGAATTTCTTCAAAAATACTAAAGCACACCGTTCTCAAAAAGATATAAGTGAAGCACTAGAGCAACGGTGCGAGAAAAGAGCCTCGTTGACGGGATGTGAATGCCACTTACCTAGCCTCCCTGGCAACTATTTGGGGGCTCTATTTTATTTAAAAACTTTTGGATCTAAGTATTTTATTAAAATAGTAAAACACAAAATAAAATGACATTTCAAGAATAGCACATTTCATGTGAAGAAGCAAAAACTTAGAACCAACCGATACTAACCGATAATTGTTGATGAAGAAAGGTGGGATGCCTATCGGGGCATCCCCAAGCTTAGATGCTTGAGACTTCTTGAAATATTATCTTGGGGTGCCTTGGGAATCCCCAATCTTGAGATTTTGTGTCTCCTTAATTCTTCTCATTTCACGGTTTCCTAAATCTCAAAAGCTTCATCCACACAAAACTCAACAAGAACTCGTGAGATAAGTTAGTATAAACCAATGAAAAAAAACCTTATCATCCTCTACTATAGAAAATCACTAAAATTATTATTTA
>LR738715.1:645013199-645023825 GCA_902687465.1 Secale cereale
TTTTGGATCTAAGTATTTTATTAAAATAGTAAAACACAAAATAAAATGACATTTCAAGAATAGCACATTTCATGTGAAGAAGCAAAAACTTAGAACCAACCGATACTAACCGATAATTGTTGATGAAGAAAGGTGGGATGCCTATCGGGGCATCCCCAAGCTTAGATGCTTGAGACTTCTTGAAATATTATATTGGGGTGCCTTGGGAATCCCCAATCTTGAGATTTTGTGTCTCCTTAATTCTTCTCATTTCACGGTTTCCTAAATCTCAAAAGCTTCATCCACACAAAACTCAACAAGAACTCGTGAGATAAGTTAGTATAAACCAATGAAAAAAAACCTTATCATCCTCTACTATAGAAAATCACTAAAATTATTATTTAGCATTGCGTACTAAATTCCTCTGCATATTTAACACTCCTATCCTCAAATAGAATCATTAAACACGCAAACATATGCAAACAATGCAAACATAACATCAATCTATCAAAACAGTACAGTTTGTAAAGAATGCAAGAGGACCCATACTTCCCTAACTCATTTTTTTTGAAAAATTAACATGATGTAGGAAATTTATCATAGCTTGATGTGTAAAAAGTTTCAACCTTTTATCACATTCTGACTTTTCTCGGGAATTTTTACAACAGTGACAAACTTTCTGTTTTCAAACAGCAACATGTAGACTTGCAAAATAAGCATGGTAAAGGCTATCCTTGACACTTTTATTGAAATAAAAGATACAAAACATTATTCTAAATACAAGCAAGCAAATCCTAACAAAAGAAAATGATGCTCCAAGCAAAACTCATATCATGTGACAAATAAAAAATATAGCTTCAGGTGAGGTTACCTATAATGTTGGAGACAAAAGAGGGGATGCCTTCCGGGGCATCCCCAAGCTTAGTTGCTTGGGTATTCCTTGAGTATTTACTTGGGGTGCCTTGGGCATCCCCAAGCTTAGGGTCTTGCCATTCCTTATTCTCCTCATATCGATATCTCACCCAAAACTTGGAAACTTTAATCACACCAAACTTAACAAAACTTCATGAGATGGGTTAGTATGATAAAACAAATCATTCACTTTGGGTACTATCAAAGACATGATTCATAATTGTTCTCACACAATGCCTACTGTAGCATATCATTACTACAATTTATATTGATCAATATAAGCCTTAGAAACTAGAAAACAAGCAAACTATGCATTGAAACCAGAATCTGTCAAAAACAGAACAATCTGTAATGATTTGGACAACCACCATAGTTATTCAACTATGAAAATTCTTAAAAATTAGTACCACATGGGCAATTTGCATACCAATCTTATGTAAAAATAATCAACTCAAAGACACTCTTCTGTAAAAATGAGAATTTTTCTCGTGAGCGCAAAAGTTTATGTTTTTCAGCAAGATCAAATCTACTATCACCCAACATGATCCTAAGGCTTTGCTTGGCACTTTATTGAAAAAAAAAATATAAAACATGATTACTACAGTAGCATAATCATGTGAACACACAAAACAATAGGTACAAGTGTTGGGTTGTCTCCCAACAAGCGCTTTTCTTTAATGCCTTTGAGCTAGGCATGATGATTTCAATGATGCTCACATAAAAAATATGAATTGAAACACAAAGATAGAATCATGAATCATACGACTAGAACATTTAAGTCTAACCCACGTCCTATGCATAGGGATTTTGTGAGCAAACAATTTACGAGAACAAGAATCAACTAGCATAGGAAGGCAAAACAAGCAAAACTTCAAAACTTTCAACACATAGAGAGGAAACTTGATATTATTGAGGTAAGTAAATGCATATGTCCCTCTCTCATAATAATTTTCAATAGCATCATGAATTAATTAAACTATAATTTTCAGTAACATCATGTCCGATGGCTGATTGTTTGCGGATTATATTTCCGATTGGTGTCATTTATTTGCTGACGAGATGTATAGCCAGTAGCCCTCAAGGTGCGTGTCGGCCTAAAATCCAAGATGCACATTAGAGGAGATAGCGATTGGCGGACAGGCCCTTGAGAGAGGGTCTCGAGAAGTCGTCGTAATATAATAGGTTAATACCAGATAGGTTCCAGATGGGACCTATTGTTTTCCGAAGACGTGTTTGCCCATAGTTCGGTCATGTCGAATACTGAGCACTTTGAATTTCTGCATTGAATAGAAAATGCAGTAGCCCTCGAGCCACTGGTCGGGTGGCAACACCAGATTAGGGGATCGATGTGACCCTTTAATATTTGTAAATAATGAGCACGAAGGCCAGTAGCCCCCGAGCCTTAATGTGGGCACGGGTGGCCGAATTAAGGATCGATATCCAGAGTAAAATCACAAATTATGTGTAATGATTCTATGCATCCAGGTACTCGACATCATTAATGCTCGGATCCGCATTGTACAAAACTTTGTTGGCCGACCGTCAGCTTCAACCTCCTCGGCCAGTAGTTGGGGAGTGTTTGTCCTACTTTATAAAGCATTTATGAGGGCAAAGATTTACGGCAAACAAGGCAATCCGAACTCTACAATCTAATGAACCAAAATTTTCACTTCTGTCGTTGCCGACCAATTATATTCTTCAAGATGGATACCTTTCGGCTTCTCCTAGTCTGAGGTACTAACACGGATGACCCGGAAGTAACAATCACAGAGGTGCTCCCTTTACCTCCTAGCCGAACAATCGGGAACGTAGGGGTAATCACAGGAGCCAGGCAACCCAGCTTTGCCAAAATCTTAAGTCAGATTGATGCATATATTATGGCCTTATAATGATAATTACGAAAGGCAGTGCTTGTACAATGAATACAAGCATTGATGATATATGTTTATTTTGACTCCGTTGTGACCGTTTATTATTTGAAAGTGGCCCATCGTCGGCTTCCACCCCTTTGTAGATGGTACGCAGGGTGTTTCTGCAATAACAAAACAACCCTTAGTCGACGTCTTGGTGCCCGGAGGCGGTTGTGTTAGCAGAAACAAGGCAATCAGATATGCAGGATTGATAACTTCCACTTAGTCATGGGAGCTTAAAGTTGGGAGGCCAGTTACTAGCCCCTGATTAGTGTTCGGCGTCAGCCGAGTTCAATATGTTAACACTTCGGCCAATGTTGTGAACGGCCTGTTGTTTAACACGAGGTGGCCTCCATCGATCTTATAATTTGACACGGTGATCGGACCGTTGACTAGTTTACGCGCATTGTGACAGTCAGTTTTTGGCTTTCTCCACTGAGGTGCTTAACCATTCAAGTTGGAAGCACAATCGCAGTGGTTCTCCCTTTACACACCTAGCCGAATAAAGCGAAACGTAGGAGGCAAGCACAGGGGCAGGGCAATCCAACTATTGACCGAAGATACAATTCAAAACTGATGCATATAAAGCAATATCCGAGAACGTTTTGCCGAAGACTCCTCGGTGTACCTTGGCTTTTGGTGGGTTCGGTTGTAGTTCAGCCCCCCGTTAATATTGCCAATGCTTTAAAGGTGTCTGGCATTGCACTGCTCGGGAACTAGTCTCGATGTGGCGTGTATTTTGTCAACACCGAGGTGTAGTCCTGTCGGTGTACTAAAGTAGGGGTACCTAAGTATCCCGACTTGTGCACGGGCAGTAGCAGCGTCCCGAGGCAGGGCTTGCCACGCGCCCGCCAAGGCCCACTGTGGTTCCTTTGGAGCCATTCAAGAACAAAGTATTCAAGTTAAAGAAACAAGACCCCGGCAAGAGGAGCTTGCCGGGAAGGCCGCTCCAGGCTCAAGACCACCCCTTTGGCACAAGACCCTGGCAAGAGGAGCCTGCCAGGAAGGCCAAAACATAGTATTTCAGGAGACTAGACGTGGCGCATCGCGCGCCCCGGCAAAGCCCGGAGAGCGACAAGCTTCCGGGCACGGCAAGTTAACAACCGCGGCAAGGTGCTAGCCGCGGCAAGCTTCCACTACGTGCCCGCGCTCCAGCTCATCCGGCCACGCGTCGCCCTGGGGCCCCTCCAGGTGCACGTGGCGGAAGGCCATGCAGCCTGGGGTACACGGTGGCAAGCTGCGATGACGAGGCCACCATCGTGGCGAACGGAGACGCCCGTACGGACGCTTTTTGCACTGTTTGGGGCGACGGCGACGAGCATTCAATGCCCTTGTCCCCCACCGTCAGGGTTAGGTACAGAGCACTGTACATACACTGTTCCAACTACCACCACTTTTACGTTTTTGCCCTCATCTGCGTTGCCACCAGTCGGTGACCCCTTCGACCTATAAAAGGAGGCCCATGCGCAACGTAGAGGGGGTTCCGCGGTTCCGATCTTCGATCACTCGCACGCTCGGTGTAGCTAGCAATAAGTACTGTAGCTCTTCTCGCTCACGAGCCAAGAACACAATACAAGCCAAGGCAGGAGTAGGTTTTACGCATCCGTGCGGCCCGAACCTGGGTAAACTACTCGCGTGCTCGCCTCGATCCGCTCTTCGTGCACCCTCCGCTCCCTCGCCGTACCGAAAAGGGGCTCCGGTCCCATAGGCGTTCATGGGCGATCAGTTTCCCCGACATCTTTGGCTTCCAAGCACATGAGATAACAGTAGTCACTCGCTTTTCGCTGAAAAGGATATTGCAAAATCTAGAAGGAACAGGCAGGATTGTCGAGTGGGCACTGGAGCTGTCAAGCTTTGGTCTCAAGTTTGAAAGTACTTCTACTATCCAGAGCAGAGCATTGGCAGAGTTCATAGCTGAATGGACACCAACGCCAGATGAAGAGATTCCAGAGACAAGCATCCCCGTCAAAGAAGCGAGCAAAGAATGGATAATGTATTTCGATGGTGCCTTCTCGCTGCAAGGCGCCGGCGCTGGCGTGCTGTTTATCGCACCCACCGGCGAGCACCTCAAGTACGTCGTCCAGATGCACTTCCCCAAGGAGCAAGCAACGAATAATACTGCAGAGTATGAAGGTTTGCTTGCCGGCCTCAGAATCACCGCAGAGCTTGGGATCAAGAAACTGATTGTGCGGGGTGATTCGCAGTTGGTTGTCCGCCAAGTGAACAAGAGCTACCAGAGTCCATTGATGGAAGCTTACGTCGACGAAGTGAGAAAGCTTGAAGAGCACTTTGAAGGCCTACAGATGGAGCACGTTCCAAGAGCTCAAAATGACATCGCAGACGGCCTGTCAAAGTGTGCTGCACTAAAGCTACCTGTGGAACCAGGGATCTTTGTGCTCAAGTTAGCTCAACCATCCGTTACACCATCAACTGGACAAAGTAAGAAGAGAAAGTTGGTCTCTGGTGACTACTTGCCGACAGAGCTTCCCGAAGCCGCCACCAACAAGGTCCCCAGGATCAACGACAAGGTTGCTGAGGAACAGTCTGCTCCTGCAGACCCTAGGGTTTGTACAGTTGAAGCAGACGTTCCCGACAAGTTTTGCTCCGGCAAGCTTGCCGGGGAGCGTCAAGCTCCGGCCGAGCCACAAGTTCTTGCCGTAGAAGCTGACGTTCCCGCAGCAGCAATGATGCCTTTAGTCCTTGCTGTCGAGCCTCAGGCTCCAGTATGGGCGCAGCAGATTGTCCGTTTCCTTCAAACAGGAGAACTTCCCGAAGAGCCAGAAGAAGCAGAAAGAATAACCTGGCAGTCAAATATGTATCAGTTCGTCGGCGATGAACTATACAGAAGAAGACTCAACGGTGTTAGACTGAAGTGCATTCCCCGGGAAGATGGGCGAAAGCTGTTGGCAGAGATACATGGAGGCATATGTGGCCACCACATTGGCGCAAGAGCACTTGCCGGCAAGGCGCTCCGGCAAGGTTTCTTTTGGCCAGAAGCCCTCCAGGATGCAACTGCACAAGTAACCAAGTGTGAAGCGTACCAGTTCCATGCCAAGCAAATACATCAGCTAGCTCAAGCTCTCCAAACGATCCCTTTGTCCTGGCCATTTTCGGTCTGGGGGCTCGATATCCTCGGCCCCTTTCCCCGCGCAGCCGGGGGCTTCGAATACTTGTACGTCGCCCTCGACAAGTTCACAAAGTGGTCGGAAGTGGAACCAGTGAGAAAGGTGACCGCACAGTCAGCAGTCAAGTTCTTCAGGTTGTTTGTTTGCCGTTTCGGAATCCCTAACAGGATCATCACCGACTACGGCACACAATTCACAAGTCGCACCTTCATGCAATACGTCCAAGACCTTGGCGCCAAGGTCTGCTTCGCTTCTGTTGCTCACCCGAGGAGCAATGGTCAAGCGGAGAGGGCAAACGCTGAAGTGCTGCGCGGACTCAAGACAAGAACTTTCGACAGGCTGCACAAATGCGGAAGAAAATGGATTGAAGAGTTGCCGGTGGCTCTTTGGTCAATCAGGACGACACCAAATCGAGCCACTGGACAGACACCCTTTGCTCTTGTCTATGGAGCAGAGGCAGTTCTCCCCACGGAACTCGTATACGGATTGCCTCGAGTGCTCGCTTACGATGAGCTCGAGCAAGAGCAGCTGCGCCAAGATGATGCACTGCTCCTCGAGGAGGACCGTCTTCAGGCTGCTGTACGAGCTGCTCGATACCAGCAAGCTTTGCGCCGCTACCATAGCCGCAAAGTCAAAGCCAGAAGTCTCGAGGAAGGCGACCTTGTTCTTCGGCGCGTTCAGTCCGCCAAGAATTCCAACAAGTTGACGCCGAAGTGGGAAGGCCCTTATCGGGTGAGACAAGTCACAAGGCCCGGCGCTGTCCGCCTTGAGACCGAAGAGGGATTATCGGTGAGCAACTCCTGGAACATTGAGCACCTTCGCAAGTTTCACCCATAAGGCGCGGTTGCCGTGATCCGCTCCGGCAACCACCTTTTGTACAAGTCTTGCCGCTGTTGCATGTAAACCTTTGTACAAAGCCGGGCGCAGACCCCGTGCATCAGTAAAACTTATGTGCCTCGCACAACTTGTCGTTTCATGCAATTTCGTTCTTCTTGCATGTATTATCTGACACTTTGTGCAGCACGCACCCCCGGTAAGCAATAACGAGCCGCAAGACTCCATGTCTATGTTTCCTCCCTTTTTCTTTTCCTCAGAAGAAGTCTTCCTCGCGCACAAGTTTGCCGGGGGGGAAGGAGACAGTGGTATGGACCAAGTGCCGTTCAAGAAAGCCTCGCCTCGCCGGAAAGCAAACAATACAAAAGCTAAGTTGCCAAAGTTTGAGCATTCAAATTTTTAAATTTTTAAAGTTATCTTCCTTGAACGACCACACTTTGTATGGAAAACCTGTGCGCGGAGGAACCTACTCGTAGCTAGCCGTGCCCTTACTTTGTTTTGAGCACGCTCAACGGCTTAAGTGTGCTGCGACAAGTGTCGCGCCCTTACTTCGTTTTCGAGTTCGCTCAACAACCTAAGTGTGCTGCGACTAGCTGCGGCAAGGTTTCTTGCCGGTAGCGGCGTTGCCAGCAAGCTGCTGAAGTTCCGCACTCGGCGCTCGCGGTAAGGGTCCCTTTGCCGGCAAGTTCCCTAAAAGCATAGGGTAAAAGCATACAAAGTAAAGAAGTCGAACAAAGGAAATAACACTGCATTAACTACCCAAAATAAAGTTATATTACAAGATGACTTGTCGCTGTTCTAACAAACTACTGTCCATAACATGATTGGCAGCGACAAGGGAAGCAGAAAGAGAACAGCCTAGTCTGCACGGTCACCATCAACTCTCTTGATCTTGCCCACCTTGGCCACGATGGGGGCGACAAGGGCCTTCAGCGCCTCCTGGTCGGCGTCGGGCGGCAAGGTCTTGAGGACGTTCTTGAGGTTGAGCCCTGGGTTGCGGTAGACTATCTTCGTCAGCACTCTCTCCATGACTCCCATGCAAAGCATGCGCGCCTCGTTCGCCAGCTGCGTGGGGATCCTTTCCCGGAGCTGCTCGAGGGCCGGCACCACTCCCCTGAAGAACAAGCTTAGCTTGGCGCTGTGAGGGAGGTTCATTGCCGCTCACGACCTCGCACCTATGTGGACGAAATTTGAAGCTGCCAAGGGCGAATGGACGGTAGAGCAAGAGGCGGCCAAAGCCGCACAGAGGGAGCGGAAACGTTAGAAAAATCGCAAGAAAAGAGAGGCCCACCGCCACAAGAAAGAAGAGGACGCACGCGCTGCTACAGAGAGGTCGGCGGAGATCCAAGCACGGTGGGGTGTCGCCGACAAAGCCGGGAAGGAGAACGATGGCGTCTGGCCAGCATGTGAGAAGTAGTAGTACTAGTAGTTAGTGTGTGTGTGTCTGTGTCGCCCGTACGTTTGTTGAATTAATTACGAGCATGTAACAGTACTACTAGTTACTACTATAGTTTTTAGAGCAAATTACAGTACATTAGCCTAGACTCAATGAAAAAATTCCTATCCTATGCATCAAATGGCATATCTTTCTCTATAGGAATTGAGTTTGAGATGCATGTCATCTCACTTCCTATGATTTTCATATTCCTATAAAATTCCTATCCTATATGAACCAAAGGAGGCCTCTGTTGGAGTAACTACTATAGCTAGCAGTACTGCTGGTACAGTAGTTTTCTTTAAGAAGCGGAATTCAACGAAGTCATGATGGTTCCTTCGTCCGGACAACTTCATAGTGGGTAAGGTTGGGCCTGTGATTTGACAGCTCATTAGTAATTACTGCGGCACGACGATCGGAGTGACTCTCCTTGGAGTTCTGCGGGCATGGCAAGTGGACCATGATGGTCGACGTCCCACATGTCGGCGAGCGGAAGTATTCTTTCCGGTATCGAGTAGCAAGCAAACCGCGTGGTATAGTATCACTGGTGATTTATATTTATTTTTTATTTCTAATGAATGCTAGCGTTTCAACTCTTACGACGAAGGAGTGCCAAACACACGACACGTGCTGGATGTCGCACACGTCAGCGAAAGGAGTGGGACATGAACAGCGTGGTAGAGCGTCTCCACTTCTGGGTCGGAGACCACACGTAGTAGTACTACTGTACTAGTGGTATGAACGATACAAAGTGCGACCCGGAGAGAAAGACACGTCTAGTTGGAAGGTCTCGGGGCATACACTTAAACAAATGTAAAACCTAATATGTGCCTCCAATTAATATAGTAGTAGTAGAGTACTTAGTCACGTACTCCATAACATCACCGGGCATTGCACGTACACCATTTAGTGGTAGTAAGAGACAAATGCCTATATGGCAAGCATGTTCATACTATTTGTGCCTTTCTACTTCACTTACTACGCTACGTTACACAGGTTCGCACGTCCACTCCTGGGTATATGTCCGTCTCGTAGTTCCAGTCCCACGTGTTCTTCATATAGATGGAACGATCCTTGCATGACACGTGCACCTTGATGCTAGATGTGTCGCGTGTTGGCAAATGGATGAACAAAGCTCACGTAAAAAAAATAGAGTGCAAGAACATAGATTCCGACGACCGAGAAGGAGCAAGGAACCTCGGGGTGGAGCGTCTACACTCATAATATTTTATATTATTCAGCGATATAAAATCAACCAATAATCTCCACAATGGACTGGAAGAGTACGAAACATGGCAGCCAAGTGTAGTTACATCATACTAGTACATGGCTAACCCAAGCTATCACCATATTTCTTGGATTCCGTGCGACAGCGACCAGAGAAGAGGCGGCGGGAGGGGAATGAATGCAGCTACTGTTTGGGTTCGCCGTCCGGCTTAAATAAATGCGCAACATCACGTGTACCCGCGGGTGCACAAATTGTAACATACGTGTCTGCTTAATTGGGCGTCAGGTAACTGGTGTGTGTGTGTGTGTGAGAGATTCTGAGAGACAGAGTGCGTGTGTGCGACTCTACTCTTTGGACATGTACTCAACCTTTTGCATTGGGATATAAGTATAATGGTATTTACTTTAGCTAGTGATTTACGTGGCCATGTTTTTTTTGCGGGTGATTTACGTGGCCATGTTAACTTGGTTGTGTAAAAAAATGTCACTTCCTACTCGTGATTTGTGTTATATAATTACAAGCAAGGCATTGCACGGAACATCAATATGCATTTTTTTACAAAACACATGTTGTGATTTACCCATGCATGAGTAATCCCATGTGTAAAAACTAATGATATTTCGATAATTTTATCAGAAAACTGGTATCTCGAGAATGTCATCGAAAAAAAATGAAAGATGAGAGATAAGGTGAGGAGGAGTGGAGCGTGGTGGTGACTCGTGGTCGGAATGGGCGGAGGCATGCGGATGGACGGCGCCGGCAGGCGGCAGCGGCCACCATGCTAGATTGTTCCGGAGACTTTCTTTTCTAATTGCTCAACAATGAGGTGTGGGAGATAAGGATGTGGAGAGAGGTGCGGCTATCTTTTGTAAAATTATCATAGTTAGCTTTCTATCTGTTAGATATAGATCAGAAGGTCTATATTACAAGATGACAGGCACACCATCATCGCCAACTCGGTTTTTTATAAGGGTACAGATGATAAGTTTGCTAACTACTAGAGTAAAGTGGAATTTGTCCATGTTATACAAGTAAATTAAGGTGATTGTTTATCATACAGGTAAGGGTGCATGAAGGGTGGTAGGAACAAATGCTCCGCCTAGAGCATGTGTGTGTGAGATGGAGTCTCAGTGTGTGTGTGGGGGGGGATATGGAGTCTTAGTGTGTGTGTGTGTGTGTGTGTGTGTGTGTGTGTGTGTGTGT
>LR738715.1:645024046-645038963 GCA_902687465.1 Secale cereale
GGTGGGTGCGTGCATGCATGCGTGCGTGGGTGTGTGTGTGTATGTGTGTGTGTGTGTGTGTGTGGGTGGCGGATGTAATTTAAGTGTGCATGACTTCATCATAGAGAGGTGATGTGTATGGCAGAGGCCACCAACGATGGGGTGCGAGAGAGAAAACACCCGTAGAGAGTGAAGAGAAGGTGTGTGCGCGTGAGAGTAGTCGACATCGAGAGAACGTGTTTGTTCGAGAGACACCGAGGAATACTACTATATATCGATGGTGCATGTAGGCGGGAATTAAACGAAGGGATGGTCTTATTGGTTTCGGGGATATAGGGGAAGAGTTTGAGGGGGGGTAGCTACAAGGATATTGTTAAGTGTGAGTGTGTGTTTTACCCATCCAGGAGGAAGTTATGTGCACACAAGAAGAGAACGATTCGACGTGGCGTTAGGGTTGAGGGTAATTAACTACGTATGGAGACATAGAGACCTTCAACGTGCATGTGTGAGAGGTATACATGTATACGTGGGATGTGTGTGTGTGCGCACGCGCATGATCGAGATAAAAGTTAGAAGACATAAGTCATAAGCTAAGATCGACGACATGGGAGAAACGGATCGGTATGACAATATGCATGCATGCGAGAATGCAGGGAAGAAGGCCCGACAGTTGAGCATGTGTTTTTGTCTTTAAGAGATAGTGGCGTGGGCTGGAGCATGCATCTATGGCGAGCAGAGGGAGTGAGGCACAACGATTGTGCAAAAGAGATCAACCTATAAATGAAAGAAGGTTGATGGAGAAACAGATAAATAGAAAGATAAAGATGCTAGCTAGTGTGCGTTAGAGATAGGAGTCAGGTGGATCAGAGGCTGAGTTATGTGTGTGGGTGTGAGAGAGATGAAGAAAGGGTGCGTGTGACTCACATACAAACAAATATCGAAGAGAAATGAGATCCCGAGAGACGGAGTTTTGTGTCTGCGAGAGAGAAAGATATTTCAAAACGAGAGTGATAGCTAGAGAAACATATGAGGGAACGCAAGATATCTCTAGGGAGAGAGAGTGTGTGTGAGCGACAAACAAGAGAACAGTGGAGAAATATGAGACCCTGAGAGACAGAGTTTGTGTTTGTGTGTGAGAAAGAGATTTTTAAGAGGAAGAGTCGTAGGTTCTCATACCTAAGGAGAGAAAGACATCTATGTATGAGGGGTGTGCGAGTGGCACACATGGAAATAGTACAGAGAAATGAGACCCCAGAAGATAAAGTTTTGTGTTTGTGTGAGAGAAAGAGATTCAACACGGAGAATCATAGTTAGAGACACATAGCAGGGAGCGAGATATACTTAGAGAGAGATAGAGTGATGAAGGTCGAGGGAGAAAGTATTGTCAGTGTGTTACGAAGATAAAAGATCATTGTCGACATACAGGTAGCACGAGAGATACCCGAGAGACGATGAACGCGTATAGGTTAGAGAGATAGTCCTATAAGCATGAGTGATATTTATATGAGACGAATATCTCGATTTAATGGGATTCAAATATTTAAACTGGAGATCACGACATCGATAATATCATAACGCAAATTGGTGTATCAAACATGCATATTCATTTGAATTTGGGGACACGTGTAATGTTATATAGTTTATCAATATTGATGATCCATAGATTCTTTAATTAGAAACAATGCATGGTTTGCATGCAATTAATGTCTAAACGGGATTACACTATATGTTGCGTGTGTGAAACACATTATACATTTTTGAGAAGTAAAAAAAAAGCATGAAACACACATTAATTGGAGACAGTTAGCGAGGAATGCATACATTAGGTTTCAACATAAAGTGGTTTCAAATATTTGAAAATCCAAATTGATGGATACAACCTTATGAATCTGAGACCATACCATTTGTAAACCATATTTATGTATAAAGGGTGTCGTGCTTTTGAAAGTATATATAAAAAAATGATGTATATAGCATTTTATTCCAATCGAAAATGGATCCCGCCCAAAAAAATGGAATATTAACGGGATTCGAATTGAGTTGGCACGATAAACGTGCACTCTGCAAAATTTGAATGAAGCGCGCCTGAAACCAAAATCTGTGAGATGGAAATTACTAGTGCCTATCCCTGCCACGCAAAGCCTATCTGCTCGATTTCTATAGGTTTCGATAGGGGTAGGTTTGTAATTTCTCTCAAACATGACATAACCGACTCTCACCAGGATTCATACACGGTAGGCGCCAAAACACAGTGTGTCCTCGGCCGAAATCGACTCCCTCCCCGATTCATACACGGTGGGCGCCAAAAACAAACTCTCATCGGCAAATATTCGGTGTATGCGAGATTACCGTCCTATCCCCAACCGACTAATATTGTTGTGATGTAGGAAATTTGAAACGGGGGCTAAGTTTGTAAATTTCCTCGCATTTGAGACAAGCGCACCCTGCAGATATGGTTCCCCCCTTCCTCTCCACCTCCATTTCCCCATTCGTACTCCGTGGGCGCCAAAACACCCTCTCCACCCTAGCCTCCTCCGTCCGACACCCCATCCACCGCCGTCCTCCTCCACCATGCCGGAGCTGATACCCCGATGCCGCCGTCCATTAAAAGAGATCGACCTCTCTCATCCACGGCTTCAGACCGGGATCCTTGCATCATGTCCTCTCGCTTCATCCCCGCCGTTTTCCACCTTGCCGGCGCCGCTCCTACGACAGTCTCGTCCACCGCGCCCTACCGCCACTATCTACCCTCCTAGATATGCTTCCACGCTGCTGACAACCATCGCTACCGCTGCACCGTCAAATTCTCAGCAGATGCATACACGGCGCCGCACTAGAGGCCGTACTCTTTCGTATCTTCTCAACTTATTTATCGCAGCAAGAAAATAGATCGCCACTGCTTTACTCTGATTTCTTGTCCATCACTTACTTGCTAGTTGAGAGCAAACATTGGTTGCAAAGTTGCCTTTTTTTGGTTTGCACCTTCAGATCCGCCATGGCACGCTCAACACTATACTCCCAATGCTTATGGTTTTCCCCTTTTATATTCCACACTAGTTAAATCACTGTAGACTAAATTTCAAAATTGGGTCAGTCAATTTTTCAGAGCTCACCGGAGTTTGCCTGTGCGAACGAAGGGGCTTGGGTGGGGACTTTGGTTGTGGGGGTGGTGGTGGGGCCTCGCCGAACAAAGAAAACTCGACGCGGGTGGGGGCGGGGGTGGGGGTGGGGGTGGCGGAGGAACACAGGCGGTGGAGCCGGTGGTCCGGCCGGCGGCCCGTGTGGTGTTCTGTATGGGAAGAATCAGAGACGAGGAAGAAGAAGGGTTAGGAGACGTAGGATCTTCATCCAACCGCCTGAAATGGTCGACTGACCCAAATGACAAAAGTCACGCGACTTGCATGCGGACATGCTTTTATATTCAGTACCATCATCGTACCTGCTTAGCACTGCTCCTAAATCCATCAAGCTAAACAACGTGCCACTCATAATTCCAAACTTTTGCTCAAGAACGAATCTGAGATGATGCTGATATTACTAAAACATATAACATTTAATTGGTCAGCTAATGTTCCTACTTTACTTTCGAAAAAGCGCGTGCACCACATATAGAGAGACATCGGGGAGTTGCTTTCTTAATGCGCTCTGGTTCATCGTGTGTGGGCACTGCGCAACGAACATTTTATTATCCAAAATCTGCTTGCTCTTCTTTAGCATGTTCCTCTTCCGTTCTTCTTTAATAAGTACTCTCTCCGTTCCTAAATACAAGTCTTTGTATAGATTCCACCATGGACTACGTATGGAGCAAAATGAGTGAATCTACACTCTAAAATGTATCTGGATACATCTGTATGTGATCCATAGTGGAAATCTCTACCAAGACTTATATTTTGGAATGGAGGGAGTATGATAGTAGTACAGTATGTTCCTTGTAGTGAAGATGAGCAGGGACATTTGCAGTGTAGAGGTCTATACGGTCGGTTGGTATGGACACTTTGAACTCTTCGGGCCTCTTTGATTTGTAGGATTTTGTAAACATGGGAATATGATTTGTAGTTGCCTGCCCACTTGAATCCTATAAGAATAGCAAGGAAATGTGGGGAACTGTGTCGCCTTTGAGAGTTACACTGATATTAATAGTACCGCACCTTCAGTTGAAGAGAGCTGGTACCCGAAGCCTTTCTAGCCGTACCGGCAACACTAGCACATATATTCCAGCAAGTTCCACTTTGCTGATTTTACTCTGATGCTTACGGTTTTCCCGTTATATCTACACTATGATCTATGTAGCTGCTTTGTGTCGCACTAGCAGCAGTCCACTCTTGAAGCTAAACACCGCAATGACTTACAAAATTGGCACCAAGGCATTGAGCACCATTCTGGATGCAATGAAACTCATACGCTCCCCACCTATTGACTCTTGTTCAGAGTATGATCCTAATGACTCTTGTTCAAAATTGCCACATATAGAGAGACAGCATGGAATTGCATTTCTTTGGGCGCTGTGATTCATCATGAGTGGGCAACCAACATTGTATGCAATTAAGCGGAACCTCAAGAATATGTATCCTCTTATGTTCTTTAACATGTTCCTCTTTTGTTATTCTGTATTTAGTACGTACAGTATGTTCCTTGTCAGGAAGGGGAGCAGGGACATCTGCAGTCAACAGCTGATAGAGCTGGCATGTACCTGATCGATAGGCTTTCAATTACTAGCGGCAATACAACACCGTATTTTCAAGCCAGTTCCACTTTCCCGATTTATATATAATGGTTATGGTGTACCCCTTTTATGTACACTATGATATGCCTAGTTGTTGTGCGCTCTTGTTATCATGGTTTGGCAATTAACTCTCTATACAGTATATTTTGAACCTATCATCTGCCAACTATCCTTACTTCTGGAGCCTAATGTTTTTCTACTTGTGTCAGATTATATAAATGCACGCACCATATTACAGCACACATGAGCTCTCTCATCAGAATCCAGTGATAGCACACAAGTGTTCACAGGGGTGCCCCTATATTAGAATATCCTCTACATTACAAAGATAATCTCACAACTATTTATGTTTTCATGGTTCTCAGATATTATACGTAATTATAGTGAATATCAAAATCCGCGCATCAGAAGAATATTGTGGAACACTGCAATGACTTACAAAATTGGCACCAAGGCATTGAGTGCCATTCTGGATGCAATGAAACTCATACGCTCCCCACCTGTAGATTCTTGTTCAGAATATGATCCTAATGACTATTCTAACATCAAGGAGTCGAAGGCAGATGGCCTGTCATGTTCACCCATCAAGGTGCCTGCTCTAATTTGGCAAGGTTTTATTAATTGCGCGTATCTTGCATATGTTGTCTTGCATTTCTTCTACTTTGTTGCATCGCCATCTGCATAGTTTACTCATCATATATGTCGAGATGCCATGCCCATCCATTATCAATACATATTCCATCTGTCATCATACCATGTTTTTTCACTCAAATGTTGTTCTTGTGCATCAGACATCAAAAAGGAAGAGGGTGATTGCCGAACCTGAAGGAGCACCAGCAAAGTCCTTGAAAAACGTGGTTGTGCCGGAGAAATCAGACGGCACCCCACTTATATTGACTGTACAACCAGTGACACAAAATGTAGGACCGACTCCAGCAGACTGTACCCATACTTCATTGGCCACACCACTAGCCCCACCACACAGGGCCTGCACTCCAGCAAAAGGTATGCCGATTTTAGTTGCCATAGCACCAGCCGTACCACAGAAAAATCCCACTCTAGCAAAAAGTATAGCAAGTTTTTTTTGACAGAAAGACTGTAAGGGAACCCGTTACAGTATAATTGGTGCAACAAACCCAAATTGTAAGTACCATGCCTTGAACCTGGGTGCGTGGGAAGGCATCAGCCTCTTCCCACAACTAGGCTATGCCTTAGTCTGCTAAAAAAAGTATAGGGGATCTATTGTAGTCCTTTCGATAAGTAAGAGTGTCGAACCCAACGAGGAGCAGAAGAAAATGATAGGCAGTTTTCAGTAAGGTATTGTCTGCAAGCACTGAAATTATAGATAACAGATAGTTTTGTGATAAGGTAATTGGTAGCGAGTGACAAAAGGTAAAAGTAAATAAGGTACAACAAGGTGGCCCAATCCTTTTTGTAGCAAAGGACAAGCCTAGACAAACTCTTATATAAAGGAAAGCGCTCCCGAGGACACATGGGAATGATCGTCAAGCTATTTTTCATCACGATCATCTGATTCGCGTTCGGTACTTTAATAATTTGGTATGTGGGTGGACCGGTGCTTGCGTGTTGTCCTTACTTGGACAAGCCTCCCACTTATGATTAACCTCTAATGCAAGAATCCACAACTACAAAAGAAGTATTAAGGTAAACCTAACCATAGCCTGAAACATATGGATCCAAATCAGCCCCTTACGAAGCAACGCATAAACTAGGGTTTAAACTTCTGTCACTCTAGCAACCCATCATCTACTTATTACTTCCCAATGCCTTCCTCTAGGCCCAAATAATGGTGAAGTGTCATGTAGTCGACGATCACATGACACCACTAGAGGAGAGACAACATACATCTCATCAAAATATCGAACGAAGACCAAATTCACATGACTACTAATAGCAAGACTGCTCCCATGTCCTTAGAACAAAAGTAACTACTCACGAGACATAATATTGTTCATGATCAGAGGGGTATTAATATGCATAATGGATCTGAACATATGATCTTCCACCAAATAAACCAACTAGCATCAACTACAAGGAGTAATCAACACTACTAGCAACCCACAAGTACCAATCTGAGGTTTGGGTACAAAGATTTGATACAAGAGATGAACTAGGGTTTGAGAGGAGATGGTATTGGTGAAGATGTTGATGAAGATAGCCCTCCCCAAGATGGGAGAGTTGTTGGTGATGACGGCGGTGACGATTTCCCCCTCCCGGAGGGAAGTATCCCCGGCAGAACAGCTCTGCTGAAGCCCTACATTGGTTTCCGCCTCGGTTCCGCCTCGAGACGGCGGCGTCTGGTCCCGAAAGCCTCCTTATGATTTTTTCCAAGTCAAAACACCTCATATAGGAGAAGATGGGCATCGGGGGCCTTACGGCTGGCCCACGAGGCAGGGGGCGCGCCCTGGGAAGGGGGGCACACCCCCACCCTCGTGGGCAGCCGGTGGCCCCCTCGTGGACTGCTTTCGCCAGATATTTTTTATATTTTCTGAAACGACGTTCTGTTGAGTTTCAGGGCTTTTGGAGTTGTGCAAAATAGGGTTCCAGAGTTTGCTCCTTTTCCAGCCCAAAATTCCAGCTGCCGGCGTTCTCCCTCTTCATGTAAACCTTGTAAAATAAGAGAGAAAAGGCATAAGTATTGTGACAAAACATGTAAGAACAGCCCATAATGCAATAAATATCAACATATAAGCCTGATGCAAAATGGACGTATCAACTCCCCCAAGCTTAGACCTCGCTTGTCCTCAAGCGAAAGCCGATATCGAAAAATATGTCCACATGTTTAGAGATAGAGGTATCGATAAAAACAAAATACGGACATGAGAGCATCATGATTATTATCGTAACAACAACTTATATAAATATAGTCATATGATTCTTATGCTAAAGTAACAATTCATCCACAATATCAAGTATGAATCATAAACTTCATTGGAAACTAACAAACTTTGATCTCGGTCATTGAAGCAATTGCAATTTATCGTAATATCGGAAAGAGTCAATATAAGAGGTTTTCGGCAAGCCTACATACTCAACTATCATATAATCTTTCACAATTGCTCACACTCATGCAATACTTATGTTTATGGAGTTTTAATCGGACACAGAGAAAGATAGGGGCTTATGGAGTTGCCTCCCAACCTTTTACCTCAAGGGTAATGTCAACAGTAATAGATCATGAAAACTTACATCCAAGTGGGTATATATGTCAGGATCTTTCCAACACAATGTGCTTGCCAAAGGATAAAATGTAAAAAGGAAAGGTGGAATTCACCTTGACACTTATAAGACAGGAATAACAGATAGGCCCTTCGTAGAGGGAAGCAGAGGTTGCCATGTGTTTCTATGGTTGGATGCACAAAGTCTTAGCATAGAAGAACTCCGCTTTATATTGCCACTTGTGATAAGGACCTTTATTATGCAGTCCGTCGCTTTTATTACTTCCATATCTCAAGATCGTATAAAGCTAATTTCTCCCACACTAATAAATCATACATATTTTAGCGAGTTTGCAACATGACAACTTACTTGGAAGGATCTTTCTCAATCCATAGATAGGTATGGTGGACTCTCATGGCAAAACTGGGTTTAAGGATATATGGAAGCACACGTAGTATCTCTACTTAGTGCGAGGAGTTTTGGCTAGAATGAGGGGGAAAGGCAAGCTCAACATGTTGGATGATCCATGACAATATACTTTATTTCAGATATAAGAAGAAATAACCCATTATGTTGTCTTCCTTGTCCAACATCAACTATTTAGCATGTCATACTTTAATGAGTGCTCACAATCATAAAAGATGTCCAAGATAGTGTATCTGTATGTGAAGCCTCTCTTCTTTTATTACTTCCTATTAATTGCAACGATAACCAAAACTATGTTTGTCATCTCCCAACAACTTTTAGTTATCATACTCTTGTATGTGAAGTCATTACTTCCCATAAGATCGATATGATCTCTTTGATATTCTTTATGTTTTCTTTCTTTTATCATGACCCAAGTGAGGAAATCAAGCCCTTGACTCAACACTAAACTTTATATATAGCTCACGGACTCGATTACAAAGGGTAAAGCTCACAAGGCAAAATCTCACAACTAGATCATGCTAACTTTATTCTACTCTACCAAAAGGATCGAACTAAGTAAAACGGTAAAGATAGGAGTGATGGTGATACGATACCGGGGTCACTCCCCCAAGCTTGGCAGTTGCCAAGGGGAGTGCCCATACCCATATGATTATGTCTCCTTCTTCGGGGGTGGTGATGATGGAGTTGTTGATGATGTAGTCTTGTTGTCCACCTTCCAAGGCATGGGTTCACCATCGTAGAATGATGATCGAGTCTCCGGGATAGTCAAATCTGCAGCCAATCTCATCTTCTTGAATCTATATTCATACTCACAGTTTTGGTTTTGCAGGTCATAGATCTGGGCTTGCAGGTGTCCGATCTTCTCTTGAAGATTGGAGATAGCTTCCCCAAAGATCCTTGAGTCCAGCTTGAGGTTGTTGGCGAGCTCCGAGATCATCATGTGGTTGGCGTTGAGTCCTCATTCCACCATACCTTGGCACTTGAAAACTTGCTACCCCATTGCTTCGAGTCTTGTCTCCACGCTACCGGTCCTCCTCGGCCCCTCAACATCACGGATGTGCAGCACCCCCTCATTCAACTCCATGGTTTTAGGGTGGTGCAGCACCTCCGCAAGGTAGGGATTGATGAACTTCTCGAAGAACTTGTCCTTGGGGGTGTTGGAGGATGGCATGATGATCTAGATCTGTCAAAAACAGCAGCTCAAAACGAAAACAGAGGATTTTTGCGTGATACAGGGGTCAAAACCTTCGTGAGTATATATAATGAATTTTTACCGACCAAAAGGAGTAACCCACAAGAAAACGGAGTCCAGGGGACACACGGGGTGCCCACGAGGCAGGGGGCGCGCCCTGGGAAGGGGGGCGCGCCCTCCACCCTCGTGGACGCCTCGTGTCTCTTCCGGATTGCGGTTTATTTTTCTATTTTTCTAAATATTCCAAAACGGAGAAAAATTGCCTTTAGAACTGTTTTGGAGTCGGATTACTTACCGTATCACGTACCTCTTCCTTTTCGGAGGCTGAATCGTTCTGGAAAGTGCCCCTTATGTATTCCTCCGAGGTTACAGTTTCAATAACATTGGTTTCAACATTTATAGGATTACCTGAGATATCATATTTGATTCTTTGACCGTTCACCACCTTCGGATTTGTGCCTTCGAAGTTGTTGATTTTTATGGCACCAGAACGATAGACCTCCTCGATAACGTAAGGTCCTTCCCACTTGGAGAGAAGTTTCCCTGCAAAAAATCTTAAACGAGAGTTGAATAGCAAGACATAATCCCCTACGTTAAACTCACGCTTTTGTATCCTTTTGTCATGCCATATTTTAACTTTTTCTTTAAACAGCTTGGCATGCTCATAGGCCTGGGTTCTCCATTCATCGAGACAGCTAATGTCAAATAACCTCTTTGATGGGCCTCGAACCCCTCGTTGGTTAACCCAAGTGGAAGGTGTAAGATGCAGTGTTGTGGAAGTGTTTTCCCTTAGCAAAGATGCCAAGGATCGAATCCCCAGAGACTCCTAGGTTCAACAAGTAGGTGTCAACTGCTACGGCGCCAGATAGTAGAAATCAACGTGGACCTGCACACAGATACAAATAACTTTGCTCCCAACGAGTACAGAGAGGTTGTCAATCTCTCCGGCCTTGTAGTTCACAAAGGGTTAAAAGCAATGATAGTAGTGATAGATAGTGTTTTGCAATAGTAAGTAATAACGAAAAGTAAATAGCGGATGTGATCAATGATGGTAATATGGACCGGAGTCTCATGATGTTCACTAGTGATGTCTCTCTCCCAAAAGACGATAAAATAGCTATGTGAGGTAAACGAATTACAGCTGGGCAATTGATAGGACCACGAACGCAAACCAATGCTGACTACATTGCAAGAAAGGTTGAGGTTCAAAGCATGGGCGGTACGCCAAAGTAAGTAGACCGAAATCCATCAATGCCTACTACTAATCATCCACCTCGAGATATCTATCCAGAACATCTCGCTGGTATTAAGTTGCGAGTCCCACCCATAGTGTAAACTCAATGCAACAGACAACTGCATTAAAAGAACTTTGCGTAAAGTATACAATCCTTGCACCCGCGGGCACAAGCACCGTTGTTTTCCCCCTTGTGGCAACATCACATCCCCTAGACTCATGTTTCTGTCAGCTAGTCATCGAGGGGCATGAACCCACAATCAAGCATAACGTTCCCTCTTGGAGTCACTACCTACTACTCGGCCAAAGCAATAAATAACAACGGAGAACATGCAAGAATTACTTATGAACATAAATATAAAAGAGGTGAATCAAATATATTACTCAAGATCAATCTGAACATAATCTCATAATCCATCGGATCCCAGCAAACTCAACATAGCAACAACATAAGGATTACATAGGTGCCTCGATCATGTAGGGCAGCTCAGGAGGACTAATTAGTGAAGCACAAGAACGGGAGGAGAACATCACATAGCTACTGGTCATGGACTCATGGTCCAAGGGAGACTACTCACGAGTCATCCGGGAGGCGTCCATGGTGGTGGAGAAGCTCCCGGTGGTGATCCTCCCCTCCGGCAGGGTGCCGGGAAGAGTTCTCCTGGTGCTCCCGATCTTGGAAGCGGCGGCGGCGGCGGAAGAAAGATGGGATCGCGAAAAGAGTTCCTCCCCTGAGGGTTTCGGAGGACCCTCTAAATATATGCCAAAGGGGGGCACCGGACGGGCTTCGGGGGGCCCAAACGCCCCCCCCCCCCGGCGCGGCCCAGGGGGGGCGCCGCCAGGGCGCCTGGAGCCCTGGTGCCCCCCCGGCTGCCCTTCGGACGCAGGGTTGTTTCCGGAACGCTGATTTTTTATATAATTTTTCTGGATTTTTCTGGGCAGTTCTCGTAACGTGAAAACCTGAAATACAAAAACAGCCGAAAACAGAAACTGGCACTGGGGTGCACTGGATTAGTAAGTTAGTCCAAATATGATCAAAAGTGTATGGAAGTGTATGAATATCATAGCAATATCACCCAAAAGTGGCATGGAGGAAGCAGAAATTATAGATACATTTTGGACGTATCAACATCCCCAAGCTTAATTCCTGCTCGTCCTCGAGTAGGTAAATGATAACAAGAATAATTTCTGTGGTGACATGCTATTAACCATATAGGACTTATTATAGTCATATGACAAAAGCTTACTGAGACAATGATTCTATAGTAATTAAGTTGCCTCATGAGAAAATCACAAATGACTGAAAGTTTTACAACATGAAACTGAAACATCAAAAAGATTTGCAATGAACATGATGTGCAAATATGATAAAGTGATATCTAGCTTGCCCCCTTTAGTGATGCAAAACATAAATGCAGGGGCACCTTCAAGGTTTAAGTGATGACTAGATACAATGATTTCAAAATAAACGATATCACAATCATGCAAAAGACAATGCTACTTTGGGACAATGCACATTACACTCAGAATGACAATCATGCTCTCAGTAGTTGGTGCTTTAACATAAAAGTAAAAGAAAGGTTATGTGCTAGAGCTTTTTTTTTGAAAACATGGAAACAATTTTGTCAACGGTAGTAGTACTTCATATGTGTCATGCATAAGACATCCTATAAGTTGCAAGCCTCATGCATCGAATACCAATAGTGCTCGCACCTTGTCCTAATTAGCTCGGATCTCCATGGGTTATCATTGCATTACATATGTTTCAACCAAGTGTCACAAAGGGGTACCTCTATGCCACCTGTACAAAGGTCCAAGGAGATTAATCGCATTTGATTTCTCATTTTTGATAGATCTCAACTTGAGGACATCCATACCGGGACAACATAGAAAATAGATGATGGACTCCTCTTTAATGCATAAGCATGTTCTCATAAGAGATTGAGGATCAACGTCCAAGCTAAAACTTCCACCATGATACATGGCTTTGGTTGGCGGCCCAATGTTCTTCTCTAACAATATGCATATTCATACAACCCACGGCAAATCACCCTTACTTCAGACAAGACGAACATGCATAGCAACTCACATGATATTCAACAAAAGTGTGACAGTTGATGGCGTCCCCAGAAACATGGTTACCGCTCAGCAAGCAACTTATAAGAAATAAGATACATAAGCAACATATTCTTTACCACAGTAGTTTTTAAGCTACTTTCCCATGAGCTATATATTGCAAAGTTAGTTTGCTTAGTACAGGTGGAGTTTAACAAAAAGACTGGGAGCGACCAACTAAGAGAGCAATGACGGTCATAATCATGCAGAGCGACAAAGCAACATTGAAACAGGCATGGCAGTTATATCGCTACTCAGAAATAAAAGATCATCAAGGCTTGACAGACTTTCTTTACAGTCTTAAATATGCGTGAGCATACGCCAAGTCAATCAAAATAAATTCTCGAAGGAAGATATTATTAAACCATAACACATCATAGGCAAACAAATCAAGTTGGTACTCCAATAACACATTGGGAACCCCCCAGCTATTTGAGATTAACCATAAGAAAACCTGAACTACTAAGCACCATTATGCAAGTAGCATCTTTATCATAGACACATTAACCAATGCAACGGAAGCAAACTCTCTTAATAAGGTAAGCATGGTAATTAAAGAGAGTTCAAGCAACCAACTAAACAAAAGCTATTTGAAAAGATAAGCATGAATACTAAGAGCAGAGCATGATAGTAGCTATTAAAAGACAAAGAACACACACAGCATAGATAGACATGAAAATTCTATGTTATGTTCTAGGTAGAAGTGGAGCGTGTTTCTCTCCCACATAAAGAATGCTGGGTTCCGACTCGTTATGAAAAACTAAAAAGAAAACTAAAAGCAAGACGCTCCAAGCATAGCACATAACACATGAAGTGATAAAAATATAGTGGAACGAAAGACGAACTGATAATGTTGATGGAGAAGGGGATGCATGGGAGCATCCCCAAGCTTAGACGCTTGAGCCTCCTTGAATATTTCTTGGGGGTGCACGGGGGCATCCCCAAGCTTGAGAGCTTGACACTCCTGAATCTTTTTTATCATCTTCCCTCGCACACTTGAAAACTCCCTTCATACATAACTCATCATAATCTGATTAGCGAGGTTAGTACCCTTAATAAAATAATTATACCTTGCTGGAAATAAAGATATTCTTGAAGTTCTACTGTTTCTCAAGATTGCCAAAAGGTTTTTGCAAAGAAAAAGCAAGTTCTTGATTTGCAAAGTGAAGGAAAGGCAAAACAGGACAGAATCTGTGAAAAACAGAACAACAGGTAGTAATTGATCTGTTCGGGATACTTCTGCAACTCAAATCAAAAAACTCAGAACAGACGCACAAAAGACAATTATATAGAGAACTCTGTAGAAAAAATTCAGACCAAAAAGATGATATGGTGATTTTATACGAATTTTTCAATCCAAGGACAGAATCTGTTTCCTGGACAGCACCTCACAACTTTTGAACTTTCTAGCAATCAGAGGCTATACTTGGCACAAATATGAAAAGCAAAGATACAATGATGATGCTACAGCAGTAAACAACATCAAGACATAACAAAAGCAAAAAATTTATTCATGTGGGCTGCCTCCCAAAAGCGCTTTCTTTTATGCCTTTAAGCTAGGCATAATGCATAGAGATCATGTTGTATCAATTGAACCATCATCAAGATCATCAAAAAGCTCTTCAATAATACAACTAGTCTTAAGAGGACTCTCAAACAAAGGCCTCATAGAGATACTTCTAGGTAGGAGCCCAAAAGGATAAAAGTCAAGGGAAGATTCATTTATAAATTCATTACATAGAGGTGTTTCTTCCAAAGTCTTTACAGTTTCAACCCCTTTGGCAATAGATGGATTACTTTTAGAACGGGGAGCCTTTGGAACAAGAACGAACTTAGGCTCCCGCTTTGCCGGAGTTTCTACCTTTTTGGTTTTGATTGAGGAGAAGGTAGTTCCTAAGGTATCAAAGATATCCTCAATCTTGTCTATCCTAGAAGAGTCAGAGTCATGGAATTTGACGGTCTCCAAAATTTTGAAAATTTTATGCATGGAGCTATCAAGTCTATTCAAATTCCCTTGGATCTTACGATCCAACTCATTCATCTTATTAATGCTTGGCATCTCTAG
>LR738715.1:645042602-645074191 GCA_902687465.1 Secale cereale
CCCCGGCTGCCCTTCGGACGCAGGGTTGTTTCCGGAACACTGATTTTTTTATAATTTTTCTGGATTTTTCTGGGCAGTTCTCGTAACGTGAAAACCTGAAATACAAAAACAGCCGAAAACAGAAACTGGCACTGGGGTGCACTGGATTAGTAAGTTAGTCCAAATATGATCAAAAGTGTATGGAAGTGTTTGAATATCATAGCAATATCACCCAAAAGTGGCATGGAGCAAGCAGAAATTATAGATATGTTTTGGACGTATCACTCTTCTCACCGGCAAGTTTGAAATCATAGTTGAGCTCCTTAATAGCCCAATATGCCTTGTGTTCTAGCTCAAGAGGTAAGTGACATGCTTTTCCATATACCATCTTATATGGAGACATACCCATAGGATTTTTGTATGCAGTTCTATAGGCCCATAATGCATCATCTAGTTTCTTGAACCAATTCTTCCTAGACCTATCAACTGTCTTTTGCAAGATTAATTTCAACTTCCTGTTACTTAGTTCTACTTGACCACTAGTCTGTGGGTGATAGGGGGATGCAATTCTATGGTTGACATCATACTTTGCAAGCATCTTACGGAAAGCACCATGAATAAAGTGTGAACCACCATCAGTCATTAGATATCTAGGGACTCCAAACCTCGGAAATATAACTTATTTAAGCATCTTAATAGAGGTGTTATGATCAGCACTACTAGTTGGAATAGCTTCTAGCCACTTAGTAACGTAATCAACAGCAACTAAAATATGTGTGTACCCATTAGAGGCAGGAAACGGTCCCATATAATCAAAGCCCCAAACATTAAATGGCTCAATAACAAGTGAATAGATCATAGGCATTTCTTGACGTCTACTAATATTACCAATTCTTTGACATTCATCACAAGATAAGACAAACTTACGGGCATCCTTGAAGAGAGTAGGCCAATAAAAACCAGATTGCAATACCTTGTGTGCAGTTCTATCTCCCGCATGGTGTCCTCCATAAGCTTCGGAGTGGCACTTGCGTAGGATCTGTTCCTGTTCATGCTCAGGTACACAACGTCTAATAATACCATCTACTCCTTCTTTATAAAGATGTGGGTCATCCCAGAAGTAATGTCTCAAATCATAGAAGAACTATTTCTTTTGCTGGTATGTGAAGCTAGGAAGTATAAACTTAGCAACAATATAACTAGCATAATCAGCATACCATGGAGCAGTACTAGAAGTATTTATGACAGCTAATTGTTCATCGGGAAAGCTATCATCAATAGGTTGTGGGTCATCAAGTATATTCTCTAACCTAGACAAGTTATCTGCTACGGGGTTCTCAGCCCCCTTTCTATCGATAATATGCAAGTCAAATACTTGTAGCAAGAGAACCCATCTAATAAGTCTAGGTTTAGCATCTTTCTTTTCCATAAGGTACTTGATAGCCGCATGATGAGTGTGAATAGTCACTTTAGAATCAATGATATAGGGTCTAAACTTATCACAAGCAAATACAACTGCTAAAAATTCATTCTCAGTGGTAGCATAATTCCTTTGGGCACTATCTTGAGTTTTACTAGCATATTGGATAACATTCAATTTCTTATCAACTCTTTGCCCTAAAACAGTTCCTACAGCATAATCACTAGCATCGCACATAATCTCAAAGGGTAAATTCCAACCAGGAGGCTGGACAATAGGTGCAAAGATCAATGCTTTCTTAAGTATTTCAAATGCTTCTAGACAATCATCATCAAAGACAAAAGGAATATCTTTTTGTAAGGGATTAGTCAGAGGCCTGGAGATTTTGGAGAAGTCCTTTATGAACCTCCTATAAAACCCGGCATGACCAAGGAAACTTCGTATACCTTTGATGTCCTTAGGGCATGGCATCTTTTCAATAGCATCAACTTTAGCTTTGTCAACTTCAATACCTCTTTCAGAAATTTTATGTCCCAAGACAATTGCCTTCATTAACAATAAAGTGGCACTTCTCCCAATTCAAGACAAGATTAGTGTCTTCACATCTCTGCAAAAATCGATCAAGGTTGCTTAAGAAATCATCAAAAGAAGTTCTGTAAACGGAGAAAACATCCATGAAAACCTCAACAATCTTTTCACAAAAATCAGAGAATATAGCCATCATGCATCTTTGAAAGGTAGCAGGTGCATTACATAAACCAAAAGGCATACGTCTATAAGCAAAGGTACAGAAAGGACAAGTAAAAGTGGTCTTTTCTTGATCCCCTTTTGACACTGGTATTTGAGAGAAACCAGAATAACCATCCAGAAAGCAGAAATGAGTATGTTCGGATAACCTTTCTAGCATTTGATCAATAAATGGCAAGGGGTAATGATCTTTCTTAGTAGCTTTTTTTAACTTACGGAAATCAATTACCATCCTATAACCTGTAACTATTCTTTGCGGGATCAATTCATCTTTATCATTATGGACAACAGTCATACCTCCTTTCTTAGGAACACAATGGATAGGACTTACCCACTAGCTATCAGCAACTGGATAGATAATACCTGCCTCTAAAAGCTTTAGTATTTCCTTTCTTACCACTTCTTTCACCTTAGGATTTAATCATCGCTGATGATCAATAACTGGTTTAGCAACTGGATAGATAATAACATGATATATCTTCTTTTCATCAAGATAAACATACTTAAGATTATCAGGCAAAGGTTTAAGTTCAAACACGGGATCACCCTTGGGTGGAGGAGGATCCCCTAGGATTTCAACTGGCAAGTTGTTTTTCAATACGGGTCCCTGTGTAAGGAATATTTCATCTATTTCCCTTCTCTCATTCATATGCATATCATTTTCGTGGTCTAGCATGTATTGTTCTAAAGGATCATTAGGTGGCACGGCAATAGAAGCAAGACCAATAATTTCATCCTTACTGGGTTGTGCCTTTTCAAGGGGTTGTCTACAGAATTTAGCAAAGTTAAAATCATGAGTCATATCCCCTAATCCCATAGTGACAATATCTTTCACGCAGTCTATCTTGGCATTAACAGTATTCAAGAAGGGTATACCACATATAATGGAACAGAATTCATCTTGTGGGGAACTAAGAACAAGAAAATCAGCAGGGTCTTTAACCTTCCCACACAAGACTTCAATATCTCTAACAATCCCGACTGGTGAAATAGTGTCTCTATTAGCAAGCTAATAGTAACATCAATCCCTTCTAACTCAGCAGATGCAATATCATGCATAATTTCGTTATACAAATCAAGAGGGATAATACTCGCACTAGCACCTACGTCACATAAACCATGATAGCAATGATCTCCTATCTTAACAAAGATAACAGGCAAGCCTACAACAGGTTTATGTTTATTCCTAGCATTGGGTTTGGCTATTCTAGCAGACCCTTCTTGGAGGTAAATGACATGTCCATCTAAATATTCTACCAAGAGATCCTTAACCATAGCAACACTAGGTTCAACTTTAATTTGCTCAGAGGGTGTAGGTATTCTAGTATTACTCTTACGAACTACAGTTGAAGCTTGGGCATGATCCTTTATCCTAACAGGGAAAGGTGGTTTCTCAATATAAGCGGTAGGAATAACAGGATCAACATTATAAGCGATAGTCTTTTCTTCAACTTTAATAGGTTCAACTACTTTTCCTTCAATATGGGGATGGTATTTTAGCCACTTCTCCTTGGGGAGATCAACATGAGTAGAAAAAGACGCACAGAAAGAAGCTACTATCTCAGAGTCAAGTCAATATTTAGTGCTAAACTCACGGAAAACATCGCTATCCATAAAAGCTTTAACACAATCAAACTTAGGGGTCATACCTGACTCCTTACCTTCACCGAGATCCCAATCTTTAGAGTTGCATTTAATTATTTCCAATAAATCCCATTTGAAGTCAATAGTTTTCATCATATAAGAGCCAGAACAAGAAGTATCGAGCATGGAGCGATTATTAAGAGAAAGCCGAGCATAAAAATTTTGAACGATCATTTCTCTTGAGAGCTCATGATTGGGGCATGAATATAACATTGACTTAAATATAATTGAGAAATGCTTTCTCCTTCGCGAGGCCAGAAATTATAAATATAATTGCGATCATGATGAACCTGGTGCATAGGGTAGAACTTCTGATGAAATTCCAACTTCAGACAATTATAGTTCCATGATCCCATATCATCGCATATCCTAAACCATGTCAATGCATCTCCCTTAAACATAAAGGGAAGAACTTCTTCTTGATAACATCCTCGGGCATAGCTGCAAGCTTAAATAATCCACAAACTTCATCCACATAGATTAGATGTAAATCAGGATGCAGTGTTTCGTCTCCTGTAAAGGGATTTTCAAGCAGTTTCTCTATCATACCCGAAGGAATCTCAAAGCAAACATTTTCAATAGGTGCAGTAGGTTGAGGAGCAACTCTTTGCTCTTCTGATCGGGGTGAAGATACCCCGAACAAGCCCATCAAAGGATTTTGAGCCCTAGTAACAAGAGACAATAAATTTCAGCACACTATATAAATTTTTCCTTACCAAATTCCACTTACCAAAGGCGCTTCACTCCCCGACAACGGCGCCAGAAAAGAGTCTTGATGACCCACAAGTGTAGGGGATCTATCGTAGCTCTTCCAATAAGTAAGAGTGTCGAACCCAATGAGGAGCAGAAGGAAATGATAGGTAGTTTTCAGTAAGGTATTGTCTGCAATTACTGAAATTATAGATAACAGATAGTTTTGTGATAAGGTAATTGGTAGCAAGTGACAAAAGGTAAAAATAAATAAAGTGCAGCAAGGTGGCCCAATCCTTTTTGTAGCAAAGGACAAGCCAGGACAAACTCTTATATAAAGGAAAGCACTCCCGAGGACACATGGGAATTATCGTCAAGCTAGTTTTCATCATGATCATCTGATTCACATTCGGTACTTTGATAATTTGGTATGTGGGTGGACCGGTGCTTGGGTCATGTCCTTACTTGGACAAGCCTCCCACTTATGATTAACCTCTAATGCAAGCATCCGCAACTACAAAAGAAGTATTAAGGTAAACCTAACCATAGCCTGAAACATATGGATCCAAATTAGCCCCTTACGACGCAACGCATAAACTAGGGTTTAAGCTTCTGTCACTCTAGCAACCCATCATCTACTTATTACTTCCCAATGCCTTCCTCTAGGCCCAAATAATGGTGAAGTGTCATGTAGTCGACGTTCACATGACACCACTAGAGGAGAGACAACATACATCTCATCAAAATATCGAACGAAGACCAAATTCACATGACTACTAATAGCAAGACTTCTCCCATGTCCTCAGGAACAAAAGTAACTACTCACGAGACATAATATTGTTCATGATCAGAGGGGTATTAATATGCATAGTGGATCTGAACATATGATGTTCCACCAAATAAATCAACTAGCATCAACTACAAGGAATAATCAACACTACTAGCAACCCACAGGTACCAATCTGACGTTTGGGTACAAAGATTTGATACAAGAGATGAACTAGGGTTTGAGAGGAGATGGTGCTGGTGAAGATGTTGATGAAGATAGCCCTCCCCAAGATGGAAGAGTTGTTGGTGATGACGGCGGTGACGATTTCCCCCTCTCGGAGGGAAGTATCCCCGGCAGAACAGCTAAGCCGGAGCCCTAGATTGGTTTCCGCCTCGAGACGGCGGCGTCTGGTCCCGAAAGCCTCCTTATGATTTTTCCAGGTCAAAACACCTCATATAGGATAAGATGGGCATCGGGGGCCTTTCGGCTGGCCCACGAGGCAGGGGGGCGCGCCCCCCACCCTCGTGGGCAGCCGGTGGCCCCCCTCGTGGACTTCTTTCGCCAGATATTTTTTTATATTTTTTGAAACGATGTTCTGTTGAGTTTCAGGACTTTTGGAGTTGTGCAGAATAGGGTTCCAGAGTTTGCTCCTTTTCCGGCCCAGAATTCCAGTTGCCGGCATTCTCCCTCTTCATGTAAACCTTGTAAAATAAGAGAGAAAAGGCATAAGTATTGTGACAAAACATGTAAGAATAGCCCATAATGCAATAAATATCAACATATAAGCATGATGGAAAATGGACGTATCACAAGTCCACCGGCTGAAGACCTATCCCAACTGCAGAGACGACCAATTCCTGTAGATTGGAACCCCATTCCAGTTATTCCTAGTTTAAAAGACAATGCTTTCAATGTTGTAAGGGACTACGTGCATATATTCCCATCATTGGAAGATTATAGTGAAGACAAACACCATTTTCACATCTTCCTGTCCCACTTACGTGTAAGTGCTATTATTCATGGTGATTATTTTCCTGTTTTCTGCTGATTGAACACATCATTGATTTACATTACATTGTTGTAAGTAGGCGAGGGTCAATCTGGATAGTCATGATGAGCAAAGCTTGCTTGCACTTTTCAAGGAAGCATTGCAGCAGTATTGGTGTTACCTGAGGAAATCACACTTTGATGGCAAGTCTATAAACGAATTTCTGGTGAAGTCTTCTATGCTAAATTTAGAAGACATTGAATGGAAAAACCTTATTATGCACTGGTCTCGTTCCGAGGATGAGGTACTATCTATAATATCGCATGACAATTTGAACTTCTACTTTTCTGCATGTGCCTTACGGATCTTTTTTGCAGGAAATATGCTCGAAAAAGAATTCCGGTTTGAAAAGAACAACAGGATATCGCAAATATGCTGCCCGCTGCTTTACTCTTGTTAGTACCTGTTCTCCTGTATCACTGTACTTGCATACATACCTGGTTCATTATGTGATAGCAGTATGCATGATAGCTTGCTTATCAATTGTTCGCTCTAAATTATCCGATCTATATGAATGGTTACATTAGTGTAGAATATATCCAATGCCAACGAAATTTTTTAGCTCTGCATTGTTCGTGTAAGTACATGATGTCCTTTATCAGCGTACTTATATTGACAGGTAGTTGTTCATGTACCATCACTCTACAGTTCATTATGTACTCCAGTTCATAAACAAAAGTTTGTCCTTCTCAATTTAAGTTTTCAGTTGTACAACCAAGTTCCTTCTTCATACCATGTAAATTAAACTATACAGAGCAAGTGATCTTATTTTGCCAATCTGAAATGGGATAAATTGACAGCACACTAACCATTGATACTTATGAGTTCTTGATCTGTAATCCAGTGGTGTCGTGAAGCTGCCAACTCCTTCACAATGTCATTTCCTGCCATGTCATGACCTGAACAATACCATATTGTGTTAATGCTATTTTAAACTGTGTCACTTTATATGTCAGTAAGAAATGTGATGAATTGTCAGCACTTATACTTATATGTGCAAAACATGTCATGTGTCTGCTTGTTTATCTTTCAGAGTGAGGAGGATATAAGTGTCAAACAAGTGCAGTCTCACCAGCTTGCTCAGATGCTTGCGCTGCAGCTCCCGAGCAGGGATAACCTTTCTTGAACTCTATTAAAGTGCTGTCGGTTTTGTATATTATTTTGTCGGCATGTTTAGTTGCACTGGTGGCGATCTTTGATGCCCAGTGTATGTAATCTGTTGTCTGCTTGTGCTTTATTATCATAGTGAAGAACTTTGATGCCCAGTGGATGTAATATGCCGTAATTTATTTATTGTATAGTCTAGGTTTTTTTCTTATTCACGATGCTGCAGTTATTTTACTGTATATATATCTTGTCTTCGCAGTAAACCGGCCAAACCGTAAAATTACGGTACATAATTAGGCCGTCATGCAAATCACCATGTATTATCCGCATCATGGGCCCTGTCATCTTGGTCCATTAACAGGCCTAAATGTAAACTGGCCCACTAGTAGATTCGGGCCTTTAATAGGCCGAGTAAACCGCTGGCCCTATTTTCCCAAGAAAACTCAATGTGCCTTTAAGAGGCTGAAAAGTAGGTTGGGTCTGAATCGTGCCGAACAGCTCATAGGCCGGCAGCAGGCCGAAATAGACCCCAGCCCATGAATGCGCCAATCAAATCATGGGCTTATAACAGGCCAAAATTATCTCGGTCCATGTTTGGCCCAATCAGATTATCGGTTGCGAGTAGGCCGGATGCAAACCGGGCCGTAGTTAGGCCCAACTATATGATGGGCTTTTAACAGGCTAATATTAATATAGGGCCGAAATGTTAAACGGGCCCTTAACAGGCCGAAACTAATATTAGGCCAAATTACTAAATGGGCCTTTAGCAAGTGGGCCCAAAAGCATAGCATCAAGTTGACGGGCCGAATCTGATATGGGCCATAATTTAGCCCAAAGCCTCTTAAAGGGCCGGACCTGATCTGGGCCGTAATTTGGCCCAGAACGTGGTAGGCTTTTAACGGGCCGGATCTCATATGGGCCATTATTAGGCCCGGAACGTGGCAGGCCATTAATGGACCGGATCAAATATGGGCCGGCATTTTTCCCAAAATATTGCAGCCAGCTAATGGGCCGGCCTACTAGGGTCCTCAAAATCTTGTGGGCCTACAGCTGGGCCGGCCCATTAATGTTGGCGAAATCTCGTGGGCCTTTAGCTGGGCCAGCCCATTATGGTACACAAAAATTTTGTGGGCCTTCACCTAGGCCGACCCATTATGGCCCGCAAAAATCTTGTGGGCCTTTACCTAGGCCGTCCCATTATGACCCGCAAAATCTTGTGGGCCTTTAGCTAGGCCGGCCCATCATGGTTCGCAAAATCTTGTGTGCCTTTAGTTGGGCCGGCCCATTATGGTCTACAAAATCTTGCGGGCCTTTAGTTAGGCAAGCCCATTTAAACTTTATGGGCCACTTTTGGGCCGGTCCACGTGTCAACATATCATAGGCGCATCTCGCCCATTGGATGAGTGACACCTGTGCCAACGCGGAGCTGACACCTGTTTCCGTCAGTCAATCAGAATTTCACACGTGTAAAATCCCCATTGGTCGGGGCTGTTAACGGGTTATCGGATCCAAAACCGGACCCGGTAGCTTAACGACATTCCGTTACGATGGATGATACGTGTCGGTCACCCTGGACGAAAGCACTTATGTGACGCGCGATTTATTGTCATGGAAGTGGACACTTCCGTGATGATAATTTTGGCAATGTCATGGAACACTTCTACGATAGCACAGGTATGACTATCTTGATTCTGTCATAAAATCGCCATGGCTGTACATGCATGACAGAAAACATGACCTACTGTGACAAACACGTATCATCACGGAAGTGTATTTTTTTTGTAGTGAATGCCCTTAATATCATCAAGAGTATATCCAATAGCGGCACGGTGCTTCCTCAAAGTTTTTAACAATCTCTTTTCTTCATGCTCTATAAGGTTAGTACTGATAATAACAAGATATATCTTCTTTTCATCAAGATAAGCATATTTCAAAGTCCAGGTAATTATTTTAATTGAAACACACGATCGCCATTAGGTGGAGGAGGACCTCCTAGAGTTTCAACATGTAAGTTGTGCTTGAGATAGGTTGTTGTTCGAAGATCATCTTATCTATTTCATTCCTTTCATGCAAGTGCATATCGTTTTCATGGTCTAGCAAGTATTGCTCTAATGGATCGGTAAGTGGAATGGCAATAGAAGGAAGACCAATTATTTCATCTTTACTAGGCAATTCTTTATTATGAGGTTGCCTACGAAACTTAGAGAATTTAAACTCATGAGATACATCACCAAAACTAACACTAACGATTTCTTTCTCGCAGTCTATCTTAGCATTGACGGTGTTCAAGAAAGGTCTACCAAATGATATGGGACAAAAATCATCTTGTGGAGAACCAAGAACTAGAAAGTCAGTAGGGTATTTTATTTTTCAACACAAGACTTCTACAACTCTAACAATCCCAAGTCGTGTGATGGTGTCTCTGTTTGCAAGTTTAATAGTAACATCAATGTCTTCTATTTCAGCGGGTGCAATCTCATGCATAATTTCTTTATATAAGGTAAAAGGGATACCACTCACGCTAGCACCCACATCACATGACCATGATAGCAATGATCTCCTATTTTGACTGAGACAACACGCATGCCAACAATGGGCTTATTCTTATCTTTAGTATCTGGTTTGGCAATTCTAGCAACTTCGTCACAGCAATAAATAACACGCCCATCAATATTAGCGACCAAAAGATCTTTAACCATAGCAATACTAGGTTATACTTTAATTTGTTCAGAGGGTCTAGGGCTCTAATATTACTTCTGTTAACCACAATTGAGACTTTAGCATGTTCCTTTATCCTAACGGGGAAAGGTGGTTTCTCAATTTAAGTGGTCGGCACAACTGGGTCAACATTATAAATGATAGTTTCATCTTTAACTTTAACTGGTTTCTCAACTTTTTCTTTAATAGTTGGATGGTATTTAAACCACTTCTACTTGAGGAGATCAACATGAGCAGCAAAGGATTCACAAAATGAGGCTACTATCTCAGAGTCAAGTCAATATTTAGTGATAAAATCATATAAAGCATCGGTACACATAAAAGTTTTAACACAATTGAACTCAAGTTTTCTACCCGACTCCTTACGTTAATCGAGCTCCCAATCTTCAGACTTGCGTTTAATTGTTTCAAGAAGATCCCACCTGAATTCAATAGTCCTCTTCATAAAGGATCCAGTACAAGAAGTATCAAGCATGGATTGATCATTACGAGAAAGCCGATCATAAAAATTTTGTATAATAATTTCTCTCCAGAGCTCATGATTGGGGCATGAATATAACATTGACTTAAGCCTCCCCAAAGCTTGACCGATATTTTCTCCTTCACGGGGCCAAAAATTATAGATAAAATTCCGACCACGATGAACTAGATGCATAGGATAAAACTTATGGTGAAATTCCCATTTCAATCAATTCCAGCTCCAAGCTCCAATGTCATCGCATAGACTATATGTAGGATCAAAAGTATGTCTAGAGGGGGTGATTATATTACTTGACCAAATAAAACCTTAGCCTTTTCCCAATTTTAAGTTTTGAAAGTTTTTAGCAATTTAGCACAAGTCAAGCAATCTTCCTACACATGCAATTCTAGAGTTGTGGCAGCGGAAAGTAAATAATTGCATATGAAGGTAAAGGGAGTGGTTGGAGAGTGCAAATGCAATAGGAGACATGGATGTTTTTGGCGTGGTTCCGATAGGTGGTGATATCATACATCCACGTTAATGAAGACTTCAACCCACAAAGGGTAACAGATGTGCGAGTCCACGGAGGGCTCCACCCACAAAGGGTCCACGAAGAAGCAACCTTGTCTATCCCACCATGGCCATCGCCCACGAAGAACTTGCCTCACTAGGGTAGATCTTCATGAAGTAGGCAATCTCCTTGCCCTTACAAACTCCTTGGTTCAACTCCACAATCTTGTCAGAGGCTCCCAAGTGACACCTAATCAATCTAGGAGACACCACTCTCCAAAAGGTAATAAATGGTGTGTTGATGATGAACTCCTTGCTCTTGTGATTCAAGTGATAGTCTCCCCAACACTCAACTCTCTCTGTCAGATTTGGATATGGTGGAAAGAAGATTTGAGTGGAAAGCAACTTGGGGAAGGCTAGAGATCAAGATTCATATGGTAGGGTTGGAACATCTTGGTCTCAACACATGAGCAAGTGGTTCTCTCTCAGAAAATGAATAGTGGAAGTGTAGGCACGTTCTGATGGCTCTCTCACTGATGGAGAAGGGGTGGAGGGGTATATATAGCCTCCACAAAATATCTAGCTGTTACACACATTTGACCAGACTAGGTCAGACTAGAAGAACTCGGTCAGACTGAAGCAGTTCAAAATGTGAATGTTAGACATTTCAGTGGGACCGACAGTATCAACTCAGTGAGACCGATACGCTAGGGTTAGGGAAAATCCACAACTCGGTTTGATCGATTACACAAACTCGGTGAGACCGATTCTGGTAATAGGCTAATAGAGACTTGGCCAGGAAAACTCAATGGGACCGATCCGCTCATCTCAGTGAGACCGAAACGTTACGAAGACGTAACAGAGAGTTTGCAATGCTAACTCGATGGGACCGATTCGCTCATCTCGGTTAGACCAAAATGTTACAAAGAGGAAACAAAGATTTAGCATCCCATCTCGGTGAGACTGAGATCCCTATCGGTGAGACCGAGATCCCTATCTGTGTGACCGAACTGATTAGGGTTTTGGCAGTGGCTATGGCATTTGAACTCGGTGGCGCCGGGTAGATCAAATCGGTGGGGCCGAGTTTGATTTTTAGGTTTAGGACATATGTGGAAATGTGAAAGTGGTTGAGGGATTTGGAGCATATTACTAAGCACTTGAGCAAGTAGACCATTCAGCAACACCTCATATATCCCCTTTTAATAGTATTGGCTTTTCCTATGGACTCAATGTGATCTTGGATCACTAAAATGAAAATGTAGATTATTGAGCTTTTGCCAATCTTTGTCCTTAGCTTTTTGAGGGGACCACATTTCTAATCCATGCCATGCCAACCATTGCACTTCCTAAAATATTTATCTTGAAAGGATATTAGTTCAATGAGCTATATGTTGTTATTCATTACCAAAACCACCCGGGGAATAGTTGCACTTTCAATCTCCCGCTTTTTGGTAATTGATGACAACATATAGATCAAATCTTCGACAAAAGATAATTAGAATGAAATATATTGTCGCTTTGAGAAGTATGTGATAAGCAAGAGCTCCCCCTAAATTTGTGCATTATTTATGATTTGCTTTTGAATGCAAATGCACAATCGATTAGGATCATGGGTTACTCTTCCATGTCACATAAATCCTGGTGGAGCGCTCAAAATGATAAGATTTTAAGCAATGAGCACTCATTACCAAAATAACCAGTGAATGATAATACACAATCAAATAAGCACACATTAAGCATAGTATGATATGATCAAGCACAAGTAGTATCTCACACACGTAAGCAAATTGTAGCAATAACCAAACTACCAAACGAAGTAATAACCAAACAACCAAATGAAGTAGCAAGCAAAAACCAACAAGTAGAGACAAGACACACTCTCTCGAAGCCTAATGATCTATACACTTTCTGCCCCTTTTGCGACAAGTTACCAAAAAACTCGAAAATGCATAGTGCTATGCGGCACTCTAGGCACGATCTCCGGGAGCTGCAGAAGAAGTCTTCTCACCGGTGTGCATATATGGCGTGGAGATGAGAGCGTCTGCAAACACTTCCGATGAAGTCTGTGGAGATAAAGGTGTTGAAGCTGGAGGAACAACTGTAGCAGTGGCTACAGGAGCTGAAAGTGTAGGCCTGGACTCATCAACTGGTATAGCTGAAGATCTTGGTCCTCTTGGGACTCTCTGAAAAGCATTTGTCATATCTCTATCCTCAGCATCTTCCTTGAGCTTCTCTACATTAGCCTGGATCTCTATGACCTTCACATCTAGATCACAGAACTTTGTATCAATGATCCTCTCAAGGCTCGCTTGATTCTGAGTCAAGTTGGCCAAACTCTTCTCAATCCTTAGAGTGGCCTCAAGCAGATAACTGAGCTGATCTTGCTTGGTCTTAGGAGCTCTAGAAACACTTGCTTGCTTGGCTGCCTTTGCTTGAGAAATCTTCTCTTGGCCTTCAACTGAAGTGGGATGGGATGCATCCATGACATCTTCATTGTCCTTGAAATCTGGCCTAAGATGAAGATGCCTCTTGTCAAGCAGATATGTCCCTTTCTCCACCTTGGGGTTGATAAGCATCTGAATGTGAGGGGCATATCCACAAGACCTTTTCTGGTCAGCTGTTGTCCTCTTGATTGTCTCCACAATCAGGCTCATGACTTTGAACTTCTCGGGAACATCAAACATGTGGAGCAAGTTGATGGAGTGACCCCAGATCATTCTATGATATCCTTACTTGGGCAACAAGTGTGCCTCAGTATAGTGTTGATGGTGGTCAGTCCAAACAATAGATGATATATGGAGCCAAGCTTGTGAGTCTGCAAATCTGAGTCAGGAATTGGCTTGTACATATTTGCCATATAGATATGATCCATCCTGGGCTTGGCATACACATCTGTGTCATTTTCATCCTCCTTGGGGGCATTGATCAAACTTGCCCACTCAACAACAGTTGATTGGTATCTTGTTCCTTCAGTCATCCATACAATTCTACCATCTGGATAGAAATGAGCAGTGGAGTAGAATTGCATGATCATCTCATCGTTCCATCTTGTCAGTTTCTTTCCCACAAACTTGTCAACTTCATTCTGCCTGAAGCTCTCATGCACACCTGGAAAGAAATCAGCATGTTTGTCGATGTATTTCCAATCAACCCACTTCATGTCATAGACAATGGGTTTCTTGTCCAACAATATTGTCTCATAGAAATCCTGATGTTCCTTGGTGTAAAACCTATAGTCTACATCAGTGTTTCTCCTTGTAACATATGGATTAGTCTGTCTCCAAAGTCTCATACCTGCATCCTTCCTTAGTTTCATGTTTTCAGCAACAAGATGGGCATCATTATGATCTGGAATTTTTGTTTTAAGTTTTCTGAGCATCAAGGACTCATCATCAACTGAGGATTCTTGATCTTGATCTTCCTCTTCCTCAGGAATATCTGGCACTGGGGCCTTGTTCTTCTCAGCTGCTGGAATGTCTCTAGTGAACCTCTTGGTTGCAGAAGCTTTGTGGGCAGCTTTGGGCTTAGATGGAGCAGCCATGGCTTTGATGGCATCCCCCATCACCTTCTGAGTCTTTGCAGCAGGTGCAATAGGCTCATCAGCATCATCATTATCATCATCAACATCTCTCATGGATGGCTTGCCAACCACTCTGGCTATGGTCTTCCAAGCTCTCTTGTTAGATCCTGCTGGCTCATCATCTCTTGTTTCAAGAGTAAACGATACGTCTCTGTCGTATCTATAATTTTTTATTGTTCCATGCCAATATTATACGACTTTCATATACTTTTGGCAACCTTTTATACTATTTTTGGGACTAACATATTGATCCAGTGCCCAGTGTCAGTTCCTGTTTGTCACTTGTTTTTTGTTTCACAGAATATCCATATCAAACGGAGTCCAAACGGGATAAAAACTTACGTAGAATTTTCTTGGAATATTTATGAATTTTGGGAAGAAGAATCAACGCAAGACGATGCCCGAGGGGGGCACGAGGCAGGGGGGCGCGCCCTGGGCCCTTGTGGCCACCCTGTAACGCAGTTGGTGCCCTTCTTTGGCCACAAGAAAGCTAATATCCGGATAAAAATTGTGTCAAAAATTCAGCCCAATTGGAGTTACGGATCTCCGAGGATATAAGAAACGGTGAAAGGCCAGAATCTAGGAGCGCGGAAACAGAGAGAGATAGAGAGACAGATCCAATATCGGAAGGGCTCTCGCCCCTTCCATGCCATGGAGACCAAGGACCAGAGGGAGAACCCTTCTCCCATCTAGGGAGAAGGCCAAGGAAGAAGGAGAAGGAGGGGGCTCTCTCCCCCTCGCTTCCGGTGGCGCCGGAACGCCGCTGGGGCCATCATCGTGCGACGACGATCTACACCAACACCTCCGTCATCTTCACCAACATCTTCATCACCTTCCCCCATCTATCTACAGTGGTCCAGTCTCCCGCAACCCGGTGTACCCTCTACTTAAACATGGTGCTTTATGCTTCATATTATTATCCAATGATGTGTTGCCATCCTATGATGTCTGAGTAGATTTTCGTTGTCTTATCGGTAATTGGTGAATTGCTATGATTGGTTTAATTTTCTTGTGGTTATGTTGTTGTCCTTTGGTGCCCATCATATGAGCATGCATGTGGATCACACCATAGGGACTACATATTGGAGGGCAAGAGTGACAAAAGCTTCAACCTATCATAGAAATTGATGCATACGGGATTGAAGGGGGACCAATATATCTTAATTACTATGGTTGGGTTTATCTTAATGAACGTTAGTAGTTGCGGATGCTTGCTAATAGTTCCAATCATAAGTGCATAGAATTCCAAGTCAGGGATGACATGCTAGCAGTGGCCTCTCCCACATAAAACTTGCTATCGGTCTAGTAAAGTAGTCAATTGCTTAGGGACAATTTCGCAACTCCTACCACCACTTTTCCACACCCGCTATACTAACTTCATTGCTTCTTTACCTAAACAGCCCCTATTTTTTATTACGTGCTCTTTATATTCTTGCAAACCTATCCCGTTACACCTACAATGTACTTCTAGTTTTATACTTGTTCTAGGTAAAGCGAACGTCAAGCGTGCGTAGAGTTGTATCGGTGGTCGATAGAACTTGAGGGAATATTTGTTCTACCTTTAGCTCCTCGTTGGGTTCGACACTCTTACTTATCAAAAGAGGCTACAATTGATCCCCTATACTTGTGGGTTATCAAGACCTTTTTCTGGCGCCGTTGCCGGGGAACAATAGCGTGGAGTGAATATTCTCGTGTGTGCTTGTCTGCTTTATCACTAAGTAGCTTTATTTTTTGCTCTTATTTTCTATCTTTAGTTATGGGTAGGAAACACAAAATACCAAAAAAAATAGTGGTAACTACTGAACCAATGCTTGAAGAACCATTCAAAATATATCACACTACTGAAGCTTTTTACTTGGATCATCTTCGATCCATATGTGCTCGGGCAGAAACCCCAACTAGCTTAGTTTAGGGCAAATCTTTAGATGAGCATGCTTGTTATGTGCGACATCGCATATGTGAAAAAGGGAAACTTTTACTGGATCAAATTCATCATTTGCAGTGCTTTGCTTGGAATTTATGTGAAATATATGATTGTACTTGTTGTTCTAAAGACCCTAAGAAACACCTTCCTTACCAATGTGAGTTTAGTGATAATGGAATCATATCTTCGTATACTAAGGGTGTTTATAATTACTATGATGTTCAACAAATTGAAGAATTTGTTGCTTTTAGGGGTACTTGTGAAATTCCTTCTTTTATTGAAGAGTGTGATACTACCCTCTACAAATCTGAAAATTTGGCCATACTTAAATATTGATACGATAATTATGCTTCTAATCCTTATATTAAACCATATATTGAGGACTCCTCTGTAGTCCGAGAAGAGACTAATATTTTGCAGGAGTTTGTGGAAGAAGAAATTAATGACACTGTGAGCTCACTAGATGAAAAAGATGAGGAGGAGAGCGAAGAACAAAAGGAGGAAGAGAGGATTAGCTACCCGTGACCACCTTCTAATGAGAGTAACTCTTCAACTCATACATTGTTTAATTTCCCTTCTAATGATGATTTTTAAGATCCCTTGGATTCGTTTGAAATATCCCTTTTCGATGAAATTGATGCTTGCTATGCTTGTGGCCATGATGCCAATATGTATTATGCTTATGGAGATGAACTTGCTATAGTTCCTTATGTTAAACATGAGATAGTTGCTATTGCACCCACACATGATAGTCCTATTATCTTTTTTAATTCTCCAAACTACACTATATCGGAGAAGTTTGCACTTATTAAGGATTATATTGATGGATTGCATTTTACCACTACACATGATGATTTTAATAGATATAATATGCATGTGCTTGCTGCTCCTACTTTCAATTATTATGAGAGAGGAGCTACATCTTCGCCTCTCTATTTTTCCAATATGATAAAATTGCAAGAAATTGTTTATACTATGCATTGGCCTTTACTATGTGTGCATGAATTGTTCTTTTATGACATGCCGATGCATAGGAAGAGAGTTAGACTTCGTTGTTGCATGATATATGTTACTTTGTGCTCACCACTAAATCACAAATCAATGTTAATTAAAATTGTCTTTGATATACCTTGGGATCCGGGTGGATCCATTACTTGAGCACTTTATGCCTAGCTTAATGGCATTAAAGAAAGCGCTGTCAGGGAGACAACCCGGAAGTTTTAGAGAGTCATTTATTTATGTTTTGTGCTTTTATAAAGTTAAAAAAAATAAAGAGGGGAACATAAAACTTTTTCAAAAAGAAAAGCGAAAGTGAGAAAGATGAGCATTGTTAAAGTGGGAGCTAGCCTTGAACTTTGTTCATGCCCATGGAAACTTTGTGGGCCTTGATTACAGAAACTTTTCAACAAAAATAATTATCCCCTTGTACAATTCCATTGTATTATAAAAATAATGTGCCAAGAGTTTCCTTTAGGATGAATAAACTGCTTGCTGGTTTGTGCGGTGCAAAAACAGAAACTTTGGCTGTAGTGCACGATTTTATATTTTTTTAATGAAAAGTCGAAAGGGTATGAAACTTTTTGAAAAAGTCTTGCTATAAAAATTGTTGATTTTTCATAATTTTGCAGAATTTTAAGAGTTACATAAGCATGGTTAATGTTCAGATTACTACAGACTGTCCTGTTTTCATAGATTGTTGTTATAGCTTCGTTATTTGCATATGTTTGAATTCTTGTTGAAGCCTCCTTGACTTGGGGCCATAGAATTGTGATAGCCTACAGTGGGTAATGTTTGTTCATAATTATACAATAATGTTAGAGCAGTACATGATGGGATTTCATTGATCATATGCACTAACCCCACCACTAAAAGTTCGGTTTAGTTTTGTGTGGATGAAGTGTTCGAAGATCGAGGAGTTCTCGATGTGAGAAGAAGGAGGAGAGGAAAGAGCTCAAGCTTGGGTATTCCCAAGGCACCCCAAGTAAATATTCCAGGAGACTCAAGCCTCTAAGCTTGGGGATGCCCCGGAAGGCATCACATCTTTCTTCAACAAGTATCGGTATGTTTTCGGATTCGTTTCATTCACATGATATGCGTAAACTCTTGGAGCGTCATGTGATTTTTATTTTTATTTTAATAATGCACCATGCTGGTATGAGATAGTCCTTGGTTGATTTATAGAATGATCTTTGCACTTCACTTATATCTTTTGAGTATGGCTTTATAGAATGCTTCACGAGCTTCACTTATATTATTTGAAGTTTGGATTGCCTGTTTCTCCTCACATAGAAAACCGCCATTTGTAGAATGCTCTTTTGCTTCACTTATATTTGTTAGAGCGTGGGCATATATTTTGTAGAAAGAATTAAAACTCTCTTGCTTCATTTATATCTATTTAGAGAGTTGACAGGAATTGGTCATTCACATGGTTAGTCATAAAATCCTACATAAACTTGTAGATTGCTGAATATGATACGTTTGATTCCTTGCAATAGTTTTGCGATATAGAGATGCTAATATGTGGGAGCTACTAGTGAATGATTGTGGTTTAGTAAAAATATTGGTGGTAAGGTTTGTGATTCCCGAAGCATGCACGTATGGTCTCCTAACTATATAACCAAATTGGCGTGCATTGTATTTTGATTGTTTATCTTTGCGTGAAGGTCGGGGGTGCGCGATGGTTAACTCCTACGAACCTCCCCCCTAGGAGCATGCGTCATAGTATTTAGGTTTGAGGGCTAATAGATTTTTTGCATTAAGTATGTGAGTTCTTTATGACTAATGTTGAGTCCATGGATTATACGCACCCTCGCCATTCCACCTTGCTAGCCACTCTAGTACCGTGCAAATTTCGCCAGTGCATCAAACCACCTTATACCCTTCCTCAAAACAGCCACCGTACCTACCTATTATGGCATTTCCATAGCTATTCCGAGATATATTGCCATGTAACTCCACCGTTCCGTTTTTTATGACACGCAACATCGTTGTCATATTGTTTTGCATGATTGTAAGACAGCTAGCATGATGTTTTCATGGCTTGTCCGTTTTTTGATGTCATTGCTATGCTAGATCATTGCACATCCTGGTACACCGTGAAGGCATTCATATAGAGTCGTACTTGGTTCTAGCATCGAGTTGTAATATCGAGTTGTAAGTAAATAAAAGTGTGATGATCATCATTATTGGAACATTGTCCCATGTGAGTTTATAAAAAAATAAAAGAGGCCAAAGAAGCCCACCCAAAAAAGAGAGGCCAAAGAGCCCAAAATATAAAAAATGAGAGAAAATGAGAGAAGGGGCAATGTTACTATCTTTTTTCCACACTTGTGCTTCAGAGTAGCACCATGTTCGTCATGATAGAGAGTCTCCTATGTTGTCACTTCCATATACTAGTGGGAATTTTTCGTTCTAGAACTTGGCTTGTATATTCCCAATGACGGGATTCCTCAAATGCCCTAGGTCTTCATGAGAAAGCATGTTGATGCACACCCACTAGTTTTATTTTGAGCTTGCATACACTTATAGCTCTAGTGCATCCGTTACATGGCAATCCCTACTCACTCACATTGATATCAATTGATGGACATCTCCATAGTCCGTTAATTTGCCTAGTCGATGTGAGACTTTCTCCCTACTTTTTTCTATCACCACCTTCTATTCCACCCATAGTGTTATGTCCATGGCTCATGCTCATGTTGTGTGAAGAGTTGAAAAGGTTCAAAAAAGTAAAGTATGAAAACAATTGCTTGGCTGACACCAGGATGGGCATGAGGGATACCTTGTGTTAAGAAAAGGGAGCATAAAACACTATATGATTTTGTAGGGATAACGTTCTTTAGCATTAATATTTTGAAAGACTTGATTGTTTGTTGGGATGCCTGAGTATTAAATTCTTTTATGTCAAATGATAGACTATTGCTTTGAATTACTCGTGTCTTAATATTCATGCCATTATAACATCCCAAAATTCTAAATTTTGGAATGTTATAATAAATATATAGTTTTGATTGCTTGTGTGAAATTGAGTGAAATTTGAGATTTTTGAAAGTTAAATGAGAGGGAATGAAATGAGTTTCCCAAACATTCACTTTGCATTTATGATCTCCGGGAATTCAAATTCTTTTCATCACAAAACCCTGGAGTGAAGATAATATGACTTCTTCCATTTATTAAATGAAAAAGGGTTTCGAAAGGATTTTGAATTTCATTCTTGAAATATTTCAAATTCATAAACTTTATGCAACTCAATGATTTTCCTGAGAGAAGATAAAATGACTTCTTCAAATAATAGGAAATATGAGTTGGAAGTTCCTTTGAAGCATTTTGAACTTTATTTTCAAATTTGAGTTATTTGGTTTTTATTCAAACTGTTTTTCTCAAAAAAATAAAATATATTGGAAATAGGGTAACATGATTCCCTACAGTAGAAAATTGGAGAGAAATAAATTTGAAGTCATTTGGCATTTTTAAAATGATTTTTATTGGATTTTATTGCAACAGTAGCACCTTTTGATTTATTTAAATTTTTGAGCATTTTATTTGGCTGTAGAAAAATGTACATGTTGTAGGAAATCTTTTTCTGAAAAAATTGATATATTATATGCCTATATAATATTTTATTTTGTTTATTTCTTTTTGTCTCTCTATGCTTAAACAAAAAAACTTCTTTCCCCGACTGGGCCGGCCCAGCCGCTGCCAGGCCACGGCCCAGCCCAGCGCTGAGCCGCCCTTCTCCCTCGCGTGGACGCGCAGGACACCGTTGGCCGCCGCCCGTGACCTTGCCGGACTCCTCGCGCCGCCCCCTTCCCCACGCCACCCCACGCCCTCCCTCCGCCTATTTAAGGTTGCTCCGCCGCCCCGACCCTCTCCCTCTCCTCCTGCATCTCGTTGCCGCCGTCGCTTTTGCTCGCCGTCGCCGCTGCTCTACACCACCGCCGCCGCGCCTTGCTGCCGCTGCTGCCTCACCGCTCCGCGCCGTCCACCGCCGCTCGCCTCTGCTCCCATATCGCCCGTGAAGCCACCGCCGCAGCTACCCTCGCTTCGCGCCGCCACCGCTCGCCGGAGCCGTGCCGCCACTCGTCACTGCCCCCGCATCACCTGCGAAGCCGCCGCCGCAGCCGCCCTCGCTTCGCGCCACCACCGCTCGCCGGAGCCGCGCCGCCGCCGTCGCCGGAGCTCCGCCGGCCGAAACCCGCGTCGGACCCGACCCGCTCCGCGAACGCCGGTCTTATCGCCGAACCGGTGTAAACCTATAAAACCCGCCCCGGTTAATTTTATTAGTTCGGTTTTTCAATTAGATCGGTTTAATTTTTTTAGTTAGTTGTTTAGAGAACGTTCACTTGTTAGTCTCTTTTAACGAACGATTTTGTTCGTTTAGTTCTGTTAGCGAGTGTTCGCTCGGTAGTCCTTTTCTTTTCTTTTAGTTTTCTGCCAGGCACTTAGTTCTGAATAAAAGTTTTACAGTTTTGCCCCTGAACTTCAAACGGCCACAACTTTTTACCAGTTGGTCCAAATCCAATGAAACAAATGCTCACATCTTTGTTACGATCCCCTCTTTCTAGTAAAACAACTTAAACTTGTTTTTAAAAGTTTTAAAATTTGAATTCAACCAGATTTGAATTTGAACTTCGTTTGATCATAACTTGAGTTTCGTAACACCGATTTAGTTGATTCTTTTTGCAAATCGAAACTCTTGACCTAAACTTTCTGATAAGGCCAAATTCATTCAATTTTGGTACTGTTAGAAATTGTTTTCTGTTTCAAGAGTCATTCATTTGTTTTCGATGTTTTCTGAAGTGTTTTCTTTGTTCTTTCCGATCTTCTGAGTGATTGCTTATGTGTGGTTACTATTGTTTGCTTACGATATATTGAATGGAGTGTGAAGAGTAGATCTATCGCGAGTTTTCAGTGCTAAGAATCTACATCGTCTGTACAAGGCAAGTTCATACTTTGATCATACTTTCCAATAACCAGTTTTCATTGCATTAGTTATATCCTCAGACACTTGCATGAGTAGGACTGGTCACATGTGATACTGCTTTGTAGTTCATGAGGTAGGAACCCAATGACCTGTGATCAACCCAAGGGAATATACGCTTTGTTACTTGTTGCATAGCCATGCTTGTAGACGTGGATTGGTATGAGAGTTTCATAAAAGTTGTGAGAGTGATGTTTATTTAAGGGAAACTTTAAGGTGGAAATTTAAATACACATCTAGGTGGATTGGTTGTGGCACCCTGAGCACCTAGTGGTTTGCCGGGCACCTGGAGAAACCAGTTTTTTTCCTAGGGGATCTCGGAGGAACCGTGTGATCACCCTATTGGAATGCCACCCAGGCTCAAAGGGATCATATGATATTTTCATGCCTAGAAACTTCCATGTGGAGCCACAAGCCATTATGGGCTCTGGCATAGTTGATTATGTTGTGTGACCTCTTTCAGTGGTAGACTAGCAGATGTAGCGAATGTAGGTGTACCGGTCTACCCAGGGTAAAGAGTAAATGCTTCTGAAAGACTGTGTCTCGGTCATTCGTTTCTCAAACACCATGCAGTGCGAGAAATTAAACGGAGGCGATCGAGTCTTGTAGGGGGAAAGTGCACAAACCTCTACAGAGTGTACAAACTATTCATGAGTAGCCGTATCCCCGGTTCTGGACATCTTTGAGTATCTAGAGGTGGATTATTTATTGATCTCAACACTCTATTTAATTAATTTGTTGGGTTAATAATGACTTTGGTTTGGGATTGGTATGGAGGAACCATACTCAATTGTTCGTGAAATAAATTTAACAAAGTAGTTAAATAAATGCATTCCTTTGTGCTAGGGAAAATTCAGCTTTATGCAAAACAAAACTTACAGCCTCCATCAGCCAAATATGCATGTAGTTGTAGGCATTGTTCATCATTACTTTTACATTGTGTTCTTGACAGTACATTCAATGTACTGACCTACATGGCTGCAACGTCACATGTTGCAGGATTTATTCGACGAGTAAGTGTTACGTTAGCGTTGCGCTGTCTACACTCAACTTTGCCATTGGTGTTGATGGAAATCCCCAACCTTGTTGTTACTTCCGCTATATCGATTGAGGTAATAGTATTTACGTTACTTTATACATATGATTTACCTCTGTTATAAATCCTCGAGTACTGTGTGTGTCAACATACCGATCCAGGGATGACACTTAAGCACAGAGACTTGATCCATTCGGGTCGGGTCGCTACAGCCATGATTAGATTATATGATCAAGATTATGCTAGGTAGCATTCCACATCAAAAATTATCTTTTTTATCAATTACCTACTCGAGGACGAGCATAAATTAAGCCTGGGGATGCTGATACGTCTCCGTCGTATCTGTAATTTTTTATTGTTCCATGCCAATATTATACAACTTTCATATACTTTTGGCAACTTTTTATACTATTTTTGGGACTAACATATTGGTCCAGTGCCCAGTGCCAGTTCCTATTTGTTGTATGTTTTTGTTTCGCAGAATATCCATATCAAACGGAGTCCAAATTGGATAAAAACTAACGGATATTTTTTGGAATATTTATGAATTTTGGAAAGAAGAATCAACACGAGAGGATGCCCGAGGGGGCCACGAGGCAGGGGGCACGCCCCAGGGGGTCAGGCGCTCCCTGGGCCCTCGTGGCCACCCCGTAATGCGGTTGGTGCCCTTCTTTCACTGCAAGAAATCTATTATCTGGATAAGAATGGTGTCAAAAATTCAGCCCAATCGGAGTTACAGATCTCTGGGAATATAAGAAACGGTGAAAGGCCGGAATCTGGGAGCGCAGAAACAGAGAGAGACAAAGACAGATCCAATCTCGGAGGGGCTCACGCCCCTCCCATGCCATGGAGACCAAGGACCAGAGGAGAACCCTTCTCCCATCTAGGGAAAAGGCCAAGGAAGAAGGAGAAGGAGGGGGTCTCTCTCCCCCTTGCTTCCGGTGGCGGCGAAACGCCGCCGGGGCCATCATCGTGCGACGGCGATCTGCACCAACACCTTCGTCATCTTCACCAACATCTTCATCACCTTCCCCATCTATCTACAGCGGTCCACTCTCCCGCAACCCGTTGTACCCTCTACTTTAACATGGTGCTTTATGCTTCATATTATTATCCAATGATGTGTTGCCATCCTATGATGTCTAAGTAGATTTTCGTTGTCCTATCGGTAATTGGTGAATTGCTATGATTGGTTTAATTTGCTTGTGGTTATGTTGCTGTCCTTTGGTGCCCATCATATAAGCGCGCGCGTGGATCACACCATAGGGTTAGTTATATGTTGATAGGACTACGTATTGGAGGGCAAGAGTGACAAAAGCTTCAACCTATCGTAGAAATTGATGCATACGGGATTGAAGGGGGACCAATATATCTTAATTGCTATGGTTGGGTTTTACCTTAATGAACGTTAGTAGTTGCGGGTGCTTGCTAATAGTTCCAATCATAAGTGCATAGAATTCCAAGTCAGGGATGACATGCTAGCAGTGGCCTCTCCCACATAAAACTTGCTATCGGTCTAGTAACGTAGTCAATTGCATAGGGACAATCTCGAAACTCCTACCACCACTTTTCCACACTCTCTATACTAACTTTATTGCTTCTTTACCTAAACAGCCCCTAGTTTTTATTTACGTGCTCTTTATATTCTTGCAAACTTATCCCATTACATCTACAAAGTACTTCTAGTTTTATACTTGTTCTAGGTAAAGCGAACGTCAAGCGTGCGTAGAGTTGTATCGGTGGTCGATAGAACTTCAGGGAATATTTGTTCTACCTTTAGCTCCTCATTGGGTTCGACACTCTTACTTATCAAAAGAGGCTACAATTGATCCCTTTGATTTATCTACATTTGTGAGCATTTTATTTGGCTGTAGAAAAATGTTCATGTTGTAGGAAATCTTTTTCTGAAAATTTTGATATATTATATGCCTATATAATATTTTATTTTGTTTATTTCTTTTTGTCTCTCTGTGTTTAAAAAAAACTTCTTTCCCCGACTCGGCCGGCCCAGCCGCAGCCAGGCCACGACCTAGCCGAGCACCGCGCCGCCCTTCTCCCTCGCGTGCACGCGCAGGACACCGCCGGCGGCCGCCCGTGACCTCACCGGACTCCTCGTGCCGCCCCCTTCCCCACGCTACCCCACACCATCCCTCCGCCTATTTAAGGTCGCTCCGCCGCCCCGACCCTCTCCCTCTCCTCCCGCATCTCGCTGCCGCCGCCTGAGCACCGCCGCCGCTTTTGCTCGCCACTGCCGCTGCTCTGCACCACCGCCGCCGCGCCTTGCTGCCGCTGCTGCCTCGCCGCTCCGCGCCGTCCACCGCCACCCGCCTCTGCCCCCGCATCGCCCGCGAAGCCGCTGCCGCAGCCACCTCTCGCCGGAGCCGCGCCGCCACTGCCGCCGGAGCTCCGCCGGCCGAAACCGGCGTCGGACCCGACCCGCTCCGTGAACGCCGGTCTTTTCACCGAACCGGTATAAACCGATAAAACCCACCCCGGTTAATTTTATTAGTTCGGTTTTTCAATTAGATCGGTTTAGTTTTTTTAGTTAGTTGTTTAGAGAACGTTCACTCGTTAGTCTCTTTTAACGAACGATTTCATTCGTTTAGTTCTATTAGCGGGCGTTCGCTCGGTAGTCCTTTTCTTTTCTTTTAGTTTTCTGCCACGGACTTAGTTCTAAATAAAAGTTTTATAGTTTAGCCCCTGAACATAAAACGGACATAACTTTTTACCAGTTGGTCCAAATCCAATGAAAGCAATGCCCACGTCTTCGTTACGATCCCCTCTTTCCAGTAAAACAACTTAAACTTGTTTTTGAAAGTTTTAAAATTTGAATTCAACCAGATTTGAATTTGAACTTCGTTTGATCATAACTTGAGTTTCGTAACTCCCATTTAGTTGATTCTTTTTGCAAATCGAAGCTCTTGACCTAAACTTTATGATAAGGCCAAATTCATTCAATTTTGGTACTGTTAGAAATTATTTTCTGTTTCAAGAGTCATTCGTTTGATTTCGAAGTTTTCTGAAGTGTTTTCTTTGTTCTTTCCGATCTTCTGAGTGATTGCTTATGTGTGGTTACTATTGTTTGCTTACGATAGATTGAACGGAGTGTGACGAGTAGATCTTTCACGAGTTTTGAGTGCGAAGAATCTACATCGTCAGTACAAGGCAAGTTTATACTTTGATCATACTTTCCAATACCCAGTTTTCACTGCATTAGTTATATCCTCAAACACTTGCATGAGTAGGACTGGTCACATATGATACTGCTTTGTAGTTCATGAGGTAGGAACCCAATGACCTGTGATCAACCCAAGGGAATATGCGCTTTGTTACTTATTGCTTAGCCATGCTTGTAGACGTGGATTGGTATGAGAGTTACATGAAAGATGTGAGAGTGATGTTTATTTAAGGGAAACTTTAAGGTAGAAATTGAAATACACATCTGGGTGGATTGGTTGTGGCACCCTAGAGCACCCAGTGGTTTGCCGGGCACCTGGAGAAACCAGTGTTCTCCTGGGGGGACCCGGAGGAACCGTCTGATCACCCTATTGGAATGCCACCAAGGCTCAAAGGGATCATATGATATTTTCATGCCTAGAAACTTCCATGTGCAGCTACAAGCCATTATGGGCTCTGGCATAGTTGAGAATTTTGTGTGACCTCTTTCAGTGGTACACTAGCAGATGTACGAATGTAGGTGTACCGGTCTACCCAGGGTAAAGAGTAAATGCTTCTAAAAGATGGTGTCTCGGTCATCCGTTTCTCAAACACCATGCAGTGTGAGAAATTAAACGAAGGCGATCGAGTCATGTGGGGAAAAGTGCACAAACCTCTGCAGAGTGTACAAACTATTCATGAGTAGCCGTGTCCCCGGTTATGGACATCTTTGAGTATCTAGAAGTGGATTATTTGTTGATCTCAACACTCTATTTAATTAATTTGTTGTGTTAATAATGACTTTGGTTTGGGATTGGTATGGAGGAACCATACTCAATTGTTCGTGAAATAAATTTAACAAAGTAGTTAAATAAATGCATTCCTTTATGGTAGGGAAAAATCAGCTTTATGCAAAACAAAACTTACAGCCTCCACCAGCCAAATATGCATGTAGTTGTAGGCATTGTTCATCATTACTTTTATAGTGTGTTCTTGCCAGTACATTCAGTGTACTGACCTACATGGCTGCAACGTCTCATGTTGCAGGATTTGTTCGACGCGTAAGTGTTACATTAGGGTTGCGCTGTCTACACTCAACTTTGCCTTCGGTGTTGATGGGAATCCCCAACCTTGTTGTTACTTCCGCTATATGGATTGAGGTAATAGTATTTATGTTACTTTATACATGTGATTTACCTTTGTTATAAATGCTCGAGTATTGTGTGTGTCAGCATACCGATCCAAGAATGACACATAAGCACAGAGACTTGATCCATTCAGGTTAGGATGCTACAAGATGGTATCAGAGCACATGTTGACTATAGGACGTGACCCTAGAAACCGGCAAGCCCATAGGAAAGGATTTCTCTAAAACTTTATTTTCAAAAGGATTCTATACTTCTCTTCTTATTCTGAGCTTTACCAAATTCTCCTCAAATAGTTAGACTACACCCTCGCCCCTTTTGACCACTTCGGAGTAAAGAGGATTTTACCATACATTGGAAGTGTTGAAGCTACAACAATGGATACTCCGAAGATTTCAAGAGTTGACAACTTTGAAGTACATTGACCTTTAGAAGAGTAAACCCCTAGTATGTACTTATGTTTGATGCGACGATTGTGAGCCGCCATTTGTTTGATGTTTTTCCGACGACCACAAAAATAAAACCGTCTTTTCAAATCTATTGTTTGTATTGAGTGCATCTCTCTCCATCTCCCGAATCTCATCCCAAAACCCTTGGACCCAATAGAGGATGAAAGAAGATAGACTTGAAATCTCTGGACCGGTGACCCAACCGGAGGCAAAGCTATGGATACAAAACATGGAGGATCACTTCAGGAAAAATTTGGTTGCAAGGAAGTGTGAGGTTCAATATTCTCTTCAGTACTTCAGAAAAAGTACTGCAACATGGTGGAAAATGCATCAAGCCATACAAGGATGTAATGGAGCAGAAAGTTGGGAGGAATTCAAGAAGACTCTGTTAAGATCCCATCTCATCCGAGAGCGTGGTGACAACCCGAAGAAGAAGCCTTGTGCCTGCAGGATTTGTGGAGAAATAGGACACACCCAAAAGGAGCACAAGGATGAATATCCTCATTGTGAAGAAAGTCACCCAGCTGAAGAATGCCCAACTAGGCAGATTACTTGTTTCTTGTGTGAAGGGACTACCCACTACCCTGCTGAGTGCCACATTTACCCCATGCTGCAACAAACTATCCAGCAAAAGAAAGAAGCAATGAAAGAAGTCCTCGAGGAAACCTTAATGGAATTCACGGTGGAGGAAGACGTTGACGACCCTGATGGAGAAGGTCTAAACAGATATTACTCCCGTGCTTGCTATTCATGTGGAGAAGAAGGACATTTTCACAGTATTGCATGAAGGAAAGCCAAGAGTATCTGGGAGACTTACCGACAGAAGAAGTGGAGTTTGATCCGCAAAACATAGAAGAATTGATTGGAACGAAGAAGTCGAGGAAGAGAAAGAGCATGTGTCACCGGAACAACCCAATTTCTGTGGAAAAGGACCTGAGTCACATCACATGTTACAGGTGCAAAGATTTAGGTCATTATGCTAGTAACTGCCCAACAAGGAAGCCAAGAAACCCATGAACCAGGATAGTCACCATGAAGTCCTTAGAATTGTCGAATGTCATTTGATTACGCTGCAAGGAAGTAGAGCATTTTGCCAGAAAAGGTTCAGACCCGAGGAAAGATTGAGCATAGTAGTTGAGATCTGGATATTAGAATGAAACATGTAGCTAAATGTGGAAGCACCCTTTTATTACAATTTCAGTTATGGAAAGAACATTGTAATAGTCGTGGAACAATAGAAGTTGATATTTTGGAAGCTAAGAAGGAAAGGTTATGGACTGTTGGTTGAGTGTGAAGTTCCTTGTCACACCCTGATTTTCATGCCACTTTGCTTAAGCTAATTATCATGCTAAAAATGTGGATTTGCAAAAACTTTTGTGTGTTTTTGACTTTGCTCTATTTGACTTTTGTCTGTTGTTTGCTAGTGCTCTAAAAGTTCAAATAAATCCTCCAACTCTTATACTTCATCTCCTTGACCCAAAACCTTTTCCCATTGATCATGCCATGTGTATAGACCAGTATAGAATTTTCTTATAAAAATATTTTGGCCAAATAGTATTTTCTAAAATTAGTTTTTCCAAAAAACCCTGAATTGAGGTTTGCACTGCAAGTACCTTATTTAGGGTGTGAAAAATCTTTCAAAAAGTATATTTGAATCCTATTAGGTATAGGACTCCCAGAAACCACAAAGTTATAATTTTAAAAGTTATTTTTATATTTTATTTAAAAGCTTTTTCTTAAGGCCAGAAATGGTCTTTAATAGGGAAAATTTATTTAATCATTTCAAAAATATTTGCCAAAATTCAGGGAAACTCATAGGACATATATTGTCCATATATAAGAGTTTCAGCACATGGTCATGTTCAAAATATTGGGCAAATCCTTCCAAAACCCTTTCTGGATATTTCAAGCTTTTGAAATATTTACAAAGGAAATATTCTCCAAAAATTCCAGGGAAATTCTATCATGTCATATATGACATATTTGATGATCTTGCAAAGCCTCATGCCTTGAAGATCAAGGAAACATCATCTAATCCCCTCAAAACCATTTCTGTCCATTTTGAAGTTTGAGCAACTTTACATTGCCAAACTTGTCCAAATGCTCTCAAACTTGGTGCACATGCTTAAATGATGTAATTATGAATCTATGCCAAATGGCACAAGTTTTGGAGAAGCATAACTTGGTATAAGTGCCCCAAAACCATTTCTGTTCAAATTCAAATTTGAACAACTTTACATTGTCAACTTTTTACCTGGGGCCTCAAACTTTGTGGGCATGATCATAACCCCAAATGATGATGCTACACCAAGTGGTGCATCAAGGGGAGATGATTAGCTTGACTCAAACAAGGTGAAACCATTTCTGTTGATTTCTAGGGTTCACCAAAGTTACATTGGCCACTTTGCCCAAATGAGCTCAAATTTGGTATAAGGGCCTAATTATATGTGACATTTGATCCTGTTAAGTCCCATGTCAAGTGGAGGTCATTTGCTCTCCCAAAACCTGATCAAACACCTTCTGTCCAATTACCAAAACCAGTGTTTGGACCCCCTTTTCTTTTTCCCTTTACCTCAAATTCTTACCACAGCTTCTTCTGATCATCTTCTACCCCTCAGTAACTCTCTATGGCCTCAGCTCAATTATTGGAGGGGGTAAAACCCCAATTCACTCTCCTGGACAGCAGTAAACTCCCTCTCCTTCACCTCTCTCATCATTCCAGTGGCCTCCAAGAGCATCCAAGGCCACAGGCCACTTCTTTACTCCACTCCTGACCTTCTAGACAACCTTTGGCTTGTTGGACACGACCAGAGCAACGAGGTCACGACCATGCCAGCCAAAAGCATCTCTGGAGCGCGCTACAGTGCGCTCCCGCACTGTAGCTGCCCCCAATCGGCTGCTTTCGACAGCCTTGGGCCTCCCCCTCGTGTCCCCCGAGGCGGCCTCGACGTCCGCAACACGCTGGGCGGTCGGCCCCCTCCTCTCTCCCCCTCTCTCACCTCTGCTCGCACGTGCACCAGCCGACCACGGGCTCCAGTGAGCAACCTCGCACGCGCGACCTCTCTGGCGCCTCCCCACTCCTCCTCTCTCTTCCTCTAAGCGTGGACTAACACCACGAACGCCACGGACACTCTGCGGCAGGCTCGTGTGGCCCGTGGCAACGGCAACATGCTCGTCGGCGCACGGCGCCTCGGTGGACCAGCGCCCCCCTACTTAAAGGGCACCCC
>LR738715.1:645074285-645086282 GCA_902687465.1 Secale cereale
TCCTCTCTCTTCCTCTAAGCGTGGACTAACCCCACGAACGCCACGGACACTCTGCGGCAGGCTCGTGTGGCCCGTGGCAACGGCAACATGCTCGTCGGCGCACGGCGCCTCGGTGGACCAGCGCCCCCCTACTTAAAGGGCACCCCGAGCCCCCCTTGCACCTCCTTTCGCTCTATCCCTCTCCCGTGTGCCTCCCAAGACGTCCCACTCCTCCTCCCGTGCCCTCCAGCCATCACCCTGGCCGGAGCAGAGCCGCCGGCCGCCGCCTAAATATGGGCACCTCAGGCCCTTCCTCCTCCACCTAGCCGCTCCAGCACTACCTCAGCACCGCCCCAGACTCACCCCAAGCTCCAGCTCCTCCTTCCCCCGCCTCTTCCCCGCTGTGCCAAACTTCACCGACGGTCGCCTCCGCGGTCTTCCAAGTCGTCGCCGCTTCAGCCCTCCCCGGCGTGCATTAAGCACACGGATGGATGCGGCGTGCCCTCCTGAGCACATCGGTGGGCGGAGCGTCGCCGGAGATGCCCTGCAGCGCCGGCAAGCTGCCGTCGAGCATTGCCTCTGTTCCTCCCCGCCGCGTCGCGCGGGAGGAAGGGGATGAACCTGAGCGCTGGGCCCCGCGCGTCAGCGACCTGGAGGCTGGGCCCCTCCGCTTAAGTGGAAGCGGGTCTGGCCTCAGCCATTTCCCCGCACGGAAGCGCCTTTCCTGGCGGGCGCCTTCGACGTGGCCGGGTCCCTGCGCGCTGCTGAGCAGATGGGCCGGCCCAGTGCACAGAAGCACTAAGCTTCGCCCTGTGCACAGTGAAGGGTATATCCCCCCCCTTTTCCTTTTCTTTTTCTTTTTCTGTAATCTCCAAAAATCCATGAATAATTCATTTGAACTCCAAATTGCATGATTCAAATTTCCTATGGCTCCATAAATCATGCTCTATCACATGGTGCAACATGCACAGTATTCCAGAGACTTTTCCTACACAAATATATATCAAATGCCCATATTCCATTTTCTGTGATGAACTTTAGAAAATCACAGAGAGCTCAAGCTTGATCCAAATGCAGTGGTTCAAATTCCTAGATGCTTGTCATATCCAAACTTAGTTTTGGAACATTTTTATTAATACTTTCTGTACCCCACCAAATATTGAGCCATTTCTTCATATTTATCAGCTTTGCAAAATCCTAGGAAATTCATTTGAATTCCAAATCCAGTGAAACCAACTCCTAGATGCTTCTAAAATCATGACTTGTTGATGGGTGCCTTGGCTCATCATTCAAGAAAATATTTCTGTATACTTCTTCCAAATCCATAAACCCCTTGGTTCCATCACATTGAAATGATCCAAGCCATTCATTGATCCAATACCTATGAAACCACCTTGGTTATTTTTCATATGACCAGAGGTATCCTAGAAAAGTGCAACTCCTATTTTTAGAGCACTTTTATTTTTGCTTTGATTGTGTTGCTTATTATGATTGTTTCCATCGTTAGTTGACGAAATTCACGAAGTATTCGGAGATGGACCAGAAGGTTTGAAGACTCGGAAGAATAAGTCAAGGAGCTCTTTGACCATGTTCAAGAAACCTTTTTTTATGCATGTCTCATAGCACCTTATTATCAATGCATCGGAGTCATGTTGAGGTGGAGACCACCTTGGTTGCTACCTTTGTTGCTTACTATTGATACTTGCATCAAACATGACCCTACCTTCCTATGAGGGTTATGTGGGTGGGATTAGATAGATGTATGTTATAGTAGTTGGCTACGCAAAATGGGTCGGGGTTATGCATTGAGTGAAACAAGTGTGGTCTGACATACTTGCAAAAGACCCGGTGGGTACCACTAATGCCCCTGGGAGTTGATGAGGAGCTAGGGCACTACTTGGTGAAGAAGTAGTGTGCCGAGGCTTGATGAGAGTGTTGTTTACAGAGATGGATTAGATTTATGTGTGACTACCGTCCCAACCAAACATGCGCAACCACTCTACCCTTATATGGGAAAGGGCATTATTGATTACCTAGGTCGATACTAGCATGGTGCCCGCATTACTAGTGACGGGGGTGACATGAGGTCACTCTCGGGACGGGGTCGTGCTTGGATAGGCGGCCATGACTGTTTTCACAGGGCACCGGACACACCGTTGGTACCCCGTGTCAGTGGTATGTGATGAATATGGGAGCAAGGCTCCACAATCTTTAAGATGTGAAATGTTGGCACGGGGCTGTTACCAATCGAGTGGACTCCATATTAGTGTCGTCTAGGGAAAGATAGTGATCGGGTGCTTACCCTGGGTACTTGAGGTACCGCGGGTCGTGGATGACACGGAAGTTCCCCGGATCTTGTGGGTAAAGTGTGCAACCTCTGCAGAGTGTCAAACTATTCGAATAGCCGTGTCCGTGGTCAAGGACAGTTGGGTGGTGCTACTTAGACTATGTCCATAAGTTTCTGGGAAACAACACGATTCAAAGATATTGTTGATGTGATTGTGAGAAAGTCACAATGAGCTTGAGCATGAGTTGATTACAACTCTTTCTCGATAATGATGTATGTATCCTCCTGACACTTGTTGCAGACACATGCATGTCCATGTTATAAGTTGATCATACTTGCATATGAAAATCTAGCTTTCCACAAAACTGCCAATCTAGCAGTAGAGCCTTGCATAATTTTTCTGTCATCACACTTGGGTTGCTTGCGAGTACATTCAAAGTACTCATTGGCTTGCCACTGGTTATTTTATTGGCCAGGCTTGAGAGAACAGGTTGTGATTAAGATTTCTTGGTGACGAGCATGCGAGCTAGGACGCTTCCCAGTCAGAATGCCTGTAGGGTTAAGGCAGATGGCATGGGTCCAAGTTGTTATCGAAGATTTCCGCTGCGATGTTATACTCAAGACTTGACCTTAATGGTCCTATTTGTGTAATACGGTATGTATGGATGTAAGACTCTTGTTATTCAGCTTATGTGTGTTCAGTGAGCATTGATCTCTGGGATCACTGTACACGTGCATTCGGTGATCTTGACTTCCAAGTCGGGGTCCCCACAGAGCTGGTATCAGAGCCATCCTGACTGTAGGAAGCCTTAGTTAGCATGGTCGTTAGTTAGGGTAAAACTATTTTCAAAACTATTAGTAGTTTTCAAAACTATCTATACTCCTCTTCCCTTCTCAGTGCTTCGAAAAACTAGGCTATACTTGATCTCTTCCCCTTCAAAACCTTGGTCGCTAAAACCCTTATGCCCCTGACCACTGGATTTTCCATAATCCTCGTGGAGTGCACCTTGCCAAACACTCACCCACCACTTTTGCACGCAAGATTGGTGACACCACGACAAGATGATACCAACAGAAACTACAACCTCGATGAGTGAGGACATGAAGACCCAGAAGATGGGGGACACCCTTGACAAGAGCCCCCAACATGGTGCAACTTTGGCCTATAAATGACCAGGGTATAGGTTATGCAAAGTCATGATATGCATCGCTAATAGAGTAATCCTTTCACTACCGTTGTTGTATCGACAACCACCGGTGGATGAGAACCTTGCCATTTGGTCTGCCTCACTATAGTGAGCAGGAAAACGGTTCTCTTCGTCCCCCGCTCTTGGTGTCGATGTTTTCATCAACGAAACCGACATGTTGGACCTCTATTATGCCTTGTTATTGTCATTGCATACGGATCGCCTACCTGGTACCCTCGACACCCCAGAAGGCACAAGGGATCGTCATGATTAAAGAGACAAGAGAAGACCAAGTCAACACCAGCTACAAGGAGGCACCTTCACCACATCACCTCATCAGGCGAGAAGTTGTTGAAGATTCTTCAGGCTCAACCCAGATCGTTCATCAAGCAACTACAAGGGACATAGCAACACCCGAGGAAGCTCAGAAGACTGCACAAGGCACAAGTCACGACACTGAGTCCGAGAACCCCTAGGGTAGGATGAGTCGTGTACCCCCTATGCGCAGTCGAGTCCGTTTGATGGTTCGAATAGAACCATGATTGTGTGTTGTTTGCTTTTATTTGTTTGTGTTTTGATATAAGTCGCACTTTTTCCCCAGGCAACAAGTGCATGGCTATATCACCTTCCTTGCCTTGTTTCTTTTGTTTCGGCCTTTTTGCACCTGTTTGTTGCACCTGCACAATAGAACCCCCTTTAGGCATTTCCCTCCTCTACGCTGCTTCTTCCCTCTATTCTCTCTCTCCCCAACTGAAGACCCGCAAGACAAGATGCACCAAGGATTCTACCTCGGCAGCCAACTGGCACTGTAGACTTCTGCTACAACCTCCACGATCAAGTGTAACCCCGTAGCATTATGTTTAACCCTCCAGACCAGTAACCCCATTCCGAGACCCTTTGAGGCTTCATGAGACACTCCAGCACGAATCCTTAACCATGTGCCTAACCCATGGTAAAGCAAGAGAACCAGTTAAGCCCTTATAACCTTGCACAACACTGGTTTCGTAAAGGAGCTAGTGGACACAGTGAGTAAGCACATTTTCATCCTAATATAGCACGAGAACTGATGATGCCATAGCTAGACCAGTTCGAGGATATTGGACAGACGACTTGGTGGCTTTATATCAGTGACTTCGAGGAATTATCTCAGACCTTGGTGGATTGTGAGATTTCATATAGGTGGAATCATGACTTTGGGGAAGCATGTGGATGTACCCGATGGACATGAGATTTGGATTTATGTAGGTGATTCTGGTTGGTATTAATGCTGGATATGTCTGCATGGTTCGGAGTAAATTAGATTTAGACCTATGATCCTGATTATGATATCATGCTTCTCGATGGACAATAAACTAGGAGATTGGATTATTTGTCGGAGTTGATTTAGGGATCTATATAATCGTGATCTTGGAGTTTACTTGACCCGGATGATGAGAATTTGGTGGACTTACTATCGTAATGCATAGTCCTTCCAAGTATTTGGGTATCATAGGGACTTGAGATTTTGTGGAACACCGTAGACATCGGATTTGTAGAATTGTTGGATTATGTGGTGATTGATGGAAATTACCGGGGTATTGGAGTTGATCTATAGGAAGGAAACAAAATCTTGGAGTGGCATATGACGTGTTTCCTTAGATTGGTGATGCATTATCTTGAGCCTTGAAAGAATAGGTTGAGTGCTTGGATTGTGGAGTTAAATTTAAGCCTAGCAGCATGTATGACCTACCCATGGATTTTAGGGGTAGACATACATATGGATTTGGGGATCGTAGACTAGTGCAATTTTGTTAGACCGTCTCTTGAGAGTCATGAGGATATGCACGGCATGAGTGGTGATTGAAGCTGGTCTATGCTTTTCGTTCGGAGTGCTAGATAGAGCTATTGGCATCTCAGAAATAGTGCTTAAGGATAAGATGATATAAGTTCACTCACTCACTAAAATCCTTGAAAACCCTTAAGCCCCACCAAGCCATAACCTGGTCAGATTCCGACCACGGGCCTTGGCTCTAAGTCGGAAAGGCCTCTGCAAATGCTCAGCGGAGACCACCACCAATACCCCAGCCTACCTTGCGTACCCCCATAGACCTCATGGAGTAATTGGACAAGTGGGTAACATCATTATTTTGATGGCCTACTTGTTTGCCCGAAGACGAAGAAGAGACGGACAGCTGGATAGAAGACATTTGAAGACCGCCCTGTCAAGAAGGAAGATCTACACCGACCACCGTCATCAAGAAGTAAACTTCCGCGTCGAAGACCGGGCGTATCTGCAAACCACCCCTCTCAAAGGAACCGAGCATTTCCGTGTCGAAGGAACGCTCACACCGAGATGTATCAAGACTTGAAGGCACGATTCTGATGGCACAAGATGGAAAGAGAGATTGCAACCTATGTTGCAAAGTGTGATGTGTGCCAAAGGGTCAAGGCTGAATATCAGCGACCCGCTGGATTGCTTCAACCACTCAAGGTTCCTGAGTGGAAGTGGGATAAAGTCGGAATGGACTTCGTCCCTGGATTACCAAGGTCGGATAGAGGACATGACTCTATTTGGGTCATAATCGATCATTTGACCAAGGTGGTCCATTTCATTCCTGTCAAGACCACTTATGAAGGCAACCGGCTGGCAGCTCTCTACATTGACCGAATCGTAAGTCTTCACGGCGTTCCCAAGGAGATTGTGTCAGATCGAGGAACCCAGTTCACCTCAAGGTTCTGGAAGAAGTTCCAAGAAGCCTTGGGAACCAAGTTATCTTTCAGCACGGCTTTCCACCCACAAACTGGAGGTCAGACAGAACGAGTCAATCAGATTCTCGAAGACTTGCTCCGAGCCTGTGTCTTGGCATATGGAGCCAAGTGGAAAGATTGTCTCCCTTTTGCCGAGTTCTCCTATAACTACCAGTTGAGCCTTCAGATGGCACCATTTGAGGTGTTGTACGGACGCAGATGACGCACACCCCTCAACTGGTCAGAGACTGGAGAACGGCTAGTTTTTGGACCGGATATTCTCCGCGTAGCAGAAGAACAAGTCCAACTAGTCAGAGAGCGTTTGAAGGCAGCCAAGTCAAGGCAAAAGAGCTATGCTGACACTCACCGTCGGGACATGAGTTTCCATGTCGGGGACCGTGTGTACCTGCGGGTAACTCCTCTGAAGGGAACCAAGCGTTTCCACGTTAAGGGGAAGCCCGCACCAAGGTTCATTGGACCCTTTGAGATCACTGCACGACGAGGGGAAGTGGCTTACCAGTTGGAACTACCACCCGAGCTATCCGGTGTGCACAATGTATTCCATGTGTCACAACTCCGGAAGTGTCTCCAAGTTCCGGACAAGCCTAATCTCTACAAGGATGTTGATCACCAAGCCATAGATCTGCAGCCTAATTTGACCTACCGCAAGAAGCCCATCCGCATTCTGGACGAAGCAGAACGACGGACGCGAAGCCATACCATCAAGCACTTCAGGATTCCAAGGAGCACCACTCGGAAGCAGAACCAACAAGAAGAAGTGAAGACTACCCCGTATCCAAGACTCCGCCTTTCTTTCCACGCCTAGTCTGGGAATCTCGGGGACGAGATTCTTGTAAGGGGGGTAGGTCAGTCACACCCTGATTTTCATGCCACTTTGCTTAAGCTAATTATCATGCTAAAAATGTGGATTTGCAAAAACTTTTGTGTGTTTTTGACTTTGCTTGATTTGACTTTTGTCTGCTGTTTGCTAGTGCTCTAAAAAATCAAATAAATCCTCCAACTCTTATACTTCATCTCCTTGACCCAAAACCTTTTCCCAATGATCATGCCATGTGTATAGACCAGTATAGAATTTTCTTATAAAAATATTTTGGCCAAATAGTATTTTCTAAAATTAGTTTTTCCAAAAACACCTGAATTGAGGTTTGCACTGCAAGTACCTTATTTAGGGTGTGAAAAATCTTTCAAAAAGTATATTTGAATCCTATTAGGTATAGGACTCCCAGAAACCACAAAGTTATAATTTTAAAAGTTATTTTTATATTTTATTTAAAAGCTTTTTCTTAAGGCCAGAAATGGTCTTTAATAGGGAAAAATTATTTAATCATTTCAAAAATATTTGCCAAAATTCAGGGAAACTCATAGGACATATATTGTCCATATATAAGAGTTTCAGCACATGGTCATGTTCAAAATATTGGGCAAATCCTTCCAAAACCCTTTCTGGATATTTCAAGCTTTTGAAATATTTACAAAGGAAATATTCTCCAAAAATTCCAGGGAAATTCTATCATGTCATATATGACATATTTGATGATCTTGCAAAGCCTCATGCCTTGAAGATCAAGGAAACATCATCTAATCCCCTCAAAACCATTTCTGTCCATTTTGAAGTTTGAGCAACTTTACATTGCCAAACTTGTCCAAATTCTCTCAAACTTGGTGCACATGCTAAAATGATGTAATTATGCATCTATACCAAATGGCACAAGTTTTGGAGAAGCATAACTTGGTATAAGTGCCCCAAAACCATTTCTGTTCAAATTCAAATTTGAACAACTTTACATTGTCAACTTTTTACCTGGGGCCTCAAACTTTGTGGGCATGATCATAACCCCAAATGATGATGCTACACCAAGTGGTGCATCAAGGGGAGATGATTAGCTTGACTCAAACAAGGTGAAACCATTTCTGTTGATTTCTAGGGTTCACCAAAGTTACATTGGCCACTTTGCCCAAATGAGCTCAAATTTGGTACAAGGGCCTAATTATATCTGACATTTGATCCTGTTAAGTCCCATGTCAAGTGGAGGTCATTTGTTCTCCCAAAACCTGATCAAACACCTTCTGTCCAATTACCAAAACCAGTGTTTGGACCCCCTTTTCTTTTTCCCTTTACCTCAAATTCTTACCACAGCTTCCTCTGATCATCTTCTACCCCTCAGTAACTCTCTATGGCCTCAGCTCAATTATTGGAGGGGGTAAAACCCCAACTCACTCTCCTGGACAGCAGTAAACTCCCTCTCCTTCACCTCTCTCCTCATTCCAGTGGCCTCCAAGAGCATCCAAGGCCACAGGCCATTTCTTTACTCCACTCCTGACCTTCTAGACAACCTTTGGCTTGTTGGACACGACCAGAGCGGCGAGGTCACGACCATGCCAGCCAAAAGCATGCTCTGGAGCGCGCTACAATGCGCTCCCGCACTGTAGCCGCCCCCAATCGGCTGCTTCTGACAGCCTTGGGCCTCCCCCTCGTGTCCCCCGAGGCGGCCTCGACGTCCGCAACACGCTGGGCGGTCGGTCCCCTCCTCTCTCCCCCTCTCTCACCTCTGCTCACACGCGCACCGGCCAACCACGGGCTCCAGTGAGCAACCTCGCACGCGCGACCTCTCTGGCGCCTCCCCGCTCCTCCTCTCTCTTCCTCTAAGCGTGGACTAACCCCACGAACGCCACGGACACTCTGCGGCAGGCTCGTGTGGCCCGTGGCAACGGCAACATGCTCGCCGGCGCACGGCGCCTCCGTGGACCAGCGCCCCCCTACTTAAAGGGTACCCCGAGCCCCCCTTGCACCTCCTTTCGCTCTATCCCTCTCCCGTGTGCCTCCCAAGACGTCCCACTCCTCCTCCCGTGCCCTCCAGCCATCACCCTGGCCGGAGCAGAGCCGCCGGCTGCCTCCTAAATACGGGCACCTCAGGCCCTTCCTCCTCCACCTAGCCGCTCCAGCACTACCTCAGCACCGCCCCAGACTCACCCCAAGCTCCAGCTCCTCCTTCCCCCGCCTCTTCCCCGATATGCCGAACTTCACCGACGGTCGCCTCCGCGGTCTTCCAAGCCGTCGCCGCTTCAGCCCTCCCCGGCGTGCGTTAAGCACACGGATGGATGCGGCGTGCCCTCCTGAGCACATCGGTGGGCGGAGCGTCGCCGGAGATGCCCTGCAGCGCCGGCAAGCCGCCGTCGAGCATCGCCTCTGTTCCTCCCCGCCGCGTCGCGCGGGAGGAAGGGGATGAACCTGAGTGCTGGGCCCCGCGCGTCAGCGACCTGGAGGCTGGGCCCATCCGCTTAAGTGGAAGCGGGTCTGGCCTCGGCCGTTTTCCCCGCACGGAAGCGCCTTTCCTGGCGGGCGCCTTCGACGTGGCCGGGTCCCTGCGCGCTGCTGAGCAGATGGGCCGGCCCAGTGCACAGAAGCACTAAGCTTCGCCCTGTGCACAGTGAAGGGTATATCCCCCCCTTTTCCTTTTCTTTTTCTTTTTCTGTAATCTCCAAAAATCCATGAATAATTCATTTGAACTCCAAATTGCATGATTCAAATTTCCTATGGCTCCATAAATCATGCTCTATCACATGGTGCAACATGCACAGTATTCGAATAGCCGTGTCCGCGGTCAAGGACAGTTGGGTGGTGCTACTTAGACTATGTCCATAAGTTTCTGGGAAACAACACGATTCAGAGATATTGTTGATGTGATTGTGAGAAAGTCACAATGAGCTTGAGCATGAGTTGATTACAACTCTTTCTCGATAATGATGTCTGTATCCTCCTGACACTTGTTGCAGACACATGCATGTCCATGTTATAAGTTGAACATACTTGCATATGAAAATCTAGCTTTCCGCAAAACTGCCAATCTAGCAGTAGAGCCTTGCATAATTGTTCTGTCATCACACTTGGGTTGCTTGCGAGTACATTCAAAGTACTCATTGGCTTGCCACTGGTTATTTTATTGGCCAGGCTTGAGAGAACAGGTTGTGATGAAGATTTCTTGGTGACGAGCATGCGAGCTAGGACGCTTCCCAATCAGAATGCCTGTAGGGTTAAGGCAGATGGCATGGGTCCAAGTTGTTATCGAAGATTTCCGCTGCGATGTTATACTCAAGACTTGACCTTAATGGTCCTATTTGTGTAATACGGTATGTATGGATGTAAGACTCTTGTTTCAGCTTCTGTGTGTTCAGTGAGCATTGATCTCTGGGATCACTATACACGTGCATTCGGTGATCTCGACTTCTAAGTCGGGGTCCCCACATGCCTCTCTTGCTATCTCACCCAGGCTAAAACCTTGAACCCATGGAGAAGCTGACCTCAAACCTTTCTCAGACAAACAGCTACTTTTCACCCCAAGGAGATACCTACATTGTCCTGAGTACCACTTCTGTCTATTACCTACAGATGACAACCCTTTACGAGTCTTTTCTCATGGGCCCGGAAACGATCATGACCCTGACTAGCGATCAGGATTACCCCAGAATCCTGAAGGACATGATGAAGCATATTCACCTGGAAGGAGATGCAGTTTACAAGGGTTATCCCTTCATGGAGAATGGAATTGAACTTTGGTACATGGAGGTACACCTCCATCGTGTGAAAGGAGTTTGCCCAAAGACTATGGGTCAATACTTTTTCATCTCCCGAGTACCGCGGACAACATTCTTTGACTCTGTTTATGAAGCTGCTATGGAGGCTATACGTCAGATAGGAGAAATACTTGAAGGAAGACTTCGTCACACTCAGGAATGCCTGAGTGGGGTGCATGTAGAGATGATGGAGATGAAGCACACAACCACTAGGACGAAGCAAAAGATCGATGAATTCAAGAATCACATTGCACAGTTCCAGTGGGACTGAAGCATTCTCAGCTAGGACAACTGAATAAAGATGGAATGAATGCTTGACCATATCAAACTATGGGGATGGCAGCCTTTGTAGTGAAGCACCTTGGAAATTTGAAGTGTTGAATAGTGGTCCAGGATGTAATAAGTGATTTGATGTGAGGAGAATATGGATTACGGATGAACCAGTGTATCTGGTTTAGTGGTACTTTACTGTGTGAACCCTGGACCTATAGAAAGAAACTGTTGCCCCAAATAGTGGAGTTTACACAAATAAGTTGGAGTTTATTTTTGATATGATGCTTACCCCAAGGTTATGAAGGAAATAAGTACAATTGGATTTAAAGAGGGAGTAATGCTAGAGTGCGAAACAATAGTGACTCCAAGGATGAGTTAAGGTATACAAGTTCTGAAGTGGACCCCTAAGCCGAGGACCTAAGGAGGCTACGTAATCACAAGGGAGCCACAAGACTTGTGAGAAGTAATATGTTTCTGCTGAAATAAAGCAGGGCACTATGCTAGAGATTGTCCCAAGGAGAAGGAGAGTTGTGCTAAGTTGTTGAGTTGAAGTATGCAATGGAAAATGCAGTAGATCGTAGTAAGTTGAGAAATCAATACAGTTAGCATCAGGGTATTGATTTTGGATTTGTGAGTTGCTAATTTATAAGTGATGAGTGAAATCATGATGCATGGAATGAGATTTTGAAGGGAACTAGTGTTTTCATTTTAAGGGTGGTAAAACCCAGCATTGTTACCCGAATACAATAGGTAGTTACGACAGACCTTGGAATGGAGCAAACAATGATGAGTCTGGGTAATTACATCGTAGTTTTACCAATAGAAGGAAGGAATACAGTATATTGGATGGATTTAAGAAAGCCAAAGGATGCTAGATGTTGGAAGAATGATCAGTTGCGAAGCAATGATGAGACCAAGTGTTACTAGTGATGAGATGAGCCATAACCCACA
>LR738715.1:645086292-645107588 GCA_902687465.1 Secale cereale
CAGTAGATCGTAGTAAGTTGAGAAATCAATACAGTTAGCATCAGGGTATTGATTTTGGATTTGTGAGTTGCTAATTTATAAGTGATGAGTGAAATCATGATGCATGGAATGAGATTTTGAAGGGAACTAGTGTTTTCATTTTAAGGGTGGTAAAACCCAGCATTGTTACCCGAATACAATAGGTAGTTACGCCAGACCTTGGAATGGAGCAAACAATGATGAGTCTGGGTAATTACATCGTAGTTTTACCAATAGAAGGAAGGAATACAGTATATTGGATGGATTTAAGAAAGCCAAAGGATGCTAGATGTTGGAAGAATGATCAGTTGCGAAGCAATGATGAGACCAAGTGTTACTAGTGATGAGATGAGCCATAACCCACAGGCCCCAGGACCTGTCAAGGAAGCAAGCACACTCTTGCTGAAGGAAAACCCCTGGTAGAAATTACGACTTTGTCAACAGACGATCTTAGAGGAGTTTACGCAAAAACCTGAGAGTTGTGAAGAACGATAGTTGGTTGTTCAGCTTGCAGAAATAATGGATATATCCAAACTCAGTTCGTTGACAAAAGAAATTCTGCAATGCTTGTGAGGATGACCGAGTGTTAGAATGCGAGATTCACTATACCATATACAAGGTAATGATTTGGGTGCGGAATGGATTGATCACCATACCGACTTACTCTTATTATTCGCCTCTGTTATACGGGATGGTAAATCTGAGTGACTTACCTATAGTAGAGAGACGACGATGTCAAAACCTTATTTAAACCTTAAAATGGTATGACAAATTATCCCATGTACAAGGCAGCTATTGTCAACCATAGGTCATACGGTGAGAATGAAGCCTAGACCCGTTTTCTGCAGGGACTCAATTAATTTTTTTGAAGACCACCATGAGATATTGATATTTGTGTAGAATTGGTGCCAAACCTGTCAGCTAAGAATAACTAGTCTCAGAAGAACCTTACCAAGATGAAAGGACACAAGAATTGAGGACAAAGGTTATGCCACTACTGAAAGAGACAAAGAGGGAGTTACCCTGAAGATCTGAGAAGACCGACACCGCCAACCCAAAGAATGGAGTACCTGATTTTGGTGGAACCGTATCCATGTTTCTAAGTGTGGTAGCACACTAGACCATACCAATCAATGGATTGTTGGGAGACCCTGAACCCAACCTATTTCTTGCTAGCCTCTTCGAATCTCGAGGACGAGATTCATTTTAAGTGTGGTAGGTTTGTAACATCCCAAAATTCTAAATTTTGGAATGTTATAATAAATAGATAGTTTTGATTGCTTGTGTGATGTGCTTGTGTGAAATTGAGTGAAATTTGAGATATTTGGAAGTTAAATGAGAGGGAATGAAATGACTTTCCCAAACTTTCACTTTGCATTTATGATCTCGGGGAATTCAAATTCTTTTCATCACAAAACCCTGGAGTGAAGATACTATGACTTCTCCCATTTATTAAATGAAAAAGGGTTTTCAAAGGATTTTGAATTTCATTATCGAAATATTTCAAATTCAGAAACTTTATGCAACTCAATGATTTTCCCAAGAGAAGATAAAATGACTTCTTCAAATAATAGGAAATATGAGTTGGAAGTTCCTTTGAAGCATTTTGAACTTTATTTTCAAATTTGAGTTATTTGGTTTTTATTCAAATTGTTTTTCTCCAAAAATAAAATATATTGGAAATAGGGTAACATGATTCCCTACAGTAGAAAATTGGAGAGAAATAAATTTGAAGTCACTTTGGCATTTTTAAAATGATTTTTATTGGATTTTATTGCAACAGTAGCACCTTTTGATTTATTTAAATTTGTGAGCATTTTATTTGGCTGTAGAAAAATGTTCATGTTGTAGGAAATCTTTTTCTGAACATTTTGATATATTATATGCCTATATAATATTTTATTTTGTTTATTTATTTTGTCTCTCTGTGTTTAAACAAAAAAACTTCTTTCCCCGACTAGGCCGGCCCAGCCGCTGCTAGGCCACGGCCAGCCCAGCGCCGCGCCGCCCTTCTCCCTCGCGGGCACGCGCAGGACACCGTCGGCCATCGCCCGTGACCTCGTCGGACTCCTCGCGCCGTCCCCTTCCCCACGCCACCCCACGCCCTCCCTCCGCCTATTTAAGGTCGCTCCGCTGCCCAGACCCTCTCCCTCTCCTCCCACATCTCGTTGCCGCCGCCTGAGCGGCGCTGCCCCTTTTGCTCGCCGCCGACGCTGCTCTACACCACCGCCGCCGCGCCTTGCTGTCGCTGCTGCCTCACCGCTTCGCGCCGTCCACCGCCGCTCGCCTCTGCCCCCGCATCGCCCGTGAAGCCACCGCCTCAGCCGCCCTTGCTTCGCACCACCACCGCTCGCCGGAGCCGTGCCGCCGCTCGCCTCTGCCCCCGCATCACCCGCGAAGCCGCCGCTGCAGCCGCCCTCGCTTCGCGCCGCCACCGCTCGCCGGAGCCGCGCCGCCGCCGCCGGAGCTCCGCCGGCTGAAACCCGCGTCGGACCCGACCCGCTCCACGAACGCCGGTCTTATCGCCGAACCGGTATAAACCCATAAAACCCGCCCCGGTTAATTTTATTAGTTCGGTTTTTCAATTTGATCGGTTAGTTTTTTTTAGTTAGTTGTTTAGAGAATGTTCACTCGTTAGTCTCTTTTAACGAACGATTTCGTTCGTTTAGTTCTGTTAGCGAGCGTTCGCTCGGTAGTCCTTTTCTTTTCTTTTAGTTTTCTGCTAGGGACTTAGTTCTAAATAAAAGTTGTACAGTTTTGCCCCTGAACTTCAAACGGCCACAACTTTTTACTAGTTGGTCCAAATCCAACGAAACCAACGCCCACGTCTTCGTTACGATCCCCTCTTTCTAGTAAAACAACTTAAACTTGTTTTTGAAAGTTTTAAAATTAGAATTCAACCAGATTTGAATTTGAACTTCGATTGATCATAACTTGAGTTTCGTAACTCCGATTTAGTTGATTCTTTTTGCAAATCGAAACTCTTGACCTAAACTTTCTGATAAGACCAAATTCATTCAATTTTGGTACTGTTAGAAATTGTTTTCTATTTCAAGAGTCATTCGTTTGTTTTCGAAGTTTTCTGAAGTGTTTTCTTTGTTCTTTCCGATCTTCTGAGTGATTGCTTATGTGTGGTTACTATTGTTTGCTTACGATAGATTGAACGGAGTGTGACGAGTAGATCTATCATGAGTTTTCAGTGCTAAGAATCTACATCGTTAGTACAAGGCAAGTTCATACTTTGATCATACTTTGATCACGAGTTTTCATTGCATTAGTTATATCCTCAGACACTTGCATGAGTAGGACTGGTCACATGTGATACTGCTTTGTAGTTCATGAGGTAGGAACCCAATGACCTGTGGTGAACCCAAGGGAATATATGATTTGTTACTTATTGCTTAGCCATGCTTGTAGACATGGATTGGTATGAGAGTTTCATAAAAGTTGTGAGAGTGATGTTTATTTAAGCGAAACTTTAAGGTGGAAATTTAAATACACATCTGGGTGGATTGGTTGTGGCACCCTGAGCACCCAGTAGTTTGTCGGGCACCTGGAGAAACCAGTTTTGTCCTAGGGGATCCCGGAGGAACTGTGTGATCACCCTATTGGAATGCCACCCAGGCTCAAAGGGATCATATGATATTTTCATGCCTAGAAACTTCCATGTGGAGCCACAAGCCATTATGGGCTCTGGCATAGTTGAGAATGTTGTTTGACCTCTTCCAGTGGTAGACTAGCAGATGTAGCGAATGTAGGTGTACCGGTCTACCCAGGGTAAAGAGTAAATTCTTCTGAAAGACTGTGTCTCGGTCATTCGTTTCTCAAACACCATGCAGTGCGAGAAATTAAATGGAGGCTATCGAGTCTTGTGGGGGGAAAGTGCACAAACCTTTACAGAGTGTACAAACTATTCATGAGTAGCCGTGTCCCCGGTTCTGGACATCTTTGAGTATCTAGAGGTGGATTATTTATTGATCTCAACACTCTATTTAATTAATTTGTTAGGTTAATAATGACTTTGGTTTGGGATTGGTATGGAGGAACCATACTCAATTGTTTGTGAAATAAATTTAACAAAGTAGTTAAATAAATGCATTCCTGATGTCTACACACGCTTCTACTCTTGTAGACTGTGTTGGGCCTCCAAGCGCAGAGGTTTGTAGGACAGCAGCAAATTTCCCTCAAGTGGATGACCTAAGGTTTATCGAACTCAGGGAAGTAGAGGTTGAAGATGGTCTCTCTCAAGCAACCCTGCAACTAAGATACAAGAAGTCTCTTGTGTCCCCAACACACCTAATACACTTGTTAGATGTATAGGTGCACTAGTTCGGCGAAGAGATGTTAAATGGCAAGTGATATGGATGGCAAAACAAAGTAATATAAATCTGTAATAAAAAGTGCAGCAAGGAAACAAGTGGTAAACGTGAGCACAAATGGTATTGCAATGGTGGAAACAAGGCCTAGGCTTCATACTTTCACTAGTGGCAACTCCCAACAACATTAACATAATCGAATCACATGATATTTCCCATAAAACATGCAAAGGGGACACACTCGGAGGTCATTCCTTCGTGGTCAAGAGAGGACGAGAATTATGTAGGGCTACAAAAGCACACCTCAAAGTTCGTAGTTCTTAATCTAAGGATTTCCCAATGTCACCGCGGCCATCCAAAGAGAGTCCCACAATCACCACAACATATCTAAAGGATAGTCAAAGACAAGCACCAAGAGACTCTCAATCTTCAATCAACACACAAGAGAGGAAATCACTCATGAAAATATTGTTCTAATCCATGTCCAATAGACCGCTGTCACCTTGGTCTCGGGGATTATACTAGATAAAGACAAGTGAGTACATCAATCCAATACATAGAGGAAGGGGAAACATCATGGGATCACCCTAGATTAACATAGCCTATGATCACAACGAAGATCACATCATGGGAGAGAGAATTGACCACATAGCTACTGGTAAGAACCTCAGCCCCGAGGAGGAACTACTCCCGCATCATGGAGGGAGGAAGCAACGTCGATGGAGATGAATCCGGGGGCACTTCCCCGTCCCGGCAGGGTGCCGGCACAGGAATTCTGGTCCCCCGAAGCTTGATGGCGATGGCGGCGGAGATCGGAATCGCGTCTGGAAAAAAGGGGTCCGGAATCAGGGTTTCCTCGACGGACCTTAAATATATGCCAAAGGGGGTCACCAGAGGGGGTCAGGGGTGCCCAGGCGCCCCCCCGGCGCGGCCCATGGGGGCCGCGTGGGCAGGCCGCCTGGAGCCCCTATGGGTCCCCCCCCCCGGCTGTACTTTGGCCGCACGGTAGCTCCCGGAAAGCTGATTTTTATATATTTTTTCTGGATTTTCTCGGCAGTTCTCGAAATGTGAAAACCTGAAATACAAAAACAGCCGAAAAAATAAACTGGCACTGGGGTGCACTGGATTAGTAAGTTAGTCCAAATATGATCAAAAGTGTATGGAAGTGTATGAATATCATAGCAATATCACCCAAAAGAGGCATGGAGCAAGCAGAAATTATAGATACGTTTTGGACGTATCAACATCCCCAAGCTTAATTCCTGCTCGTCCTCGAGTAGGTAAATGATAACAAGAATAATTTCTGTGGTGACATGCTATTAACCATATAAGGACTTATTCATAATCATATGACAAAAGCTTACTCAGATAATGAATCTGTAGTAACTAAGTTGCCTCATGAGAAAATCACAAAGAACTGAAAGTTTTACAATATGATACTGAAACATCAAATAGATTTGCAATGAACATGATATGCAAATATGATAAAGTGATATCTAGCTTGCCCCCTTTAGTGAAGCAAAACATAAATGCAGGGGCACCTCCAAGGTTTAAGTGATGACTAGATACAATGATTTCAAAATAAACGATATCACAATCATGCAAAAGACAATGCTACTTTGGGACAATGCACATTACACTCAGAATGACAATCATGCTCTCAGTAGTTGGTGCTTTTAAAAGAAGGTGGAGACTCTCAAACCGTGGCTTTTGTTGGCAAGGTTGAAAACCCGTAGTCGGAAACAAAGACAAAACATGTACCAGAGCTCTTGGTTTTAAAACAGAGGTAATAATTTTTTTTAGATCATGCATGTTTCGTCAACGAATGCTAGCAGACAACTCAATCACTTCTTGAGATGGACAAGTTTCGAGGAACGGCTCCCGAATGAGGACGATCACATCCTCTTAATCTCCTTTGTTTATCACTGCCAAAGTTTTCTGATTTCTCATGAACAAAGCGTGAAGGAGGGTTTGTTTGTTATATTATCTTTTTGAGCCGGGCGCACTCAATGCCAGTTCCTTCTCGTATTATGGGTTTGCACATTATACATGCAATCCCGGGGTGAAGCTTGTCCAACTTAAAAAGATCATGAATTAACTACTACTTCCTCATGAGCTAAAACAGAGGCACAAAACAGGAATGCTTTTTTGAATAATTTCGAGATGGTACATGAAAGTCTTCGTTAGGAATGGCAGGTAAATACCATGTATAGGAAGGTATGGTGGACTCATATGGCATAACTGGTTTAAAGAATGTGGATGCACAAGCAGTCAGTCCGCTTAGTACAGGTGGAGGTTAGCAAAAGACTGGGAGCGACCAACTAAGAGAGCAATGACGGTCATAATCATGCAGAGCGACAAAGCAACATTGAATCAGGCATGGAAGTTATATCGCTACTCAGAAATAAAAGATCATCAAGGCTTGACAGACTTTCTTTACAGTCTTAAATATGCGTGAGCATACGCCAAGTCAATCAAAATAAATTCTTGAAGGAAGATATCACTAAACCATACCACATCATAGGCAAACAAATCATGTTGGTACTCCAATAACACATTGGGAACCCCCCAGCTATTTGAGACTAACCATAAGAAAACATGAACTACTAAGCACCATTATGCACGTAGCATTTTTATCATAGACATATCAACCAGTGCAACAGAAGCCAACTCTCTTAACAAGATAAGCATGATAAATAAAGAGAGTTCCAGCGACCAACTAAACAAAAGCTCTTTTAAAAAGTAAAGCATTAAAACTAAGAGCTAAGCATGACAATAGCTATTGAAAGACCAAGAACATACACAGCAAAGATAAACATGAAAATTCTATGTTGTGTTCTAGGTTGAAGTGGAGCGTGTTTCTCTCCCACACAAAGAAAGCTGGGTTCCAACTCGTTAGGAACAGCAAGCAAAGCTAAAGAAAACTAAAAAGGAAACTAAAAGCAAGACGCTCCAAGCATAGCACATAACACATGAAGTGATAAAAATATAGTGGAACGAAAGACGAACTGATAATGTTGACGGAGAAGGGGATGCACGGGAGCATCCCCAAGCTTAGACGCTTGAGTCTCCTTGAATATTTCTTGGGGGTGCACGGGGAATCCCCAAGCTTCAGCGCTTGACACTCCTGAATCTTTTTATCATCTTCCCTCGCACACTTGAAAACTCCCTTCATACATAACTCATCATAATCTGATTAGCGAGGTTAGTACCCTTAATAAAATAATTGCACCTTGCTGGAAATAAAGATATTCTTGAAGTTCTACTGTTTCTCAAGATTGCCAAAAGGTTTTTGCAAAGAAAAAGCAAGCTCTTGATTTGCAAAATGAAGGAAAGGCAAAACAGGACAGAATCTGTGAAAAACAGAACAGCAGGTAGTAAATGATTTGTTCGGGGCACTTATGCAACTCTAATAAAAAAACTCAGAATAGACTCACGAAAGAAAATTATATAGAGAACGCTGTCGAAAAAATTCAGACCAAAAAGATGATCTGGTGATTTTATACGAATTTTTCTATCCAAGGACAGAATCTGTTTCCTGGACAGCACCTCACAACTTTTGAACTTTCTAGCAATCAGAGGCTATACTTGGCACAAATATGAAAAGCAAAGATACAATGATGATGCTACAGCAGTAACAACATCAAGACACAACAAAAACTGAAAGAACAAACTGAAAGCAAAGATAACAAGGGTTGTCTCCCTAGAGCTCTTTCTTTATAGCCATAAAGATGGGCTTAAGACTTTAATGATGCTCTCGTAGGAATAAGAGTTGAAGAACAAAAGAGAGCATCAAGAAGCAAATACAAAACTCTTGTAGACTATGTTGGGCCTCCAAGCACAGAGGTTTGTAGGACAGCAGCAAATTTCCCTCAAGTGGATGACCTAAGGTTTATCGAACTCAGGGAAGTAGAGGTTGAAGATGGTCTCTCTCAAGCAACCCTGCAACTAAGATACAAGAAGTCTCTTGTGTCCCCAACACACCTAATACACTTGTTAGATGTATAGGTGCACTAGTTCGGCGAAGAGATGTTAAATGGCAAGTGATATGGATGGCAAAACAAAGTAATATAAATCTGTAATAAAAAGTGCAGCAAGGAAACAAGTGGTAAACGTGAGCACAAATGGTATTGCAATGGTGGAAACAAGGCCTAGGATTCATACTTTCACTAGTGGCAACTCCCAACAACATTAACATAATCGAATCACATGATATTTCCCATAAAACATGCAAAGGGGACACACTCGGAGGTCATTCCTTCGTGGTCAAGAGAGGACGAGAATTATGTAGGGCTACAAAAGCACACCTCAAAGTTCGTAGTTCCCAATCTAAGGATTTCCCAATGTCACCGCGGCCATCCAAAGAGAGTCCCACAATCACCACAACATATCTAAAGGATAGTCAAAGACAAGCACCAAGAGACTCTCAATCTTCAATCAACACACAAGAGAGGAAATCACTCATGAAAATATTGTTCTAATCCATGTCCAATAGACCGCTGTCACCTTGGTCTCGGGGATTATACTAGATAAAGACAAGTGAGTACATCAATCCAATACATAGAGGAAGGGGAAACATCATGGGATCACCCTAGATTAATATAGCCTATGATCACAACGAAGATCACATCATGGGAGAGAGAATTGACCACATAGCTACTGGTAAGAACCTCAGCCCCGAGGAGGAACTACTCCCGCATCATGGAGGGAGGAAGCAACGTCGATGGAGATGAATCCGGGGTCACTTCCTCGTCCCGGCAGGGTGCCGGCACAGGAATTCTGGTCCCCCGAAGCTTGATGGTGATGGCGGCAGAGATCGGAATCGCGTCTGGAAAAAAGGGGTCCGGAATCAGGGTTTCCTCGACGGACCTTAAATATATGCCAAAGGGGGTCACCAGAGGGGGTCAGGGGTGCCCAGGCGCCCCCCGGCGCGGCCCAGGGGGGGCCGCGTGGGCAGGCCGCCTGGAGCCCCTGTGGGTCCCCCCCGGCTGTACTTTGGCCGCACGGTAGCACCCAGAATGCTGATTTTTATATATTTTTTCTGGATTTTTCTGGGCAGTTCTCGAAACGTGAAAACCTGAAATACAAAAACAGCCGAAAACAGAAACTGGCACTGGGGTGCACTGGATTAGTAAGTTAGTCCAAATATGATCAAAAGTGTATGGAAGTGTATGAATATCATAGCAATATCACCCAAAAGAGGCATGGAGCAAGCAGAAATTATAGATGCATTTTGGACGTATCAATTCCTTTGTGGTAGGGAAAAATCAGCTTTATGCAAAACAGAACTTACAGCCTCCACCAGCCAAATATGCATGTAGTTGTAGGCATTGTTCATCATTACTTTTACAGTGTGTTCTTGCCAGTACATTCAATGTACTGACCTACATGGCTGCAACGTCTCATGTTGCAGGATTTATTCGACGAGTAAGTGTTACGTTAGGGTTGCGCTGTCTACACTCAACTTTGCCATTGGTGTTGATGGGAATCCCCAACCTTGTTGTTACTTCCGCTATATGGATTGAGGTAATAGTATTTACGTTACTTTATACATGTGATTTACCTCTGTTATAAATCCTCGAGTACTGTGTGTGTCAGCATACTGATCCAGGGATGACACTTAAGAACAGAGACTTGATCCATTCGGGTCGGGTCGCTACAGCCATGATTAGATTAAATAATCAAGATTATGCTAGGTAGCATTCCACATAAAAAATTATCTTTTTTATCATTTACCTACTCGAGGACGAGAAGAAATTAAGCCTGGGGATGTTGATACGTCTCCGTCGTATCTGTAATTTTTTATTGTTCCATGCCAATATTATACAACTTTCATATACTTTTGGCAACTTTTTATACTATTTTTGGGACTAACATATTCATCCAGTGCCCAGTGGCAGTTCCTATTTGTTGCATGTTTTTGTTTCACAGAATATCCATATCAAACGGAGTCTAAATGGGATAAAAACTGACGGACATTTTTTTGGAATATTTATGAATTTTGGGAAGAATAATCAACGCGAGAGGATGCCCGAGGGGGACACGAGGCAGGGGCGCGCCCCAGGGGGTCAGGCGCTCCCTGGGCTCTTGTGGCCACCCCGTAATGCGGATGGTGCCCTTCTTTCGCTGCAAGAAATCTAATATCCGGATAAAATTGGTGTCAAAAATTCAGCCCAATCGGAGTTACGGATCTCTGGGAATATAAGAAACGGTGAAAGGCCGGAATCTCGGAGCGCGGAAATAGAGAGAGACGAAGACAGATCCAATATCGGAGGGGCTCACGCCCCTCCCATGCCATGGAGACCAAGGACCAGAGGGAGAACCCTTCTCCCATCTAGGGAAAAGTCCAATGAAGAAGGAGAAGGAGGGGGTCTCTCTCCCCATCGCTTCTGGTGGCGGCGAAACGCCGCCGGGGCCATCATCGCGCGACGGCGATCTGCACCAACACCTGCGTCATCTTCACCAACATCTTCATCACCTTCCCCCATCTATCTACAGCGGTCCACTCTCCCGCAACCCGTTGTACCCTCTACTTTAACATTGTGCTATATGCTTCATATTATTATCCAATGATGTGTTGCCATCCTATGATGTCTGAGTAGATTTTTGTTGTCCTATCGGTAATTGGTGAATTGCTATGATTGGTTTAATATGCTTGTGGTTATGTTGCTGTCCTTTGGTGCCCATCATATGAGCGCGCGTGTGGATCACACCATAGGGTTAGTTGTATGTTGATAGGACTACGTATTGGAGGGCAAGAGTGACAAAAGCTTCAACCTATCATAGAAATTGATGCATACGGGATTGAAGGGGGACCAATATATCTTAATTGCTATGGTTGGGTTTTACCTTAATGAACGTTAGTAGTTGCGGATGCTTGCTAATAGTTCCAATCATAAGTGCATAGAATTCCAAGTCAGGGATGACATGCTAGCAGTGGCCTCTCCCACATAAAACTTGCTATCGGTCTAGTAACGTAGTCAATTGCTTAGGGACAATTTCGCAACTCCTACCACCACTTTTCCACACTCTCTATACTAACTTTATTGCTTCTTTACCTAAACAGCCCATAGTTTTTATTTACGTGCTCTTTATATTCTTGCAAACCTATACCGTTACATCTACAAAGTACTTCTAGTTTTATACTTGTTCTAGGTAAAGCGAACGTCAAGCGTGCGTACAGTTGTATCGGTGGTCGATAGGACTTGAGGGAATATTTGTTCTACCTTTAGCTCCTTATTGGGTTCGACACTCTTACTTATCAAAAGAGGCTACAATTGATCCCCTATACTTGTGGGTTATCAGTAAACACCATAGTGTCTTGAGTGGAGGCTCTGGATTTTGACATCGGAGCTCTCTTGGCAGGGGCCTTCTTGTTTAGGCCAGGCTTGACAACTCTAGGAGATTCTTCCTTGTCTTGGTAGCAGCCTTTGGCATATTGCTTGGAGCGCTTCTGCTGCTCTCATAGTAGCTGCTATTGGAGGGACTAGAGCCCTCACTCAGTTGTGCCTGCTCCTCTGTCATGTTCTGACTGTCACCGCCCTTAGACATCTTTGAGACTGTAAGCAGACCCTGTGAATAGATATAGTTTAGGTAGAGTGGATGAGCATCACAAAGTGCAGAAGTTTTTCAAAACAATTGAGTCAAATGCTTAGTTTTAGGTTTCTACAGAAAGCATTTCGGAGCTACCGATTTGTTAAACTCGGTGACACCGAAGAAACTTTGAGAGTCTAAACTGGTGACATCGGTCAGACTGGGACACAGTTCGGTGACTCCGAGATTGCTAGGGTATCACTGAGAGTTGAACTCGGTCACACCGATTTGTAAGTTTCGGTCAGACCAAACATTACAAGTGTAATGTCCTAAGCCAAATCGGTGAAACCGATTTCCACAACTCCGTCGGTCCGAGATGAGTTCGGCAGAAACCTAACCCTAAAACTTTGAATCAAAACTAATCTATAAGGAGTTTTTTCTGGATAGGATGATCTCATATGTGGCAAGAATCATGGCATTGACTTTGTGCTTAGAATCAGATTGAGGCAAACACAAAGGGTCGAACTCATACCCTAACTCGGTGATGAGTTCGCTACGGCAACAACGGCGGCGAAGATTTCCGTTGACGGAGGCGGAGACCAGCGGCATGAGGTCGCGGGCGACGAGAGGATGATTCGGAGACCTCGAGTCGGCAGAGATGGATAGGCGCGGGCGAAAGTATTCGGAAAACTTTCCAAGTTTCGGCCCGTGGGTATATATATCCAGACTCTGTCTGTGTGACCGAGTGGAACGACTCAGTGGCATCGAGATGCAAAACTGCTAGAAGTTACTACAACTCTGTGAGACTGAATTGTTGTAATCGGTTACACCGAGATTGAAAACCTAGATCAACTTAATGAACTCGGTATGACCGAAAGGAAAGAATTTGTCAGACCGAAATGCACTAAGAGGTCTTGGAAGTTTAAGTCCATGAAAAATCGGAGACTCCAAGTGCTCCTCACTCAGAGTGGTTCGAATCTGACTTGATCAAACTTTGTGATGTAGCATGAATAGAGTTTGAGACAAGAAAATCATAGATAGCTAGAGGGGTTCTTAGGCATTCTTGTCCATCCATTTGGCAAAATAAGAAATCCAAACAATCATAGCAACAAATGGATGTCCTCGAATGAGAAAAATATGCACTCAACATGCTCACACAATAAGATAGCAAATGAAATATGTGGCAAAGCATGCACAACTATTCTAGCATCTATCAAGCAATTGGCGATGACTAGGTCATCTATATATGAGTATATTGACTTAGGAATCAAATGAGAACATTTGATCATAGGTCATACTCATTGTTTAAGCTCAAGTGGGGTTACCACTTTTACATAAAGCATTGTTGTGTTCACACTATTAGAGTTGCTTTAGCTCAGTTTTTAGAGTAAAGCTCCCCCTAGATGTGATATCCCCCCTAAGAGGGATGAACTAACCTTGGATTTTTTCGACGATCACTTCATGTAGGTGTTGAAGATGTAGATTCTCAATGTTGATGTAGATCATTTTGGAGCAATCCATTGGAGTGAGTTGCACTTTCAATAACTACATGGGTTAGTCCCACAAGGAACATACAAAGATATTCATGGACATAGAGTGAATTGCACACGAAATGATTTCCATGAAAGCATTAGGTTACCTTGTCCCTTGTCTTACCAACAAGAGGGTTTGTGACTCCTTGAACTAGTGCAAGATGTGAAAGTTGATTGCACTTGTCCTTGCCAATATGAATAAGAGTGAAGTATGTTGGCGGAGTCACCCTCAAGAACACTCTAGTTCTTCTTCTTCGGGATCCACACCATCTTGATGGGAATCCTTGGAGTTGTAGATGTACTTAATGAAGTAGAACTTGATGTAGTCTTGGGAACCCACTTGACCAAGGCCTTAGGAGCTTCTTCAAATGCATCAATCTCTTCTTGAAGCTTGTCCTTACCCTTTAGCTTGTGGTCTTGTGGTGGAAGATCATCTTGGGCTTGTGTCCCCTTGAAGGAAGTAGGATCGTACTTCTCTTGTTGAGGAACAAACTTTGTCTTGGGGTATTGATCTTCTTACCACTCAACTCCATTAGCATTGATCTTTTGTTCAAAACCAACACCTTGATTCTTCCGATGCCTTCCTTGCTTGCGCACAATTTCCCCGAATTGCTTACTCACGGCAAGGCTCTTATAAACACCTTTCTCGATAATTCCCTTCAATAAGCTATTTTCTTTCTCAAGTGTAACTTGGCTCAGAGAATCGGTAGTGGAATCAAGAGAACTACTAGAAGCAACAACATTAGATTTATCATGATTATTTTTACTACTATAGGAAGAATCTTTCTTGTTCTTATTGCTAGATTTTAGTTGTGGCATGTAGGTACACAAGAGTAATTGCTTGGCAATGTAAGAAGAACTTTTCTTTTTAAGATCATCATTGATTGATTTTAAGAACTCATGTTCTTTCTCTAGATTGAGCTTTTCAAAGTGTAGCTTCTCATGAGTCCTCAAAAGTTCTCGATGATCCTCTAAAGTAGTTTCATGAGCTAACTTAAGAGTGTTTAATTCTTTAGTTAGACGCTCAATCTTCTCCTTATCATTGTCATTCATTTTATCTTGATTAGCATGATTAATAGAAATTTCATCATAGTTTTCATCACTATTGCTACCAACAAGTAAATCATCATCTCCTAGCAAATCATCTTCATCACTATTGTAATCAAGATATTCGGGGTGTGATACCTTAGGGCCTTTAGCCATGAAGCATCTTCCAATTCCTTCATTTGGTGAGTCAAATACGTCGTAGGAGTTGGATGACACAAGAGCAATTCTGGCAACACCTTCATCTTGAGTATCTTTGGAGTCGGAGTAATAGCTTCTTTCAGAGTGGTTATCGGAGTCGGAACCGGATACACATTCACCAACATGAGCTTGATGTCTTCGTCTTGTATAGCTCCTTGATGATTTGTCCTTCCTTTTCGAATCCTTGCGCCTCCGAGAGGGTCTTCATTCATAACGATCATCTCTACTCCTTCTCTCTCTTGGTGGTGAATCTTCTCTTCTACTCCTCCTTTTAGGTGAATCTTCTCTTCTTTTGTGTGGAGTCGTACACTCATTTGAGTAGTGTCCGGGTCTCCCACAATTGTAGCAATTCCGATCACGATTAGAAGATAGTTTGTCATTGTAGGACCTTGATTTGGAGCTTCTCTCTTTGGTTCTATTCTTGTAGAATTTGTTGAAGTTCTTCACCATTAAGTTCAATTCTTCATTGAAGACTTGTTTCTCACTTGATGATGTAGGAGCATCACATGAAGCTTTGTAAGCACCACTAGACTTGTTTTGAAGCTCTTCTTTATCCTTAAGTGACATCTCATGAGCAACAATTCTACTAATGACTTCCGTTGGCTTGAGATCTTTGTAATTGGGCATCATTTGGATCAATGTGCACTCGGTGTCATATTTTCCATCCAAGGCTCTTAGGATTTTCTTGATGATGAATCTATCAGTCATTTATTTGCTTCCTAAGCTGGAAATCTCATTTGTGATGAGAGCAAGCCTAGAGTACATTTCAGCGACACCTTCACCATCCTTCATTTTGAACTTATCAAGTTGACATTGAAGCACATACAACTTGGATTCCTTGACGGAGTCGGTACCTTCGTGCATATCAATCAAAGTATCCCAAATTTCCTTTGCATTCTCAAGACGGCTGATTTTGTTGAATTCTTCGGGACACAATCCATTGAAGAGGATATCGCAGGCTTGAGCATTGTATTGCAACATCTTCAATTCTTCATCGGAGGCTTCAAGATTTGGTTCCTTTCCATTGAAGAATTCACCTTGCAAACCAATACACACAATAGCCCAAACGGCGGGGTTATGTCCAAGAATATGCATTTTCATCTTATGCTTCCAACTAGCAAAATTTGTACCATCAAAGTAAGGACCTCTATGGTAGTAACTTCCCTCGCTATACACCATACTCTCCTAGGTTGTGAAACCAAGGCTAAACCAAAGCTATGGAAATCAAGGAAAATGGAGACCAAAGTTCTGATACCACTTGTAGAATCGGAAGTATGTCTAGAGGGGGGTGATTATACTACTTGACCAAATAAAAACTAAGCCTTTTCCCAATTTTATGTTTTGACAGTTTTTAGCAATTTAGCACAAGTCAAGCAACCTTCCTACACATGCAATTCTAGAGTTGTGGCAGCAGAAAGTAAATCATTGCATATGAAGGTAAAGTTAGGGGTTGGAGAGTGCAAACGCAATAGGAGACACGGATGTTTTTGGCGTGGTTCCGATAGGTGGTGCTATCGTACATCCACGTTGATGGAGACTTCAACCCACGAAGGGTAACGGTTGCGCGAGTCCACAGAGGGCTCCACCCACAAAGGGTCCACGAAGAAGCAACCTTGTCTATACCACCATGGCCATCGCCCATGAAGGACTTGCCTCACTAGGGTAGATCTTCACTAAGTAGGCGATCTCCTTGCCCTAACAAACTGCTTGGTTCAACTCCACAATCTTGTCGGAGGCTCCCAAGTGACACCTAACCAATCTAGGAGACACCACTCTCCAAAAGGTAATAAATAGTGTGTTGATGATGAACTCCTTGCTCTTGTGCTTCAAGTGATAGTCTCCCCAACACTCAAATCTCTCTCACAGATTTGGATATGGTGGAAAGAATATTTGAGTGGAAGGAAACTTGGGGAAGGCTAGAGATCAAGATTCATATGGTAGGATTGGAATATCTTGGTCTCAACACATGAGTAGGTGGTTCTCTCTCAGAAAATTAATAGTGGATGTGTAGGCACATTCTAATGGCTCTCTCACTGATGGTGAAGGGGTAGAGGGGTATATATAGCCTCCACAAAAGATATAGCCATTACACACATTTGACTAGACTCGGCCAGACCGAATAGAGGAACTCGGTCAAACCGAAGCAGTTCAAAATGTGAACGTTAGACATTTCGGTGGGACCGGCAGTATCAACTTGGTGAGACCGATGCGTTAGGGTTAGGGCAAAACCTCAACTCGGTTTGACCGATTACACAAACTCGGTGAGACTGATTCTGGTAATAGGCTAACAGAGACTTGGCCAGGCAAACTCGGTGGGACCGATTCGCTCATCTCGGTGAGACCGAAACATTATGAAGAGGTAACAGAGAGTTTGCAATGCTAACTCGGTGGGACCGATTCGCTCATCTCGGTTAGACCAAAACTTTACGAAGAGGAAACAGAGAGTTTGCATCCCATCTTAGTGAGACCGAGATCCCTATCAGTGAGACTGAACTGATTAGGGTTTTTGCAGTGGCTAGGTCATGTGAAGTCGGTGGCGCCGGGTAGATCAAATCGGTGGAGCTGAGTTTGACTTTTAGGTTTAGGACATATGTGGAAATGAGAAAGTGGTTGAGGGATTTGTAGCATATTACTAAGCACTTGAGCAAGTAGACCATTAAGCAACACCTCATCCCTTTTTAAATAGTATTGGCTTTTCCTATGGACTCAATCTAATCTTGGATCACTAAAATGAAAATGTAGAGTCTTGAGCTTTTGCCAATCTTTGTCCTTAGATTTTTTAGGGTTCCACATTTCTAATCCATGCCATGCCAACCATTGAACTTCCTGAAATATTTATCTTGAAAGGATATTAGTTCAATGAGCTATATGTTGTTATTAATTACCAAAAAACCACCCGGGGAATAGTTGCACTTTCACTATACCATGTCAATGCTTTCCCCTGAAAGATAAAGGGAAAACCTTCTTCTTAACTTCATCTCTGGATAACCTGCAAGCTTAAATAATCCACAAACTTCATCTACATAGATTAGATGCATATCAGGATGTGGTGTTCCATCTCCTACATAAGGATTACTTAGCAGTTTCTGTATCATACCCGAAGGAATCTCATAACCAATATTTTCAGTAGGTGCAGTAGGTTGAGGGGAAAGTCTTTGTGCTTCCGGTCGAGGTGAATATACCCCGAATAAGCCATCAAAAGATTGTTTTCCATAGTGACAAGTAATTGTAAATTTCAGCACGTAATATAAATTTTTCGTTACCAAATTCCGCTTATCAAAGGCACTTCACTACCTGGAAATGGCACCAGAAAAGAGTCTTGATGACCCAAAAGTATAGGGTATCAATCGTAGTCCTTTCGATAAGTAAGAGTGTCGAACCCAACGAGGACTAGAAGGAAATGACAAGCAGTTTCCAGCAAGGTAATTTCTACAAGCACTGAAATTATGGTAACAAGTTGTTTGATAGCAAGATAACTTGTAACAAGTGACAAGTAGCAATAGTAACAATAGGTGCAGCAAGATAACCGAATCCTTTTGTGGCAAAGGACAGGCCGAAACGGTTTATTATAATAGACAAAGCGTTCTTGAGGACACATGAGAATTTCATCTAGTCACTTTCATCATGCTGGTTTGATTCGTGTTCGCTACTTTGATAATTTGATATGTGGGTGGACCGGTGCTTGGTTTTTGTTATTACTTGAACAAGCCTCCCGCTTATGATTAACCCCCTTCGCAAGCATTTGCAACTATGAAAGAAGAATTAAGATCGAATTTAACCATAGCATTAAGTGTATGCATTCAAATCAGCCCCTTGCGAAGTAGCGCATAAACTAGGTTTAAGCTTCTGGCACTCTAGCAACCCATCATATAATAACTAATCCACAATGCATTCCCTTAGGCCCAAAGATGGTGAAGTGTCATGTAGTCGACGTTCACATGACAACACTAAGGGAATCACAACATACGCATCATCAAAATATCAAACAAATATTAAATTCACATGATTACTTATGACAAGACTTCTCCCATGTCCTCAAGAACAAAAGTAAATACTCACAAAGCATATTCATGTTCAAGATCAGAGGAGTATTAAATAGCATAATGGATCTGAACATATTATCTTCCACCAAATAAACCAACTAGAATCAACTACAAGATGCAATCAACACTACTAGCAACCCACAGGTACCAATATGAGGTTTTGATACAAAGATTGAATACAAGAGCTGAACTAGGGTTTGAGATGAGATGGTGCTGGTGAAGATGTTGATGGATATTGATCCTCCCACTATGAGAGGGTTGTTGGTGATGACAATGGCTTTGATTTCCCCCTCCTGAAGCGAAGTATCCCCGACGGAATCTCTCCGCCGGAGAGCAAAAGTACTACTGCCCAAGTTCCGCCTCGAGACGACGGTGCTCCATCCTGAAAGTCCTCTCCTTATTTTTTTCTAGGACAAACGTCAATATATACCAGAAGATGGTCACCGGAAATGGGCCAGGGGGGCCACTACCCACCAGGGCGCGCATGGGGGCGTGGGCGCGCCCTGGTGTCTTATGGGCACCTGGGTGGCCTCCTCCAGTAATTCTTTTATCCAGTATTTTTATTTAATCTAAATAATTCCCCATAAAATTTCAGCCCATTTGGAGATGTGCAGAATAGGTATCCCTAACGTTGCTTTTTCGGGTCCAGAATTCCAGTTACCGGTATTCACCCTCTTCGTGTAAACCTTGAAAATTATGAGAGAAAACACATTATAATTACTCCCCAAAGTGTTATAATAGACAAAAACACTAAAAATAATAGTAAGAAAACATGATGCAAAATGGAAGTATCATAGCATTTAGGGTCGATTGCGCCATTACTGATTGCATCATGGATGTCATTTAGGTTGTGGATGAACGGACAAAGCTTCTAGTTCAGACAGTAGCGCTGATAGTTGTGGTTCAGGCCTGAATCTTGTTGGACCATAAGAGAGTTGTTCTTCAGAATGACAAACCTCTCATTCGATATGGTCCGATGTTAATTCAGGATCAGAGAGGATAGCGAATCTGAACTAGATCTACAACTGCAATGACATAGAGGCTAGGTGGATGCTTCGAATGAAAAGAGCAAAAAAATTCCGGCTTGTGCAGACGTTCAGGAGTAGGGGGGCTGCAAGAATATAGCATCCACACCTCTGTGGAAGAGCGAGTAGTCATGTTCCTCCATGTTGTTGGTCATAACCAGAGATTCAGGGTTGTACACAACACCTTTAGGAGATCAATGGAGACCATCTCCAGGTACTTCAAGCAAGTGTTGTATGCTATTGGGGAGCTCAGAGGAGAGATGATCAGGTCACCAACTAGCTAGACTCCTACAAAGATTTGCACTATCCCAAGATGGTATCCATACTTCAAGGTGAGCACTAACAGTATGTAGTTCATGCCTTGATATGTTGTTATTGGTTGTAGCCATAACAGTATCTTGTAATGTCATTCCAGGATTGCATTGGAGCAATAGATGGTACTCATGCCATTGCCAGAGTGTCGAGGTCACAAGATGCAGCATATATATAGAGGGAGGAAGCACTACACAATCCAGAATGTGCTTGCTACTGTTGACTTTAATATGAAGTTCACATATATGTTGGCTGGCTCGGAAGGATCAACACATGATGCTAACATTCTCAGTGACAACATGACTCGTCATGATGGCATCAACATCCCCGATGGCAAGTTCTACCTAGGAGATGATGTCTATGCATGTCGGCCATGTGTTATTCCACCCTTCAGGAAAACCAAGTACCATCTGAACGAGTTCTCTGGTAGGAACCATCCCGGGACTCCTCGGAACTGTTCAATCTTAGACACACCAGTCTTAGAGTAATGGTTGCGAGGGCGTTTGGAGATCTGAAGAATAGGTTTAAGATCCTATATCAGAAGCCATTCCACCCTTACCCTACCCAGGTCAAGCTTATTCTTGCATGTTGCATCATTCACAACTAGATCCTGCAATGGGGAATTGATGAACTTGTGTCGGATCAGGAAGATGTGATTCCTGATGAGGTGATCAGCTCCGACCATGATGTGGAGGCGTTCGACAATGAGGCATGGAAGGACGAAAGGTTGGGGTGGGCTCAGGCAATGTGGCATAATAGAGGTCAGACAAGGATCTGAAGCAGAAGAACAACAAGAAGAAGAAGAGGAAGATGAACATGATGAACTTTCACCTAGTTAGCACAGTAGGACTTTCCTCTATTGAGCCATATTGGCTCTAAAATCTTAATAACTTGTATTGTCATTTGTTAGTAGTTAGGACAAACTGTTATTTGTTTTCTAGTTAGTACAAGACAATGTTCAATGTATGTGCTGTAAGGTCACCACTAGTGACAATTGGTGATCGCATCTTTAACCACTAGTGGAAAAAGGCCCATTTATCCTGGTTCAAGAAGCCCATTTCTCCCGGTTCTGGAACTGGGACTAAAGTGTCGGGACTAAAGCCCCAAACCTTTAGTCCCGGTTCACCCACGAACCGGGACAGATGGGGCTCCACGTGGCCGATGCGGCTTGCCCAGGCGGAGGGCCTTTTGTCCCAGTTGGTAGCACCAACCGGGACCAATGCTCATCCACGCGTCAGCAGTTCAGTGGCTGGAGTTTTTTAAAGGGGGGGG
>LR738715.1:645107627-645137066 GCA_902687465.1 Secale cereale
GGGTTTCATATGTTGTGTTAGCTAGCTAATAGAGATAAGTGTCCTCTCTTATCTCTGTGCTTGGTCGACGCTACGTACTATATGTATAGAAAGGACTCGACACACTAGCTAAGAAAATGAAGGAAACCATTAAGTACACAAGATCGTCATGAACATATACAGAGAGAAGTGTGATCGACCAATCTTTTTCCGAGAGATTGGTCGAACGACAAGTTTTCGTATATCTATCCAACGCTATTGGCTACATATATACAATATAAGATCTCTTACAATTCCCTAACATCTAATGTCAAATTCCACATGGTATTCTCCGGCTTTATTTATGACGTGGTCAAGAAAGAATCCCGCCAATTCCTCTTGAATTGCTCGTATGCGATCTTGTGGTAGGAGTTCATCCCACATCTTCCACGTCTAATTTGAAGAAGGGGGTCAATACATATATATGAATGAAACTCAACACAAATTATGGTAATAAAATAAAATTGTGAATATTATTGCTTACGCACTTCATAATCTTTTTTAGAGTAGCCCCGCTTAGAGGTCGTCGTGTTATGGATGTACTCGCAAATGTAGTATCCACAAAAATTATTCCCGGCGTCCTGCCACAACCATAGAGGTCAATCAAACTAATAATCAAGCATTATAAATGGTATTGATGAAACTATAGCTAGAATCAATGGGAGATGTGCGGAACTAGCTAGTAGTACTTACTCTCGGGTATGTAAATCGCAGCTCCTTCGGCAGTCCCGGAGCTTGTGCGGTGAAATCTTTCCAAACCCTGTGAGACAAAAAAAATTACTTGATGTCTGGAAATGAACAAAGTTGCCGATATTGTGCAATAATTATCGATTGCACTTACTTCTGGAGCATTGCAGTCATGTTCGCATAGTCCTGGGGATCTTTTCGCCTCGAGTCTAAGATGGTTACTAGTCCCCGCTCAAGCTTAATCTCTAGGAGAATATAGTGGAAGCTGCACATGCATGCATGATATGTCTCCAACGTATCTATAATTTTTGATTGTTCCATGGTATTATATTATCTGTTTTGGATGTTTAATGGGCTTTATTATATACTTTTATATTATTATTGGGACTAACCTATTAACCCAAGGCCGATGCAAATTGTTGTTTTTACCAATTTTAGTGTTTCGCGGAAAAGGAATATCAAACGGAGTCCAAATGGAATGAAACCTTCGGGGGGATCATTTTTGGAAAAAAAGCAACCCAGAAGACTTGGAGTACACGCCAGGGAAGCCAAAGGGTGGCCACGAGGCAGGGGGCGTGCCCAGGGGGGTAGGCACGCCCCCACCCTCATGGGCCCCCCGTAGCTCCACCGACACTCTCCTTCCTCCTATATATATCCATGTACCCTGAAAACATCCAAGAGCACCACTAAACCCTAATTCCACACCCGCAACCTTCTGTACCCATGAGATCCCATCTTGGGGCCTGTTCTGGAGCTCCACCGGAGGGTGAATCGATCATTGAGGGCTTCTACATCAACACCATAGCCTCTCCGATGAGTTGTGAGTAGTTTACCACAGACCTTCGGGTCCATAGTTATTAGCTAGATGCCTCCTTCTCTCTCTTTGGAGCTCAATACAAAGTTCTCCTCGATCTTCTTGGAGATCTATTTGATGTAATTCTTTTTGCGGTGTGTTTGTCGAGATCCGATGAATTGTGGGTTTATGATCAAGATTATCTATGAACAATATTTGATTCTTCTCTGAAATCTTTTATGCATGATTTAAATATCTTTGCAAGTCTCTTCGAATTATCAGTTTGGTTTGGCCTACTGGATTGATCTTTCTTGCAATGGGAGAAGTGCTTAGTTTTGGGTCCAATCTTGCGGTGTCCTTTCCCAGTAACAGCAGAGGCAGCAAGGCACGTATTGTATTGTTGCCATCGAGGATAAAAAGATGGGGTTTATATCATATTGCATGAGTTTATCCATCTACATCATGTCATCTTGCTTAAAGCGTTACTCTGTTCTTATGAACTTAATACTCTAGATGCATGCTGGATAGCGGTCGATGTGTGGAGTAATATTAGTAGATGCAGAATCGTTTCGGTCTACTTGTCACGGACGTGATGCCTATATACAATGATCATGCCTAGATATTCTCATAACTATGTGCTTTTCTATCAATTGCTCGATAGTAATTTGTTCACCCACCGTAGAAATCTACTATCTTGAAAGAAGCCACTAGTGAAACCTATGCCCCCTGGGTCTATCTTCTATCATATCAATCTTCCATCAACTATTTATCTTTACTTTACTTTTATTTTGCAATCTTTACTTTCAATCTATAAAACAAAATACTAAAAATAATTATCTTATTATCTCTATTAGATCTCACTTTTGCAAGTGGCCGAGAAGGGATTGGCAACCCCTTTATCGCGTTGGTTGCAAGGTTCTTATTTGTTTGTGTAGGTACGAGGGACTCGCGTGTAGTCTCCTACTGGATTGATACCTTGGTTCTCAAAAACTGAGGGAAATACTTATGCTATTGTGTTGCATCACCCTTTCATCTTCAAGGGAAAAACAACGCAAGCTCAAGAGGTAGCAAAAGAATTTCTTGCGTCGTTGCCGGGGAGATCTACGCAAAAGTCATATACCAAGTACCCATCACAAACTCTTATCCCTTGCATTACATTATTTGCCATTTTCCTCTCGTTTTCCTCTCCCCCACTTCACCTTTGCCGTTTTATTCGCCCTTTTTCTGTTCGCCTCTTTTCACTTGCTTCTTGTTTGCTTGTGTGTTGGATTGGTTGTTCGTCACAATGGCTCTACCGATTAGTGTTGATCCTCACCTTAGAAGGTTGGAAGAAATTGAAAATAATGTTAGAAGTTTTATGTCTTTGCAATTTGAGCATAATAATTTCTTCAGAAACGAGCTTAAAAAACTAGAAAAGTTTTATGGAGTACATGAATAAAGAGCTTGATGATATGTCTAAAGAATTTTATGGTTCGAAATCTCAGTTTGCTCATCTTGAGAGCTTAATAGCCCAAATCTCGGATAAGCAAGCCACCTTAGTTAATAATATGGCCGCTAAACCAGAAGATCGAGATAATAAAGATGAAGATCTAAAAGTAATTGGTGTGTCTCCTATTAAATCCTTGTTTTCTAATATGAATCTTGATAAAGATGGGACTGGAGACGAGTCAACTTTAGTTAAAAGGCGTCCCAATGATTCGGAGTTTTTAGATGTTGATGCTAAAACTGTTAAAAGTGGGATTTAAGAGGTCAAAACTTTACATAGCAATGAACCCACTATTTTGGATTTCAAGGGATTTAATTATGATAATTGCTCTTTGATAGATTGTATTTCCTTGTTGCAATCCGTGCTAAATTCTCCTCGTGCTTATAGTCAAAATAAAGCTTTTACCAAACACATAGTTGATGCTTTAATGCAATCTTATGAAGAAAAACTTGAATTAGAAGTTTCTATCCCTAGAAAACTTTATGATGAGTGGGAACCTACTATTAAAATTAAGATTAAAGATCATGAATGCTATGATTTGTGTGATTTGGGTGCTAGTGTTTCCACAATTCCAAAAACTTTGTGTGATATGTTAGGTTTCCATGAACTTGATGATTGTTCTTTAAATTTGCATCTGGCGGATTCTACCATTAAGAAATCTATGGGAAGGATTAATGATGTTCTTATTGTTGCAAATAGGAATTATGTGCCCGTAGATTTCGTCGTTCTTGATATAGATTGCAATCCAACATGTCCTATTATTCTTGGTAGACCTTTCCTTAGAACGATTGGTGCAATTATTGATATGAAGGAAGGAAATATTAGATTCCCATTTCCGTTAAGGAAAGGCATGGAATACTTTCCTAGAAACAAAATCAAATTACCTTATGAATCAATTATGAAGCCACTTATGGATTCCATACCAAAGATGGAAATACCTAGATCCATTCTTGTATCATGCCTAGCTAGGGGCATTAAACGATAGCGCTTGTTGGGAGGCAACCCAATTTTATTTTCTTTGCTTTTACTTCTTTTTAGTAATAAATATTTCATCTAGCTTCTGGTTAGATGTGGTTTTGTGTTTTAATTAGTGTTTGTTCCAAGTAGAACCTTTGGGAAGACTTGGGTGAAGTTTTTGCGATCTTGCTGTAAAAAAAAGAAACTTTTGCGCTCACGACATTTGCTGCCATTTTTTAATGGAAAGTGCTTTTAAGTTGATTCTTTTTGCATATGATTAATAGACAAATTCCTCACGTCCACCAATTTATTTTAAAAAAATAGAGTTGCAAAAGTATTAGAAAGTTACAGATTGCTACAGATTGTTCTGTTTTTGACAGATTCTGTTTTTCGTGTGTTGTTTGCTTATTTTGATGAATCTATGAGTAGTATCGGGGGGTATGAATCATAGAGAAGTTGGAAAACAGTAGGTTTAACACCAATATAAATAAAGAATGAGTTCATTACAGTACCTTAAATTTGTGGTTTGTTTTCTTATACTAACGAAGCTCACGAGATTTTTGCTAAGTTTTGTGTTGTGAAGTTTTCAAGTTTTTGGGTAAGGACTTGATGGACTATGGAACAAAGAGTGGCAAGAGCCTAAGCTTGGGGATGCCCAAGGCACCCCAAGGTAAAATTCAAGGACAACCAAAAGCCTAAGCTTGGGGATGCCCCGGGAAGGCATCCCCTCTTTCGTATTCGTCTATCGGTAACTTTACTTGAGACTATATTTTTATTCACCACATGATATGTGTTTTGCTTGGAGCGTCATGTATGATTTGAGTCTTTTCTTTTTAGTTCGCCAGAATCATCCTTGATGTACACACCTTTTGACAGAGATACACATGAATCGGAATTTATTAGAATACTCCATGTGTTTCACTTATATCTTTTGAGCTAGATAGTTTTGCTCTAGTGCTTCACTTATATATTTTTAGAGACGGTGGTGGTTTTATAGAAATTATTTATCTCTCATGCTTCACTTATATTATTTTGAGTGTCTTTTAGAACAGCATGGTAGTTTGCTTTGGTTATAAAATTAGTCCTAATATGATAGGCATCCAAGATGTGTATAATAAAAACTTTCATATAAAGTGCATTGAATATTATGAGAAGTTTGATACTTGATGATTGTTTTGAGATATGAGGATTGTGATATTAGAGTCATGCTAGTAGAGTAGCTGTAAATTTGAGAAATACTTTTGTTGAGGTTTGCAAGTCCCGTAGCATGCACGTATGGTAACCGTTGTGTGACAAATTTGAAGCATGAGGTATTTCATAGATTGTCATCCTTTGTGTGGAGGTCGGGATCGCGCGATGGTTAACTCCTACCAAACCTTCCCCTAGGAGCATGCGTGTAGTACTTTGTTTTGATGACTTTTAGATTTTTGCAATAAGTATGTGAGTTCTTTATGACTAATGTTGAGTCCATGGATTATACGCACTCTCACCCTTCCACCATTGCTAGCCTCTCTTGTACCGCACAACTTTCGCAGGTACCATACACCCACCATATACCTTCCTAAAAACAGCCACCATACCTACCTATTATGGCATTTCCATAGCCATTCCGAGATATATTGCCATGCAACTTTCCACTGTTCTGTTTACTATGACACACTTCATCATTGTCATATTGCCATGCATGATCATGTAGTTGACATCGTATTTGTGGCAAGGCCACCATGCATAATTTTTCATACATGTCACTCTTGATTCATTGCACATCCCGATACAACGCCGGAGGCATTCATATAGAGTCATATTTTGTTCTAGTATCGAGTTGTAATCTAGGAGTTGTGAATAAATAGAAGTGTGATGATCATCATTATTAGAGCATTGTCCCAAAAAAAGGGAAAGGCCAAAGAAAAAAAGGCCCAAAAAGAAAAAGTAAAGGAGAAAAAAAGAAAAGGAAAAAAGGGACAATGCTACTATCTTTTTCCACACTTGTGCTTCAAAGTAGCACCATGATCTTCATGATAGAGAGTCTCTTGTATTGTCACTTTCATATACTAGTGGGAATTTTTCATTATAGAACTTGGCTTGTATATTCCAACGATGGGCTTCCTCAAATGCCCTAGGTCTTCGTGAGCAAGCAAGTTGGATGCACACGCACTTAGTTTCTTTTGTTGAGCTTTCATACATGTATAGCTCTAGTGCATCCGTTGCATGGCAATCCCTACTCACTCACATTGATATCTATTGATGGGCATCTCCATAGCCCATTGATATGCCTAGTTGATATAAGACCATCTTCCTCTTGTTCCTTCTCCACAACCACCACTCTATTCCACCTATAGTGCTATATCCATGGCTCACGCTCATGTATTGCATGAAAGTTGAAAAGGTTTGAAAAAATTTAAGTATGAAACAATTGCTTGGCTGAAACCGGGGTTGTGCATGATTTGAGTATTTTGTGTGACAAAGATGGAACATAGCCAAACTATATGATTTTGTACGGATGAACTTTCTTTGGCCATGTTATTTTGAGAAGACATAATTGCTTTGTTAGTATGCTTGAAGTATTATTATTCTTATGTCAATATTAAACTTTTGTCTTCAATCTTTTGGATCTGAACATTCATGCCACAATAAAGAAAAATACATTGAGAATTATGTTGGGTAGCATTTCACATCAAAAAATCTGTTTTTATCATTTACCTACTTGAGGACGAGCAGGAATTAAGCTTGGGGATGCTTGATACGTCTCCAACGTATCTATACTTTTTTATTGTTCCATGCTATTATATTATCTACTTTGGATGTTTAATGGGCTATATTATATACTTTTATATTATTTTTGGGACTAACCTATTAACCCAAGGCCCAGTGCAAATTGTTGTTTTTTGCCTATTTTAGTGTTTCACAGAAAAGGAATATCAAACGAGTCCAAATGGAATGAAACCTTCGGGAGTATCGTTTTAGGAACAAAAGCAACCTAGAAGACTTGGAGTACACGCGAGGGAAGCCACGGGGTGGCCACGAGGCAGGGGTGCGCCCCCCCACCCTCGTGGGCCTCATAGCTCCACCTACATGCTCCTTCCTCCTATATATATCCATGTACCCTGGAAATATCTGAGAGCACCACGAAACCCTAATTCCACCGCCGCAACCTTCTATACCTGTGAGATCCCATCTTGGGGCCTGTTCCGGAGCTCCACCAGAGGGGGAATCGATCATGGAAGGCTTCTACATCAACACCATAGCCTCTCTGATGAGTTGTGAGTAGTTTACCACAGACCTTCGGGTCCATAGTTATTAGCTAGATGCCTTTTTCTCTCTCTTTGGATCTCAATACAAAGTTCTCCTCGATCTTCTTGGAGATCTATTTGATGTAATGCTTTTTGCAGTGTGTTTGTCGAGATCCGATGAATTGTGGGTTTATGATCAAGATTATCTCCGAACAATATTTGATTCTTCTCTGAAATGTTTTATGCGTTATTTAAATATCTTTGCAAGTCTCTTCGAATTATCAGTTTGGTTTGGCCTACTACATTGATATTTCTTGCAATGGGAGAAGTGCTTAGCTTTGGGTTTAATCTTGCGGTGTCATTTCCCAGTGGCAGCAGGGGCAGCAAGGCACGTATTGTATTGTTGCCATTGCGGATAAAAACATGGGGTTTATATCATATTGCATGAGTTTATCCCTCTACATCATGTCATCTTGCTTAAAGTGTTACTCTGTTCTTATGAACTTAATAATCTAGATGCATGCTGGATAGCGGTCGATGTGTGGAGTAATAGTAGTAGATGCAGAAACGTTTCGATCTACTTGTCACGGACGTGATGCCTATATACAATGATCATGCCTAGATATTCTCATAATTATGCGCTTTTCTATCAATTGCTCGACAGTAATTTGTTCACCCACCGTAGAAATCTGCTATCTTGAAAGAAGCCACTAGTGAAACCTATGCCCCCCGGGTCTATCTTCTATCATATCAATCTTCCATCAACTATTTACCTTTACTTTACTTTTATTTTGCAATCTTTACTTTCAATCTGTAAAACAAAATACCAAAAATATTTATCTTATTATCTCTATCAGATCTCACTTTTGCAAGTGGCCGAGAAGGGATTGACAACCTCTTTATCGTGTTGGTTGCATGGTTCTTATTTGTTTGTGTAGGTACGAGGGACTCGCGTGTAGTCTCCTACTGGATTGATACCTTGGTTCTCAAAAACTGAGGAAAATACTTATGCTACTGTGCTGCATCACCCTTTCCTCTTCAAGGAAAAAACAACGCAAGCTCAAGAGGTAGCAATGCATAACTCATCAATTACATTACTATAACCTCAAGTAATAAGGGAAACCAAATATGTACAAGACAGTAACACTCACTTGAAGTTGTAAGGAAAGAGTATTGTATCTTTGTTTTGATTTTTGAGAAACGATTGTTGCAAGTTTTGTTCGGTTTCTTTGGGATTAAATTTAACCATCCATTCATCTATGAGATTTTTATTAATGAACCCAATGTCCCAGATTTGTGCTTTTCTGCATTCGACGATCTTCAATCTGCATATATAGTGAGGATACTTATATATACATGCAATGAAAGAGCTGATCTATGTATACATACTTAATTACGAAAGTAGTACTTACAGACAGTAGCAAGTGACCATTATTTTATCGAGGGCCTTTTGATTGAAAAACTCAAAGAACTCCTCAAATGGAACAGACAACGTATCAATTCCAACGAGGTCGTGTTCATCTTTAACTCTCAGCATCAAAGTATCCTTGCCAGAATTTTTGCAGACTTCCATGCACCAGTCTTGGAATTTACGCATCATCGTTGTTAGAGGAGGATCACCAGGTTTGACAAGAGGCTTCCCGTACCGGTATTTGTGTTCGTCCACCTCTAACATATCAAACACTACATCATCGCCCAGGTAATCTCCAAGATTGGTACCGGGCGCCATCCTCGGATGATTAGCGATGATGTCGCTAGGCACCTTGAGCGGGGGGCACGATTAGTTTGCTTGTTCCCCGAGCTGGGGAATTTTTTTCCCACTTCTTCATTCTGCTAACCTTCGATCACTGCAAGTACATCCCGACTGCTCCGCTTCCAGATATGTTTTTTCAATAATGCGGTCATAGTTGGTTTGCGGCGGACACGGTAGTGGTCGCTTCAGCACATCGAAATTGCGCTTTGATTTAACCGGATCTGTATTCTCCTCCGGAGGTGGATGTTTCTTAGCTCTTTGCATTTCAAAGAAGTCCTTCACTTGTGCTTGACAGATCTTTTGTTTTTCCTCCTCGCTCATCTCGTATGGTAACTTCTCTAGAGGCTTGAGAGAAGGAGTCAATCTGTATTGCCTCCCGCCTCTAGTTGTACTGCTAGACACCGGAGCAGCGACGCCTCTCTTCCCTTGCTGCTGACGAGTAGTAGAAGGAGCCGGAGTGCTCCAGTGCGCCGGAGCAGCCAGAGCGGCTGCTCCTGTCTTCCGTCGTTGCTGACGAGGCGGAGGAGGAGGCGGGCTGCTCGGACGCGCCGGAGCAGGAGGAGAAGGAGGTGGAGTGCCGCCCTCATGCATCGGAGCAGCCGGAGAAGGAGGCAGAGTGCCCTGATCACTCGCCGGAGGAGGAGGAGGAGGAGGAAGAGGCGGAGTGGCCTCACTCGCCGGAGGAGGAGGAGGAGGCGGAGGCGTCCAGTTCGGAAGCTTGATGAGCTCCTTCCGCCATAGACATGGAGTCAACAGAGCAAGACCCAGCTGAGTATGCCCTTCACCTGTAGGGTGGTCAAGCTCGAGCTCCTCAAATCCCTCTATTACTTCATCCACCATCACAACAGCAAAGCCTTGTGGAATCGGATGGCAATGAAAAGTAGCGTCGGGTCGAGGAGGTGCAACAGAGCCGACAACCGCCTTGACTTTGAATTGCTGCCATTGCGTCATAAGCTGGCAATGTTGAGCCTCCGTGATAGCATCCATAGGGTAGCTAGTGTTGGGGAACGTAGTATTTTAAAAAATTTCCTACGATCACGCAAGATCTATCTACCAGATGCATAGCAACGAGAGGGGAGAGTGAGTCTACGTACCCTCGTAGACCGAAAGCGGAAGCGTTAGAACAACGCGGTTGATGTAGTCGTACGTCTTCACGGCCCGACCGATCAAGCACCGAAACTACGGCACCTCCGAGTTCTAGCACACGTTCAGCTTGATGACGTCCCTCGAACTCCGATCCACCCGAGTGTCGAGGGAGAGTTCCGTCAGCACGACGGCGTGGTGACGATCTTGATGTTCTACCATCGCAGGGCTTCGCCTAAGCATCGCTACAATATTTATCGAGGAGAACTATGGTGGAGGGGGGCACCGCACACGGCTAAGAGATCAAGAGATCAATTGTTGTGTATAGAGGTGCCCCCCTGGCCCCGTATATAAAGGAGGGAGGGAGAGGCCGGCCCTAGAGGGGGCGCACCAAGTGTGGGGAGTCCTACTAGGACTCCCAAGTCCTAGTAGGATTCCCCTTTCCTTTCCGGAGTAGGAGAGAAGGAAAGAGGGGGAGAGGGAGAAGGAAAAGGGGGTTGCACCCCTTGTCCAATTCGGACCAGAAGGGGGGTGCACGCCTCCTTCCTTTTGGCCTCTCTCCTCTATTCCCGTAACTCTCCGGTACTCCGAAAATACCCGAATCACTCGGAACCTTTCCGATGTCCGAATATAGTCGTCCAATATATCAATTTTTACGTCTCGACAATTTTGAGACTCCTCGTCATGTCCCCGATCTCATCCGGGACTCCGAACTCCTTTGGTACACCAAAACTCATAAACTCATAATAAAACTATCATCGAAACCTTAAGCGTGCGGACCCTACGGGTTCGAGAACTATGTAGACATGACCGAGACACGTCTCCGGTCAATAACCAATAGCGGAACCTGGATGCTCATATTGGCTCCCACATATTCTACGAAGATCTTTATCGGTCAAACTGCATAACAACATACATTGTTCCCTTTGTCATCGGTATGTTACATGCCCGAGATTCGATCGTCGGTATCTCAATACCTAGTTCAATCTCGTTACCAACAAGTCTCTTTACTCGTTCCGTAATACATCATCCCGCAACTAACTCATTAGCTGCAATGCTTGCAAGGCTTATAGTGATGTGCATTACCGAGTGGGCCCAGAGATACCTCTCCGACAATCGGAGTGACAAATCCTAATCTCGAAATACGCCAACCCAACAAGTACCTTCGGAGACACCTGTAGAGTACCTTTATAATCACCCAGTTACGTTGTGACGTTTGGTAGCACACAAAGTGTTCCTCCGGTATTCGGGAGTTGCATAATCTCATAGTCATAGGAACATGTATAAGTCATGAAGAAAGCAATAGCAGTAAAACTTAAACGATCATAGTGCTAAGCTAACGGATGGGTCTTGTCCGTCAGATCATTCTCCTAATGATGTGATCCCGTTGATCAAATGACAACTCATGTCTATGGCTAGGAAACATAACCATCTTTGATCAATGAGCTAGTCTAGTAGAGGCATACTAGGGACACTCTGTTTTGTCTATGTATTCACACATGTATTAAGTTTCCGGTTAATACAATTCTAGCATCAATAATAAACATTTATCATGATATAAGGAAATAAATAATAACTTTATTATTGCCTCTAGGGCATATTTCCTTCAGTTAGGAGACGTGAAGTCGGGCTGCTGAAGGAGCTCGGTGGAAGCCATGCTGCTTCTCCGCTGAGATGGCGGGGTAGCTTCTGGGGTAGCTCCGGCAGGTCGCTGGCTGTCAGCTGCTTGTTCTTATAGCTTTTTTACCCTTGCATGTAGCTTCTGCAGTTCGGTCTGCTCCAGTTTCCTCTTCATCTCCTTAGTTTTGTAACTGTTTGCTTCAGGAAACCCAACCCTCCATGGAACGGAGCCTGGCGTGCCTCGTGTTCGTCCAGGGTGCTCTGGATTCCCGAGGGCCTCGGTGAGCTCGTCATTCTCTCTGTCGGGAACGAACGTCCCTTCCTGCGCTGCGGTGATACACTTCTGAAGCTTCTTGATGGGTATTTCAAGTTTCTCCTTCGTCCGACGACACCTTCCTGTTTGAGGGTTCAAGGTTCCTCCAACCCCGAAGAACCAAGTATTTGAACGGTATGGCCAGTTCAATGTCTCTGGTTCGACCCCTTTAGCAACCAAGTCTTGCTCAGCCTTGTCCCACAATGGTCGGGCTTTGATGTAGCCACCTGACCCCATGCGATGGTGATACAGATTCTTTTTAGCATTCTTCTTGTTTGTCTCTGACATCTTCTTAGTCCTTTCCGATTCCTTGTAGGCCACAAATGCGGACCAGTGATCTCTTATCTTCTCAAAGCGGCCGGTGAAGACTAGAGTCTTCCCTTTGTCAACAAACTTAGCTTTCAACCCATTCTTCCACCTCCTGAATAGAGCTACCATCTTCTTAAGAGCTTGAGCCTTGACAAATGGCTCTATAACTGGCTTCTCCGGATCCTCCTCTGGCGGTAGGGTGAAATTTGCCTTCAGCGCTGTCCAAAGATCATCTTTTTGTCTATCAATGACATAAGGAACTTGAGGCTCTACGTTCTTAGGCTCATTCCATAGTTCGATGCTGATCGGGGTCATGTCCCTAACAATAGTGCTGCACTAAGCAGAAAATGCTGCACTGGTCCGGCTTCAATCGTGCCATCGTTCGCGATATGTGCGATCGTGAACTTTTCATCCGGGCGCAGCCTTTTCTTTGGGCCTCGTCTCGTTATTGAAGTTTGGCTCGATCCGGAGGGCTATAAAAGAAGAAAGAAGAGATTTAATATATGTACATACCAAAACAATTAGTACATCAATTAGCTAGTCAGCACGGGCTTAATTTATATATATACCTCGCCGGACTTTGCAACACCTCCCTCCTCCGTTCCGTCACCAGAGCTGTCATCACGGATATCATGTCCTTCATCCTCCATTGTTCGATCACCGGAGCCTTCGGCCTCTCCTTCCATACCATCATTGTCGTTGAGAAATGACAAGAAATTACCTCCGTCGCATATTATATCCCCCAACAACAGTTCTATTTCCTCGTCTCGGTGTTGCATAGTTTCTGCAAATATTACAACATGGCAATTAATATACAAACATGACATATGGATATATTAGTGGCAAACATAGACCTAGCTAGCTAATCACAACAAGGAATATTAATTAGTGGCCTCGAATACAACACTTCTAGGGTTTGGGGTGGCCTCGACGACAACGCTAGCTCTTTTAACTTGGTAAATTTGGGTGGCCTCGGCAACACTTCTAGGGTTTGGGGTGGCCTCGATGACGCTTCTAGGGTTTGGGGTGGCCTCGACACTTCTAGGGTTTGGGTTGGCCCGGCAACGCTTCTTGAGTTTGGGCCGGACCGCCTCTCTCATGAATGTCCGACGTCCGGACCGACAAGGGATTTAACAAAATGGCACCATTCTAGATGTGTAGAAAATGGTCCCTATTTTTCCTGATCTCATCTACCCTTCTATATGTCACGTTGTCTAGTGTCAAAGGATTCAAGAAAACCATGGCTTCATCATTAGTCGGAAGTAACAGGCACATGATGGTATGAATGTCTCCAAAATTATTTTGGAACGGAGTCCTGGTAGGATAATTCACTTTTTCGTACGAAGTTCAGCAAGAGCCTTTCGAATATTGCTGTTTGGAAGGCCTTTGCTGAACTTTGTACCAAAAAGCGAATTATCCTATCAGGACTTCGTTCCAAAATAATTTTGGATAGCTTCATACCATCATGCGCCTGTTACTTCCGGATAATTATGAAACCATGGATTTCTTCAATACTTTGACACAAGAGAACATGCACATATAGAATGGTAGACGAGATCAGGAAAAAATATGGATCAACTTAATTATGCACATCCATGGTGGGGGCATTCTTGACAAATCTCTTATAAATCTCTAGAGAGTTTGTCGGGTAGGGGCGGGAGGGGGTAGGAGATCGACAACATTTTTTTATGGTTTGGGTGTCCTCGAGAGTTGGTCGAGTGACAGGGGGTTGATCGACGTCCCCCACTCAACCCCTAGGCGACCCTCGACCCCTCGACGACCCTTGACCCTCGACCCCTCGACGATCCTCGACCCTCGACGACCCTTGACCCCTCGGCGACCCTCGACCCCTCGGCGACCCTCGACCCTCTACCCTAGTTCCCGACCCTTGACCGCTCGGCGATCCTCGACACCCTTGTTCCTGATAAGAAAGAAAAAGAGAAGAAGAAGAAAAAATATAAGAACAAAAAAAAGAGGAGAAGAAGAAAGAATAGAGGAGTATATTCCTTCTTCTTCTCCTTTTTTTCTTATTCTATTTTTTCTTCTTCTCCTCCATTTTTTCCCTCTTCTTCCTCTTCTTATTCTTTTCTCCTCTTCTTTCTCTCCTCTTCTTCTCCTTCTTCTCCTCCTTCTTCCTTTTCTTATTTTCCTTTTTCCTATACTTCCTTTTCTTCTTCTTCCTTCTTCCTTCTTCCTCTTTTCTTCTTTTTACTTATTTTCCTTTTTACATACATACATACATAGCCACATACATAGTCATATATAAAGAAAAATACATATATACATAGCCACACACATATATACATGGAAAAAATGCTATGAAAAATACATATATGAACAATAATACATATATACTTGGTAAATATTCTATGCACATCATTTCTCATATATCAATGCATACATCCATGGATCATCATTGCTCATATATCCATAGTCATATATAAAAACTTTCTATGAAAAAAAAAATATTTTTGACATATTTAGCATATTCCAAAATTTTCTAGCTCTTTTACAACCAGAAAAATTACTCCAACTTCATGACAGTACCCACACTCCATTTCACCAAAAACCTTCTGATCCATAGTTCAAATTTTTCAAATTTCATTCAAATGAAATTTGAACCAGATTCAAATTCCTTGCTGAAATCTGAAATTTTACCATCGCCTTTATCTTGCATCAGTACCTCACCAAAAAAAAATCATAAATTCCTAAAATGCTCAAAGCCATCTAGCATTTCATCAAACACCTTCGCACTATTCATCAATGTAATTTTTTTTGAAAGTTTAGAAGTGGACAGCGTTGCTGCTGCTCCACTCCTTCACGGCATTGCTGCTGCTCTTCAACGCGTCAGGGCCGGCGGTGACCATGGAGCAGTGGCAGAGCAAGGGGCTCGGGGGAACACGTGGAGACGGAGAGCAGGGGACCATGGGAAAGGGAGAGGCTCACTTCGAGGGTGCGGCGACGGCTGGAGTCCGGCGACGAGGACGGCGGGCATGGGGTGGCACGCGGTGACGGGGACGGCGCGCGGGCTCGGGGCGGCACGCGGCGACGGGGACGAGGAATGCGGGCTCAGGGAGGCACGCGGCGCCGGGAACGAGGATGGTGGGCTCTGCGATGCCGGCGACGAGGATGGTGGGCTCGGGGGCGACGTCGACGAGGAGCAGCCTGGCGGCGTCGGAGGAGGAGAGGACGAGGAGATCGATCAAACTGAATGAAAATTTTCTAAGTTTTGCTTTTATAGACGAAGCTTTGGTCCCGATTCGTGGCACCAACCGGGACCAATGGCCTCCTTTAGTCCCGGTTGGTGCCACCAACCGGGACCAAAGGTTAGTTTTCGCCAACCTTTGGTCCCGGTTGGTGGCACCAACCAGGACTAAAGGGGGGCATTGGTCCCGATTGGTGCCACGAACCGGTACCAATGCCCCCCTTTAGTCCCGGTTGGTGCCACCAACCGGGACCAAAGGCATTGTGCTGGCCCGCGGCCAAAAACTTTAGTCTCGCCTCGCTAGTTAAGAGAGGCTCGGAGTGGTATATAAGCCCCACTGTCGCTGCCCTCTCGAGATCCTCTCAACTGTAGGCTTTCGGGCCTAAAACTGTCACTGTGTGCCTGTTGGCCTACTAGGCCTGTTGCGGGCCTGAATCCTGGCCCGTGGTTGGGTTTATAGTCGTATTCAGGCCGTGGTGGCCCAGTAGGTGGCACTTTTATTTTGTTTTATTTATTTTCTTTTGTTTCTACTTGCAGCAAAATACTTACTAGTTTTTCAGTGATTCTTTTTGCTTTTAGGTAATAAAAATTAAAAACTTTCTGTTAGTGCCATTTGTTTTCCAATTTGAATAGTTTAGATTTGATTTTTTTTATTTGTGTGAATCACTAGTTTACTATAAAATAGATTTTTGAGTCATTCTTTTTCCTGCTATGTAAAATTACTGTGTTTTATCATTATATTTAAAAACAGATTTTGTTATTTTAGTTTCTAACAATTTTTTTGTGATAATTATTTTTGCTATTAAAGTTTCAAACAAAAAAATTCTTTATGAAAATTCTTTTTACTTTTAATGGTTTAAACAGAAAATACTTTGATAATTTTAGTTGCATAAATTTTATATAATTTTAGTTTCAATAATACTAGAGGTTTATAAAAGTTTTTTAGTTTATTCCTTTTGCTATTGGAGATTTATAAAAGCGTTTTAGTTGATTCTTTTTGCTATTGAAGAATATTATAGTTTTGTTTTAGTTGATCATAACAGAATATTTTAATTGATTATTTTTAGTTCATTCTTTTTGCTTTTAGTTCATTCTTTTTGCTATTAGTTCATTATTTCAGCTAAATGACCCTTAAATTGTAAAGCACTACAAATGAACACTGAAAAGGTTGAAAGTTGGCATGGTATCATCATTTCACCCACATAGCATGTGCTAAAAAGTTGAGAAGGTTACGACAAAAACTGGATGCACTTCGTGTACAAAACAAACAATCTCTTTCGAATGATCAGGGTTTCGAACGTAAACTCATCTATTACAAAAGGCATTTCATGTCCTCACATGTAACTGCAGTGATATTCTAGATCAAAGGCATCATCATAATAGTTGTGGAGAGAAATTCTTCACTTTTTCTTCGCTTGTGTCATTTGCTTATTGTGCCGTAACCATGGATAATCTTCATCGCTTAACAGGGTGTTTGGGTCAGCCTTGACTTTGAAGGGAGGAATTTCATGAAACTTTTCATAATCTTCAGACATGTCTGTCTTGCCCTCCAATCCCACGATGTCTCTTTTTCCTGAAAGAACTATGTGGCGCTTAGGCTCATCGTATGATGTATTCGCTTCCTTCTCTTTTCTTTTTCTCGGTTTGGTAGACAAGTCCTTCACATAGAAAACCTGCACCACATCATTGGCTAGGACGAATGGTTCTTATGTGTACCCAAGATTGTTCAGATCCACTGTTGTCATTTCGTACTGTGAGTCTACATGTACCCCGCCTCCTGACAGATTGACCCATTTGCACTTAAACAAATGGATCTTAAAATCATGTCCATAGTCAAGTTCCCATATGTCCACTATGTAACCATAATATGTGTCATTTCCTTCTTGGTTGTTGCATCAAAGCGGACACCGTTGTTTTGGTTGGTGCACTTTTGATCTTGGGCGATCGTGTAAAATGTATTCCCATTAATCTCGTACCCTTTGTAAGTCAATACAGTTGAAGATGGTCCCCTGGCCAACGAGTACATCTCATCAAAAACAGTGTTGTCACCCCTGAGACGTGTTTGCAACCAACTGCCGAAAGTCTTGATGTGTTCACATGTAATCCAGTCGTCACACTGCTCCGGGTGTTTGGAGCACAGAATGTTCTTGTGTTCATCGACATACGGGGTCACCAAGGTAGAGTTTTCTAGAACTCTGTAGTGTGCCTGAGACCAAGAATGTCCGTCCCGACATATTATTGAGTCCCCTCCTAGCGTGCCTTTTCCAGTCAGTCTCCCCTCATATTGTGATTTAGGGAGACCAATCTTCTTAAGGTCAGGAATGAAGTCAACACAAAACTCAATGACATCCTCTGTTTGATGGCCCATGGAGATGCTTCCTTCTGGCCTAGCGCGGCTACGGACATATTTCTTTAGGATTCCCATGAACCTCTCAAAGGTGAACATATTGTGTAGAAATACGGGGCCCAGAACGACAATCTCATCGACTAGATGAACTAGGACGTGCGTCGTGATATTGAAAAAGGATGGTGGGAACACCAGCTCAAAACTGACAAGACATTGTGCCGCATCACTCCTTAGCCTTGGTATGATTTCTGGATCGATCACCTTATGAGAGATTGCATTTAGGAATGCACATAGCTTCATGATGGCTAATCGAACGTTTTCCGGTAGAAGCCCCCTCAATGCAACCGGAAGCAGTTGCGTCATAATCACATGGCAGTCATGAGACTTTGGTTCTGAAACTTTTTCTTAGCCATATTTATTATTTCCTTTATATTCGTCGAGAAGCCAGACGGGACCTTCATACTGAGCAGCCATTCAAAGAAGATTTCCTTCTCTTCTTTGGTAAGAGCGTAGCTAGCAGGACCTTCATACAGCTTTGGAGGCATGCCGTCTTTTTCATGCAAACGTTGCAGGTCCTCCTGTGCCTCTGGTGTATCTTTGTCTTCCCATACACTTCCAAGAAGCCTAGCAGGTTCACACAAAGGTTCTTCATCACGTGCATCACGTCGATTGAAGAGCGGGCCTCTAGGTCTTTCCAGTAGGGTAGGTCCCAAAATATAGATTTCTTCTTCCACATGGGTGCGCGTCCCTCAGCGTCATTCGGAACAGATAGTCCGCCGGGACCCTTCCCAAAGATTACTTATAAATCATTGACCATAACAAGTATGTGATGACCAGTACGCATTGCGGGCTTTTTCCGGTGATCTGCCTCGCCTTTGAAATGCTTGCCTTTCTTTCGACATTGATGGTTGGTCGGAAAAAATCGACGATGCCCCAGGTACACATTCTTCCTGCATTTGTCCAGGTATATACTTTCGGTGTCATCTAAACAGTGCACGCATGCGTGGCATCCCTTGTTTGTTTGTCCTGAAAGGTTACTAAGAGCAGGCCAATCATTAATGGCTACAAACGGCAACGCATGTAGGTCAAATTCCTCCTGGTTGTCCTCATCCCCCACATGTACACCTTGTCCATTCCACACCTGTAAAAGTTCTTCAACTAATGGCCTTAGGTACACATAAATGTCGTTGCCGGGTTGCTTAGGGCCTTGGATGAGTACTGGCATCATAATGAACTTCCGCTTCATGCACGGCCAAGGAGGAAGGTTATAGATACATAGAGTCACGGGCCAGGTGCTGTGATTGCTGCTCTGCTCCCCAAAACAATTGATGACATCCATGCTTAAACCAAACCATACGTTCCTTGCGTCACCTGCAAACTCCTCGCAGTACGTTCTCTCGATTTTTCTCCACTGCGACCCGTCAACGGGTGCTCTCAACTTCCCGTCTTTCTTACGGTCCTCTCTGTGCCATCGCATGAACTTGGCATACTCTTTGTTTCTGAACAAATGTTTCAACCATGGTATTATAGGAGCATACCACATCACCTTGGCAGGAACCCTCTTCCTGGGGCGCTCGCCGTCAACATTACCAGGGTCATCTCGTCTGATCTTATACCGCAATGCACCGCATACTGGGCATGCGTTCAAATCCTCGTACGCACCACGGTAGAGGATGCAGTCATTAGGGCATTCATGTATCTTCTGCACCTCCAATCCAAGAGGGCATACAGCCTTATTTGCTGCGTACGTACTGTCGGGCAATTCGTTATCCTTTGGAAGCTTCTTCTTCAATATTTTCAGTAGCTTCTCAAATCCTTTGTCAGGCACACCATTCTCTGCCTTCCACTGCAGAAATTCCAGTATGGTACCGAGCTTTATGTTGCCATCTTCGCAATTGGGGTACAACCCTTTTTTGTGATCCTCTAACATGCGGTTGAACTTCAGCTTCTCCTTCTCACTTTCGCACTGTCTCTTTGCATCAACAATGACCCGGCGGAGATCATCATCGGGCACATTGTCTGGTTCCTCTTGATCTTCAGCTTCCCCCATTGCAGCATCATCGTATCCAGGGGGCACGTAGTTGTCATCATCCTCTTCTTCTTCGGCGTCTTCCATCATAACCCCTATTTCTCCGTGCTTGGTCCAAACATTGTAGTGTGGCATGAAACCCTTATAAAGCAGGTGGGTGTGAAGAGTTTTCGAGTCAGAGTAAGACCTCGTATACCCACAGCTAGGGCATGGACAACACATAAAACCATTTTGCTTGTTTGCCTCAGCCACTTCGAGAAAATTATGCATGCCCTTAATAAACTCGGAGGTGCGTCTGTCACCGTACATCCATTGTCGGTTCATCTGTGTGCATTATATATAATTAAGTGTGTCAAAAACCATTACAGAACATCATGAATAGATATGTGTGACCAAGTTAATAGAGGTTCATCATCATATTAAAACCAAAGTATACATACATAGTTCTCCAGAGCATCTAATTAAACTATACATTGAAACTATGTAAAACATTTCAATTCAACAACACATGCGATCATAATCGCAACCAAGGTAACAATTGATCCAACGGCATAATGATACCAAGCCTCGGTATGAATGGCATATTTTCTAATCTTTCTAATCTTCAAGCGCATGGCATCCATCTTGATCTTGTGATCATCGACGACATCCGCAACATGCAACATCAATATCATCTTCTCCTCCTCAATTTTTTTATTTTTTTCCTTCAAGTAATTGTTTTCTTCTTCAACTAAATTTAACCTCTTGACAATAGGGTCCATCTTGATCTTGTGATCATCGACGACTTCCGCAACATACAACTCCAATTCCATCTTCTCCTCCACAGTTTTTTCCAATTTTTTCTTCAAGTAAATGTTTTCCTTTTCAGATAAATTTAACCTCTCCACAAGAGGGTCGGTTGGAATTTTCGGTTCACATACCTCCTAGATAAAAATATCTATGTCATGTTGGTCGGCATAATTGTCATAAACATTAAAACAAATAGTTATAAATTAAAGATAATATACCACATCCGAATCATAGACAGGACGAGGGCTGACGTGGGGGGATACCAAAACCATCGCATTATATAATAACAAACAATAATAGAAGTAAGAAAATTATACAAATATCTTTCTAAATCATACAAGTAAGATTTTATTTTCTTTTAGAAAGAAGATAAGAACAGGAGGCTCACCACGGTGGTGCTGGCGACGAGTTCGGCGCAGGCGAATAATGGCGGTGAGGACAGGGACGGGACAGGAGGGACCGGTAAATCTTGAGGAAAATGGAGCTCGGACAAAGAGCTTCGAGAGGAGAAAGCTTAAGTAGCGTGGCTAGGGAATTTCATCGAACACTTCATGTGCATAGGAGGTGAGCTAGAGCACCACAAAGCTCTCCCCTTGCCGGCCAGAAAAAAACAGAGCAGTGGAGTGGTGTGCTAGCGGGCGAGAGGGTATATATAGGCACCTCATTGGTCCCGGTTTGTGGCTGGAACTGGGACTAAAAGCCCCCCTTTGGTCCCAGTTCCAGACACAAACCGGGACCAATGGTTGTGGGCCAGGAGCAAGGCCCATTGGTCCTGGTTCGTGTCTAGAACCGGGACCAATGAGGACAGAAGAACCGGGACACCCCACGAGGCCCGGCCGGCCCTCTGGGCTCAAGAACTAGGACCAATGCCACCATGGGTCCCAGTTCGTGACAGAACCTGGACTAATGGGCTGGGCAGGCCTGGACCAAAGCCATGTTTTCTACTAGTGAATCATTTGCAACCAAACAACGTGTTGTTTGTCTAACAATAGTGACGCAAACAACCAAACAACATGCTAACTAATTGTTTCCCTCATGCATGGAGCCTAATGCATGCAACCAAGCTACATGTAGATGTTGTTTTTTAACCTGCATATTCCCAATAAGTATGCTAATGCCTTAAAACAGAGGTGTGAACCAAACACATCCCAAGCTTCCCCGAGTTGCGCATGAATGATTGTAGGACTAGCTTGTTAAAATTGGTGCACACACTCATACTCATTGCAAAGCCTGTAACTCCCACTGCCCATGTTAATAGTTAAAGACCACAAGTTGAAGTTTGTCTTATTGGCTTTTACACACATCTCTTCTTTTAAAGAAAAAACGTGAGTGGTCTCGTTCTCGCGGGCCTCCAAACGGGAAGGAACTGCACATGATAGGTGTAAATGAAACCGACTGCATATTGCATGTTGTATTCCCGTAGTATTCTTTTTTGTGAAAACTTTTCATCTATTCATCTTCAATTATAGCAGTACAACAAACATCAGAAATAATAAAAATTACATCCAGATACGTGGACCACCTAGCGAAGAATACAAGCACTGAAGTGAGCCGAAGGCGCGCCACCGTCCCCCCCCCCCTCCTCCTCCGGAGTCGGGCAAAACTTATGGTAGTAGACAGTTAGAAAGTCGTTGTGCTAAGGCCTCATAGGACTAGCGCACCAACACAGTAACCGCTGTTGATGAAGAGTAACATAGGTTGGAAGGATCCAACCTGAAGACACATGAACGCAGACGAACGACGCACAGATCTGAGCAAATCCACCAAAAATAGATCCGCCGGAGACACACTGATGTGATCACTGGTTCCAAAGCTATTGTTTCACGTCTAAATATTTTCCAAGCTATTTCATGTCCTAAACAAAAATACAAGAAATTGGACCATTGGAATCCGATGCTACAAGTAACATAAAAATGTATAGTGGAGAATGTGAATATGTATGAGGTACGAGTCATCCAAGCGCACACAGTTGCTGAACATGTGTTTTATATTGGCTCTGTTTTTGTGAATTTTCCATCGGCGACTCAACCAGAGGAAGAATCAATCAAGCCCAATTTTAAAACACCCCATGTAGTTGGTTCTTCCATGGAAACAATTACAATTCAAGTTCATACATGGCAACGTAAGAGTCAAGTATTTCTTTTAGGAGGCTGATATTCACCACACATGTCGTGCGAAAGAGTTTGGACCGAACATCCTTATCACCATAGATCGCGTCACATCACCGTATGCATGCATAAATGACGAAAGTGATATTAGAGGGAAATTTTTAGGTTTTCAATTTTCAATTTGTTATCTCTTAAATTAAAATCCGATTGAAAAATCATTTTCACCATTAAATCTGTCATGACGAGATATTTGAAACTAGATCTCATATCGATATGTTTCGATGACTTTTTTGGCTATAAGTTGCTATATCTATTGCACATAAATTGTCATGGTTTTTACACTAAAGTTGCCATGATATGTTACTATTTTTCTTCTACATTTAAAGTAATTTTGACATGTTATAAAAAGGGAATTAACAAATTAAAATTATCCATGGTAAATTACTTAAATTTGCCATAATCCATGAAATAAATTTTACATGGTTCATAATTAAAAAGGAATTGGTCGTCAATTAGTTAAAATTCCATGGTCAATGACTCAAATTTGGCATGAAACATAAACTAAAATTTCCATGGTGAATTACTTCAATTTGGCATGATCCATACACTAAATTTTCCATGGTTTATACAAATTAATAATTACCATGGTAAAAAAACTAAAATTGCCATGGTCAAAATACTAAAATTGTCATGATCTATAAACTAAATTTGCCATGACGAATTACTAAATATTGCCATGATTCATAAAGTAAATTTGATGTGGTTAATTACTAAAAAACATCATGCTTAATTAATAAAATTTGCCATGGTGAATTACTAAAGAATTTCCATGATTCATGAAGTAAATTTTCCATGGTTTATAAAATAAACTCCAAAACTTGACGTGACAACACATGTTTATTTGCCATGGCAAAGAACATATCTTAAATTGTCATGAAAATATATATTAAATTTGTCATGGCCACAAAAAGGAAAGAGTTTTTCATGGGTAGATAGAATTTGTTTTGCCATGGGATGCATAGTAGGTTTGCCATGGACACAAAAAAGTCACCGTTAGCACAGCACCACACCGCCGACAACCGTGCCAGCCGACCCACAACCCCTTCCCCACGCCACCGCACATCAAGATGCGCTCGAGCATCTTCTCGACGCACCTGTGTCCCAGGAGCCCGCTATGCCATGAATCAGCCATCCCCCGCCGCCATTTATCTGCCCGGGGTTCACGGGCTATCGCCGCAGCTCTCCGAGGCCCTCACCGATGAGTGAAAAATAGTTGAAATACAGTGGTAGCTTTAAATCTAGAAGAAGAAAATAGATGAAACATATCATGGCAACTTTAGTGTAAACACTATGACGACTTCAGTGTAACATCATGATAACTTTTGGCCAAAAAAGTCGTCGAAACATATCAATATGGGATCTAGTTTTGAAGATCTCGTCAAGACAAATTTAATGGTGCAAATGAATTTTCAGTTGGATTTTTTATTTAAGAGATAAAACATTTTAAAGTTCAAAAAAATTAAATGATTCCGTTGACGAAATATGTTTCTTATGTATGTATGCATGTGATGATGTGGCAAGATGGGTGTTAATAAAGGCGTTTGGCCCAAGTTGCTTTGTGTCACACGTGCCACATTTATGATTTGAGTTCTTTTGTCTAATGGCATGTACAATGGTTGACAAGACATTTTTGTTTCAGGGGTTGCATATAATTTAGAGATGACAATAAAAATATATCTATAATGAGTTATCCCTTAGCATTATCTACAATAACTAACTATTTCTAAAAACGTGGTGAGACATGTTGTGCAAAGAGATGATCTCTTAAATAAGAGAAGACAAGTCTTTTTTTTATATAAATTCTCTCTCTTCCACCTCAGCATTTATCTAACGTGACACTCATAAGATAACACTATTCTACATGTTCTAATAGTACCAGTCACCAGGTTTTTTTGTTGAAGTCCAATATCCTTACATGATCGATCTTGCCGGTTTGTTAATTAGATATAAGCTTTGTTTAAGAGATAGAGTCCAAATCAAAGTTAACTTGCAGGTTGGGTCGATTCTATCTGTGACGCCTACAACAAGGGCTGGCTAGAGCCATTGTATGGAGGTTGTGCTTTTGAGAGTTAGACATCGTCGACTCGTCTTGTATCAACTATTAACCGGTCCTTTTTAGTGTCGTTGATATTTATTTTGTGTGAACTTTTTATTTGAAAGGTGTACTTTGCTCGAGGTTCGTCGACACCGATGAGTTGTGTGTTGGTTACATCTATTGCGACGAGAGGTTTCTCGTGTGTCAACAGATTCGCCATTGAGAACCTCATGAGAAGATTTAGAATGATCTGGTTGAGCATTTCTGGACGCTTCAAGAGATGAACTAAAAATATGTCTGGATAGTTGAATTTAAATTTAAATTATTTTACTGCAGAAACTTTATGTTGGATTGTATTATTTATATTCAAATTATTGTTGGTTGCATTGGAATATTTACACAACATGATTATGGACGAAAGATGATATTTGCCTTTAATTATTTGAAGTGCTCCGGATATATAGAAATAAACAGAAACTGGCATTCTGTGGCCGTCCCCCTATCAACTATCTGCGGACACATGTCCATAAGCGTTATTTTTTTTTAAAGGAAAGGTGTTTTTTTAGACAACCATAAACGTTTGGTGTGTCCATTTTGATGAACCGCGTTGGAGTTGCACTAATACACAACGCTCGTTATTATCCTCACTCTTTTTTTTGTTAGAACAGTTATTATCCTCACTCTTTTTTTTTTGTTAGAACAGTTATTATCCTCACTCGATCTTTGTATTCGGACTCCTGGGCCTTGGGCTGCACAACGCTCTCACTCTGATTATACCCTTTTGCCCGGACTCCTGGGCCTTGGGGATTACCATCTCGTTTCGGACTCCTGGGCCTTGTGCTGCGAACGAAACACGCTCTAGAAGCAATTCTCTATCTCCGGAGGTTGTCAGTCCAGCCCAGACAGCCGCCCCGGCGATTCGAAATTCAAAAGAGTAGGAGGAAAGGAAAGCCGTTGCTGCGGGCGGCGGCCCTGCCCCACCTGTCAGAAAGAGCTCACACACAAGCCGCCTCCTCCTCTCTCTAGAACCAAGCCCGCCGCTTGACCTGACCAGAGGCGAGAGCAGAGCAGCGCGCTCGGATCGAATCCAATCCAATCCAATCCAATCGAATCTGTTCGGCAGGGCGCGGCGGAGAAACCTCGACGGCGATGGCCTGGCCCCGGCGGCACGGCTGGCAGCTCCCCCTCCACCCGCTCCAGGTCCGTCCGTCGCCCTCCCTTCATCTTCCCCCCTCTTCGCCGCTTTCAGCGCCACCATCTGACCTTGCGCCTTTCTCGGACTGATGGCCGATTGACTGCAGCTCGTGGGCGCGGGGGTGTTCGCCGTCCTCGTCACGGCGTTCTACGTCGTCCTCGGGCCCTACCTCGGCAGCACTGTCGCCGGCAACACCCTCCTCGCGCTCTTCTCCCTCTCGGTAAATCAGCGACCTCCCTCTCCCTCTCCACCCAAACGCGGCTTTGTTCGTGCCTCCTCGCGTTGCCTTGCGCTGACGGCATCGGCCCTTGTCGACGACAGGCCGCCGCCACCGCGGCCCTCTACGTGCGCTGCACCGCCGTCGACCCCTCCGACAGGACCCACGCCAAGAAGGTGAAGAGGCAGCGCAATCTCGCCAGGGGCGGCGGGCGGAAGCTGCCGAGGCTGCGCTACGGGTACATCCTGTGGCGGTACGCGGCGCGGCTGCTCAAGAGGGTCGAGGTCCGCGTTATGAACCGCTGGGTGCGGAGGAGCTACCTCGAGCAGTGGAACTCCAGCGTCCAGCTCGACCCCATGCTCCCCTTTGCCTTCACCAGCCTCGAGGACATCGTCTCGCCGCACGCCACCGACGACCAGGACATCTCATACTGCCCAATCTGCGACTGCGAGGTCCCCGCTTACATCCATCTCCCTCTCCTCTCTAGTTTACTTACTGAACACCTGGGTTTCAAAGAAACCAAGAAATGCGGCTTATTTGGATGCTTCTGGAGCAATCTATTTCTATGTGGATAGTTTAATTTCTCAACATAGGATGTCTTAAATGAACCGAATTCATATGTTGTTACATCTGTGACAACTGTTGATCAATCAAGAACTTACGAAGCTTAAACTACAGGTGAAATTGCGCAGCAAGCACTGCAAAACTTGTGACCGGTGTGTTGATGGATTTGATCACCACTGCAGGGTAACCACCAAAACTATGCATAGCTCAATTCCAAATCTCTAGCTCTACTCTTCATCTCTTGGGAAGCCAAGTGACTGATTATTTACTTTCTTCAATGCAGTGGCTCAACAATTGCATAGGGAGAAGGAACTATGCAGCATTTATCATGCTAATGCTCTTTGTTTTGCTGATGGTGGGTGCTAACTCTCGGCAAATTTGCCATTTTTCTGTTTCGAAATTCCACTGATCTTTAAATGTCCAACATTCGATGCTGTTTTTAGTTTGACAAGTTCTATTTGGTATTTTACAAATTTCCAATGTACTTTATCAGCTTGTTATTGAGGGGGGAACAGCGGTTGCGATTTTTATTCGCTGCTTCATCGATAGCAAAGGGTTGAAAACAGAAATGGAGCACAGGCTTCACGTAAGGTTACCTAAAGGAGCTCACGCAGCATTATCTGTAAGTTATGACGAATAGTATGCATGGTGACAAACTTCATTGTTGTATTTACTTGTGAAGCTCACACTTTTCTCTTTAATTTTCGCCACAGATGGTGTTTGTCATCTTCACTTTGTACAGTACTGCAGCATTGGGCCAGCTCTTCTTTTTCCATGTTCTCCTCATTAGAAAGGTTTGCATTTTGCCAAACCCATACTTACATTACCAGTGTGTGGAGCTCGGAATGCTCGCATTTTTGGAAACCTCATTTGCGTATTTTTCACTACAGGGAATGAGGACATACGATTACATCCTTGCTATGCGAGAAGCAGCACAAGCATATGATCCTTTTGATGACTCTGATTTTTCCTCGGACGAGAGCATTGACTTTGACTCTCCAGAAAGGCCATCATTCTTGTCAAGGATCTTATGCAGAAAAGATGAAGTGAATGAGGTAAGAGGGATAAATTGCTTCCCTAGTATATTTACTGTCAAGTAACTTCATAGATAACAAAACAATTTTGAACATGACAGAGTACCCGAAAGCTGTCGATTAGGATCGACGAGAAGGAGGCCAATGATGCAACAAGAAGGAAGGATGACGTCCCAATCAACCCATGGACGTTGATCACTATGAACAAGGACAAAGCAATGGCAGCCGCTGAGCGTGCTCGTGAGCGAATCAGGCAGAAGTTGCCATCCACGACCATCTCCCCGATGAAACCATTGCCATTGGAGACAAAGAGAGGTCCTTTGAACCAGGAGAGAAGATCCATCATGACAGGGAAGGAAAACCAGGAGAGAAGAACCAGCATGACAGGGAAGGAGATCGTGCCTGTCCTCACAAAGAGCTGGCTGTCAGGATCACCAACAGCAAGGTTGTCGAGCCCAAGGAGACGGTTCTCAGGGTCCTCGTCACCCAAACCTCAGAGGTGCAGGGCCAACTTCGACTTGAGACTAACAGAGGTGTCAAGAGAGCTTGATACCCACGTCTCGAAGCAGGTCATGTGCTCTGTTGTCATGACGGGCGCCGAAGATGAAGGTTCTTCATCATAACTTATGATGTTGATCAGCCCACAAAATTCATTCAATTTTTTGTTACTTAAATCTATGTGTCATTGTGTGCTGTGCTTTCTTAGCCCATGCACTCCTTCACTGCTGTATACATAGTTGTATGTTGTTCTCTTTTACTACATCCCCCTGAACATTTAGTACAGCAATGCCATGGTTATTCATCTCAGGGCCAGCAAGTTTCGAAATCATGGTCAATTTGTCATCTCCATTACTGTTATGATGTCACTTTTTTTTGTTGCCTTCACTTTCTGTAGTTGTGATGTTAGTACTTGTGGTCTTTTAAAGTAGGGATCAATGAATGTGATTATGGTGACTGTTTATATGAATGTGTGTGCGGTTTGGATGACAAACATTTTGAAGGAGAAGCAAGAATAAGTGCTTACATGTGGTTATGGTGACTACAAAACGAAATAAACTCCCTGTCTTGCAAGAGCAATGCAGTAGTAAGAAATTCTCCACCCTTTTCTGGCTCGTGATCTCCTGTTCATTGCTAGAATAATATTCTCAGCTTGTTAGATTAGCCTGAGTAATTGGTCTATTTTACTTGGAAAAATGTCCTTCTAACTGTTACTTCTTTGGACCCATAATATAAGAGCGTTTTGACACTACACTAGTGTAAAAAATGCTCTTATATTATTGGAGGGGGGGGGGGGGTACTGTTTAAAGGATGTTTGCTTGCATAATGATGATAGAAATTATTGTAGTGCATTACAGATTGTTGATGAGGCACAGTGTGGGATGATATTTGCTATTTTTATAGTTGTGGTGTGATTTTTGTTAACATGACCTCTACATTTTATATCATAATTCCTAGTTTACCGCGTCATGGTTTTGCTATCATAACTCTGCTTTTACAAAGCTGGTGTTTCCAATTTAGGGCTTGTTATTTTGGGGAATGTGGCTAGTTTCAAGCAAAAGGAAATCAGTAGTACCGGTAAGATGTGGGACAGTGTTGAAACAAGCCCC
>LR738715.1:645137143-645173471 GCA_902687465.1 Secale cereale
CCCCCCCCCCAGCAAGCCCTGGTGATTGTGTTTCCGCCTTGAAGTTAAACTTCCATTTAACTGTTTACGTATCACAGATAAAAAAATCCCCATGAATCATTGAGAAAGCAGTGTCTCCCACTTATAATACAGTACTGTACGTGTTAACAAAGGATCAAACGGTACAGTTTGTTTCGTGCTATTTACTCCATACTTCCTGTGGGTGAGTGGGCCTTAGTTGGATGAAAATACATCTAGGATGCCTAGCAGAACTCTCTACATGATCTTGATCTCCCACTCTCCCACAAATAAACTCTCTAGATAATCGTTACAACTATCAAATCTTTTTCATAACTTCACCAGTTGAGGCTTGAGAGTTGAGACAGAGATTTCACAGTGCAGGCTAGGGCTAGATGTAGGTCGTCTCATTCTGATTTGCTTTGCAAGCCCAATATCTCAGATAATTTGTTTTGAACCAACGAAAAGTATGATGAATGAACTTCACGAACTGTATAATGCATGCTTGACTATTTGTATTTATCACTTGTGATCTAAGAAGTAACTCTGCAGAACTTTGTATGCAGTGAAAACTACAATATGCTGCTAGCATGAGAAGGAGAATCTGATTTACGTAAGAAAAGTTAGTCTGGTAAGTTCCCTTGAGATGTTCCTTAGTTTGCCTGCATGGCTTGTCCATTCTTTACATCCAGAACAACTGTGAAGAATCTTTTTTTAAACTGTCACCGGGGGGGAAAGACTCCCCACCTGAATATATTTCAAAAGTATTTTTTACAAAATAGACAAGGCTAGAAATAAAATAGTCCCGCCGCAAGCCGGCGTGAGTTTTGTCCTCCACCTTCTTAAGGCGGCGAGACCACAGCGTGAGATCCGCAATGATACCCCTGATAACATCATGGGGTGGGACATCTACATTCCTAAAGGTTTTAGCATTACGAGTGTCCCCACTTTTCCAAATGATAAGAAGAAGAATGAAAGGCCACACCAACTCAGGGAGACCCGGGCGCCCATGAGAGATCCAAAGATCTGCAAAGGGGGTTGAGCATGGGTGGACATCGATGGCATGCCAAATGGCATGAACTGCCGAACTGTGGAAGAAAAGGAGTGCTCGGTCTTCGGGCGCGGCCGCACAGCAGGGGCAGGCGACAGAGTCGATGATGGACCTACGGTGCAGATTTGCCAGGGTATTGATCCAATCAAGATAGAAGAGCTAGCCGAACAACCTCACTCGGCTAGGGACACGTGAGTCCCATATATGAGCAAGAGTAGGGTCGGCTAGCTGAGAAGCCATCGCGTCGTAGGCGCCCTTGGTGGTGAGGGCAGCGCCATCAAGCAAGGTCCTGACATCGGGTGCACCTGCAGACTGACATCCTACAACAGTAATCTCAAGAAGCAAGTTCATTCGAAGCGGTTAAGGTTAGCCGACTACGCAAGCCTAGATCGGCTCATCCATCAATATAGTGGCTACAAGAGCGTTAGGCTTTGTTTGGTGGGGAAACAGAGCAGGGAAAGCAACGCATAGGGGTTCAGGGAGAAACCAACGATCTAACCAGAAGAAGGTGGATGAGCCATCCCCAATGGTCACACACGAGATCTCACATAGAGAATTAAGGTGTCTAAAAATAGCACGACCAAGGAAGGTCGCATTTTTGCCTAACCCAATATGCATTGGAGAATGGTTAAGGATCCAATCCTTCCCAGGAAAAAAAGGGGGAATGCAAGAATTTGAATGCAAATTTCAACATAAGGCAAAAGTTTTGTGCTCGCAAGTTTTTGACCCCAAGACCACCAGCAAGCTTGGTCATACAGACTCAGTCCCACAACACCAGACACTTAGCCCCAGAGAAGGAGTCATTGTTAGACCAGAAAAAAATTCTCCTACACTTGTCTATCTCCTCGAGGACACTCATGGGCAAGGAGAAACACAACATAAAAATAGGTCGACAGGCTATTGAGGACAACCGATAGAAGGACAAGACAACCTCCACGAGACAGCGAGAAAGCGTGCCACCCAACTTGGTAAATATCACAGCGGTCAATGATTGATTGGAAAGCTGAGGGGGGAGTTTATGGTGGGAGGGAGGGAGGCCGGGGGGAAGGCGGCAATTACAGCGCCCAGTGTGTTTGCCCTTTGGGAGGCGAGGTCAGGTGCGATGTTAATAGGGACTACCATGGTTTTTTGGAAATTGATCGAGAGGCCAGTGGCAAGAGAGAAGTCATCAAGGATGCATTTGAGGTGGGTCACTGCATTTGTTCCAGCTTTGATAATAATTAATGTGTCATCTGCGTACTGCAAAATAGGGTAGTGCATGGAATTTGTGACAGGGTGTGCAATGAGGTGGTGATCACAGGCGTCAATAATCATTCGTTGGAGAACGTCTGCAACAATGATAAAAAGAAATGGGGGAGAGGGTCGCCATGTCTTAGACCATTTTTGCAATGAATCAAGGGTCTTGGGGAACAATTGAGTAAGATTGCGGTTTTTCCAAATTGGAGCAAGGTGTCGATCCAAAGAATCCATTTTTCCGAGAAGCCTCTGGCCCTAAGAATAGAGAGGAGAGAGGGCCAGCTGACCGAGTCGAAGGATTTTGGGAAATCGAGCTTAATTACAAGTGTGGGCGCTTTGGTTCTGACACATACGTTGAGAACATCGGCAACGTATAGAAAATTTTCTGAGATTGTCCTCCCAGAGAGGAAACCAGTTTGATCGGGTGGACGAGCAAGGGGATGGCAGGTTTGAGTCGGTCTGAGAGAAGCTTAGCGAGTGCTTTGGCCGGGCAATTATGGAGCGAGATAGGGCGAAAAGCATCAGGAGAAGGGGGTGCATCCTCTTTTGGAAGGAGGACAATGTATGCTTTATTAATACAGGAGATACCGGCAGAGTGATTGTAGAGGACAGGAAGTTTACGACACCTTTGCAGACATGAACCTCATGGCTAGCCCCACCGTGAAGAATCTTGCATCGCAGATTGACATGGTTGATTATTCCTCAAGATTAGAGAGACTGTAAATAGCTCACGTGTTTACTGTATAAGCAATTAGACCAAACAAGAGGTTACCCTTCTATACATGTTCAAAACTTTTGATGCTCCTAAGCAGGTGGAAAGGGTACTGGAGTTGTAGCAAAGGCACCAAATCACTATTACACTTGGCAGACATGTTTTCATGGAAACTTCGCGCTGATTTGTTTTACGAAACATCGTGGTATCTGCAACATTATGCTCCATTGGACCGCAACAGTTCTCATGTTGCTAATAGTACTTCATGCAATCCGCCGTGTATCAGTTTCCATTTTGCAGAAGGATAGCCTCGAACCTCCGACCAACTTGGCTAGGGCTGGCCCTGGACCATAGCAAAAAGGTGCGACATCCTAGGGTTCATCTTGAAATGAGGATCCAATATATCTACATACAGTGCAATGAATGTAGCTTAAAATTGTTAGGTTCCTTGTGGTGGAATCAATCATCAGGTTCAAGTCCTACACTTGGCACTGGTGCTCTTTTTTCTCTGGATTTATTTTTAGGCCTTCCGGCGATGTGCGTTCACTGGTAGGAGACGTTCCCGTTGGCTACGAAGGCGTTTGTGGCAACTTCATCAATCCTAAGATGTCGTATCGGCTCAGTATCTCGGAGATGCTCATAGAAGTAGGGTGTGCATGCTTGCGTTCATAGGTTTGATTATATGCACATGTATGTGAGCATCTGTGTTTGTATATTGTGTCAAAAAATCTATATACATAAATACATTATAATATTAGTTAAAATGTATTTTGCAAAATACAACACCAACACTAATGCAATGACTTTGTTCATAGATACCTGACTACGCTAGGATTGATTAGTTCTAAACTCAAAGAATTGTTGTCTTTGGATACTGACATAGTGTCCATGACACAATTTTGACCACAAGTTTGTAGTGCATTATGTTTGTAAAATCTAAAAAATATATAGTATGGCAAGCGTACCTTTCTAGATAGTCTACCAATATTTATATTTCTATCATGCCCAATCCAAATTATCGTCAAAGAATTATTGATCAAACGTATTTTATTGTGTATATTCTTAGAGAATACCTATTTATGTGTGGAGGTGAACAATATCCCTTTGTTTTAGAGCCCGCTGCTTTGTAGAAGCGAATTCCTATTCCTATATAGGATTGGTTCATATGCTTCATGTTTCACGGGAATAAAAAAACAATAGCTCTGACCTTTTAGACCCTAACAGCCATCCAATCATTTGGATTGGTTAAACCAAAGTCCATGGACGACTTAGAATGATTCGGCTTGATTAAACCAAATGGTTGATCTCTCTAGACGGCTCACGGTAGGGGGTTGTACGCCCGTAATAATGATGTTTGGGTTATAATGGGAAGCAGACGAATGGGGATACTTTCCCTGAATGTAAACTTTAGGACTAATCAATTCTTTGTAAAGTTACGATTAGGGGGCTTGGCATCTCTCCCCACCTTATGTTACGGAAGGGGGCTCTGCCCCCCTCTCCCTCGCAACACCACACTATTTCTTCGATAGTTGTTTATGTTGGAGTACATGTATCATATCATCATTGATATCCTATAATCACATACATATGGTGTACTAATACCTTATTTTCTGAAAAATATATTTTCTATGTTCATGTCTTTATGATGACTTTCTTATTATGCAGCATACATACCTGTGAAAACGGTCATCCTAGAGGTCCTAAGTAACATCACCAAGATAGCAAACGCATTGTGCAACCTTTTTACCTAAATGCCTATAAAAAAAATTACAACAACTTACTCTGTACTTGGAATGGCATATGTATGGTGGAGATAATTCTGAAATGGCATAATGTCACAAGCATTTTTTTAGTTAAGAATCCCATAGCACAACCCTCACAGTAATGATCACAAGACCACACATGTTCACTTGTCAAGATATTGTGCATACTTGGTAAGATCTATTCTAGAATTATTTCCAGATGAGTACAGATGGTGCAAGAGCACATACAGTGTTATCACAAAGGATTCCATGAATGTTTTCATCGGTACTGCTATCAATGGTGGAGAGCTATGTGCATGCCAAAGGGCAGCCCCAACCTTGGATTTTTTTTATTTTTTTATGAATTATTTCTTGACCGGGTGCTGATGAGCCCGGGCTCGGAATTGGATATTCGACTCAAAAGGTGACACTATTACGGAGAGCTAAGTATCTGCAACGAGTCGAGCAAGCATGTTAATTCAATGGATAGTCCGCAAAACATGTGGGCCATTCTTGAAGAGTTCTGGTCGGAACTAATCCTACACCTTTATAGACAACTGTAGACCATGACAGGAAGAGTGATGGCTTAGGGCCCAACTCAAATAAGGTCTCAATACATCTACATACATAAGTATACTACTGAAAAAATGAGTTTTTTATGAATTCATTACTATGCCAACCATGAATACTTCAGGGGAGGGGGGGACACTTGTCCTCCTCCCCCCCCCCCACCCCCTCCCCGACACCACACTATGTTATTTTAATATTTGTTTGCTTTGGAGTACATGAATGTTTATATCCTATAATCACATACATATATACCTGGTGTACATATACATATACATGGTGTATTAAGACCTTAATTGCTAGCGGAATTTACATTTTCCAATGTTTATGTTTTTATTATAACTTTCATGGTATATAATATATACCCGTGAAAGTAGCAATTTTTCTCTATATAGTCGTTGGCCCGTTGTGTCCAGTTTGCACTAGGGTCTCCAAAATGCTAGCATCTTACTTTGCAAGTGTCTAATGTGCGTCTTAAATACATTTGGTATATCACTATGCTCCCTAAATTTTGATACCTCACAATCAATTGAAGTTGCTGATTTTGCATTGTGTCTCGATTTTGATCGGGTCTTCACGTTGGGCCGTGTGGAGGGATTTGACACTTGGTGGGCGCTCTTGGTAAGTGATTGGGGTGCGTGGGTCAAGGTTGTCGGGGGGTAAGTGCTTCTTTTTGTTGCCAACAAGACAAAGAACAGTAGCGACAAGCGTGTGTGACCTTTCTCAGTTGTCTCTCAATTCCTCATTCTTCTACATATTTAGCTACACGTATTTTCCGCATGGCATGTGTTTAATAAAATTCGAACATGTGACGCGACTAATCGAGCGCTCCTAATTCAACCCCAAGGTTGTCAGAATCGATATTTTGAATCAAATCGGAGCTTCGATGGTAGGATTGTAAATCGTAGAATCTTCACTATCAGCATCGTAGAAACGTAGATTTTAAGAACTAAAATCGTAGAATCATAGGGGTTAGTTTGGATTGTAACTTTGTAGAATCATATAACAAAACCGCAATCCTGACAACCTTACGTATTATTGTAGGCGATTCTCATGGCAATCACTTGATTAAATCTTATATTTGGTATTTGTTGTTGTTGGTATGTTTGCATCTGTCCCTCTTAGTTTATCAATGTTTCCTATTTGTTCTACTTACACTTCATGTATTCTATGGATGTATGTTGTTGTCTTTCTTTCTTTTCTTCCATCTAACAAAGCATATAGTTTCAATTAATTTGGACCTTTTTCACCTTCGGTAAGGTAATATAACTAGTCAGATTTCCCCGATAAAGGCCTAGTCAGGGTTTCTTGGTTTTATTTGTTCAAATAGTTGCTTGCGACCGACAATTTAAGCTTGGGAATCTTGTTATGTCATTTAATTCTCTGTTCCAAGATTTGATCTTCTGATTCTTATATGAACTTTGAAGACCGCAAATTAGGTGTTTGTAGGCCAGCAATTGCATGAGCAAAGGAACAAGATTATTTTATATGCTTTGTGTATGCCCATAGCTTTCTTCAATCGTCCAATTGAGTGTTCCCCATATGAAGACGCGAGGGAGGAGCCGGTGAATTGGCATGCTTCTAGTACAAGTACTATGGGCATGTTTGGTTGGTGGCTTGGGCTTCATGCCTTGTAAAAGAGGTTGCCTGCCATCTGCCTGGTACTCCCTTACTTTTTGCCTGGTGTGGCTGGCCTAGACATCGTGTGTTTTGTTGGTGGCCTGTGAAATATTTAAATAATTTACTAGCATGGTTAATGGAGATTGAACGCCCATAAGCTCAACGAGGCAGGGAAACAGTGCCTAGGCAGCTACCCATGCGTCCTTTTTTGAGCGTCTAGTCCAGGCTAAGCGGACTGCCTGGTCAAATTCTAGGGTAAGAAAAATGTCAAGTAACTAGGCCAGGCTAGCAACAACTTTTGCAGGACAACAACCAAACACTGTCCAGGCACAGTTCAGGGAGGCTCCAGGCTAGGCACGATTCATCATGGACATTATCCAAACAGACCCTATGTGCAAGTGATGGGCCTCTAACCCCTCGTTGGTTACCCCAAGTGGAAGGTGTAAGATGCAGTGTTGTGGAAGTTTTTCCCTTAGCAAAGATGACAAGGATCGAATTGAAGGAAATATGCCCTAGAGGCAATAATAAAGTTATTATTTATTTCCTTATATCATGATAAATGTTTATTATTCATGCTAGAATTGTATTAACCGGAAACTTAATACATGTGTGAATACATAGACAAAACAGTATGTCCCTAGTATGCCTCTACTAGACTAGCTCATTGATCAAAGATGGTTATGTTTCCTAGCCATAGACATGAGTTGTCATTTGATCAACGGGATCACATCATTAGGAGAATGATGTGATGGACAAGACCCATCCGTTAGCATAGCACTATGATCGTTTAGTTTAAACTGCTATTGCTTTCTTCATGACTTATACATGTTCCTATGACTATGAGATTATGCAACTCCCGAATACCGTAGGAACACCTTGTGTGCTATCAAACGTCACAACGTAACTGGGTGATCATAAAGATGCTCTAGAGGTGTCTCCGAAAGTATTCGTGTTGTTGGCATAGATCAAGATTAGGATTTGTCACTCCGAGTGTCGGAGAGGTATCTCTGGGCCCTCTCGGTAACACACATCATAATAAGCCTTGCAAGCAAAAGACTAATGAGTTAGTAACGAGATGATGTGTTACGGAACGAGTAAAGAGACTTGCTGGTAACGAGATTGAACTAGGTATAAAGATACCGACGATCGAATCTCGGGCAAGTAACATACCGTTTGACAAAAGGAACAACGTATGTTGTTATGCGGTTCTGACCGATAAAAGATCTTCGTAGAATATGTAGGAGCCAATATGAACATCCAGGTTCCGCTATTGGTTATTGACCGGAGATGAGTCTCGGTCATGTCTACATAGTTCTCGAACCCGTAGGGTCCGCACGCTTAACGTTTGATGACGATCGGTATTATGAGTTTTTGAGTATTGATGTACCGAAGGTAGTTCGGAGTCCCGGATGAGATCACGAACATGACGAGGAGTCTCGGAATGTCCGAGACATAAAGATTGATATATTGGACGGCTATATTCGGACACCAGAAGTATACCGGAAAAGTTTCGGATTTATCGGGAGTGCCGGAGGGGGTTACCGGAACCCCCTACGAGAGGGGATGGTCCATAGTGGGCCTAAAGGGAAAGAGAGGGGCAGCCCATAGGGCTGGCCGGCGCCTCCACCTAGGGTTCCTAGTTGGACTAGGATTGGGGGGGCGCCACCTCTCCTATTCCTTTCCCCCTTCTTCCTTTCGGTGAATCCTACTAGGAATAGGATTGCAATCCTATTCCTAGTAGGACTCCTTCCCTAGCCGCACCAGGAAGGGCCGGCCGGCCTCCCTCCCCTGCTCCTTTATATACGGGGGCAGGGGGCACCCAAAGACACACAAGTTGAATTGTTTTAGCCGTGTGCGGTGCCCCCCTCCACAGAATCACACCTCGGTCATACCGTCGCGGAGCTTAGGCGAAGCCCTGCGCCGGTGAACACATCATATCCGTCACCACGCCATCGTGCTGACGAAACTCTCCCGTGAAGCTCAACTGGATCAAGAGCTCGTGGGACGTCATCAAGCTGAACGTGTGCTGAACGCGGAGGTGCCGTACGTTCGGTGCTTGATCGGTTGGATCGCGAAGAAGTTCGACAACATCAACCGCGTCACTTGACGCTTCCGCTCCCGGTCTACGAGGGTATGTAGACACACTCTTCCCTCTCGTTGCTATGCATCTGGTAGATAGATCTTGCGTGATCGTAGGAAAATTTTAAAATACTACGTTCCCCAACAGTGGCATCATGAGCCAGGTCTATGCGTAGATGATATGCACGAGTAGAACACAATGAGTTGTGGGCGATACTAGTCATACTGCTTACCAGCATGTCATACTTTGCTTCGGCGGTATTATGAGATGAAGCGGCCCGGACCGACATTACGCGTACGCTTACGCGAGACTGGTTTCACCGTTACGAGCACTCGTTGCTTAAAGGTGACTGGTGGGTGTCTGTCTCTCTCACTTTAGCTGAATCAAGTGTGGCTACGCCCGGTCCTTGTGAAGGTTAAAACAGCACATACTTGACGAAACATCGTTGTGGTTTTGTATGCGTAGGTAAGAACGGTTCTTGCTAAGCCCGTAGCAGCCACGTAAAACTTGCAACAACAAAGTAGAGGACGTCTAACTTGTTTTTGCAGGGCATGTTGTGATGTGATATGGTCAAGACATGATGAGTTATACGGTTTTGTATGAGATGATCATGTTTTGTAAAGTTATCGGCAACTGGCAGGAGCCATATGGTTGTCGCTTTATTGTATGAAATGCAATCGCCATGTAATTGCTTTACTTTATCACTAAACGGTAGCGATAGTCGTAGAAGCAATAGTTGGCGAGACGACAACGATGCTACGATGGAGATCAAGGTGTCGCGCCTGTGACGAAGGTGATCATAACGGTGCTTTGAAGATGGAGATCAAAAGCACACGATGATGATGGCCATATCATGTCACATATTTTGATTGCATGTGATGTTTATCTTATTATGCTTCTTATCTTGCTTAGAACGACGGTAGCATTATAAGATGATCCCTTACTAAATTTCAAGGTATAAGTGTTCTCCCTGAGTATGCACCGTTGCGAAAGTTCGTCGTGCCGAGACACCACGTGATGATCGGGTGTGATAAGCTCTACGTTCAAATACAACGGGTGTAAGCCAGTTTTGCACACGCAGAATACTCGGGTTAAACTTGACGAGCCTAGCATATGCAGATATGGCCTCGGGACACTGGAGACCGAAAGGTTGAGCGTGAATCATATAGTAGATATGATCAACATAAGATGTTCACCATTGAAACTACTCCATCTCACGTGATGATCGGACATGGTTTAGTTGATTTGGATCACGTGATCATTTAGATGACTAGAGGGATGTCTATCTAAGTGGGAGTTCTTAAGTAATATGATTAAATTGAACTTTAATTTATCATGAAGTTAGTCCTGGTAGTATTAGCATATCTATGTTGTAGATCAATAGCTCGCGATGTTGCTCCCCGTTTATTTTTCATATGTTCCTAGAGAAAACCAAGTTGAAAGATGTTAGTAGCAATGATGCGGAATTGTTCCGTGATCTGAGGATTATCCTCATTGCTGCACAGAAGAATTATGTCCTTGATGCACCGCTAGGTGACAGACCTATTGCAGGAGCAGATGTAGACGTTATGAACGTTTTGACAAAAGCTCGGTATGATGACTACTTGATAGTTTAAAGTGCACCATGCTTTACGGCTTAGAACCGGGACTTCAAAAACGTTTTGAACACCACAGAGCATATAAGATGTTCCAAGAGTTGAAATTAGTATTTCATACTCATGCCCGTGTCGAGAGGTATAAGACCTCTGACAGTACTTTGCCTACAAGATGGAGGAGAATAGCTCAACCAGTGAGCATGTGCTCAGATTGTCTGGGTACTACAATTACTTGAATCAAATGGGAGTTATTCTTCCAGATAAGATAGTAATTGACAAAGTTCTCTAGTCACTATCACCAAGTTAGTAGAACTTCGTGATGAACTATAATATGCAAGGGATGACGAAGGTAATTCCCGAGCTCTTCGCGATCCTGAAATCGGCGAAGGTAGAAATCAAAAAGGAGCATCAAGTGTTGATGGTTAATAAGACCACTTGTTTCAAGTAAAGGGCAAAGGGATAGAAGGGGAACTTCAAGAAGAATGACAAGCAAGTTGTCACTCCCGTGAAGAAACCCAAAGCTAAAACTCAAGCCTGAAACTAAGTGCTTCTACTGCAAAGGAAATGGTCACTGGAAGTGGAACTGCCCTAGATACTTGGCGGATAAGAAGGATGGCAAAGTGAACAAAGGTATATTTGATATACAGATTATTTATGTGTATTTTACTAGTGTTCATAGCAACCCCTCGGTATTTGATACTGATTTAGTTGCTAAAGAGTAGTAACTCGAAATGGGAGTTGCATAATGAACAGAAACTAGTTAAAGGATGAAGTGACGATGTGTATTGGAAATAGTTCCAAGATTGATATGATCATCATCGCACACTCCCTATACTTTTGGGATTAGTGTTGAACCTAAATAAGTGTTATTTGGTGTTTGTGTTGAGCATGAATATGATTTGATCATGTTTACTGCAATACGGTTATTCATGTAAGTTAGAGAATAATTGTTGTTCTGTTTACATGAATAAAACCTTCTATGGTCATACACCCAATGAAAATAGTTTGTTGGATCTCGATCGTGTGATATACATATTCATAATAATGAAGCCAAAAGATGCAAGGTTAATAATGATAGTGCGACTTATTTGTGGCACTGCCGTTTAGGTCATATTGGTGTAAAACGCATGAAGAAACTCCATAAAGATGGACTTTTGGAATCACTTGATTATGAATCACTTGGTGCTTGCGAACCATGCCTCATGGGCAAGATGACTAAAACTCCGTTCTCCGGAACTATGGAGCGAGCAACAGATTTGTTGGAAATCATACATACTGATGTATGTGGACCAATGAGTGTTGATGCTCGCGGCGGTGTCGTTATTTTCTGACCTTCACTGATGATTTGAGCAGATATGGGTATATCTACTTAATGAAACACAAGTCTGAAACATTTGAAAAGTTCAAAGAATTTCAGAGTGAAGTAGAGAATCATCGTAACAAGAAAATAAAGTTTCTACGATCTGATCGTGGAGGAGAATATTTGAGTTACGAGTTTGGTCTTCATTTGAAACAATGTGGAATAGTTTCACAACTCACGCCACCTGGAACACCACAGCGTAATGGTGTGTCCGAACGTCATAACCGTACTTTATTAGATATGGTGCGATCGATGATGTCTCTTACCGATTTACCACTATCGCTTTTGGGGTTATGCATTAGAGACAGCTACATTCACGTTAAAATAGGGCACCATCTAAATCCGTGGAGATGACACCATATAAACTGTCATTTCTTTAAAGTTTGGGACTGCGATGCTTATGTGAAAAAAGTTTCAACATGATAAGCTCGAACCCAAATCAGAGAAGTAAATCTTCATAGGTACCCAAAAGAAACTGTTGGGTACACCTTCTATCACAGATCCGAAGGCAAAATATTTGTTGCTAAGAACGGATCCTTTCTAGAAAAAGAGTTTCTCTCGAAAGAAGTGAGTGGGAGGAAAGTAGAACTTGATGAGGTAATTGTACCTTCTCCCGGATTGGAAAATAGTACATCACAGGAAATTGTTCCAGTGATTCCTACACCAATTAGTGAGGAAGTTAATGATAATGATCATGAAACTTCGGATCAAGTTTCTACTGAACGTCGTAGATCAACCAGAGTACGTTCCACACTAGAGTGGTACGGCAACCCAGTTCTGGAAATCATGTTACTAGACCATGATGAACCTACGAACTATGAGGAAGCGATGATGAGCCTAGATTCTGCAAAATGGCTTGAGCCATGAAATCTGAGATGGGATCCATGTATGAGAACAAAGTATGGACTTTGGTTGACTTGCCCGATGGTCGGCAAGCCATCGAAAATAAATGGATCTTCAAGAGGAAGACCGACGCAGACGGTAATGTTACTGTTTACAAAGCTCGACTTGTTGCGAAAGGTTTTCGACAAGTTCAAGGAGTTGACTACGATGAGACTTTCTCACCTGTAGCGATGCTTAAGTCTGTCAGAATCATGTTAGCAATTGCCGCATTTTATGATTATGAAATCTGGCAAATGGATGTCAAAACTGCATTCCTGAATGGATATCTCAAAGAAGAGTTGTATATGATGCAACCAGAAGGTTTTGTCAATCCAAAAAGGTGCTAACAAAGTATGCAAGCTCCAGCGATCCATCTATGGACTGGTGCAAGCATCTCGGAGTTGGAATATATGCTTTGGTAAGTTGATCAAAGCATATAGATTTATACAGACTTACGGTGAAGCCTGTATTTACAAGAAGTGAGTGGGAGCACTACAACCTTTCTGATAAGTATATGTAAATGACATATTGTCGATCGGAAATGATGTAGAATTTTCTGGAAAGCATAAAGGAGTGTTTGAAAGAAATTTTTCAAAGAAAGACCTCGGTGAAGCTGCTTACATATTGAGCATCAAGATCTATAGAGATAGATCAAGACGCTTGATAAGACTTTCGATGAGTACATACCTTGATAAGATTTTGAAGTAGTTCAAAATGGATCAGTCAAAGAAGAAGTTCTTGCCTGACTTGTAAGGTGTGAAGTTGAGTAAGACTCAAAGCCAGACCACGGCAGAAAAATATAGAGAGAATGAAAGTCATTCCCTATGCCTCAGCCATAGGTTCTATAAAGTATGCCATGCTGTGTACAAAACACGTTGTGTACCTTGCCAAGAGTTTGACAGGGAGTTTGACAGGGAGGTACAATAGTGATCCAGGAGTAGATCACTGTACAGCGGTCAAAATTATCCTTAGTAATTGGATGACTAAGGAAATATTTCTCGATTATGGAGGTGATAAAGAGTTCGTCGTAAAGGGTTACGCCGATGTAAGCTTTGACACTAAATCCAGATGACTCTAAGTATCAATCTGGATGCGTATTGAAAGTGGGAGCAATTAGCTAGAGTAGCTCCATGCAGAGCATTGTAGACATAGAAATTTGCGAAATACATAGGGATCTGTATATGACAGACCCGTTGACTAAACTTCTCTCACAAGCAAAACATGATCACACCTTATTACTCTTGGGTATTAATCACATAGCGATGTGAACTAGATTATTGACTCTAGTAAACCCTTTGGGTGTTGGTCACATAACGATGTGAACTATCGGTATTAAATCACATGGCGATGTGAGCTAGATTATTGACTCTAGTGCAAGTGGGAGACTGAAGGAAATATGCCCTAGAGGCAATAATAAAGTTATTATTTATTTCCTTATATCATGATAAATGTTTATTATTCATGCTAGAATTGTATTAACCGGAAACTTAATACATGTGTGAATACATAGACAAAATAGTATGTCCCTAGTATGCCTCTACTAGACTAGCTCATTGATCAAAGATGGTTATGTTTCCTAGCCATAGACATGAGTTGTCATTTGATCAATGGGATCACAACATTAGGAGAATGATGTGATGGACAAGACCCATCCGTTAGCATAGCACTATGATCGTTTAGTTTTACTGCTATTGCTTTCTTCATGACTTATACATGTTCCTATGACTATGAGATTATGCAACTCCCGAATACCGTAGGAACACCTTGTGTGCTATCAAACGTCACAACGTAACTGGGTGATCATAAAGATGCTCTACAGGTGTCTCCGAAAGTATTCGTGGTGTTGGCATAGATCAAGATTAGGATTTGTCACTCCGAGTGTCGGAGAGGTATCTCTGGGCCCTCTCGGTAACACACATCACAATAAGCCTTGCAAGCAAAAGACTAATGAGTTAGTCACGAGATGATGTGTTACGGAACGAGTAAAGAGACTTGCCGGTAAACGAGATTGAACTAGGTATAAAGATACCGACGATCGAATCTCGGGCAAGTAACATACTGTTTGACAAAAGGAACAACGTATGTTGTTATGCGGTTCTGACCGATAAAAGATCTTCGTAGAATATGTAGGAGACAATATGAACATCCAGGTTCCGCTATTGGTTATTGACCAGAGATGAGTCTCGGTCATGTCTACATAGTTCTCGAACCCGTAGGGTCCGCACGCTTAACGTTTGATGACGATCGGTATTATGAGTTTTTGAGTATTGATGTACCGAAGGTAGTTCGGAGTCCCGGATGAGATCACGGACATGACGAGGAGTCTCGGAATGTCCGAGACATAAAGATTGATATATTGGACGGCTATATTCGGACACCGGAAGTATACCGGAAAAGTTTCGGATTTATCGGGAATGCCGGAGGGGGTTACCGGAACCCCCTACGAGAGGGGATGGTCCATAGTGGGCCTAAAGGGTGAGAGAGAGGCAGCCCATAGGGCTGGCCGGCGCCCCCACCTAGGAATCCTAGTTGGACTAGGATTGGGGGGGCGCCACCTCTCCTATTCCTTTCCCCCTTCTTCCTTTCGGTGAATCCTACTAGGAATAGGATTGCAATCCTATTCCTAGTAGGACTCCTTCCCTAGCCGCACCAGGAGAGGTTGGCCGGCCTCCCTCCCTTGCTCCTTTATATACGGTGGCAGGGGGGCACCCAAAGACACACAAGTTGAATTGTTTTAGCCGTGTGCGGTGCCCCCCTCCACAGAATCACACCTCGGTCATACCGTCGCGGAGCTTAGGCGAAGCCCTGCGCCGGTGAACACATCATATCCGTCACCACGCCGTCGTGCTGACGAAACTCTCCCGTGAAGCTCAACTGGATCAAGAGCTCGTGGGACGTCATCAAGCTGAACGTGTGCTGAACGCGGAGGTGCCGTACGTTCGGTGCTTGATCGGTTGGATCGCGAAGAAGTTCGACAACATCAACCGCGTCACTTGACGCTTCCGCTCCCGGTCTACGAGGGTACGTAGACACACTCTCCCCTCTCGTTGCTATGCATTTGGTAGATAGATCTTGCGTGATCGTAGGAAAATTTTAAAATACTACGTTCCCCAACACGAATCCCCAGAGACTCCTAGGTTCAACAAGTAGGTGTCAACTGCTAACGGCGCCAGATATTAGCAATCAACGTGGACCTGCACACAGATACAAATAACTTTGCTCCCAACGAGTACAGAGAGGTTGTCAATCCCTCCGGCCTTGTAGTTCACAAAGGATTAAAAGCAAATGATAGTAGTGATAGATAGTGTTTGCAATAGTAAATAATAGCGAAAAGTAAATAGCGGATGTGATCAATGATGGTAATATGGACCGGAGTCTCATGATGTTCACTAGTGATGTCTCTCTCCCGAAAGACGGTAAAACAGCTATGTGAGGTAAACGAATTACAGTTGGGCAATTGACAGGACCACGAACGCAAACCAATGCTGACTACATTGCAAGAAAGGTTGAGGTTCAAAGCATGGGCGATACGCCAAAGTAAGTAGACCGAAATCCATCAATATCTACTACTAATCATCCACCTTGAGATATCTATCCAGAACATCTCGCTGGTATTAAGTTGCGAGTCCCACCCATAATGTAAACTCAATGCAACAGATAACTGCATTAAAAGAACTTTGCGTAAAGTAAACAATCCTTGCACTCGCGGGCACAAGCACCGTTGTTTTCCCCCTTGTGGCAACAGCACATCCCCTAGACTCATGTTTCTGTCACTCAAACTAGTCATCGAGGGGCATGAACCCACAATCAAGCATAACGTTCCCTCTTGGAGTCACTACCTACTACTTGGCCAAAGCAATAAATAACAACGGAGAACATGCAAGAATTACTTATGAACATAAATATAAAAGAGGTGAATCAAATATATTACTCAAGATCAATCTGAACATAATCTCATAATCCATCGGATCCCAGCAAACTCAACATAGCAACAGCATAAGGATTACATATGTGCCTCGATCATGTAAGACAGCTCACGAGGACTAATTAGTGAAGCACAAGAACGGGAGGAGAACATCACATAGCTACTGGTCATGGACTCATGGTCCAAGGGAGACTACTCACGACTCATCCGGGAGGCGTCCATGGTGGTGGAGAAGCTCCCGGTGGTGATCCTCCCCTCCGGCAGGGTGCCGGGAAGAGTTCTCCTGGTGCACCCGATCTTGGAAGCGGCGGCGGCGGCGGAACAGAGATGGGATCGCGAAAAGAGTTCCTCTTCTGAGCGTTTCGGAGGACGCTTTAAATATATGCCAAAGGGGGGCATCGGGGAAGCTTCGGGGGGCCCAGGCGCCCCCTCGGCGCGGCCCAGGGGGGGCGCGCCGCCAGGGCGCCTGGAGCCCTGGTGCCCCCCCCCCGGCTGTCCTTCGGACACACGGTAGTTTCCGAAACGCTGATTTTTTATATAATTTTTCTGGATTTTTCCTGGCAGTTCTCGTAACGTGAAAAACTGAAATACAAAAACAGCCGAAAATAGAAACTGGCACTGGGGTGCACTGGATTAGTAGGTTAGTCCAAATATGATCAAAAGTGTATGGAAGTGCATGAATATCATAGCAATATCACCCAAAAGTGGCATGGAGCAAGCAGATATTATAGATACGTTTTGGACGTATCAACATCCCCAAGCTTAATTCCTGCTCGTCCTCGAGTAGGTAAATGATAACAAAAATAATTTCTATGGTGACATGCTATTAACCATATAGGACTTATTATAGTCATATGACAAAAGCTTACTGAGACAATGAATCTATAGTAATTAAGTTGCCTCATGAGAAAATCACAAATGACTGAAAGTTTTACAATATAAAACTGAAACATCAAAAAGATTTGCAATGAACATGATGTGCAAATATGATAAAGTGATATCTAGCTTGCCCCTTTAGTGAAGCAAAACATAAATGCAGGGGCAATTTCAAGGTTTAAGTGATGACTAGATACAATGATTTCAAAATAAACGATATCACAGTCATGCAAAAGACAATGCTACTTTGGGACAATGCACATTACACTCAGAATGACAATCATGCTCTCAGTAGTTGGTGCTTTAACATAAAAGTAAAAGAATGGTTATGTGCTAGAGCTTTTTTATTTTGAAAACATAGAAGCAATTTTGTCAACGGTAGTAGTACTTCATATGTGTCATGCATAAGACATCCTATAAGTTGCAAGCCTCATGCATCGTATACCAATAGTGCTCGCACCTTGTCCTAATTAGCTCGGATTTCCATGGGTTATCATTGCATTACATATGTTTCAACCAAGTGTCACAAAGGGGTACCTCTATGCCACCTGTACAAAGGTCCAAGGAGATAAATCGCATTTGATTTCTCGTTTTTGATAGATCTCAACTTGAGGACATCCTGTAATGCCCAGGATGGGACTATACCTCCTACGTGTCGAGGCACGACTTAAAGGTATAAGCCCATCCTAGAATGATCTTAAGTTTGGTATCTTTGCACGACTCATGTAAAAGAGGGATTAAAATGCAAAAGGAGATAGTTGGCTTACACTCGCCACTTCACACAATACATTACATAAGCATAACATCATTCAGAACATCACAACCCGACTACGGGCGAAGATCCAAAAGAAAGATACCAAAACAACATAAAGCCACAGGTCAGGATCGAATCCTAGTAGAAACCACTACTGAACATCGAAACGTCTCAAGCAAACAGCCACAAGCTTCATCGAGCTCCTGGTGAAGCACTGAACCAGCTCCTGCATCAACTCGGCTGAACCTGCATCTGGTGTTGTGAAGTAACTGTGAGCCACAGAGGACTCAGCAATCCCGTTCCCGGGTAATAAGACTATTTAAGCCTTGGGTGAGGACAAGGCTGAAGAAAGAACGAGAGGTGAAGGAACAACAAGAGTCTGCAGCAGCAACTAGCACTAACTTACGCAACAGAGAGCGAGAAGAGAAGGCGCAGCGGTCGAAAGATGATCACGAAGTGATCCTAACTAAAGCCGGTCAAACATAACCCCACCGTGTTCAACTCCCGAATCCCTATTCGGAAATTGACAGTCACGGTACACACGCTGGTAGTGTATTGAAACATTGTGTCAAGTTTTCTACAACCGGATATTAACAAGCTCCCATCTGCCACTTAACTGCGGGCACGGCTTTCGAAAGTTCAAACCCTGCAGGGGTGTTCCAACTTGGCCCATCACAAGCCCACGATCCGCGAAGTCGCAACTCCATAGGTGGGAAGACCCGAGTATTCTCGGAATCCCGTGCTCAAGTTAAACCGAACTAAGGTAAGGCTAATCCAGCAAATCCTCCCGGCGTGTCGACACCCTGATAGTAGCCGCGCGTATCTAAGTCTCAGGACACGACCGGATGGGCGATTCTACAGGACCCAATCCTCGAGTTTCCCCGTGGTGGTTCCCGCAGACTCCCCGTTTGGGACCAACACCATCGGCACTGGCCCCCCCTGCTATGTAGAATTAAGAACCCGAGGGTGCGACCCCCTATGCAAATTTAATTATTTAATTAAGTTGTTATTATGAGGCAAATAGTACCAAATGTTGGGACTTGCTGGAAAAGACTTAGCACTTAGCGGTTTATCAAGGGGGTCCCATACACCCCAACCGTGTTAGGAACGCATAATCAAGGAACATAACACCGGTTTATACGGTTCCTAACGGCATGAGTGGAACAAAACACCAAGCAAAAGGCTTAGCCTTCCACCCTGCCAGTATATAGATGATTTCATTTTAAGCATTTATATAGTGTGATATAACCCAACCAAACTTCAACATGAAGCAAGCATCTTCAATCTTCACCTGCAACTAGCAATGCTATAAGAAGGGTTGAGCGAAGCGTACTTAGCCAAGCAACGGTTTGCATAGGTAGGGTGGTTAAACAGGTTCATGGTTACAAGTAGGAGGCTGACAAGAAAGACATGGGCATCGAGGCAAGACTATAGAGCGGAACTACTAGCAATAGGCAAAGATAGTAATGGTATCCGGGTTCGGTCATCTTGCCTGGGAATCCACAGAGGGAGAAGAACGGATCCACGAAGTAGACAGAGCAAGACAGTCGAGAGAATCCTCACAACTCCGGAACGAAACCGAAGCTATCAAGAGAAGCAAACCGGAAAGAAACAAACAACACGGTAAACACACAAGTATCAACATGGCATACGATGCGCAAACAAGTATGATGCATGTCCAGTTTAAAAATGCATGGCATGGCAAAGTGCACAAACAACACTACAAGTTAAGTGGAGCTCAATATGCAACGAGTTGCATATTGACAAAACACCACAATAATTATTTAGTTGACTCTAGTTATTAACAAGACAAGATTAAGAGTTTGTTAACATGGCAAGAGGTGAAGCATAAAGAAACTACACTATTTAGACATTTTAAATGAGGCCGGAAAATAACAACAACAAGTCCGGAAAAATCCCCATGAGCATGTTTAATAATTATAAGCAAACAACAATTAACATTTATAATGTTGTTAAATGATGCGGATGAGATGCTCAAGTTTATGCAATTTTATTAAAAGGTTAACAAGAGAGATATGAAGTATTGTCACCGTGGTGGAATGAAAGGGTGCCACGGCAACGAACCGAAAATGATGCAACGGCAACATATCGGTGCCGGTAACTCGTTGAGAGACCGGTGCAAAAGATAAGGTGGAGTGAGCGAAACAAGATGATGGGGTGATCCCGTTGCCGGGTTCCCATGAGTCGGCGACGAGGCAACCGAGGAACACGACAAAAGAGGGCACAACAGACACGAAGCACACACGGGAAACATTTCATACAACCAAAACAAGCATTCACGGGTCATCCACGGGGTCGTCTCGTTATACCTTTGAAGCGTGCATTTCGGGGCGGTTCGAGACGTAGAGGAAGGAGTCGTTCACGTAGAGGTACACGGGTAGTCGTTCACATCCCGTTCGGAGAGGTACCCGTCACGGCATCGGGCGCCTTCGGGGCGACGGTAGAGGAAGTAGTGGTACTCGGCGGTCTTGGCGACGGTAGTTGTACATGATCCGTAGAGGTACTTGAGGGTTCCGATGGCTCCGGCATCGGTAGTGGTACTTGTCGTTTCGCCGTGTAGGGGTACTTGACATATCGCCGTGTAGTCGAACTTGACGGACGTCGTCGTCGTGGTACATGAGGGTCGTCGAGCGTAGGGGTACTCATTTCCGTAGATGTTCGGGTGTATACGTAGAGGTACTTGTCTCGAAGAGGTACTTGGTCGGGTCGCCGGTAGTCGTACACGGGTCATCTGTCAACAATTACAGCACAGGCACACAAAACAAAAACAAAACACAACACAAACAGCCTCGGACCGGCAGAACGGCGCTGGAGGTCCAGCAGGCGCGAAAGGAGGGCCCCTGGCCGACCTTGCTACTGGAGGACGGGAGGGCGACCACGGCGTGCGGGCGATCCGGGTAGAGGGGCGCGGACGGAGGGAGGCCAGGCGAGGAGAACGACCGGAGGGCGGGCCTGGGGCGCGCGGGAGGAAGGGATGCGGCCTGGCCGCGGCGCTGGGGGCCCGGATGCGTCCGCTCGCGGCGCGCTGGAGAGGTGCCGCGGCGGCGCGGCCACCTGGAGAAGGAGTCGCCGGGGCTCCTGGGGCGAGGGGTCGGCGCCGGCTTGGAGAGGAGGGAGCAGCTCCGGCCGCGCCTGCGGTGATGGCCGGCGGGGCGGAAGGGCGCCGGGGCCTCTGGCCGACCGGAGGGAACGGCGGCAGCAGGGTCTTCGCGGAGAAGGACGGATCCAGGCGTCCGCGCGGGTCCTGGCCGGAGGGGTGCGACGACTGGGGCGACGGGAGGGAGACGGAGGCGAGGCGGCAGAGCCTCTGGCGCGGCTGCGCTCTGGCCGCGGGCTTCGAGCGGGAGGCCTCGGGCCCTGGACGAGGAACTGGCCGGAGGGAGGTCGAGGGGTGAGGAACGAGGGACTCGGGGAGAGAGGACGAAGGCTTGAGGGAGAGGGAAGCGAGGCAGAGTGGGGTCGAGGGACGAAGGGGTTCGGGCACGAGCGAGGTGAGTGCGGCGGACGAGGGGAAGGAGAGGATCGAGGGCTGAGGTGCGGGGTCGAGGGGAGCTAGGGTTCGGTGCGGTCGGCCTCGGGCCAGGAAGGATAGCGGTTGGGCCAGGAGGCCTGGCCGCTGGTGGGGGAGACTTGGGCCGCTGGGGGGAAGGAGGAGGCCCAGATGGCCTCAGGCCTGCTGGACTCTTTTAAAACTGCTGCTGTTCTTCTACTCTTAGAATTACAGAAAGAAAAATAGGAAGAAAGAAAAGAGAGGAGAAGGTTAGGAGAGAATTAGGGCATGAGATCAATTTTACTGGATTCACCAAAAAGTCAGGAATTTAAATAAAATAGAAGGAGGGTTTTTGGAAGGACCTCGAAACACTGAAAAGAATTATTGGCAAGGGTTTTTGAAGGAGAAACTCGAAGTAGGAAAGCATGGGGAAAAAATTGCAAGTGTGTTACGGTGATCCCAAACAAATGGAATATTTTTAATATAGCTCCCTAAATATTGAGAGGCTTTTATATGTTTTAAAGAGAAGACATTCTTCCCTCGATTTAAATGGACCGAAGGCCCACACGATTTATTTAAGTTGAGATGCAAAATAAAAAATGACATGATGGCATGATGACATGATGCAATGCAAAAAATAAATAACACAAGCTCAAAAGAAACACACGGGCAACCCGGAACATCTGGACTCTTCGGGAATCTTCTGGGACGTCGGTCTCGGGCGTCACAACTCTCCCACGCTAACAAAGGATCTCGACCCGAGATCCTAGAGATATCACCGGGTAAAAAGGGAAGAGGAAAAGGTAAAACAAAGTTGCTTCTTTGACAGACGAGTGAAACCAAGAACCTTGAGAGGTTAAACAAGTTGAAAGAAAGAATAGAATGGAGATGAACGAAGTTAAGAGCACTCCGGTAAGCGGGAGGAACAAGGAACATAACAAGAACCTTGTAGGTTGAAGACATGAAACAAGAGCTTACGAACCAAAAGAATATGAAACTGCAATGGTATAGCCAAGGAATAAGAAAGGCAGAATTTGGACAGCACTCCGTCTGAAAATGGAAGGAATTGAACAAGAACTTGGCAAGTTGAGATGATACTTGATGAAAACAACAACACACAGCCTCCGGAACAATTAAAAGAATGGCACAAGGTAAGAAAGATTTAGACAGCACTCCGGTTGAAAGAGAGGTAAAGCTTGATAAGATGACGGAACTTGAATGAAGAATACAACACTCCGGTTAAATGATAAGCAAGGGAGAATATGATCTTGATAAAACGAGATGATGGTCCAAAGAGCAACATCACAATGCCTCCGGAATGGGAGAATAGCATATAACTCGATGAAACAAATGAATGGAGAAGAAAATGACAACTGCTCTCAAAATAGAATTTGAAAGAGCATTCTTATAAAGAAGGGTTGAACGGAGTTGTTGGAAATCAACAACGAAACGAAAAAGCTTGATGTGGGCTTATGGAAAACATCTCAAAATTAAGAGGTGACAACCAGCCACTAACGAAAACAATTAATTGGATTGAGATCAACAAGGAGACGAAAAAGTTATTTCACCGGAATGATAAATGAAGAACTTGGTTCATTATAAGCACCATAATTAGCAACAATCCTTAGGGAAATCTTTAGGTGAATTATAACCCAAGATGACTCCAATGAATAAATTGAAGGGTTGAAAGGATCTCCTGGACAAGGAAAAATGATGGGTTAAATATCTCATTCTTGATAACTCGAGAATCATGAAACATGAAGGAATTGTCAAGAATGACATAACACCATCTCAAAGACAAGGTAGAAAGAATTGCAATTGGAATGCATGAAGAAGAATGCTTGAGCTCCAACAAGAATCTTGATGAAGACTTCGAGGATGAATTAAATGATGATGAACCACCATGATTAACTCCGGTAATGAAAGCATGAGAAAAGAAAGATGAAAAGAATAAGATTCAAGGCCTGCGATGAATTAGATGAAGCTTGAAATGATACAATTGAAATAACATGGAGCTCCGGAAAACAAGATGAACAACTTAGAACCGAGAATATGATATGATGAACAAGCTCCAGACAAAAGAATTAAATCACCTGGAAGGAATAAGAATAAGAATTATGTCATGCATCTCCTTCACCAATTTAAATTGATGACAACCAAAGGATTTGGCATACTACTTATTCTCGTTGGAAAGAATTAAAGAGAGATCTTGCACAAGCTTGGGTAAATCTTCAACAAAGCACCGGTAGGATTATGAAAAGAACAAAAGAATTAAAACGAAAACAACGGAAGAGTAAACTTGAATGAACCACCGTAAGAATATGGAGACGAACGAAGAGGCATCAATGAAGAATATTGGGAGGGCAAAGTTGAACACTGAGAACGACAAAATCTTCTGAAATGATGGCCTTCGGAGGATCACAAAGAAAAGAATTCATGAAATGCTCCGGACGAGTATAAAAAGAATTCCTCACAATCAAAACAATAATGAGGATGGCATGAAGCTAGAACCACGAATCTTCAAGAAGACGGGCCAATATTTAAGAGAAACACTTCTCCGGTCTTCAAATGTTGAGAATGAAGACGGGAAAAGCCATGAAGAATTGTTGAGCACTCCGGAATGAAGAATTAAGAGGTTGAACCAATGATGAACAAGAATTTGAAAGCGATCTTGGAGAAAGCATGTGACTGATGGGATTCATTCTTACGTCACACTTTGAAAAGAATTCTCCGGAAAAAGAAGAGTCAGGTAAGATCCTCGGAAAAGCATGTGGGTTAGGGCCCACTCAAAGAAATCACCGTTGAAAAGGATTGCTTAAGAGATATTGCACCGGTTGAATTAAAAGGCTTGAATAAGATGATAATCCTCAAAAATAACTTGAACGGATTAAGAATGGAATATGAATCTTCAGCACTCCGGATATGAATAGCAAGAGGAGAATGATTAATTGGTGCACCGGAATAAGAAAACCTTGTGAGATGAGGAAAAGGATAAGATCAACACCAAAATCTTGAATTACATCCACCGGCAGAATTCGAGAGCAAAAGAATGATGAACTTGAAGCTCTCGAGCATCTTCACGATAAATCACCGGATAAGAACAATGAAGGAAAAAGAATGAAGAAACATCACATGAATAAAATGGATACTTGATTAAGAATTCTGACTCCAAGAAGAAGAAGGGAGGGAGGGTGGGGAAAACAAAGACAACTTGGGATGAATGAAACAGACAATCGTCAGATTTCTCAACGACGTCCGTATGGAATAACTTGAAGAGAAGGAACACTGGTTGAAAAGGATTAACATGAATATCTCGATGATCAAGAAGGACTAGCACTCTCATGGAAATATGAGAACGCCGCTTAGGAAAGGTATGGAATCAACATTTGACATCGAAGCAACTCGAATACCAGAATCAAAACAAAAACAAAGGATAGATATGCAACGGCCTAATCTTCACAATATCATTCGAACAGAGACTTGAACGAATGAATTCCGCAGGTACATCAACTTGACGAGAAGCCACTTGGAGAACAAAAGGTAAATAAAAAGGAACAAGGATCAGATAGAACAAATACAAGATAGAAGTTTCGTCCGACATATTCGTGCTGAAAGCTCATGGAACGTGTTACAAAAGGGTTTTGCAATCCCCGGATCAGCATAGCCAAGGACCCTTTAAGATGCAACTCCCGATCAGAACAAGTCCATAAAACCACTTCACTCAATGTAGAACCCCAAACTTCATATCATGCATCCGTTGGAAGAATGCCTAGAACTACTAGATGAACCCACCTATAGATTTCCGAAAGTTTCCAGTTATGCAATCAGGTGTTGGGGATACACGGGAAGCACCGCGCAATCAACTCTAAACCTACATCCAGGTGTATCCATCCTTCAACACATAACCAGTCTTTCTCGGAAACTGTTTACCTCGGACCTTCGAAAAGCATCCACTATAACAAGCTATGGCAATACTCTCGAACTACCTCCCCAGTACTGGGTGATGTCGGGGTTATCTTTCCACTGGCCGTATAGGAGAGATTTTCGATGTCGGCCGTCTTAACTATTTAGTACTGCCGCGATATGCTTGTGTCAATGATACCCCAAAGCTCAACTCCCCGGGAACAGGAGGCATCGAGAACAATATCCTTGTCACAAGAACATCGAAACAATCCCAGAATACTCGCGGGATCCTAAAAAAAATTTGGTGCAATTTTTTGAAAGTAGAAGAGAAAAGAGTAATCGTCAGGAGTCCTCACCAGAGAGAAAGGGGCTGAGAAGCAAAGAAATCCTACTCTCCGATATATATATAGGACTCAAAACATTTTCAGTGTGTGCCTAGACTCAACCGTCAATGATTCGATCAATCAGTGGGGGCTTCTAGGTCGGAGAAGGCTCTGATACCAACTTGTAATGCCCAGGATGGGACTATACCTCCTACGTGTCGAGGCACGACTTAAAGGTATAAGCCCATCCTAGAATGATCTCAAGTTTGGTATCTTTGCACGACTCATGTAAAAGAGGGATTAAAATGCAAAAGGAGATAGTTGGCTTACACTCGCCACTTCACACAATACATTACATAAGCATAACATCATTCAGAACATCACAACCCGACTACCGGCGAAGATCCAAAAGAAAGATACCAAAACAACATAAAGCCACAGGTCAGGATCGAATCCTAGTAGAAACCACTACTGAACATCGAAACGTCTCAAGCAAACAGCCACAAGCTTCATCGAGCTCCTGGTGAAGCACTGAACCAGCTCCTGCATCAACTCGGCTGAACCTGCGTCTGGTGTTGTGAAGTAACTGTGAGCCACAGAGGACTCAGCAATCCCGTTCCCGGGTAACAAGACTATTTAAGCCTTGGGTGAGGACAAGGCTGAAGAAAGAACGAGAGGTGAAGGAACAACAAGAGTCTGCAGCAGCAACTAGCACTAACTTACGCAACAGAGAGCGAGAAGAGAAGGCGCAGCGGTCGAAAGATGATCACGAAGTGATCCTAACTAAAGCCGGTCAAACATAACCCCACCGTGTTCAACTCCCGAATCCCTATTCGGAAATTGACAGTCACGGTACACACGCTGGTAGTGTATTGAAACATTGTGTCAAGTTTTCTACAACCGGATATTAACAAGCTCCCATCTGCCACATAACCGCGGGCACGGCTTTCGAAAGTTCAAACCCTGCAGGGGTGTTCCAACTTGGCCCATCACAAGCCCACGATCCGCGAAGTCGCAACTCCATAGGTGGGAAGACCCGAGTATTCTCGGAATCCCGTGCTCAAGTTAAACCGAACTAAGGTAAGGCTAATCCAGCAAATCCTCCCGGCGTGTCGACACCCTGATAGTAGCCGCGCGTATCTAAGTCTCAGGACACGACCGGATGGGCGATTCTACAGGACCCAATCCTCGAGTTTCCCCGTGGTGGTTCCCGCAGACTCCCCGTTTGGGACCAACACCATCGGCACTGGCCCCCCCTGCTATGTAGAATTAAGAACCCGAGGGTGCGACCCCCTATTCAAATTTAATTATTTAATTAAGTTGTTATTATGAGGCAAATAGTACCAAATGTTGGGACTTGCTGGAAAAGACTTAGCACTTAGCGGTTTATCAAGGGGGTCCCATACACCCCAACCGTGTTAGGAACGCATAATCAAGGAACATAACACCGGTTTATACGGTTCCTAACGGCATGAGTGGAACAAAACACCAAGCAAAAGGCTTAGCCTTCCACCCTGCCAGTATATAGATGATTTCATTTTAAGCATTTATATAGTGTGATATAACCCAACCAAACTTCAACATGAAGCAAGCATCTTCAATCTTCACCTGCAACTAGCAATGCTATAAGAAGGGCTGAGCGAAGCGTACTTAGCCAAGCAACGGTTTGCATAGGTAGGGTGGTTAAACAGGTTCATGGTTACAAGTAGGAGGCTGACAAGAAAGACATGGGCATCGAGGCAAGACTATAGAGCGGAACTACTAGCAATAGGCAAAGATAGTAATGGTATCCGGGTTCGGTCATCTTGCCTGGGAATCCACAGAGGGAGAAGAACGGATCCACGAAGTAGACGGAGCAACACAGTCGAGAGAATCCTCACAACTCCGGAACGAAACCGAAGCTATCAAGAGAAGCAAACCGGAAAGAAACAAACAACACGGTAAACACACAAGTATCAACATGGCATACGATGCGCAAACAAGTATGATGCATGTCCGGTTTAAAAATGCATGGCATGGCAAAGTGCACAAACAACACTACAAGTTAAGTGGAGCTCAATATGCAACGAGTTGCATATTGACAAAACACCACAATAATTATTTAGTTGACTCTAGTTATTAACAAGACAAGATTAAGAGTTTGTTAACATGGCAAGAGGTGAAGCATAAAGAAACTACACTATTTAGATATTTTAAATGAGGCCGGAAAATAACAACAACAAGTCCGGAAAAATCCCCATGAGCATGTTTAATAATTATAAGCAAACAACAATTAACATTTATAATGTTGTTAAATGATGTGGATGAGATGCTCAAGTTTATGCAATTTTATTAAAAGGTTAACAAGAGAGATATGAAGTATTGTCACCGTGGTGGAATGAAAGGGTGCCACGACAACGAACCAAAAATGATGCAACGGCAACATATCGGTGCCGGTAACTCGTTGAGAGACCGGTGCAAAAGATAAGGTGGAGTGAGCGAAACAAGATGATGGGGTGATCCCGTTGCCGGGTTCCCACGAGTCGGCGACGAGGCAACCGAGGAACACGACAAAAGAGGGCACAACGGACACGAAGCACACACGGGAAACATTTCATACAACCACAACAAGCATTCACGGGTCATCCACGGGGTCGTCTCGTTATACCTTTGAAGCGTGCATTTCGGGGCGGTTCGAGACGTAGAGGAAGGAGTCGTTCACGTAGAGGTACACGGGTAGTCGTTCACATCCCGTTCGGAGAGGTACCCGTCACGGCATCGGGCGCCTTCGGGGCGACGGTAGAGGAAGTAGTGGTACTCGGCGGTCTTGGCGACGGTAGTTGTACATGATCCATAGAGGTACTTGAGGGTTCCGATGGCTCCGGCGTCGGTAGTGGTACTTGTCGTTTCGCCGTGTAGGGGTACTTGACATATCGCCGTGTAGTCGAACTTGACGGACGTCGTCGTCGTGGTACATGAGGGTCGTCGAGCGTAGGGGTACTCATTTCCGTAGATGTTCGGGTGTATACGTAGAGGTACTTGTCTCGAAGAGGTACTTGGTCGGGTCGCCGGTAGTCGTACACGGGTCATCTGTCAACAATTACAGCACAGGCACACAAAACAAAAACAAAACACAACACAAACAGCCTCGGACCGGCAGAACGGCGCTGGAGGTCTAGCAGGCGCGAAAGGAGGGCCCCTGGCCGGCCTTGCTGCTGGAGGACGGGAGGGCGACCACGGCGTGCGGGCGATCCGGGCAGAGGGGCGCGGACGGAGGGAGGCCAGGCGAGGAGAACGACCGGAGGGCGGGCCTGGGGCGCGCGGGAGGAAGGGATGCGGCCTGGCCGCGGCGCTGGGGGCCCGGATGCGTCCGCTCGGGGCGCGCTGGAGAGGTGCCGCGGCGGCGCGGCCACCTGGAGAAGGAGTTGCCGGGGCTCCTGGGGCGAGGGGTCGGCGCCGGCTTGGAGAGGAGGGAGCAGCTCCGGCCGCGCCTGCGGTGATGGCCGGCGGGGCGGAAGGGCGCCGGGGCCTCTGGCCGACCGGAGGGAACGGCGGCAGCAGGGTCTTCGCGGAGAAGGACGGATCCAGGCGTCCGCGCGGGTCCTGGCCGGAGGGGTGCGACGACTGGGGCGACGGGAGGGAGACGGAGGCGAGGCGGCAGAGCCTCTGGCGCGGCTGCGCTCTGGCCGCGGGCTTCGAGCGGGAGGCCTCGGGCCCTGGACGAGGAACTGGCCGGAGGGAGGTCGAGGGGTGAGGAACGAGGGACTCGGGGAGAGAGGACGAAGGCTCGAGGGAGAGGGAAGCGAGGCAGAGCGGGGTCGAGGGACGAAGGGGTTCGGGCACGAGCGAGGTGAGTGCGGCGGACGAGGGGAAGGAGAGGATCGAGGGCTGAGGTGCGGGGTCGAGGGGAGCTAGGGTTCGGTGTGGTCGGCCTCGGGCCAGGAAGGATAGCGGTTGGGCCAGGAGGCCTGGCCGCTGGTGGGGGAGACTTGGGCCGCTGGGGGGAAGGAGGAGGCCCAGATGGCCTCAGGCCTGCGGGACTCTTTTAAAACTGTTGCTGTTCTTCTACTCTTAGAATTACAGAAAGAAAAATAGGAAGAAAGAAAAGAGAGGAGAAGGTTAGGAGAGAATTAGGGCATGAGATCAATTTTACTGGATTCACCAAAAAGTCAGGAATTTAAATAAAATAGAAGGAGGGTTTTTGGAAGGACCTCGAAACACTGAAAAGAATTATTGGCAAGGGTTTTTGAAGGAGAAACTCGAAGTAGGAAAGCATGGGGAAAAAATTGCAAGTGTGTTACGGTGATCCCAAACAAATGGAATATTTTTAATATAGCTCCCTAAATATTGAGAGGCTTTTATATGTTTTAAAGAGAAGACATTCTTCCCTCGATTTAAATGGACCAAAGGCCCACACGATTTATTTAAGTTGAGATGCAAAATAAAAAATGACATGATGGCATGATGACATGATGCAATGCAAAAAATAAATAACACAAGCTCAAAAGAAACACACGGGCAACCCGGAACATGTGGACTCTTCGGGAATCTTCTGGAATCTTCTGGGACGTCGGTCTCGGGCGTCACACATCCATACCGGGACAACATAGAAAATAGATGATGGACTCCTCTTAAATGCATAAGCATATTCTCATAAGAGATTGAGGATTAACGTCCAAGCTAAAACTTCCACCATGATACATGGCTTTGGTTGGCGGCCCAATGTTCTTCTCTAACAATATGCATATTCATACAACCCACGCCAAATCACCCTTACTTCAGACAAGACGAACATGCATAGCAACTCACATGATATTCAACAAAAGTGTGACAGTTGATGGCGTCCCCAGAAACATGGTTACCGCTCAGCAAGCAACTTATAAGAAATAAGATACATAAGCAACATATCCTTTACCACAGTAGTTTTTAAGCTACTTTCCCATGAGCTATGTATTGCAAAGTTAGTCTGCTTAGTACAGGTGGAGGTTAGCAAAAGACTGGGAGCGACCAACTAAGAGAGCAATGACGTTCATAATCATGCAGAGCGACAAAGCAACATTGAATCAGGCATGGTAGTTATATCGCTACTCAGAAATAAAAGATCATCAAGGCTTGATAGACTATATTTACAGTCTTAAATATGCGTGAGCATACGCCAAGTCAATCAAAATAAATTCTCGAAGGAAGATATTACTAAACCATACCACATCATAGGCAAACAAATCATGTTGGTACTCCAATAACACATTGGGAATCCCCCAGCTATTTGAGATTAACCATAAGAAAACATGAACTACTAAGCACCATTATGCAAGTAGCATCTTTATCATAGACACATTAACCAATGCAACGGAAGCAAACTCTCTTAATAAGGTGAGCATGATAATTAAAGAGAGTTCAAGCAACCAACTAGACAAAAGCTCTATGAAAAGATAAGCATGAATACTAAGAGCAGAGCATGATAGTAGCTATTAAAAGACAAAGAACACACACAGCGAAGATAGACATGAAAAATTCTATGTTATGTTCTAGGTAGAAGTGGAGCGTGTTTCTCTCCCACATAAAGAATGCTGAGTTCCGACTCGTTATGAAAAACTAAAAAGAAAACTAAAAGCAAGACGCTCCAAGCATAGCACATAACACATGAAGTGATAAAAATATAGTGGAACGAAAGACGAACTGATAATGTTGATGGAGAAGGGGATGCACGGGGGCATCCCCAAGCTTAGACGCTTGAGTCTCCTTGAATATTTCTTGGGGGTGCACGGGGGCATCCCCAAGCTTGAGCGCTTGACACTCCTGAATCTTTTTTATCATCTTCCCTCGCACACTTGAAAACTCCCTTCATACATAACTCATCATAATCTGATTAGCGAGGTTAGTACCCTTAATAAAATAATTGCACCTTGCTGGAAATAAATATATTCTTGAAATTCTACTGTTTCTCAAGATTGCCAAAAGGTTTTTTCAAAGAAAAAGCAAGCTCTTGATTTGCAAAGTGAAGGAAAGGCAAAACAGGACAGAATCTGTGAAAAACAGAACAGCAGGTAGTAATTGATTTGTTCGGGATACTTCTGCAACTCAAATCAAAAAACTCAGAACAGACGCACGAAATACAATTATATAGAGAACGCTGTCGAAAAAATTCAGACCAAAAAGATGATCTGGTGATTTTATACGAATTTTTCTATCCAAGGACAGAATCTGTTTCCTGGACAGCACCTCACAACTTTTGAACTTTCTAGCAATCAGAGGCTATACTTGGCACAAATATGAAAAGCAAAGATACAATGATGATGCTACAGCAGTAAACAACATCAAGACACAAGAAAAGCAAAAAAATTATTCATGTGGGCTGCCTCTCAAAAGCGCTTTCTTTTATGTCTTTAAGCTAGGCATAATGCATAGAGATCAAGTTTTATCAAGAGTAAAAGAATAGCTAGCCCGTACAACGGACTCAAAAGGTAACTTGATCTTCTTTCGAGGGAAGTGTTCCATCCCTTTCTTGAGAGGAAACTGAAATTTTATATTACCCTCTTTCATGTCAATGATAGCACCAACGGTTCGTAAAAAGGGACGTCCCAAAATAATTGGACATGAAGGATCACATTCAATATCCATAATAGTAAAATCAACGGGCACATAATTATCATTGACAACAATAAGAACATCGTCGATCCTCCCCAAAGGTTTCTTTATGAAAGAATCAACGAGACGAACACCAAAAGAACAAGAATCATAAGGTTTTAATTTAAGCATATCATATAGTCTTTTGGGCATAATAGAAGTACTAGCTACAATATCACATAAAGCATAGCATGAGAAGTTGTTTATCTTAATTTTAATCATAGGATCCCAACCATCTTCTAGCTTTCTAGGTATGGAGGCTTCTACTCTAAGTTTCTCCTCCCTAGCTTTGATAAGAGCATTAGAGACATGCTCTGTGAAGGCAAGATTAAGCGTGCTAGTGTGGGGATCTTTGGCCATTCCTTGTAGAAAGGTGACAACTTCTGAAATACTACAATTATCAAAATCAATTTTATCATTAGTGGGCAGAATTGTAGTGTCATCCTCTTTGTTTGAATCGCTCTCTATTATAAGAGTTTGAACATCTTCCCAAGTTTGGGGAAGCTTAGGAGCAATTTTAAACTGAGGCTCATACTCTTTTCCTGGAAGACCATGCCATGGGCACAACCCTCCGTCAAGACTAATATAATCACAAGGTTTATTACTTTTCTATATCCCGACAGTGGTAATTGGGGTAATGGAAGAAGGGGTGTACTACTCCCATTTAGTGTTTTTGGTAGAACCCATAATAGCAAGCAAGCAAGATAACTATTTTTGTGATTTTCGATAAAAAGGTACTAAAGCAAAAACTGAAAGGTAAACTAACAAGACTAAAAAGCAAAGGTAAAAGATAGCATGCAACTCCCCTATCCTGAAGAGTGGAGTCCCCGGCAATGGCGCTAGAAAAACTCCTTGATGGGCCTCTAACCCCTCGTTGGTTACCCCAAGTGGAAGGTGTAAGATGCAGTGTTGTGGAAGTTTTTCCCTTAGCAAAGATGCCAAGGATCGAAGCCCCAGAGACTCCTAGGTTCAACAAGTAGGTGTCAACTGCTAACGGTGCCAGATATTAGCAATCAACGTGGACCTGCACACAGATACAAATAACTTTGCTCCCAACGAGTACAGAGAGGTTGTCAATCCCTCCGGCCTTGTAGTTCACAAAGGATTAAAAGCAAATGATAGTAGTGATAGATAGTGTTTGCAATAGTAAATAATAGCGAAAAGTAAATAGCGGATGTGATCAATGATGGTAATATGGACCAGAGTCTCATGATGTTCACTAGTGATGTCTCTCTCCCAAAAGACGGTAAAACAGCTATGTGAGGTAAACGAATTACAGTTGGGCAATTGACAGGACCACGCACGCAAACCAATGCTGACTACATTGCAAGAAAGGTTGAGGTTCAAAGCATGAGCGGTACGCCAAAGTAAGTAGACCGAAATCCATCAATATCTACTACTAATCATCCACCTTGAGATATCTATCCAGAATATCTCGCTGGTATTAAGTTGCGAGTCCCACCCATAGTGTAAACTCAATGCAACAAACAACTGCATTAAAAGAACTTTGTGTAAAGTAAACAATCCTCGCACCCGCGGGCACAAGCACCGTTGTTTTCCCCCTTGTGGCAACAGCACATCCCCTAGACTCATGTTTCTATCACTCAAACTAGTCATCGAGGGGCATGAACCCACAATCAAGCATAACGTTCCCTCTTGGAGTCACTACCTACTACTTGGCCAAAGCAATAAATAACAACGGAGAACATGCAAGAATTACTTATGAACATAAATATAAAAGAGGTGAATCAAATATATTACTCAAAATCAATCTGAACATAATCTCATAATCCATCGGATCCCAGCAAACTCAACATAGCAACAGCATAAGGATTACATATGTGCCTCGATCATGTAGGGCAGCTCACGAGGACTAATTAGTGAAGCACAAGAACGGGAGGAGAACATCACATAGCTACTGGTCATGGACTCATGGTCCAAGGGAGACTACTCACGACTCATCCGGGAGGCGTCCATGGTGGTGGAGAAGCTCCCGGTGGTGATCCTCCCCGCCGGCAGGGTGCCGGGAAGAGTTCTCCTGGTGCTCCCGATCTTGGAAGCGGCGGCGGTGGCGGAACAGAGATGGGATCGCGAAAAGAGTTCCTCTTCTGAGGGTTTCGGAGGACGCTTTAAATATATGCCAAAGGGGGGCATCGGGGAAGCTTCGGGGGGGCCAGGCACCCCCCCCCCCCGGCGCGGCCCAGGGGGGCGCGCCGCCAGGGCGCCTGGAGCCCTGGTGGCTGATGGGCCTCGAACCCCTCGTTGGTTACCCCAAGTGGAAGGTGTAAGATGCAGTATTGTAGAAGTGTTTTCCCTTAGCAAAGATGCCAAGGATCGAATCCCCAGAGACTCCTAGGTTCAACAAGTAGGTGTCAACTGCTAACGGCGCAATTAGCAATCAACGTGGACCTGCACACAGATACAAATAACTTTGCTCCCAACGAGTACAGAGAGGTTGTCAATCCCTCCGGCCTTGTAGTTCACAAAGGATTAAAAGCAATGATAGTAGTGATAGATAGTGTTTGCAATAGTAAATAATAACAAAAAGTAAATAGCGGGTGTGATCAATGATAGTAATAAGGACCGGAGTCTCATGATGTTCACTAGTGATGTCTCTCTCCCAAAACACGATAAAACAGCTATGTGAGGTAAACAAATTACGGCTGGGCAATTGACAGGACCATGAACGCAAACCAATGCTGACTACATTGCAAGAAAGGTTGAGGTTCAAAGCATGGGCGGTACGCCAAAGTAAGTAGACCGAAATCCATCAATGCCTACTACTAATCATCCACCTTGAGATATCTATTCAGAACATCTCGCTGGTATTAAGTTGCGAGCCCCACCCATAGTGTAAACTCAAAGCAACAGACAACTGCATTAAAAGAACTTTGCGTAAAGTAAACAATCCTTGCACCCGCGGGCACAAGCACCGTTGTTTTCCCCCTTGTGGCAACAGCACATCCCCTAGACTCATGTTTCTGTCACTCAAGCTAGTCATCGAGGGGCATGAACCCACAATCAAGCATAACGTTCCCTCTTGGAGTCACTACCTACTACTCGGCCAAAGCAATAAATAACAACGGAGAACATGCAAGAATTACTTATGAACATAAATATAAAAGAGGTGAATCAAATATATTACTCAAGATCAATCTGAACATAATCTCATAATCCATCGGATCCCAGCAAACTCAACATAGCAATAGCATAAGGATTACATATGTGCCTCGATCATGTAGGGCAGCTCACGAGGACTAATTAGTGAAGCACAAGAACGGGAGGAGAACATCACATAGCTACTGGTCATGGACTCATGGTCCAAGGGAGACTACTCACGAGTCATCCGGGAGGCGTCCATGGTGGTGGAGAAGCTCCCGGTGGTGATCCTCCCCTCCGGCAGGGTGCCGGGAAGAGTTCTCCTGGTGCTCCCAATCTTGGAAGTGGCGGCAGCGGCGGCGGAACAGAGATGGGATCGCGAAAAGGGTTTCTGTTCTGAGGGTTTCGGAGGACCCTCTAAATATATGCCAAAGGGGGGCACCGGACGGGCTTCGGGGGGCCCAGGCGCCCCCCCCCCCCCCCCCCCCC
>LR738715.1:645173513-645192476 GCA_902687465.1 Secale cereale
TAGTTTCCGAAACGCTGATTTTTTATATAATTTTTCTGGATTTTTCGTGGCAGTTCTCGTAACGTGATAACCTGAAATACAAAAACAGCCGAAAACAGAAACTGGCACTGGGGTGCACTGGATTAGTAGGTTAGTCCAAATATGATGAAAAGTGTATGGAAGTGCATGAATATCATAGCAATATCACCCAAAAGTGGCATGGAGCAAGCAGAAATTATGGATACGTTATGGACGTATCAGCAAGCTAAGGGGTTTTCTTGTGATATGTCTACTAAAATCATGTGTTACTAAGTAAAAGATAGTATCATAAGATCAACAGTTCATGTTGATACCATCAACAAAGAAAGTTTCTAGAGGACCCGCAAAAAAAGTTTCAAGAGGAGGCTTATGGCATATGGATTAGATGGCAATAATTGTTTGCGATGTTAACCCAAATGGGCAAATAAGTAATGTCAATTATTTCAAATTTGAACTAAATAACATGGAGCACACAAAAATCACGCTCAATCCAAGTAGGGTATTAGAGCTCTAGACAACTTCTTTAGACCTCCAAACATGTTTAAATAATTCAATCGCACAACTATCGCTAGAGTTTAGTTTTTGCCGCCGCTAGTGTTATCGTGGGAAAGAAATTTTGGGGGACATGGGAGGGGGTTGACTTAAATTACATGGGCTCCATGTTTACATGCCATCAGGGTGATAGATAAACCACTCGCATACACCATACGACCTCCACCTAGGCACGTCAGATCAAAACCTGTTGGGGAACGTAGTATTTTAAAATTTTCCTACGATCACGCAAGATCTATCTACCAGATGCATAGCAACGAGAGGGAAGAGTGTGTCTACATACCCTCGTAGACCGGAAGCGGAAGCGTCAAGTGACGCGGTTGATGTAGTCGAACTTCTTCGCGATTCAACCGATCAAGCACCGAACGTACGGCACCTCCGCGTTCAGCACACGTTCAGCTTGATGACGTCCCACGAGCTCTTGATCCAGTTGAGCTTAACGGGAGAGTTTCGTCAGCACGACGGCGTGGTGATGGATATGATGTATTCACCGGCGCAGGGCTTCGCCTAAGCACCGCGACGGTATGACCGAGGTGTGTTTCTGTGGAGGGGGCACCGCACACGGCTGGAACAATTCAACTTGTGTGTCTTTGGGTGCCCCCCTGCCCCCGTATATAAAGGAGCAAGGGGGAGGCTGGCCGGCCCTTGTTTGGTGCGGCTAGGGGTGCAATCCTACTAGGAATAGGATTGCAATCCTATTCCTAGTAGGAACCACCAAAGAAGGAAGAGAGGGAAAGGAAAAGAGGGAGAGGTGGCGCCCCCCAATCCTAGTCCAACTAGGAACCCTAGGTGGGGCGCCGGCCAGCCCCTATGGGCTGCCACTCTCTTTCCCTTAAGGCCCACTATGGACCATCCCCCCTCGTAGGGGGTTCCGGTAACCCCCTCCGGCAATCCCGTTAAATCCGAAACTTTTCCGGAACACTTCCGGTGTCCGAATATAGTCGTCCAATATATCAATCTTTATGTCTCGGACATTCCGAGACTCCTCGTCATGTCCGTGATCTCATCCGGGACTCCGAACTACCTTCGGTACATCAAAACTCATAAACTCATAATACTGATCGTCATCAAACGTTAAGCGTGCGGACCCTACGGGTTCGAGAACTATGTAGACATGACCGAGACTCATTTCCGGTCAATAACCAATAGCGGAACCTGGATGTTCATATTGGCTCCTACATATTCTACGAAGATCTTTTATCGGTCAAAACCGCATAACAACATACGTTGTTCCTTTTGTCATCGGTATGTTACTTGCCCGAGATTCGATCGTCGGTATCTCTATACCTAGTTCAATCTCGTTACCGGCAAGTCTCTTTACTCGTTCCATAACACATCATCTCGTGACTAACTCATTAGTCTTTTTGCTTGCAAGGCTTATTGTGATGTGTGTTACCGAGAGGGCCCAGAGATACCTCTCCGACACTCGGAGTGACAAATCCTAATCTTGATCTATGCCAACACCACGAATACTTTCGGAGACACCTGTAGAGCATCTTTATGATCACCCAGTTACGTTGTGACGTTTGATAGCACACAAGGTGTTCCTACGGTATTCGGGAGTTGCATAATCTCATAGTCATAGGAACATGTATAAGTCATGAAGAAAGCAATAGCAGTAAAACTAAACGATCATAGTGCTATGCTAACGGATGGGTCTTGTCCATCACATCATTCTCCTAATGATGTGATCCCGTTGATCAAATGACAACTCATGTCTATGGCAAGGAAACATAACCATCTTTGATCAATGAGCTAGTCTAGTAGAGGCATACTAGGGACATACTGTTTTGTCTATGTATCCACACATGTACTAAGTTTCCGGTTAATACAATTCTAGCATGAATAAAAGACATTTATCATGATATAAGGAAATACAAATAACATCTTTATTATTGCCTCTAGGGCATATTTCCTTCAGTCTCCCACTTGAACTAGAGTCAATAATCTAGATTACAAAGTGATGATCCTTACACCCATGGAGTCCTGGTGCTGATCATGTTTTGCCCGTGGAAGAGGCTTAGTCAACGGGTCTGCAATATTCAGATCCGTATGTATTTTGCAAATCTCTATGTCTCCCTCCTTGACTAGATCGCGGATGGAATTGAAGCGTCTTTTGATGTGCTTTGTTCTCTTGTGAAACCTGGATTCCTTCGCCAAGGCTATTGCTCCAGTGTTGTCACAAAAGATTTTCATTGGACCCGATGCACTAGGTATTACACCTAGATCGGATATGAACTCCTTCATCCAGACTCCTTCATTTGCTGCTTCCGAAGCAGCTATGTATTCCGCTTCACACGTAGATCCCGCCACGACGCTCTGCTTGGAACTGCACCAACTGACAGCTCCACCGTTCAATAAAAATACATATCCGGTTTGTGACTTAGAGTCATCCGGATTAGTGTCAAAGCTAGAATCGACGTAACCGTTTACGACGAGCTCTTTGTCACCTCCATACACGAGAAACATATCCTTTGTCCTTTTCAGATACTTCAGGATGTTCTTGACCGCTGTCCAGTGATCCACTCCTGGATTACTTTGGTACCTCCCTGCTAGACTTATAGCAAGGCACACATCAGGTCTGGTACACAGCATTGCATACATGATAGATCCTATGGCTGAGGCATAGGGAATGACTTTCATTTTCTCTCTATCTTCTGCAGTGGTCGGGCATTGAGTCTTACTCAACTTCATACCTTGTAATACAGGCAAGAACCCTTTCTTTGACTGGTCCATTTTGAACTTCTTCAAAATCTTATCAAGGTATGTGCTTTGTGAAAGTCCAATTAAGCGTTTTGATCTATCTCTATAGATCTTGATGCCTAATATATAAGCAGCTTCACCGAGGTCTTTCATTGAAAAACTCTTATTCAAGTATCCTTTTATGCTATCCAGAAATTCTATATCATTTCCAATCAACAATATGTCATCCACATATAATATTAGAAATGCTACAGAGCTCCCACTCACTTTCTTGTAAATACAGGCTTCTCCAAAAGTCTGTATAAAACCATATGCTTTGATCACCTCATCAAAGCGTATATTCCAACTCCGAGATGCTTGCACCAATCCATAGATGGATCGCTGGAGCTTGCATACTTTGTTAGCACCTTTTGGATCGACAAAACCTTCTGGTTGCATCATATACAACTCTTCTTTGAGATATCCATTCAGGAATGCAGTTTTGACATCCATTTGCCAGATTTCATAATCATAAAATGCGGCAATTGCTAACATGATTCGGACAGACTTAAGCATCGCTACCGGTGAGAAAGTCTCATCGTAGTCAACTCCTTGAACTTGTCGAAACCCTTTCGCAACAAGTCGAGCTTTGTAAACAGTAACATTACCGTCTGCGTCGGTCTTCCTCTTGAAGATCCATTTATTTTCGATGGCCTGCCGATCATCGGGCAAGTCAACCAAAGTCCACACTTTGTTCTCATACATGGATCCCATCTCAGATTTCATGACCTCAAGCCATTTTGCGGAATCTGGGCTCATCATCGCTTCCTCATAGTTCGTAGGTTCATCATGGTCTAGTAACATGATTTCCAGAACTGGGTTGCCGTACCACTCTGGTGCGGAACGTACTCTAGTTGATCTACGACGTTCAGCAGAAATTTGATCCGAAGTTTCATGATCATCATCATTAACTTCCTCACTGATTGGTGTAGGAATCACTGGAACAGTTTTCTGTGATGTACTACTTTCCAATCCGGGAGATGGTACAATTACCTCATCAAGTTCTACTTTCCTCCCACTCACTTCTTTTGAGAGAAACTCCTTCTCTAGAAAGGATCCATTCTTAGCAACGAATATCTTGCCTTCGGATCTGTGATAGAAGGTGTACCCAACAGTCTCTTTTGGGTATCCTATGAAGACACATTTCTCCGACTTGGGTTCGAGCTTATCAGGTTGAAGCTTTTTCACATAAGCATCGCAGCCCCAAACTTTAAGAAACGACAACTTTGGTTTCTTGCCAAACCATAGTTCATAAGGTGTCGAATCAATGGATTTAGATGGTGCCCTATTTAACGTGAATGCAGCTGTCTCTAAAGCATAACCCTAAAACGATAGTGGTAAATCAGTAAGAGACATCATAGATCGCACCATATCCAATAAAGTGCGGTTACGACGTTCAGACACACCATTATGCTGTGGTGTTCCGGGTGGCGTGAGTTGTGAAACTATTCCACATTGTTTCAAATGAAGACCAAACTCGTAACTCAAATATTCTCCTCCACGATCAGATCGTAGAAACTTTATTTTCTTGTTACGATGATTCTCTACTTCACTCTGAAATTCTTTGAACTTTTCAAATGTTTCAGACTTGTGTTTCATTAAGTAGATATACCCATATCTGCTCAAATCATCAGTGAAGGTTAGAAAATAACGATACCCGCCGCGTGCTTCAACACTCATTGGCCCACATACATCAGTATGTATGATTTCCAACAAATCTGTTGCTCGCTCCATAGTTCCGGAGAACGGAGTTTTAGTCATCTTGCCCATGAGGCATGGTTCGCAAGCACCAAGTGATTCATAATCAAGTGATTCCAAAAGTCCATCACTATGGAGTTTCTTCATGCGTTTTACACCAATATGACCTAAACGGCAGTGCCACAAATAAGTTGCACTATCATTATTAACCTTGCATCTTTTGGTTTCAATATTATGAATATGTGTATCACTACAATCGAGATCCAATAAGAATAGACCATTCTTTAAGGGTGCATGACCATAAAAGATATTATTCATAAAAATAGAACAACCATTATTCTCTGATTTAAATGAATAACCGTCTCGCAACAAACAAGATCCAGATATAATGTTCATGCTCAACGCTGGCACCAAATAACAATTATTTAGGTCTAAAACTAATCCCAAAGGTAGATGTAGAGGTAGCGTGCCGACGGCGATCACATCGACTTTGGAACCGTTTCCCACGCGCATCGTCACCTCGTCCTTAGCCAATCTTCGTTTAATCCGTAGTCCCTGTTTCGAGTTACAAATATTAGCAACCGAACCGGTATCAAATACCCAGGTACTACTACGAGCATTAGTAAGGTACACATCAATAACATGTATATCACATATACCTTTGTTCACCTTGCCATCCTTCTTATCCGCCAAATACTTTGGGCAGTTCCGCTTCCAGTGTCCAGTCCCCTTGCAGTAGAAGCACTCAGTTTCAGGCTTGGCTCCAGACTTGGGTTTCTTCGTGGAAGTAGCAACTGTCTTGCTATTCTTCTTGAAGTTCCCCTTCTTTCCCTTGCCCTTTTTCTTGAAACTAGTGGTCTTTTTAACCATCAACACTTGATGCTCCTTTTTGATTTCTACCTCCGCAGCCTTGAGCATAGCGAAGAGCTCGGGAATTGTCTTTTGCATCCCTTGCATATTATAGTTCATCACGAAGCTTTTATAGCTTGGTGGTAGTGATTGAAGAACTCTATCAATAACACTATCCTCGTCAACTTTGCAACCAAGTTGAGTCATATGATTGTAGTACCCAGACATTCTGAGCAAGTGTTCACTGATAGAACTATTCTCCTCCATCTTGCAGCTGTAGAACTTATTGGAAATCTCATATTTCTCAATCCGGGCATTTGCTTGAAATATTAACTTCAACTCCTGGAACATCTCATATGGTCCATGACGTTCAAAACGTCGTTGAAGTCCCGGTTCTAAGCCGTAAAGCATGGCACACTGAACTATCGTGTAGTCATCAGACCGCGATTGCCAGACGTTCAAAGCGTCCACATTAGCGGGAGGGGGCTTGTCACCTAGCGGTGCTTCAAGGACATAATTCTTCTGTGCAGCAATGAGGATAATCCTCAGGTTACGGACCCAGTCCGTGTAATTGCTACCATCATCTTTCAACTTAGCTTTCTCTAGGAATGCATTAAAATTCAAAGGAACGGTAGCACGAGCCATTGATCTACAACAACATAAATATGCAAAAACTATCAGGACTAAGTTCATGATAAGTTAAAGTTCAATTTAATCATATTAATTAAAGAACTCCCACTTAGATAGACATCCCTTCGGTCATCTAAATGATCACGTGATCCAAATCAACTAAACCATGTCCGATCATCACGTGAGATGGAGTAGTTTCAATGGTGAACATCTTATGTTGATCATATCTACTATATGATTCACGCTCGACCTTTCGTCTCCAGTGTTCCGAGGCCATATCTGCATATGCTAGGCTCGTCAAGTTTAACCCGAGTATTCTGCGTGTGCAAAACTGGCTTACACCCGTTGTATTTGAACGTAGAGCTTATCACACCCGATCATCACGTGGTGTCTCGGCACGACGAACTTTCGCAACGGTGCATACTCAGGGAGAACACTTATACCTTGAAATTTAGTAAGGGATCATCTTATAATGCTACCGTCGTTCTAAGCAAAATAAGAAGCATAATAAGATAAACATCACATGCAATCAAAATATGTGACATGATATGGCCATCATCATCTTGTGCTTTTGATCTCCATCTCCAAAGCACCGTCATGATCACCTTCGTCACCGGCGCGACACCTTGATCTCCATCGTAGTATCATTGTCGTCTCGCCAACTATTGCTTCTACGACTATCGCTACCGCTTAGTGATAAAGTAAAGCAATTACATGGCGATTGCATTTCATACAATAAAGCGACAACCATATGGCTCCTACCAGTTGCCGATAACATTACAAAACATGATCATCTCATACAAACCCGTATAACTCATCATGTCTTGACCATATCACATCACAACATGCCCTGCAAAAACAAGTTAGACGTCCTCTACTTTGTTGTTGCAAGTTTTACGTGGCTGCTACGGGCTTAGCAAGAACCGTTCTTACCGACGCATACAAAACCACAACGATGTTTCGTCAAGTATGTGCTGTTTTAACCTTCACAAGGACCGGGCGTAGCCACACTTAATTCAGCTAAAGTGAGAGAGACAGACACCCGCCAGTCACCTTTAAGCAACGAGTGCTCGTAACGGTGAAACCAGTCTCGCGTAAGCGTACGCGTAATGTCGGTCCGGGCCGCTTCATCTCACAATACCGCCGAAGCAAAGTATGACATGCTGGTAAGCAGTATGACTAGTATCGCCCACAACTCATTGTGTTCTACTCGTGCATATCATCTACGCATAGACCTGGCGCATGATGCCACTGTTGGGGAACGTAGTATTTTAAAATTTTCCTACGATCACGCAAGATCTATCTACCAGATGCATAGCAACGAGAGGGAAGAATGTGTCTACGTACCCTCGTAGACCGGAAGCGGAAGCGTCAAGTGACGCGGTTGATGTAGTCGAACTTCTTCGCGATTCAACCGATCAAGCACCGAACGTACGGCACCTCCGCGTTCAGCACACGTTTAGCTTGATGACGTCCCACGAGCTCTTGATCCAGTTGAGCTTCACGGGAGAGTTTCGTCAGCACGACGGCGTGGTGACGGATATGATGTATTCACCGGCGCAGGGCTTCGCCTAAGCACCGCGACGGTATGACCGAGGTGTGTTTCTGTGGAGGGGGCCACCGCACACGGCTGGAACAATTCAACTTGTGTGTCTTTGGGTGCCCCCCTGCCCCCGTATATAAAGGAGCAAGGGGGGAGGCCGGCCGGCCCTTGTTTGGTGCGGCTAGGGGTGCAATCCTACTAGGAATAGGATTGCAATCCTATTCCTAGTAGGAACCACCAAAGAAGGAAGAGAGGGAAAGGAAAAGAGGGAGAGGTGGCGCCCCCCAATCCTAGTCCAACTAGGAACCCTAGATGGGGCGCCGGCCAGCCCCTATGGGCTGCCTCTCTCTTTCCCTTAAGGCCCACTATGGACCACCCCCCCTCGTAGGGGGTTCCGGTAACCCCCTCCGGCAATCCCGTTAAATCCGAAACTTTTCCGGAACACTTCCGATGTCCGAATATAGTCGTCCAATATATCAATCTTTATGTCTCGGACATTCCGAGACTCCTCGTCATGTCCGTTATCTCATCTGGGACTCCGAACTACCTTCGGTACATCAAAACTCATAAACTCATAATACCGATCGTCATCAAACGTTAAGCGTGCGGACCCTACGGGTTCGAGAACTATGTAGACATGACCGAGACTCATTTCCGGTCAATAACCAATAGCGGAACCTGGATGTTCATATTGGCTCCTACATATTCTACGAAGATCTTTTATCGGTCAGAACCGCATAACAACATACGTTGTTCCTTTTGTCATCGGTATGTTACTTGCCCGAGATTCGATCGTCGGTATCTCTATACCTAGTTCAATCTCGTTACCGGCAAGTCTCTTTACTCGTTCCGTAACACATCATCTCGTGACTAACTCATTAGTCTTTTTGCTTGCAAGGCTTATTGTGATGTGTGTTACCGAGAGGGCCCAGAGATACCTCTTCGACACTCGGAGTGACAAATCCTAATCTTGATCTATGCCAACACCACGAATACTTTCGGAGACACCTGTAGAGCATCTTTATGATCACCCAGTTACGTTGTGACGTTTGATAGCACACAAGGTGTTCCTACGGTATTCGGGAGTTGCATAATCTCATAGTCATAGGAACATGTATAAGTCATGAAGAAAGCAATAGCAGTAAAACTAAACGATCATAGTGCTATGCTAATGGATGGGTCTTGTCCATCACATCATTCTCCTAATGATGTGATCCCGTTGATCAAATGACAACTCATGTTTATGGCTAGGAAACATAACCATCTTTGATCAATGAGCTAGTCTAGTAGAGGCATACTAGGGACATACTGTTTTGTCTATGTATCCACACATGTACTAAGTTTCCGGTTAATACAATTCTAGCATGAATAAAAGACATTTATCATGATATAAGGAAATACAAATAACATCTTTATTATTGCCTCTAGGGCATATTTCCTTCAAAACCATCTTTTCATTGAGGTTTGTTAAGATTAAATATAATCTATAATTAAGGGAAATATCCCCTTGTCCATCAAACGTGTGGTTGCACCCGCACGGACGCCTGTGTCCGTCGCAATCGTCGCTTCTCTCCCGTCCGCCTGGAACCGATGCATCTCTTCGAGATCGTCGCGTCTCTCCGGGGGATATATATTCTCTCTATAACCATCGACAAAGGATCGATCAATCACTTTGATTTGGAACACATTATCAGCACGTAGAACAACCAGCGAAGAGCGAAAGAGAAAAGAAAGGGAGGGAAAGAGCACTCTCCGCCGTTCTCTACGGGGACAATCCGATGGAAGAGGAATTATGCCTTGTGGACAGTGGTGCCACAAACTCCATACTGAGGGAGATGAAATATTTCCAAACTCTGAAAAAGACGAATGGAGAGATTCTAACTATCGCTGGACGAGATATAGTGATTGTTGGTACTGGACGTGACATGTTCACCCTCCCAAGTGGTACACATGTGACAATTGAGGATGCTTTACTGTATCCCGATTCTTCACGTACCCTGGTCAGTTATCAAGATATCAGTAAAAATGGTTCTCATATTGAAACCCATGAAGACAGCAAAGAGGAGTATCTACTCTTTACCAAAGATCACGGATATGGCAAAAAGGTCCATGAGAAAATTCCTTCTCTATCGTCTGGTTTGTATTATACGTACATCAAACCCATAGAACATGTTGCATACAAAGTAATTTTTCAAAATGTTAATGCATTCCAAACCTGACATGATCGCCTAGGTCATCCCGGAATAGGGATGATGGGAAAAATTACTAGCAATTCAATTGGTCATATTTGCTTGAGTCAAAATTTCCTCAATCTTCTGATTTTGTGTGCACATCTTGTGCCACGGGAAAGCTAATTTTGAGGCCCTCGCACCTCAAAATACAAGCTGAACCACTTCAGTTTCTTGAACGTATTCAAGGAGACATTTGTGGTCCCATTCAGCCATTATCTGGACCTTTCAGGTATTTCATGGTTCTGATTTACGCATCTACACGATGGTCACATGTGTGTCTTCTATCCACATGGAACCATGCATTTGCCAAGATAATGAGGCAAGTCATTAAGTTGCAAGCCCATTATCCTGAAAGTCGAATTAAGACAATTTGAATGGACAACGCTGCAGAATTCTCCTCACGTGCTTTCAATGATTATTGCATGGTTTTGGGGATTGAAGTTCAGCACTCTGTTCCATATGTCCATACACAAAATGGTTTGGCTGAAGCATTGATTAAGAGGATTAAACTCATTGCAAGACCTTTGTTGATGAATTGCAACTTGCCAACCTCTTGTTGGGGTCATGCCGTTTTACACGCTGCTGACTTGATACAATTGAGGCCAACTGCATATCACAATTCTTCCTCTCTGGAATTGATCTCTAGACTTAGAGAAAGATTCGTTCAGACCGAGGGATGATGGAGAAGAGGTGTTGGGACCTGGAGTACCATACCTCAGTGCCGTTGGAGCGCTTATGTATCTTGCAAATTGCACAAGACCTGATATTGCATTTGCAGTGAATCTACTTTCTAGACATAGCGCAGCTCCCACCAAACGTCATTGATCTGGAGTGAAGAATATCTTTCGATATCTCCAAGGCACAAAGGATCTTGGCCTATTTTTTCAGTACCAGAGAAATCTGGACTCTGATATGATTGGATATGCAGATGCCGGGTATTTGTCTGATCCCATTAATGCCAGATCTCAAACCGGCTTTGTGTTCCTACATGGTGGTACTGCTATATCATGAAAGTTTTCAAAACAGACTCTGGTGGCAACATCTACCAATCATTCTGAAATAATTTCATTATTTGAAGCAACATGCGAATGTGTATGGCTTCGCGGAATGATAAACCACATACAACAGTCATGTGGAATTGGTTCGATAGAATCACCCACCATTATCTATGAAGATAATACGGCCTGTGTTGCACAGATGCAAAGAGGATACATCAAGAGCAATATCACCAAGCATATTTCTCCTAAATGGTTTTTCCCCCATAATCTTCAGAAAAGCGGGGAAATAAGTATTCTGCAAGTCAAATCATGCGACAACCTTGTTGATTTATTTACCAAGTCTCTACCAAATTCAACATTCCAGAAATATGTTCATGGAATTGGTATGCGACGACTTAGGGACTTGCAGGTGTCAGGGGGAGTCTCTTCTTGAGATATTCTTATTTAGATGGCATCACATTATGCTATCTTTCATTGTGAGTATGTGTTCCAGGTTCTCATGAAAGATTTTATGAAGAACTTTTGGAAGAGAATCTTTGAGATGATAGAGCTTCCCGGACAATCGTGAAGATGATTCTACATGGTCAAGCGTAGATTAGGGGGAGTGTTAAGATTAAATATAATCTGTAATTAAGGGAAATCTCCCCTTGTCCATCGAACGCGCGGTTGCACCCGCACGGACGCCTGTGTCCGTCGCAACCGTCGCTTCTCTCCCGTCCATCTGGAACCGATGCATCTCTTCGGGATCATCGCGTCTCTCCGAGAGATATATATTCTCTCTGTAACCATCGACAAAGGATCGATCAATCACTTTGATTCAGAACAAGGTTGATGGCTACCGAGGGCCAATTATACCTGGAATCGGCGGTTCGATTTAGGGTGAGGATCACACAATAAATTAGTAGAGAAAAAGATCTACACTACAAAAATGTTGAGAGATGAAAACACAATTATCTCTTATTGTGATGATGGGTATTTGTTGCATACGTTGATTGTTTTCTTTTTTTAACATGCATGCTTGAAACCTTACGGTGTTTTGTGCATGCCTTGACCACGGAGAAAACATTGCAACGATGTTGTGTACAGAGTAAAATATTGCAAGTGGAATTTTCATGTTGCAACAATTGGATGCTCTAAATTTCACATTTGAGTGGGAATGTCCTGGGAGACGGCCCGTCGGGCAAGAGGAGCATCCGATCAGCATTGATCTAACCCAATCAGCACAAGTACAAAAACAGAGTTCAAGAGAGCGGATTAGAGCAAGTACAATAGAGTTGAGTCAGCGGACTATAAGGAATAAATTAGTATATTTCTGCTTAGTTGGAGGAAAGAGAAGATGAGAAAGAAGGTAAGCGGATTCTTCGTGAAGAGCCAGCTCTAGCACATGCTCCTAGGCACTTTGTGAGAATGAAAGGTGGGTCATATATAATAAAAAAAGTAGTACACTCTTTTGATCTACTATTGTACATGTTGGCTATAAGATAGATTGTAGATGACATGACACTGGCTTATAGCCAGCAGCTGGCTATACTATTAACCATGCTCTTATGTGCTTGTGTAGGGTTAATCCTGTCTCATCCGTACTACGCGCATATCTTGTATAGTACGATCCCAACCATCCAACCGTACCTGCTGTATTTCTTGAACAGAGTGAATTGCAAAAAAATATCGACATTGAAGGCTACGTTTGCAGGAACCATAAGTCTATGTAATTGTGCCCAAAATCACTAATTTTTTGTTTAATTTTTTGCAAAATACAATAGTTGACGGTTTAGATCATTTTGAGCATGATTATGACAGGTGGACCCCTCTTTTGCTGACGTGGCGTAACAGTTCGGCTAGATGTCGTTAAATGTTTTCTTTTGCAAAAAACTCCTTCCTTAAAAATCTGAACAACAAACTCCTCCGTCCTCCTCCCGTGAGTGCTCAGGTGCCTCGCCGCTGGCAGCCACTGACCCCGCCGCCGGCAGCCCTGCTCACACCGCCGCCCCTCCCACCTCGAGCCCCCACAGTCGCCCCAGCCGCGCCCTTCTCCTTCCTCCTCTTTCTCTCCCTTCTCCCCCCAAGCGTCGGAGCACGCAGTACAAGCGGCCCCGTCCCCCAAATCCTCGCCGCCCCGCCCCCAAAATCCTCACCTCCTCGCCGGTATTCATTGCATCAGCCGCCCATTGCCGGAGAATATGAAGCTGGAGGTGTGCGCATACTTGGTCGAGGGCCTGCTCGTGCGGTCGTGCCCGTGGATGCCCATACGAGGTCCGCAGGCGCACGACCATATGAGGTCCCTGTCCAGCGGCGCACGACCCTGGTGGTGCCTTGTCCACCGAAGCACGACCAGACGAGGTCATCGACCCGCATCTGGGCCAGCCACACCGCAACGTCAGAGGCCCTCGAGCACGCCCTGCCGCATGACCCATACAAGGTCATCGACTCGCTGCTGCTGTGGCCCATCTGCGGCGACGTGTTCCTTCGACGACGCACCCACTCGCCGACGACGCGAATACGAGCTCGTCATTGAGGCCGTGTCGCTCGTGCTGCTGTGCTGCAGCCTGGCGGGCGCGTCCATGGTGGCCCTGCGGAAGTTGCACAGCTACACGCAAGCAGGAGCTTGCAGCAGCTTCGGCCATGGAGGCAAGCGGCGCCGCGCGCTAGAAAGAGTAGGGGGCGGAGTCTCACGACGCGCTCCCTCACCGGCGACGAGAACCATGGCCAGCCGGCGTAATGCTGCTCTGCTCGCCTGCTCATGTAGAGAAATCAAGGAGCTGATTGTTTTTTTTATTTTTGACTAAGGGGGTCTTTGTAAAATTATAGGTTATGTTTTGTAAATCTAGAAAAACCCTCAGCTAACGGTGTCTAACTTGAACCGTTACGCCACATCATCATTTGTGGGACCAACCTGTCATAATCTTGCTCAAAACAATCTAAACCGTCAACTAGTGTTTTTTGCAAAAAATTAGACAAAAAATTAGTGGTTTTGGGCACAATTCTGTAAACTTGTGGTTCCTGCAAACCTAACCTTCAATGTCAATATTTTCTGCAATTCACTCTCTTGAACACAATTCCTGATGTATATATAGCACAGTATCAGCAACAACAACATTCGAGATGACAATATTAGAAATGGGCCAAAGAGGTGGTACAGGACTGCTTAAAAAGTCATTTTCAACAGCCATCCCCTTCTCTTTTTTCTCCTGCCCTCAACTCTTAGCAAGAGCCTCTTACAGTACTAACTAACTAAGCTCCTTATTCAACAATCAAGGCGCGGTGAATCAGGAAAAATAGGTCGTCCACAGAATCACAACAACGAGGATACTGTGGGGCTGTCAACCGCAAGACCCATGGTGTTAAGTCCGTTGTCAACGTAAACAGTTGAGCCAGTAATGGCGGAAGCCAAAGGAGACACCAGGAATGCTGCCGTGTTCCCGACTTCATCTGTTCAGCATGCCAACATTCTTGTAAGATACCATTTCTTGGGGGAAAGAAAGTTGCATGTCTTTGCGAAAATAGAACAAGGGAAGGCGTCAGTGAATTATATGTAGACAAAAATCTTTTTAACCTGCTAGAAGCTCCTTCTGCAATGGTGCATTCACATAAGAGTACTCAATCATCTTCTCGATGAATCCAATTGCCTTGGCGGCTCTGCTACCCAGAGGACCTACATATGCATCCGATAAGATAACGCTGAAGCAAATTTGATACAATTGCAAGTGATGCCAAACTGTTTAACCATAGTCTGTGTAAACTATGCAGATGGGACATTCAAGGGACGTAAAGCCAAACAAAGCAGATTACCATGGACGAGTGATGTAACTATGACATGTTTAAATGGCTTGACCAAACATCCAAGAAAATACAAAATGCAATTTAAGTGCACTCATTTATTCTGCTAGGTGTCCTCCAAGAAAAGTTAGCTGTCGCAAACCATGTTTATTTTGAGAAAGGATACCTGCAGATATGGTGTTAACTCGGATTTTGCCTTTGCGTCCAGCTTCAAAAGCAAGTACCTACATCAATTTGGAGAAAAGTGTTAGAGTACGTAATGGGCCAGCAAAAAGTCAAAAGTATTAATTATCATGCAAAACAAAGAGATCATGTTAAAAACTATGTGCATTATAATCATAGAGATAATCCTACTTTGGTATCACTCTCAAGAGCTGCTTTAGCTGAGCTCATGCCACCGCCATATCTATAAGCAAAAAACCATCAAATTAACAAGAAGCAAGGATAGCTTGAGAATTAGCATATCTCCATATATTCTCAAGAAATATTTACCCAGGGATTGTCCTTTCAGATGCAATATATGTCAGCGAGATACTAGCACCACCTACAAAATATTTTAACCCATGAGGCAGTGAAATATAGTGGCTCCGCGGTTCTGTCCGCACACACATTATTTTATTAAACTGGGCAGAGTTAATAAATGGTCAAAGAACTTTTCAGTACTGGAGGGTAGATCCAAATTTGAAACAAAAATAAAGCATGAAAATGTCTCAAATTAAATAGAACGGTAGTGGATTTGGCCATGGAAAATACAGTATAGAAGGTAACTATATGAATGCTAGCATAGTACTGAAGGGATGTGCATTACCTGGATTCATAATAGGAAGGAAGTGCTTAAGTAAAGAAACAAAGGAGTAACTGGATGCTGAAATTGCAGCAAGATACCCACTTCTTGAGGTTTCCAGCAAAGGTTTTGTAACCTTCAAGCATAAAGTTAAGTGATTTTTCAGTGAAGGTGCTACAAAAATATTGAGTACGATGTCATGCACGTGCATGTGCAAACACAAATGTAAAAGAATATGGAGAGGCTACCTCAGGACCATTAGCAAGAGAATGCACAAGAATATCAATGCTGCCATATTCCTTCTTAACTAATTCAGCAGCTTCCTGTCAAATGAGCAGATTCATATATTAGTCAAACTCAAGCTGTTGCAGAACGGATCATATTTGTTAAATTGGGAGAGATGCCAGAAGTGGAACATGCTTTGCAATGAGGCGCAAAGGGCTAATATATATTGCTACAAGAAGGATGACTCTAAGTACCACAAAAAATACCACTTATAACCATGGTTTTCGACCCGGAAGAAGTCGAGCCTGCGTTGTGACTAGTCGCGACCCAGAGTCACAAGTCGACACTAAGCTGAGTCGACCATATTTTTGCGACTCATAGACTAGTCGTCGACTAGTCGCGACTAGTCGAGCAACTCGAAATCCATGCTTATAACATACTCCCTCCATCCCAAAATAAGTGTCTCAACTATGTACTAACTTTAGTACAAAGTTGTACTAAGGTTAAGACACTTATTTTGGGATGGAGGGAGTACTACCCTTACCACCTCAAATTCAAGGCACATGCAACCACGTTGAGTTTGGAAGGGGTAGAGTTTACGTGATATAGTAGAGATAGTTATAATTGTCTCCCTTGTAGTCCTAACATGCACTCACTGTTACACAACTAACCTTAACAATACTGTGCATGATGTTGTTTTGAAGCAAATTCAAAAATTAGGTAGTCATATATATATGATGGAGATGGTTTCATAGACATACCTTCACAGTCCAATTTGATGATCCTGCATACCTTTTGTTTGTTTTGACCTAACATAGTGAAATACAATGTTCATCAGAAAGCCATATTGAAAAACAAACAAGGACATACACAAAAATAGAGCATTACATCTTCAGGAACATCCTCCGGGGAATCATAGACAGCATCCAGTGGATAGACTTTAACAATCTCCATAAGAGATCCATCAGGCAGCCTGTACCAACAGCAAATTAGTCAATTATAAAACAACGAGTGTTTAGAAATATGTGGTGCGCCGACTCAAACTAGAAATAAACGGAAACTATCCAGAACTATAGTACAGACTTCCGCGATTCGTCAAATTTTCCACGCCTCAGGCTTGTCTCAAATATGTTAAGTGCCTGTCAAAGGTACAATTATCCATAAGACAATTCATCAACAAAAGCTTCCAGAATGATGGACACAAGGGTCAGATCAACATACAGGCACCCATGTACCAACAAGAATTTCAGCACCAGCTGCTGCAAGAGCCTTTGCAATTGCCCAGCCATAGCCGTTATCATCAGCAACCCCAGCAATAAATGCCCTTTTCCCTGAAAGATCAGAGCTAGATGAGAAAAAATGTACTAATGAGACGGCTTTATGCTATCTATCAAATCCCAGTTTTCTGAAAATTAATGAGTTACACACTTTCTTAGTTTTTTTCGTACAAGAACATGAACACCATTGCATATTTGTAACCTAAAAAAACAGCAACTTAAATGGACCTGCTCTAAACTTATTTTACATAATTTTCACAATGTGAGCAATTCATGCAAATAAAACTACATGAAGTTGATTAGTACGTACAATGAAACTTCCCCCAATTTTTTTGACAAACTTTCAGGTAATGTGATTTAGTGCAACATGGTTTGCTTTTCACCATTAAGACAAAAAAGCAATAAAATACAGGAAACCCACTTTTCATTTGTTGCCAATAACAGAAACTGTAGTTCCTCAGGAATCAGGATTACAACGAACTAGTCTCAATAGAAGGTTCAAATATATCACGTGAACGGCTAAGTCGCTAAACTCCAAAGTAAGCGAATACCATTTACGCGAATCTTAGTCACTTAAAAAGGCAATTACCATATTAGCCTGCAGATAAAAACATATTGAATAGATTGATTTGGATACAAAAGACTATATTACCCTTTTTTATTGAAAGGGGCAACTTCTAATCTCCACCTTTAAACTGTGAAATCTGTAAACTTTTCTAGGGGGGGTGTACCGAAGCAAAACTCATAAACTTATAATGAATCAAGGATGGAATTTCAGCAATCAGTTGAAGTGGTATGCATGAACCTGACTGTGTTAGAAAAGACAGCGGCATATACTAAAAGGTGGATGATATTACCTAATGAACTAAATCTGTGTGAATATCTCACGATCCGATAGAAACCGAAACAGAATTACAACAAGAAGCGATGTGGAATTAGATAATTTTCCTTTTACATGCATAGAAGTACCAAACATAATTGCCACCATTCCTGACACTGCTCACCTCTAAGATCGATGGGCAGCCCACTAGAGCTACCTTCTCCCGACACCGCTCTTAGGGCAACAGCTTCGCTCCGGGAAGAACCAAGAGACCTGGAGCAGGAGATTCTGGGACAGCTCGCGAAGCTACCAGCGCCGAGCGCCAGGTCGATCCGTGAGACGGCTGCCCTCGAGGTGAGCATGCTCTGAGAGGCCGAGACGCAGGGGCGTGCGGCCAGCATCTGCGCGCCGGCAGTTGCACAAGGGGCCATCGTCCGTGCTAGCAGCTACCACCAGCCTGTTCAGTCAGAACACCACCAATTCATCACAAACGTACCACAGCAAGGAAGGATCTAGCGACAGGAACAGAGGCTCGGCCCGAATCAGCGACGCCGGCCGGACTAGGCAGACGGCAGCCCAGCCCGCAGCTCGTGCCCGGAGGATCTTGCCGGGCAAAACCAGCCGGCAAACGGCGCAGCGCAGGGCGGGCTTCCGTGGATCGGGAGGGGAGGTGAGGCAGGAGGCGACGACTTACCTCGGGAGAAAGCGGAATGCGTGAGGGAGGGATCTGGGGGGCGCGCGTGCTGTTGGTGAGCGCAGCAAGGTGGCGGCGATTCTGGAGCGGCGGGGAGAGCAGGTGGGAGAGTAATAGGGAGGAGG
>LR738715.1:645192486-645235285 GCA_902687465.1 Secale cereale
ATAGGGAGGAGGGGGCGAGGGGGTTTTCGATGAGACCGAGGGGGGGAAGAGGGTTCGGTTTGGCCGGACCGCCGGGGTAGCTGAGAAACCGAGGGACTCTTTTTCGTTTTTTTTTTTAGGCAAAGCAAAGCTTTATAAATTAACGGTGCTCGGGCATATCCCCCAAGACACAGGCAGCCACAACGGGCGATACACAAGAGTTCCACTCCATACATTCATTCGGTAAGCACATGCGTCCGATCTGGGCTAATTCATGCGCTACAGAATTCGCTGTTCGTCTACAGTAGATCACGCTACATTTGGCAAACCACATTTTGGTCTGGAGTTTTAGGTCTTCGATGATCGCCGCATACTGCGAGGAGTCAGCTATCCGGACATTCATGGCTTCAACAAGGAGCTGCGAGTCAGTCTCAAAAGCAACACGTGTGGCACCTAGCTCCGTCGCCGTCGTTACAGCCGCTGATAGCGCATTGATCTCCGCTCCAAAAGCATCCAGTACCTGGCTGTGGCGCCCGACGCGAGCAATCACCACTTGCCCCTCAGCGTCTCGTGCCACTAGACCCCATCCATGCATGGACATTCCAGGATTGAAAGCCCCATCCAAGTTGAACTTGAGCATATCAGCTTCAGGTGGTTTCCACTTCGTCAGCGGCGTGTTTTGCTTCTCCGGGCAGAACACTTGTTCATATTCCAATGCATTGCTTCTAATTCGCCTTACAAGCTCCAGAGTCTGCAGAGGTAGATGTCCTTCCCGAATCTTGTTACGTTGATTCCACCATTGCCACCACAAGGTGATGATGAGGACCCTCTGTTGCTCCTTAAACTCCCAGAGTTGGTTTAACATCGCATGTACACATGTAGTGCTTTCCAGCTTCATACGTACATCCTCCAGTCCTAGAGCTCGCCACACATCCTTGGCCCATTTGCATTTGATAAAGAGATGTCCGCCATCTTCTTTAGCGCGGCCGCAGAAGAAACAGCAAGTTTTCTCAAGCTTAACCCCCCTTCGCTCAAGGTTCTGACAGAGAGCTAGGGCCTCATGCTTCATGCGCCAGACAAACATCTGCAGTTTAGGTGGACATGGTAGTTTCCAGATGCGTTTCCAGGACTGATCCTTCGTATGCTCCAGCTGCCCAGTTCCGTTACCACTCGATCCTGGCGATCCATTCTCCACCTTCTTACTCAGTTCAACTTGCAATTTGTATGCGCTTTTCACAGAGTGATTTCCTTTGCTGTCATAGTGCCACGCTATGAAGTCGTCCACCCCATCCCGTAGTGGAATTTGCAGTATCCGCTGGGCATCGTCGGCATAAAAGGTGTCATTCACTAATCGCTCATCCCAGCCTCCTGATATCGGGCAGATAAGGTCAGACACATGCGATAGCAGACTGTTCCCTTTTGGGGTGATGACCCGCCGTGACCATGGCCGTGGTATCCAGGGATCAGTCCATATTTTCACCTGTGATCCATCGCCAATTCTCCAAATGTACCCTTCCCTGATGAGCTTCAAGCCTTGAAGTATGCTTCTCCACGAATAGGAAATGCCATCATGGGCTTGGGCCTCCAGAGCGCTGCAGTTCGGGAAGTACCGCGCCTTCAAGACCCTGACGCATAGACTGGACTGGTTTTGGAGAATTCTCCATCCTTGTCGGGATAGCATAGCAATGTTGAACATATGCATATCCCTAAACCCTAGTCCGCCCATAGCTTTGGGTTGTGTAAGTTTGTCCCAGCTTATCCAGTGAAGCGAGTTTTTCTTATCCTGCTGACTCCACCAAAATGATCCCATAAGAGAGCTTAGTTCACCACAAAATGTCTTTGTTAGATCGAAACAGGACATAGCATAGGTTGGAATTGCCTGTCCCACAGCCTTTACCAGAACCTCCTTACTCTCTTTCGCAAGTAGTCTTTCCTGCCATCCGTTCATCCGACCGCAAATGCTTTGTTTGATGTACCCAAATGCTTTCCTCCTAGAGCGTCCCACGTGAACGGGTAGGCCCAAATACTTTTCATTCCAGTTTTCATTGAGTATGCCTAGCTGATTTTTGACCGCCTGCTTGTCTGTACCACATGTATTGGGACTGAACATGACAGCAGACTTCTCAACATTTATGCATTGGCCCGAGCAATCCTCATATAGTTGGAGTACATCATGAAGCACAGCTGCCTCCTCTTGCATTGCTTTCATCAAGAGCATGGAATCACCGGCGAAGAGGAGATGTGATACGCACGGTGCCTGTTGACAGATTTTGACACCGTGCATAGTGCCCTTCTCTTCCGCATCATGGAGGAGTGCAGACAACCCCTCTGCACAAATGACAAACAGATAGGGAGATATAGGGTCCCCTTGCCTCAATCCTCTTGAAGGACTAAAGGGGCTCGTGACCTCGCCGTTGACCTTAATCTGGTACTTTACTGTCCTCACGCATTTCATGACTAGATCCGTCCATGATCTGCTGAATCCCAGTTTGCATAGCATGGCTTCCAGAAAGCACCATTCCACACGATCATAGGCTTTACTCATATCAGCTTTGACTGCTGCCACCCCACATTTGCCACTCCTCTTATTCATAAGGAAGTGTGAAATCTCATATGCAATGAGGACATTGTCGGTGATAAGTCTACCTGGCACGAATGCACTTTGATTGTCTGATATGACATCCGGCAGCACTAATTTTAATCTGTTGGCTATGACTTTGGAGACCAGTTTATAGACGACGTTGCATAGGCTGATTGGTCTGAGGTCCTTGATCCTCTTTGGGTTTTTGACCTTGGGTATTAGTACCACCATAGTGTCATTCCACCCCACTGGCGTTTCTCCTCCATTCAACACTGCTAGTACCTCTTTAACCACTTGATCTCCCATGAAATGCCAGTGTCGTTTAAAGACAACCGAAGGCATACCGTCTGGTCCTGGTGCCTTGAGGTCACCAATGTGGTCTAGGGCTGCTTTCACTTCTTCCCGAGTATACTCAGCTTCAAGAGTTGCATTCATCTCGTTTGTCACCCGTGGCTGGACCTTATCGAGTAGTTCTTGGATGCGGTGTGGGTTGGCCGTTGTAAAGAGATCCTGAAAGAAAGAGCGCACATAGTTAGTTAATACCTCGCCTTCCTCCACCACCGTACCATCCTCCCTTCTAATCTCCTTCAGCCTATTTGCCTTCTTTCTCCCAGTAGCTACCGATTGCAGGTACTTAATGTTTTTATTTCCACCACGGAGCCACCACATATGCGCCCTTTGCTTGAGTTGTGTGTGCTTCTTGTCTTTCAGCTCCTCCAATAGGCATCGGAGTCTGGCTTCCTCCCTAATTTTAGGTTCGGAGACCATCTCCTTCATACACTTCTCAAGGTCTGTTCTTGCCTTCTTAATCCGCCCATCCAAGTCTCCCAGCACCTCCTTACTCCATTTACCAGCCTTCACCGCAATTCCTCGCAATGCTTGCGACACACCCCCCTCCGCGTCCAACACCAGGCTCTCCTCCCATGCTTCTTTCACTATCTCCTCACACCCCTCCTCCTGCAGCCACCGTGCCTCAAAGCGGAATGTATGATCTCCTCGCTTCCATCCCCTGTCAATACCCTCCATGTGCACAATGATCGGCCGGTGGTCGGAATGACGAGGATCTCCATTGATTACCACATGGTTTGGAAAACTCTGGCACCATTCATTGTTGGCTGTAGCACGGTCCAGCCTCTCACAGATGTACATCCGTAGTTCTTTGCTATGATTCCTCCAGGTGTACATGTCTCCCTCGAAGCCAATGTCATGGAGCTCACAGAACTGGACAGCCTCACGAAAGCTGTCAAGAAAGTGTTGTGGTCGATCCACTCCCCCTACTTTTCATGACACGACAGAATCTCGTTAAAATCCCCGAGGCATAGCCACGGTCTCCCATTTTGGTGTTGGTTTTTGAGGATCTTCAGCAGCTTCCAAGTCTCTTTTTTCCTCTCTGTAGCTGATTCTCTGTACACCCCTGTTAGCCTCCATATTCCTTCATTCTCCTGTTTAACATCTACATCAACATGCCGTCTCACAAACGAGCGTAGGGTCACATCCATCTCCTTCCTCCAAAATAAGGCTACTCCTCTTCCAGTCCCCTCCCCCTTCCACGCAACCATGTTGGCGAGCCCCAACAGCCACCTAAACTTCTCTAAATCCTTCTCACTCAGGCGTGTCTCACACAGGAACAGGACATCGGGCTCCTCCACTCTTCCCAGTTCAAGAAGAGAGCGAACTGCCGGGCCATTCCCTAATCCCCGGCAGTTCCAACTGACTATTTTCATTGCTCCCGGTGGGGCTGCTCGAGCAGCCCGGCCGATATGCTGTTAGGTGACTTGTTCGTACCCTCTCCTTCTTCCTCCACCGCCTCATCTTGTCCCCGCTTGTGTGCCACTCCATTATCACCCTTCCCTCTCTTATGGTTGTTGACCTCCGCAGTGTCCATCTCCCCTCCATCTCTCTTCCCCCTTTGGGCCATAAGACTGCCCTCCTCTCCCGATTCCATCCTATTGGCCCGAGATATGCGACGAAACTTCTTGCCCTCTTTAACTGTTTCAGATTTCTCCACGGCCTCACCTTTCTGGTTAGCTATGGTGTCACTGTCAGCAGCCGTTTTTTACCCATGGAACCATCCTCTTGTGCCTCCGTACGTTCCCCCTTCTGATTTTGCTCATCGACTTGCAACTCCCCTTCCTTACTAGCTGGTCCGCCTTCAGTCTGTGGGGTTGGAGAAGGTTCAAACTGGAGGTTCTTTGCAACTTCACTGGTTACTATTTTCCCCCCGCCCTCAATCAGTTTCAGCGGGCTTGTAACCTCCTTCTCCTCAGCATGTGTATCTTTCTCTCCCCCTCCTAGGGCCGTGTTATCCTTCCGCCACGACGCTGCATTACTACCTGACCCACCAGAATTCTTCCCGAAGCTATACTGCCTCCTAACGCCTTGGCCATGGGGCCCTGATTTTCCGCTTCCCCTACTACCACTCCCGCTATCAGTATATCCACCGCTCTCTGTCATCCCTTCCTTTCTCCCTTCTTCCCCCCTTCTACCTCCCTCTTCAGCCCTCATCCATGGCCCAAACTGCGGAGCTTCTCCTTTAATTGGCCGCTTCCGACATTCCTTCTCGCCGTGCCCGATCACCCCACATGTGTAGCAGAAATCCGGAAGAAACTCATATTCAAACCTACACCAAAGCAAATCCTTCATTTTCTTCCCCCGGACTTGTTCCACTTCCATTCCATCCGCACTCCTTTCTCCCTCATTCGCCTTCTGTCTGTCGAGTACGAAGCCCCTCATAAGCGGCTCCGTAATGTTCAGCTTGACCTTGACCCTTAAGTATTTGCCCACTGCGTTGCCATCATGCTCTACATCAACCTCCACTAGTTCATGAAAGTCCGCCCCAATTCGTTCTCCCATACTCCTATTCATGTGTCCAAGTGGTAGCCCAAATACTCTGATCCACATAGGAATCAGCTTGAATTCATATTCATCCATAGTTTTTTCCGGGTCAAAATCCTCCATGACCAAGAGCTCCTTATCAAACCACCAAGGTCCTTCCTCGAGAGCTCGCCTCCACCCTGACGCATGTCCGAACGTAAACAGGAAGATGTTGGTCTCCAATTCCTTGCACTGCACCCCCTTGATCGGGCACCAAATCCTGCCCAGGGTTTGCCCTACAACCTTAGCATGGGCAGGCTTCTCTGAGAACAGCTTCCCCGCCGCTTGTGGATCCTCCGGTCCCCAGTCTGGCGCCTTCCCCTTCTCCATCTGCCCTACCTTCATCCCCCTTCTTTCCGCCGCCGTCAGCTTCAAACCTCTCATCAGGCCTTCTACAGTTTCCATCCTGCTTCTCTCCCCTTGACTCCAGCACCGGCCACACCCGTGACGGCCCGTAGATGTGAGGCCCCAGCCCCTGGTTCGCGGGAGATCAGTGGTGGGTGGGGTTGGGGACTATGATCCGGCGGGCTTACAGTGGCAGTCGACCTTACAGAGTCTAGGATCCGCCTGGAACGGCGACCGGCGGCGTACGTGAGGCAAAACCCTAGCGAGATCGAGATCGCCCCGCTATCGCCCTTCCGTGATTTACGCTAACCGCCACCCGGAGGGACGGACTTTAGATTGTCTTTTTTGTTTTCTTTTTGGTAATGCTATATAAGAGCAACTCCAGCCGTTCGGCCCTCGACGCACGCCCAAATAGCGTCGCCTGAAGATGATCCGACGAAAACCGCGTTTTGGGAGTATTTTCCCCAGCCGCGACCCCCCAACAGCGCTTCTACATTTTTTACCCCAACGCCGCGCACTTCCCCTCACCGGGCCCGCTGGTCGACGTCCCATTGCCCCTAACGCACCCATCGCTCGCCTCCTTCCTCGCCGACACCGTCGGCCAATTGAACATAAAAAAATGAAAATGATATATACTTAATGAAAATGATACATAGATAGTTCACCATAGCAAAGACTGTTAAAAGAAAAGATCAACTACTCGTCGTTTTCCGACTCTGACTCGGTAATGTTCTCCTCCGACGTCTGCAAGTAGGTGTCAGCATACCGCTCGTCCTCGGAGTCCCAGGACGACGCTTCTCCTAGCTTCATGTTTAGTTGAGCGGGGCGGCTCGCTCCTTCCTCCTCGCGGGCCGGCGGAGGCGCCACGCCGCTGAGTCGTACGCGCGGGCCGCCTCCTCTACGGTGTCGAAGGTGCCGAGACTGAGATGTTTTTCGCCAAACGAGGTTTGGGAGGAGAAGACGCCAGAGCGGCGCTCACGGACTCCGCGAAAATCAACAGCGCCTAGACGGCACATCGACATGGTGGCGCAGAGGCGAGAAAGAGAGGAGGCAGGAGCGTCGGCGGCGAAGAGGAGAGGAGAGGAGAGGGGAAGTGTGCGTCCACTGGCGGGGGTAGGCTTTTTATAGCCGCGGGCGGGCGGCGTCCGCGTGGCCGCCGGGCGTACACGTGGCGCCGCACCTTCACTTCACCGCCCGTGAGGCATCAATGGATGTTGACCGGCACGGCAGCGCGCCGCATCTTTGGCATTGATTTCTCTCATGGGAATTGAGGCGATGAGGACGACGAAGCGACGAGAAGCACTGTGTCGCTGACTCGGGGTGCCGCGGTTAGTTCGCGCCAAAACCGTTTCACCCGGCGCCCCTACCGGCGCCAAATTCGGCCCGAGCCGGCGAAAAATGGTCTTCAGGGGACGCGACTGGGCCGATTTTTGGGCGCCGACGCAAAAAATTCGCTTGGAGAGGGCGTGTTGGTGGCGCGGCTGGAGATGCTCTAATTGGCGGGCATTCGCTGAGAATGAAATCCCGGCAAACGCACCCGTGACCGTTTGCTTGGGATCAAACGACGACAATTTTTCATTAACTTCTCTACGGAGAAACTTCTGTGCTAGTCTGAAGAAATTGCCGCGTCCCTGCAACTGAAATTGCCATGAAAATCGTTAGCAATTGTCATCCTCTAGTGAACATTTGCCGGTTAAGAGGTCTTTTTTTTCTATTTTCCAAGCTTTTTTTGTCACCACAATAAAACAATGACAAATCAGGACATCTTCTTCCCACCTGGCCATGGCCTTGTGGCTCACACAGAGAGCTTCTCCTGAAGTAAAACGCACACACATGCGCGCGCACCTGCGCACACACAGACACAACAATGAAGACAAACAACTCCACAAAGAAATATATATAAAAAAACATGTCCACAAAGAAACACACACCCATTGTTCATCTTTTTATGAAGACCGTAAATCTATTAACCAACCCATCAGTACAAAACATACTAGAAAATAAAAATATTACATTAAAACCCTTGGGGATCAACCATCTTCTTGAAGAAAATATGCCCTAGAAGCAATAATAAAGTTATTATTTATTTCCTTATATCATGATAAATGTTTATTATTCATGCTAGAATTGTATTAACTAGAAGCCATAGACATGAGTTGTCATTTGATCAACGGAATCACATCATTAGGAGAATGATGTGATGGACAAGACCCATCCGTTAGCTTAGCACTATGATCGTTTAGTTTTACTGCTATTGCTTTCTTCATGACTTATACATCTTCCTATGACTATGAGATTATGCAACTCCCGAATACCGGAGGAACACCTTGTGTGTTATCAAACGTCACAACGTAACTGGGTGATTATAAAGATGATCTACAGGTGTCTCCGAAGGTGTTCGTGGTGTTGGCATAGATCAAGAATAGGATTTGTCACTCCGAGTGTCGGAGAGGTATCTCTGGGCCCTCTAGGTAATACACATCATAATAAGCCTTGCAAGCAAATGACTAATGAGTTAGTCACGAGATGATGTATTACGGAACGAGTAAAGAGACTTGCTGGTAACGAGATTAACTAGGTATGGTGATACCGAGGATCGAATCTCGGGCAAGTAACATACCGATGACAAAGGGAACAACGTATGTTGTTATGCGGTTTGACCGATAAAGATCTTCGTAGAATATGTAGGAGCCAATATGAGCATACAGGTTCCGCTATTGGTTATTGACCGGAGATGAGTCTCGGTTATGTCTACATAGTTCTCGAACCCGTAGGGTCCGCACGCTTAACATTTGATGACGATCGGTATTATGAGTTTATGTGTTTTGATGTACTGAAGGTAGTTCGGAGTCCCGGATGAGATCGGGGACATGACGAGGAGTCTCGAAATGGTCGAGACGTGAAGATCGATATATTGGACGACTATATTCGGACATCGAAAAGATTCCGAGTGATTCTGGTATTTTTTGGAGTACCGGAGAGTTACGGGAATTCGTCGGGGAGTATATGGGCCTTATTGGGCTTTAGGGGAAAGAGAGAGAGGAGGCTGCGCCCCCCAAAGCTTAGTCCGAATTGGACTAGGGGAGGGGCTGCGCCACCTCCTTCCTTCTCTTCTCTTTTCCCTTTCCTTCTCTCCTACTCCTACTACTTGGAATGGCTCCTAGTTCTACTAGGAAAGGAGGGAATCCTACTCCCGATGGGAGTAGGACTCCCCTAGGGCGCGCCATAGAGAGGGCCGACCCTCCCCCTCCTCCACTCCTTTATATATGGGGGTAAAGGCACCCCATTGACACACAAGTTGATCAGTTGATCTCTCCCAACCGTGTGCGGTGCCCCTCTCCACAGAAACACACCTCGGTTATACCGTTGCAGTGCTTAGGCGAAGCCCCACGCCGGTAACTTCATCCTCTCCGTCATCACACCGTCGTGCTGACGAAACTCTCCCGCGAAGTTCTACTGGATCAAGAGCTCGTGGGACGTCATCAAGCTGAACGTGTGCGGAACGCGGAGGCTCCGTACGTTCGGTGCTTGATCGGTTGGATCGCGAAGAAGTTCGACTACATCAACTGCGTCATCAGACGCTTCCGCTCCCGGCCTACGAGGGTACGTAGACACACTCCCCCCCTCGTTGCTATGCATCTAGTAGATAGATCTTGCGTGATCGTAGGAAATTTTTGAAATACTACGTTCCCCAACAGTGGCATCATGAGCCAGGTCTATGCGTAGATGATATGCACGAGTAGAACACAAGTGAGTTTTGGACGATACTAGTCATACTGTTTACCAGCATGTCATACTTTGATTCGGCGGTATTGTTGGATGAAGCGGCCCGGACAGACATTACGCGTACGCTTACGCGAGACTAGTTCTACCGACGTGCTTCGCACACAGGTGGCTGGCGGGTGTCAATTTCTCCAACTTTAGTTGAATCAAGTGTGGCTACGCCCGGTCCTTGTGAAGGTTAAAACAACACATACTTGACGAAATATCGTTGTGGTTTTGTATGCGTAGGTAAGAACGGTTCTTGCTAAGCCCGTAGCAGCCACGTAAAACTTGCAACAACAAAGTAGATGACGTCTAACTTGTTTTTGCAGGGCATGTTGTGATGTGATATGGTCAAGACATGATGAGTGATACGTTATTGTATGAGATGATCATGTTTTGTAAAGTTATCGGCAACTGGCAGGAGCCATATGGTTGTCGCTTTATTGTATGAAATACAATCGCCATGTAATTGCTTTAAATTATCACTAAGCGGTAGCGATAGTCGTAGAAGCAATAGTTGGCGAGACGACAACGATGCTACGATGGAGATGAAGGTGTCGCGTCGGTGACGATGGTGATCATGACGGTGCCTTGGAGATGGAGATCAAAAGCACAAGATGATGATGACCATATCATGTCACATATGTTGATTGCATGTGATGTTTATCTTATTATGCTTCTTATTTTGCTTAGTACGGCGTAGCATTATAAGATGATCCCTTTCAAAATTTCAAGGTACAAGTGTTCTCCCTGAGTATGCACTGTTGCGAAAGTTCGTCGTGCCGAGACACCACGTCATGATCGGGTGTGATAAGCTGTCAGACCCAATATGCGATTCTATCCCGATCACGTGACACTTACGTGATTGGGGCACAACCGCATTTCGGGTGCTTAGCAAGATGGATATGATTACATCGTATCATTACATACATACATAGGGGATACAACAATACATACAAGTCACAAGAATACAACATCATCAATACAAGGCATCCGACTACGGATGCAAACACGAAAAACACAACGACATCCATCTGCTATCCCAGGCTACCGACCAGGAACCTAACCCAAGACTGAAGAAGAAGAAGAATAAGAAGAAAGAACTCCAACAAAAGAACATCGCTCTCATGTCAAGTCAACGGAAACCTGCACCTGCAACTGTTGTTGTAGTATCTGTGAGCCACGAGGACTCAGCAATCCCATAACCATGGGTAACAAGACTATCAAAGCTTAAAGGGTAGGAAGAGGTAAGGTGGTGAGGTTGCAGCATCGGCTAAGCAATATGTATGGTGGCTAACTTACGAGTACAAGAATAAGATGAGCATCTACGCAAACGGTCGCAAACTAGTAATGATCGCTAAAGATCCTGAACTACCTACGAGTCAATCATAACCCTACCGTGTTCTCTTCTCAAAGTGAAAAGAGACAGTCACGGTTACTCACGCAGTTGTGTGTTTTAACTCGGATCCTCTGACAAGTTTTCTACAACCGGACATTAACAAATTCCAATCTGACACATAACCGCGGGCACGACTTTCAAAAGATCATAACCCTGCAGGGGTGTCCCAACTTAGCCCATCACAAGCTCTCACGATCAGCAGAAGTAATAAATAATATTACCCCTTATCTTAGGGAAGGCCCGATCAGACTCGGAATTCCCGGTGCACAAGACATTTCGACAATGGTAAAACAAGTCCAGCAAGACCTCCCGGTGTGTCGACACCCTGATAGTAGCCGCGCGTATCTCATCTCAGGCCACGACCGGATGGGCGATTATACGAGTAAAACCAGCCCTCGGGTTTCCCCAAGGTGGCCCCGCATAACCCCTGTTTGGGACCAACACCATCAGCACTGGCCCCCTGCTATGTAGAAAAGAATCCCGAGGGCACGACCCCCTATGCAAATTTAATTATTTAATTAAGTTGTTATTATGAGGCAAATTAAAACCAATGTTGGGCCTTGCTGGAGGAGTTCTATGCAAAGACGAAGTCTCCAGGGGCCCCCATATACCCAACCGTGTAAGGAACGCAAAATCAAGGAACATAATGCCGGTTTATCGGCTCCTAAGGTGGCATGAGTGGAACAAAACACCGAGCAAAAGGCCAAGCCTTCCACCCATGCCCAGTATATAGGTGTGTTAATAATAATAATAGATATTGTGATATTCCAACAACAAGTTCCAACATGGAACGATCTTCATCTTCACCTGCAATTAACAACGCTATAAGAGGGGCTGAGCAAGCGGGTAACATAGCCAAACAATGGTTTGCTAGGAATGTGTCAAAGGTTAGAGGTTTCATGGCAACAAGGAGAGGCTGACATAAATGATGGGTAGCGCGACATATAACGATAGCATCGAGACAACTAAGCATGGCAATGATAGTAAAGGTATACAAGGTGATGGTCATCTTGCCTGAGATCCCGCAAGGAAGAAGAATGAGTCCATGAAGAAGACGAAAAAGAATCCTTGAAGACGAGCCACATGTAGACGAACGAATCCTCACGATCGCAACAGAACAAGCGCTAACAAGAAGAAGCAAGCAATGCGGTAAACACACAACACAAGAACATGACAAGATGCTCAACCAAGTATGATGCAAGACAAGTCTATATATGATGCAATACATGGCAACGTAGGAAGCACTCAAAAACAACATCACCCAACAAGGTTAAATGAGGCCGGAAACTACATATAACAAATCCGGTAAGTCCTCATATGCATAATTTGAAATTACTCCAGATCTGAACAAACTTTAAGTTAAAGTGGTTAAACAGCAAGTTAACATGCACCATGATGATCTACACGAAATTCTGGTCAAGTTTCATATAAAGTTTGTTTAATTCGGAGCTACGGTCTAGAAGATATGAGCAAAACAAGACGAGCATGGCAACGGTGCAGGATGTACCTAAACATCAAGCAAACACACTCCAAGCATGAAAACAACATGATATTATACTTCTACATGCAAAATCACACAAGTTTCATATAGGGCACACCCAAAACGGAGCAACGGTTCAACACATACACAAGAAACAAGATATAACAACAAGCTGAAGTTAACAGCCACATAGCAACTTTGGAGCAAGGTAAATATAAGCTACATCACCCAGACATGATAACAAGAAGCATGGATGTGAAGTAGACATGTTACTTAACAAGCAAGAACTTAGAACACACCCAAAAACCTAATGGAACACAATTAACCAAGCATGGCAAGTTGCCATAAAATTATCCAGACTTAGCCAAAATCTGGGAAAGCAAAAACATCATCACGATGCTGCCTTCGGAGGCGCAAAACAACATGCATATCCACTCCACTAAGTATATAAAGATCATGGACATGTAGTAGACATAGCATACAGAAAACAACTCCATTGGAGCAACTCCATAGGAGGCATGGATCAATAGCAACAAGCTATACCAAATTCATCATGCGCATAAAATCCTGACAGGTATAATTTATAGCAACTTGAGAGCAAGAAATAAATAAGCTACAACAGGTCATATAGGCAAGTAAGGGCATGAATGGATAGACAATAACATGGACAACAAGACATGATCATTGGCCACTCCAAAGCAAGCATGGATTTTACTAGGGCATCAAGCAAACATAGCATCAGGTTATAACAGATCCCAGACTTAGCAGTTTTTTCACTAAGTATAAAACAGTAACAACAACATGGCATATTTACAAGCATGTTTAAGTCACCTCAAGGCATATCATGGAAAGTTAAATGCACCAGAGCAAAGACCATATAATGGTGCTTCTAAAACATCTAGACATGTGGCATGAGGACAAACACATCAATAGCAATGGGCAAGTGAAATCATCATCTCATAACAAGTTCCAGTACTTAACAGCCACATGCACTTTTGCAACAGAGATAAACATGGCAATATGAACTCAAACAAGCATGCTACAGCAACCAACATGTAGTACACTTCACAATGAACATTTTGACATATCATATGCATCATTTGGATAAACATGCACCAAGTTATCACATCTCAAACATGGCATCAAATTAACAAGTAACAACAGTTTATAACAAGTAGCACTCTTGCAACAGAGATTAGGGCATCTAGATGAACTCAAACAAGCATGGCACAATGGAACAAAGTGTAGAGCATATCACCACGATCATTTAGACATATCATACACTCAAAACGGATCACCACACAAAAAGTTACACGCATGCAAAGATACAACATTATTATGCAGTTATCTGAGGACTTAGCAGATTTTCTGAAGAAAACGAGCGGGAGTAAAATAACTAAACTACGCACGCGCGGGGCTTAGCGGTGGCTCACCAGAGTGGGCTGGGCCCAGGGGGGAAGTGGACGCGGCGGGCCGGTGGTGCTGGGCCTTGGGGAGGCGGCGACCCACATGCGGCTGGAGGGAGGCCGGCCCGTGCGGGAAGGCAGGTGGGCCGACCCGTTGCTGGACCTGCTGCGGGGCGGGGCCCACACGAGCAAAGCCCAGGCACGGGGCGTTGGCATCCTCGCAGCCATGGCACCGGCGGCGGCGGCGCCCAGCGACGACGCCGGCGAGGGGAAAGCGGCGAAGGAGGTCCCGGAGGCCGGGGACGGGGCGGATCTGGATGGATCCGGGGTAGGTGGCCTCGTTCCCGGCGACGGCGAGCTTGGAGGCGGCCGGCGGGGAGTTCCGGCGAGGCGGCGGTGGTCGGCGACCGGCGGCGGCGGCGATCCGGTAGGAGGCGGCGATCGGGGCCGGAACGAAGCGGCAGTGGCGGGGGCGAGCGCTCAGCGCGAGGGAAGCCGGGAGGCTCGGGCGGCGGACGACGGGATCCGAGCCCGTCGGGCCGGATCTGGGCGGCGCGGGCCCGTTGCGGCGGGGAGGAGAGAGGAGGCCGGCGGGGACACATGGCGGCTAGCGATTGGAAGGGAGCGGCGGCGGGGCGACGTGGCAGCTCGGGATTGGCCCGGGCGACGTGTCTGGCGGACATGTCCGGCGCGGATGGACATGTCCGGCGGCGCGAGAGGGAGGAGGTTAGGTTTCATCCGCGAAAATTGAGAGGGAGGCACATATATATAGGTAGAGGGAGCTAGGAGTGTCCAAATAAGGAGCGGTTCGCGGCCACGCGATCGTGATCGAACGACCAAGATCATGGAGGGGTTAGAATGGGCTTGGTCGGCTGTGTGAAAAGGGTGCTGGGTCAAAAGAGAGAAGGCTTCCGGCGGTTAACACGGTTAACCGTTGGGCTATCAAACGAACTCCGAACGCGACAAAACTTGACAGGCGGTCTTCCTATGCTATAATAAGACCACACGCCAAGTTTCATCCCATTCCGAGAACATTTTCCGGCCACTCACAAAATAAATATCCGGAGGTGCCGCGGGCACGTGCAAGTGTGTCTGAGCTCAGAACGGACAACGGAAAGGACGAGCGGGTGCAAGTTTTGAAAACATGATGATGCGACACACATGATGACATGGCAGGATGCAACACGCAAGCAGATGACATGGCAACAACGACGAATAAATGGCTGACACCTGGCGCACCGGTCTCGGGGTGTCACAACACTCCCCTACTAACAAGAGATCTCGTCCCAAGATCTTCGGAACGAGACGGAGGAGAAAAGGAAGAACAAAGTTCTTCGAAGACAAAAGAGTGAAACCAAAGAATGTTCAGAGGATGAGCCACTCAAAAGGACGAACACGACGGAGTAAACGAAGTTGCAAGGACTTCGTTAAACAAAGAAGAATAAGGGATACGATGAGAACCCGAAAGGTTGAAGGATATGAAGCACGTGTTGTAGGAAGAGGAATGAATTCAAAACCACTCCGGTTGAAAAGAGATAAAAAGGAATCTCCACGAAGGAAATCGGGCATCACTTCGGCTGAAACTGAACGAAATAGATCACCGGTTGAATATGAATGGAATGGAACACGAACTTGAAAAGGTGAAATGATACTCGACGAGCGCAACAACACAATGCCTCCGGAAGAATTAAAATAATGGAATTAAAACAATGGAGAAGAGGATGACAACTTCCAGCACGAAAAGAATTTGAAAGAGCATCTTCAAGAGAAAGGCTTGAACGGAGTTGTTGAGAAAATCAACAACAAAAGAATAAGCTTGTTGTGGACTTAAGAAAAACATTTCAAAAGTTGAGGTGAATTACTGCCACTACCAAAATATTGAATAGCTGAGGATGAAGAAAGGAATGCAAAACTCCATTCCAAAAGAATAGGGAGGATTATTTGCACTCGAGGGGCAAAAGAATAATGCTTGAGCTGCTCCCGAAGAATTAGATGAACGTCTGAAGAATGAATTAAACATGAGGAACCGCCATAAGAACTCGGGTAACGAAACGATTATGAAGGGGAAAGAATAAGACTAAAATCTTGCGAAGATTTAGAAAGAGCTTCCGACGAGATAACCGAGAAAAATTTGAACTCCGGAAAAGAAAAGAATAAAACACTTGGGACTAGAATTTATTCATCAAGAATAAACTCTGAAAGAAGGGATTAAATCAACTTGACGAGAATGAATAAGAATTATGTTATGCTTATCCTCCACCAATAAATTGATGAGAAGCAATGGACTCGCATACTACTTATTCTCATTGAAAAAGATTAACGAGGGATATATCGCGAACTTGCGAAAATCTTCATGAAACACCAGTAGGATTGGAATAAAAAGAATGGATTGATATGATAGCACCGGAAAGAACTCTTGAGCGAATCACCGTAAAGAATTAAAATCGAGTGAAGAAAGAGAATAACCACCGTAAGGAATAAAATTGAGTGAATACAAGAGAATGAATCGCCGAGAAGAATAAAGCACTTGAGGAAAATTTGAATGACGGGAACGACGAGATCGTGAACTGATTAAAGAATACTTGAACGAAGCACCGGAAAGAATATGAGACGAACGAAGTGGCATCAACGAGGAATATTTGGAGGATGAAGTTGAAAAACTAAGAACGAATAAATCTTCTGAAATGATGGCCTTCGGAAGAACACACAGAAAGAATTCATGACATACTCCGTAAGAATGAAAAGAAGAAAGGTTGAACCAATGATGAAAAGAATTTGAAAACGAACTCGGGGAATGCATATGACTGATGGAATCCATACTTACGTCACACTTTGAAAAGAATTTCGGAACACTCCGGGAAATAAAAGAGTCAGGTAAGATCCTGGGAAAAGACATGTGGGTTATGAGCCCACCGAAGAGAAAACTCCATTGGAAAGGATCATTCGAATGAGAAATGATGCACCGGAACAATTGAAAGACTCGAATGAGGTGACAACCTCGAATTAATTCGAACACAGACGAATATCCTAAGATGTCTTCGGAACTCCGGAACAATTAAATGGCGAGAGGCAAACGAGCAAAAGGAAACAATTGCCCAGGAAAGAATATGAACAACACCGAGAACAAATTGAATTGGAACCACCGGAAAAGAAAAGAGATGAAGAAGGATGAACTAGACGAGAATTCACCAGTTGAGATAACTGAGGAAAGAATGCAAGGATTCACACGAGTAAGATGGATACTCGATTACGGACTCCGGCTCCGAGAAGCAAAAGGGTGGGCGGGTGGGAAAAGAAAAACAACTTCGGAAGGGGAAACAACATCAGTTGGAAAGAACCAAGGATTGAAGCAAAAGACGGGGAGGGTCAAATCGACTCGATGAGAGATGCACCAGCTGAAAGAACTGACATCGCAACGAATGAAAACTAACTGCGCGATCCTAAAAAAATTTGAAGGGGAAGAGAGGTATTCCAAAACACCTACGTCAAGATTCCTCACCAGAGCGACGAAGAGACTGAGGAGTAAAAAGAATTCCTACTCTCCGATATAACTAGACTCTGAAAAAGTTTTCTGCTAGACTCAACAACGGCCATTCTACGATCAATCAAGGGGGCTCCTATGGTCGGTCGAGGCTCTGATACCAACTTGTCAGACCCAAGATGCGATTCTATCCCGATCACGTGACACTTACGTGATTGGGGCACAACCGCATTTCGGGCGCTTAGCAAGATGGATATGATTACATCGTACCATTACATACATACGTAGGGGATACAACAATACATACAAGTCGCATGAATACAACATCATCAATACAAGGCATCCGACTACGGATGCAAACATGAAAAACACAACGACATCCATCTGCTATCCCAGGCTACCGACCAGGAACCTAACCCAAGACTGAAGAAGAAGAAGAAGAAGAAGAAGAAAGAACTCCAACAAAAGAACATCGCTCTCATGTCAAGTCAACGGAAACCTGCACCTGCAACTGTTGTTGTAGTATCTGTGAGCCACGAGGACTCAGCAATCCCATAACCATGGGTAACAAGACTATCAAAGCTTAAAGGGTAGGAAGAGGTAAGGTGGTGAGGTTGCAGCAGCGGCTAAGCAATATGTATGGTGGCTAACTTACGAGTACAAGAATAAGATGAGCATCTACGCAAACGGTCGCAAACTAGTAATGATCGCTAAAGATCCTGAACTACCTTCGAGTCAATCATAACCCCACCATGTTCTCTTCTCAAAGTGAAAAGAGACAGTCACGGTTACTCACGCTGTTGTGTGTTTTAACTCGGATCCTCTGTCAAGTTTTTTACAATCGGACATTAACAAATTCCAATCTGCCACATAACCGCAGGCACGGCTTTCGAAAGATCATAACCCTGCAGGGGTTTCCCAACTTAGCCCATCACAAGCTCTCACGATCAGCAGAAGTAATAAATAATATTACCCCTTATCTTAGGGAAGGCCCGATAAGACTCGGAATTCCCGGTGCACAAGACATTTCGACAATGGTAATACAAGTCCAGCAAGACCTCCCGGTGTGTTGACACCCTGATAGTAGCCGCGTGTATGTCATCTCAGGCCACGACCGGATGGGCGATTATACGAGTAAAACCAGCCCTCGGGTTTCCCCAAGGTGGCCCCGCATAACCCCCGTTTGGGACCAACACCATCAGCACTGGCCCCCTGCTATGTAGAAAAGAATCCTGAGGGCGCGACCCCCTATGCAAATTTAATTATTTAATTAAGTTGTTATTATGAGGCAAATTAAAACCAATGTTGGGCCTTGCTGGAGGAGTTTTATTCAAAGACGAAGTGTCCAGGGGTCCCCATATACCCAACCGTGTAAGGAACGCAAAATCAAGGAACATAATGCCGGTTTATCGGCTCCTAAGGTGGCATGAGTGGAACAAAACACCGAGCAAAAGGCCAAGCCTTCCACCCACGCCCAGTATATAGGTGTGTTAATAATAATAATAAATATTGTGATATTCCAACAACAAGTTCCAACATGGAACGATCTTCATCTTCACCTGCAACTAACAACGCTATAAGAGGGGCTGAGCAAGCGGGTAACATTGCCAAAAAATGGTTTGCTAGGAAGGTGTCAAAGGTTAGAGGTTTAATGGCAACAAGGAGAGGCTGACATAAATGATGGGTAGCGCGACATATAACGATAGCATCGAGACAACTAAGCATGGCAATGATAGTAAAGGTATCCAAGGTGATGGTCATCTTGCCTGAGATCCCGCAAGGAAGAAGAATGAGTCCATGAAGAAGACGAAGAAGAAGCCTTGAAGATGAGCCACATGTAGACGAATGAATCCTCACGATCGCAACGGAACAAGCGCTAACGAGAAGAAGCAAGCAATGCGTTAAACACACAACAAAAGAACATGACAAGATGCTCAATCAAGTATGATGCAAGACAAGTCTATATATGATGCAATACATGGCAAGGTAGGAAGCACTCAAAAACAACATCACCCAACAAGGTTAAATGAGGCCGGAAACTACATATAACAAATCCGGTAAGTCCTCATATGCATAATTTGAAATTAGTCCAGATCTGAACAAACTTTAAGTTAAAGTGGTTAAACAACAAGTTAACATGCACCATGATGATCTACACGAAATTCTAGTCAAGTTTCATATAAGGTTTGTTTAATTCGGAGCTACGATCTAGAAGATATGAGCAAAACAAGACGAGCATGGCAACGGTGCAGGATGCACCCAAACATCAAGCAAACACACTCCAAACATGAAAACAACATGATATTATGCTTCTACATGCAAAATCACACAAGTTTCATATAGGGCACACCCAAAACGGAGCAACGGTTCAACACATACACAAGAAAAAAGATATAACAACAAGCTGAAGTTAACAGCCACATAGCAACTTTGGAGCAAGGTAAATATAAGCTACATCACCCAGACATGATAACAAGAAGCATGGATGTGAAGTAGACATGTTACTTAACAAGCAAGAACTTAGAGCGCACCCAAAAACCTACTGGAACACAATTAACCAAGCATGGCAAGTTGCCATAAAATTATCCTGACTTGGCCAAAATCTGGGAAGGCAAAAACATCATCACGATGCTGCCTTCGGAGGCACAAAACAGCATGCATATCCATTCCACTAAGTATATAAAGATCATGGACATGTAGTAGACATAGCATACAGAAAACAACTCCATTGGAGCAACTCCATAGGAGGCATGGATCAATAGCAACAAGCTACACCAAATTGATCATGCTGATAAAATCCTGACAGGTATAATTTATAGCAACTTGAGAGCAAGAAATAAATAAGCTACCACAGGTCATATAGGCAAGTAAGGGCATGAATGGATAGACAATAACATGGACAACAAGACATGATCATTGGCCACTCCAAAGCAAGCATGGATTTGACTAGGGCATCAAGCAAACATAGCATCAGGTTATAACAGATCCCAGACTTAGCAGTTTTTTCACTAAGTATAAAACAGTAACAACAACATGGCATGTTTACAAGCATGTTTAAGTCACCTCAATGCATATCATGGAAAGTTAAATGCACCACAGCAAAGACCATATAATGGTGCTTGTAAAACATCTAGACATGTGGCATGAGGACAAACACATCAATAGCAATGGGCAAGTGAAATCATCATCTCATAACAAGTTTCAGTACTTAACAGCCACATGCAGTTTTGCAACAGAGATAAACATAGCAATATGAACTCAAACAAGCATGCTACAGCAACCAACATGTAGTACACTTCACAATGAACATTTTGACATATCATATGCATCATTTGGATAAACATGCACCAAGTTATCACATCTCAAACATGGCATCAAATTAACAAGTAACAGCAGTTTATAACAAGTAGCACTCTTGCAACAGAGATTAGGGCATCTAGATGAACTCAAACAAGCATGGCACAATGGAACAAAGTGTAGTGCATATCACCACGATCATTTAGACATATCATACACTCAAAACGGATCGCCACACAAAAAGTTACAGGCATGCAAAGATACAACATTATTATGCAGTTATCTGAGGACTTAGCAGATCTTCTGAAGAAAACGAGCGGGAGTAAAATAACTAAACTACGCACGCACGGGGCTTAGCGGTGGCTCACCAGAGTGGGCTGGGCCCAGGGGGAAGTGGACGCGGCGGGCCGGTGGTGCTGGGCCTTGGGGAGGCGGCGGCCCACATGCGGCTGAAGGGAGGCCGGCCCGTGCGGGAAGGCAGGTGGGCCGACCCGTTGCTGGACCTGCTGCGGGGCCGGGCCCACGCAAGCGAAGCCCAGGCGCGGGGCGTCGGCGTACTCGCAGCCATGGCACCGGGCCGCGGCGCCCAGCGACGACGCCGGCGAGGGGAAAGCGGTGGAGGAGGTCCCGGAGGCCGGGGACGGGGCGGATCTGGATGGATTCGGGGTAGGTGGCCTCGTTCCCGGGGACTGCGAGCTAGGAGGCGCCCGGCGGGGAGTTCCGGCGAGGCGGCGGTGGTTGGCGACCGGCGGCGGCGGCGATCCGGCAGGAGGCGGCGATCGGGGCCGGAACGAAGCGGCAGTGGCGGGGATGAGCGCTCAGCGCGGGGGAAGCCGGGAGGCTGGGGCAGCGGACGGCGGGATCCGGGCCCGTCGGGCCGGATCTGGGCGGCGCGGGCCCGTTGCGGCGGGGAGGAGAGAGGAGGCCGACGGGGACACATGGCGGCTAGCGATTGGAGGGGAGCGGCGGCGGGGCGACGTGGCATCTCGGGATTGGCCCGGGCGACGTGTCCGGCGGACATGTCCGGCGCGGATGGACATGTCCGGCGGCGCGAGAGGGAGGAGGCTAGGTTTCATCCGCGAAAATGGAGAGGGAGGCACATATATATAGGTAGAGGGAGCTAGGAGTGTCCAAATGAGGAGCGGTTCGCGGCCACGCGATCGTGATCGAATGGCCAAGAGCATGGAGGGGGTAGAATGGGCTTGGTGGGCTATGTGAAAAGGGTGCTGGGCCAAAAGAGAGAAGGCTTCCGGCGGTTAACACGGTTAACCGTTGGGCTATGAAACGAACTCCGAACGCGACGAAACTTGACAGGCGGTCTACCTATGCTATAATAAGACCACACGCCAAGTTTCATCCCATTCCGAGAACATTTTCCGGCCACTCACAAAATAAATATCCGGAGGTGCCGCGGGCACATGCAAGTGTGTCTGAGCTCAGAACGGACAACGGAAAGGACGAGCGGGTGCAAGTTTTGAAAACATGATGATGCAACACACATGATGACATGGCAGGATGCAACACGCAAGCAGATGACATGGCAACAACGACGAATAACTGGCTGACACCTGGCGCACCGGTCTCGGGGTGTCACATAAGCTCTACGTTCAAATACAACGGGTGTAAGACAGTTTTGCACATGCAGAATACTCGGGTTAAACTTGACGAGCCTAGCTTGTACAGACATGGCCTCGGAACACCGGAGACCGAAACGTTGAGCGTGAATCATATAGTAGATATGATCAACATAAGATGTTCACCATTGAAAACTACTCCATCTCATGTGATGATCGAACATGGTTTAGTTGATTTGGATCACGTGATCATTTATATTACTAGAGGGATGTCTATCTAAGTGGGAGTTCTTTAGTAATATGACTAAATTGAACTTTAATTTATCATGAACTTAGTCCTGATAGTATTAGCATATCTATGTTGTAGATCAATAGCTCGCGATGTAGCTCCCCGTTTGTTTTATATGTTCCTAGAGAAAACTAAGTTAAACGATGTTAGTAGCAATGATGCGGACTTGTTCCGCGATCTGAGGATTTTCCTCATTGTTGCACAGAAGAATTATGTCCTTGATGCACCGTTAGGTGACAGACCTATTGCAGGAGCAGATGCAGACGTTATGAATGTTTTGACAAAAGCTCGGTATGATGACTACTTGATAGTTTAGTGCGCCATGCTTTATGGCTTATAACCGGGACTTCAAAAACGTTTTGAACACCACGGAGCATATGAGATGTTCCAAGAGTTGAAATTAGTATTTCATACTCATGCCCATGTCGAGAGGTATAAGACCTCTGGCAGTACTTTGCCTACAAGATGGAGGACAATAGCTCAACCAGTGAGCATGTGCACAGATTGTCTGGGTACTACAATTACTTGAATCAAGTGGGAGTTAATCTTCCAGATAAGATAGTAATTGACAAAGTTCTCTAGTCACGATCACCAAGTTAGTAGAACTTCATGATGAAATATAATATGCAAGGGATGACGAAAGTAATTCCCGAGCTCTTCGCGATGCTGAAATCGGCAAAGGTAGAAATCAAGAAAGAGCATCAAGTGTTGATATTTAACAAGACCACTTGTTTCAAGTAAAGGGCAAATGGATAGAAGGGGAACTTCAAGAAGAATGACAAGCAAGTTGTCACTCCCGCGAAGAAACCCAAAGATAAACTCAAGCCTGAAACTAAGTGCTTCTACTGCAAAGGAAATGGTCACTGGAAGTGGAACTGCCCTAGATACTTGGCGGATAAGAAGGATGGCAAAGTGAACAAAGGTATATTTTATATACAGATTATTGATGTGTATTTTACTAGTGTTCATAGCAACCGTTGGGTATTTGATACCAGTTCAGTTGCTAAAATTAGTAACTCGAAACGAGAGTTGCAGAATGAACAGAGACTAGTTAAAGGTGAACTGACGATGTGTGTTGGAAGTGGTTCCAAGATTGATATGATCATCATCGCACACTCCCTATACTTTCGGGATTAGTGTAGAACCTAAATAAATGTTATTTGGCATTTGCGTTGAGCATGAATATGATTTGATCATGTTTGTTGCAATACGGTTATTCATTTAAAGTCATAGAATAATTGTTATTCTGTTTACATGAATAAAGCCTTCGATGGTCATACACCCAATGAAAATAGTTTGTTGGATCTCGATCGTAGTGATACACATATTCATAATATTGAAGCCAAAAGATGCAAAGTTAATGATGATAGTGCAACTTATTTGTGGCACTGTCGTTTAGGTCATATTGGTGTAAAGCGCATGAAGAAACTCCATAGTGATGGAATTTTTGGAATCACTTGATTATGAATCACTTGGTTCTTGCGAACCATGCCTCATGGGTAAGATGACTAAAACTCCGTTCTTCGGAACAATGGAGCGAGCAACTGATTTATTGGAAATCATACATATTGATGTATGTGGACCGATGAGTGTTGAGGCTCGTGGCGAGTATCGTTATTTTCTGACCTTCACTGATGATTTGAGTAGATATGTGTATATCTACTTGATGAAACACCAGTCTGAAACATTTGAAAAGTTCAAAGAATTTCAGAGTGAAGTAGAGAATCATCGTAACAAGAAAATAAAGTTTCTACGATCTGATCGTGGAGGCGAATATTTGAGTTACGAGTTTGGTCTTCATTTAAAACAATATGGAATAGTTTCATAAACTCACGTCACCCGGAACACCACAGCGTAATGGTGTGTCCGAACGTCGTAACCGTACTTTATTAGATATGGTACGATCTATGATGTCTCTTACCGATTTACCACTATCGTTTTGGGTTATGCATTAGAGACAGCTGCATTCACGTTAAATAAGGGCATCATCTAAATCCGTTGAGACGACACCTTGTGAACTGTGGTTTAGGAAGAAACCAAAGTTGTTGTTTCTTAAAGTTTGGGGCTGCGATGCTTATGTGAAAAATCTTCAACCTGATAAGCTCGAACCCAAGTCGGAGAAATGTGTCTTCATAGGATACCCAAAGGAGACTGTTGGGTACACCTTATATCACAGATCAGAAGGCAAGATATTCGTTGCTAAGAATGGATCCTTTCTAGAGAAGGAGTTTCTCTCGAAAGAAGTGAGTGGGAGGAAAGTCGAACTTGATGAGGTAATTGTACCTTCTCCCGAATTGGAAAGTAGTACATCACATAAACTAGTTCCAGTGATTCCTACACCAATTAGTGAGGAAGCTAATGATGATGATCATGAAACTTCGGATCAAGTTACTGCTGAACTTCGTAGATCAAGTAGAGTACGTTCCGTGCCAGAGTGGTACGGCAACCCGGTTCTGGAAGTCATGTTACTAGACCATGATGAACCTATGAACTATGAGGAAGCGATGATGAGCCTAGATTCCGCAAAATGGCTTGAGGCCATGAAATCTGAGATGGGATCCATGTATGAGAACAGAGTGTGGACTTTGGTTGACTTGCCCGATGATCAGCAAGCCATTAAACATAAATGGATCTTTAAGAGGAAGACTGACGCCGATGGCAATGTTACTATCTTCAAAGCTCAACTTGTTGTGAAAGGTGTTCGACAAGTTTAAGGTGTTGACTACGATGAGATTTTCTCACTCGTAGCGATGCTTAAGTCTGTCCAAATCATGTTAGCAATTGCCGCATTTTATGAAATCTGACTAATGGATAACAAAACTGCATTCTTTAATGGATTTATTAAAGAAGAGTTGTATATGATGCAGCCAGAAGGTTTTATCAATCCTAAATGTGCTAAATAAGCAAGCTCCAGCGATCCATCTATGGACTGGTGCAAGCATCTCGGAGTTGGAATATACGCTTTGATAAGTTGATCAAAGCATATAGTTTTATACAAACTTACGGTGAAGCCTGTATTTACAAGAAAGTGAGTGAGAGCACTACAGCCTTTCTGATAAGTATATGTGAATGACATATTGTCGATAAAAAATGATGTAGAATTTTCTGGAAAGCATAAAGGAGTGTTTGAAAGGAGTTTTTCAAAGAAAAACCTTGGTAAAGCTGCTTACATATTGAGCATCAAGATCTATAGAGATAGATCAAGACGCTTGATAAGTTTTTTCAGTGAGTACATACCTTGACAAGATTTTGAAGTAGTTCAAAATGGAACAGTCAAAGAAAGAGTTCTTGCCTGTGTTGCAAGGTATGAAGTTGAATAAGACTCAAAACCCGACCACGACAGAAGATAGAGAAAGAATGAAAGTCATTCACTATGCTTGAGTCATAGGTTCTATAAAGTATGCCATGCTGTGTACCAAACCTATTGTGTACCTTGCCATGAGATTGACAAGGAGGTACAATAGTGATCTAGGAGTAGATCACTGGACAACAGTCAAAATTATCCTTAGAGGACTAAGGAAATATTTCTCGGTTATGGAGGTGATAAAGAGTTCGTCGTAAATAGTTATGTCGTTGTAAGCTTTAACACCGATCTGGATGACTCTGGGTCTCGATCTGGATACATATAGAAAGTGGGAGCAATTAGCTAAAGTAGCTCCGTACAGAGCATTGTAGACATAGAAATTTGCAAAAAGATATACGGATCTGAATGTATCAGACCCACTGACTAAACTTCTCCCACGAAGCAAAACATGATCACACCTTAGTACTCTTTGGGTGTTAATCACATGACGATGTGAACTAGATTGTTGACTCTAGTAAACCCTTTGAGTATTGGTCGCATGGCGATGAGAACTATGGGTGTTAGTCACATGGTGATGTGAACTATTGGTGTTAATCACATGGTGATATGATCTAGATTATTGACTCTAGTTCAAGTGGGAGACTGAAGGAAATATGCCCTGGAGGCAATAATAAAGTTATCATTTATTTCCTTATATCATGATAAATGTTTATTATTCATGCTAGAATTGTATTAACTGGAAACTTAGTACATGTGTGAATACATAGACAAAACAGAGTGTCCCTAGTATGCCTCTACTAGACTAGCTCATTGATCAAAGATGGTTATGTTTCCTAGCCATAGACATGAGTTGTCATTTGATCAACAGGATCACATCATTAGGAGAATGATGTGATGGACAAGACCCATCCATTAGCTTAGCACCATGATCGTTTAGTTTTACTGCTATTGCTTTCTTCATGACTTATACATGTTCCTATGACTATGAGATTATGCAACTCCCGAGTACCGGAGGAACACCTTATGTGCTATCAAACGTCACAATGTAACTGGGTGATTATAAAGATGCTCTACAGGTGTCTCCGAAGGTGTTCGTGGTGTTGGCATAGATCAAGAATAGGATTTGTCACTCCGAGTGTCGGAGAGGTATCTCTGGGCCCTCTCGGTAATACACATCATAATAAACCTTGCAAGCAAATGACTAATGAGTTAGTCATGAGATGATGTATTACAGAACGAGTAAAGAGACTTGCCAGTAACAAGATTAACTAGGTATGGTGATACCGACGATCGAATCCCGGGCAAGTAACATACCGATGACAAAGGGAACAACATATGTTGTTATGCGGTTTGACCGATAAAGATCTTCGTAGAATATGTAGGATCCAATATGAGCATCCAGGTTCCGCTATTGGTTATTGACCGGAGATGAGTCTCGGTCATGTCTACATAGTTCTCGAACCCGTAGGGTCCGCACGCTTAACGTTTGATGACGATCGGTATTATGAGTTTATGTGTTTTGATGTACCGAAGGTAGCTCGGAGTCCCGGATGAGATCGGGGACATGACGAGGAGTCTCGAAATGGTCGAGACGTAAAGATCGATATATTGCACGACTATATTCGAACATCGGAAAGGTTCCGAGTGATTCGGGTATTTTTCGGAGTACCGGAGAGTTACGGGAATTCGCCGAGGAGTATATGGGCCTTATTGGGCTTTAGGGGAAAGAGAGAGAGGAGGCTGCGCCCCCAAGGCTTAGTCTGAATTGGACTAGGGGAGGGGCTGCGCCACCTCCTTCCTTCTCTTCTCTTTTTCCTTTCCTTCTCTCCTACTCCTACTACTTGGAATGGCTCCTAGTTCTACTTCTACTAGGAAAGGAGGGAATCCTACTCCCGGTGGGAGTAGGACTCCCCTAAGGCGCGCCATAGAGAGGGCCGGCCCTCCCCCTCCTCCACTCCTTTATATACGGGGGTAGAGGCACCCCATAGACACACAAGTTGATCAGTTGATCTCTCCCAACCGTGTGCGGTGCCCCTCTCCACAGAAACACACCTCGGTCATACAGTTGAAGTGCTTAGGCGAAGCCCTGCGCCGGTAACTTCATCATCTCCGTCACCACGTCGTCATGCTGACGAAACACTCCCGCGAAGTTCTACTGGATCAAGAGCTCATGGGACGTCATCAAGCTGAACGTGTGCTGAACGCGGAGGCTCTGTACGTTCGGTGCTTGATCGGTTGGATCGCGAAGAAGTTCGACTACATCAACCGCGTCACCAGACGCTTCCGCTCCCGGTCTATGAGGGTACGTAGACACACTCTCCCCCTCATTGCTATGCATCTAGTAGATAGATCTTGCGTGATCGTAGGAAATTTTTGAAATACTACGTTCCCCAACACTTCTTCCTCCTGAACGGTTCGACGGCGTGCCGCCATAAACCTCTCTATTGTCAAAATGAGGTTTTTGTTGGTGATCGCGGATTAAAAGTCATCAAGCCATGGTCCCATCGGACCGGCGCCTGAAGAAGACATCATCACCGTTAGAAGATCCACGGATCCAAAAGCCAAACCTCTACTATTGCACGTATGCTTCACGTTGGCATTGGAGGCCACAACAACGTGAAGGAGACAAAGTCGGAGAACCAACCTGCAAAGTGAAACCGCCAATGTCATGTCAACAAACCCTATAAGCCCTAACCTCATCAGAGACGACATCGTCAAAATGGGAAGAGCTCGAGGGGGCCTTATTCGTCATACCAGTGTCGCCGCCACCACCAACGACACATCATCGTGAAACCCTAACCCTAACCTATCCACTGGCGGACATCAAGTCACAGATGAAGTCTCTCTCCCTTATCACCTTTTAGGGGGCGGAGGAGAGAGAAAAACTAACTTTATAATTAAAAGAGTACAAATTGTACTAATAAGTTGAAACCACAATGAATAGACATGTTTTGATATACTAAACCTGAAACCAAAAGAGAGAAAAATACACTGACATGGGAAAAAAATACCATTTATTGACATTACTACCTCCGCCCCAAATAGATGGCATATAACTTCAGCCAAAGAGTCAATGCTTGTTTCACCAAGTATATCTAAAAATATATCAAGATATACAATATCAAATAAATATCAATATATCCAACATTAGAAATATTCCCATAGTATATTTATTCATATTGTAGTCTTTAATATTTTCTTTGTATATTTGGTCAAACTCATCAAAAGTTGACTTTTTGACTGGATTTATGCCATGTATTAAGGGATGGAGGGAGTATCTCTTAGCTATAATAACCCTTTTTTTCCTTCAATCTTCCAATTTAGGATCATACATGGCATTGCTATTTGCTAAGATGTCATCATCAGTGCACATATCTCCATGCCCGCGCCTTCATGGGACAAGTATGGGTGCAGCATTTATTTCTCGAATACGCAAAGCTTGTGTATTACTGCATTGATAGAAGAAGTAAGAATGATTACAGGAGGTGGTACAACACATGGCACAGACACAACACATGACATGGTGCCAGAAGCGGAGAGATGAAAGATACACGACCCAAACAAAGAAGAACACGGTTAAACCCTCCAACCAGAGATGCAAACCAATCTACAACCAGACGACTAAAACTCCGAAGCCCACACCGAGGACGCCGTGAGTAACCAAGACAACACCTTCAAGAAGGAAAACAACACCGAGACGTCGTCGTCGTCCGATCCGGAAACCCACACCTAGGGTTTCCCCTAATGCTCGAAAAGAGGCACAGAACGGCCATGACAACGCCTCCAGGAAGGTGACGACACCCGCGGGTATCACCGCCGCCAGCAAAAGATGCAGAGCTTTCACCCTGACCAATTCCAAGCAATCCCAAGCCGAGAACACGAGTCGAAGAGGAGGTCATCGGGTGTAGGACGGTGTTGCGACTGCAGGAGGGGGATCCACGCAGGGTGCCAAAGGAGGCACCATGCATCGTCGGGCGTGCAAACTCCCAAGGAGGACGAGGATGCGTGGCTGCGCGGAATGAAGTGGGGATGGGACGATGACCGTAGCCCCGGACAAGCCAGAATCTGGAAGGAAGAAGCGCAGATCCGGGCCACCGGGACCAGAGCAGCAGGGACGCCGGCGGGCACAGGGAACTGGAAGGGGACGCAGCTCCTGGAGCATGCCGGTTGATGATGACGATGCAGATATGCCGGGGAGCTACGGCCGGGATGATTGGCTGACCAAGACACCGCAGAGTGGTGATGATGCGGATATGTCGAGGAGCCAAAGAGCCAAGAGAGTCGAAAAGAGTGCATCTTTCGAGGCTCATCGGGTCCGAGGCCGCGTCGACCGACAATGAACGCAGGAAGGGGACGCGGGTCCATTGCCGTTGGGTCAAAGCCGCCCCTGCGGGGGTAGAGGGGGCGAGGTGGTGGTGTCCAAGTGGACTCGTGCACGGCCAAACCCGACCGGCGTGCCAAAGGAGGCATATACCGACGGGCACAACCACAGCCAGCAGTCTCTATGGCCGCCTCCCGAAGAGGCGGACCTGAACCTCGCCAGGCGGAGGGGGTCGGAGGAGGAGGAGCCACAGTTAGTGGTGATAACCCACAAGTATAGGGGGGTCGCAATAGTTTTCGAGGGTAGAGTATTCAACCCAAATTTATTGATTCGACACAAGGGGAGCCAAAGAATATTCTCAAATATTAGTAGTTGAGTTGTCAATTCAACCACACCTGGAAGACTTAATATCTGGAGCAAAGTGTTTAGTAGCAAAGTAGTATGGAAGTAATGGTAACAGTGGCAAAAGTAACAATAACAGTTTTGTAGTAATTGTAACAGTGGTGACGGAAAAGTAACTAAGCAAAGATCGATATGTGAAAGCTTGTAGGCAATGGATTAGTGATGGATAATTATGTCGGATGTGATTCCTCATGCAACAATTACAACATAGGGTGACACAGAACTAGCTCCAGTTCATCAATGTAATGTAGGCATGTATTCCGAATATAGTCATACGTGCTTATGGAAAAGAACTTGCATGACATCTTTTGTCCTACCCTCTCGTGGCAGCGGGGTCCTATTATAAACTAAGGGATATTAAGGCCTCCTTTTAATAGAGTACCGGACCAAAGCATTAACACTTAGTGAATACATGAACTCCTCAAACTACGGTCATCACCGGGAGTGGTCCGATTATTGTCACTTCGGGGTTGCCAAATCATAACACATGGTAGGTGCATATTGACTTGCAAGATAGGATCAAGAACTCACATATATTCATGAAAACATAATAGGTTCAGATCTGAAATCATGGCATTCGGGCCCTAGTGACAAGCATTAAGCATAGCAAAGTCATAGCAACATCAATCTTAGAACATAATGGATACTAGGGGATCAAACCCTAACAAAACTAACTCGATTACATGGTAAATCTCATCCAACCCATCACCGTCCAGCAAGCCTACGATGGAATTACTCACGCATAGCGGTGAGCATCATGAAATTGGTGATGGAGGATGGTTGATGATGATGACGGCGGGGGATTCCCCTCTCCGGAGCCCCGAACGGACTCCAGATCAGCCCTCCCGGGAGAGATTAGGGCTTGGCGGCGGCTCCGTATCGTAAAACGCGATGAATCCTTCTCTGTGATTTCTCCCCAAACGTGAATATATAGAGTTGGAGTTGAGGTCGGTGGAGCTCCAGGGGGCCCACGAGGTAGGGGGCGCGCCCAGGGGGGCAGGCGCGCCCCCCACCCTCGTAGACAGGGTGTAGGCCCCCTGATGCTGATTCTTCCGTTAGTATTTTTTATAAATTCCAAAAATATTCTTCGTGAAGTTCCAGGTCATTCCGAGAACTTTTATTTTTGCACAAAAATAACACCATGGCAATTCTACTGAAAACAGCGTCAGTCCGGGTTAGTTCCATTCAAATCATGCAAGTTAGAGTCCAAAACAAGGGCAAAAGTGTTTGAAAAAGAAGGTACATTGGAGACGTATCAACTCCCCCAAGCTTAAACCTTTGCTTGTCCTCAAGCAATTCAGTTGATAAACTAAAAGTGATAGAGAAACTTTGACAAACTCTGTTTGCTCTTGTTGTTATAAATATGTAAAGCCATCATTCAAGTTTTCAGCAAGATCATGAACTAACCACATCCATAATAACTTTCAGGTCTCATATCTACTCATAACAATGGCATAATCAACTAGCGATCAATAATAATAAACCTCGGGTGACAACACTTTCTCAAAACAATCGTAATATGATATAACAAGCTGGTATCTCGCTAGCCCTTTCCGAGACCGCAAAACATAAATGTAGAGCACCTTTAAAGATCAAGGACTGACTAGACATTGTAATTCATGGTAAAAGAGATCCAGTCATGATCATACTCAATGCAAATTAATAGCAATACATGCAAATGACAGAGGTGCTCTCCAACTGGTGCTCTTTTATCAGAGGGTGATGACTCAACATAAAAGTAAATAGATAGGCCCTTCGCAGAGGGAAGCAGGGATTTGTAGAGGTGCCAGAGCTCGATTTTTAAAAATATATGAATAACATTTTGAGCGGTATACCCTCATTGTCAACATAGCAACCAAGAATCTCAATATCTTCCATGCTACACACATTATAGGCGGTTCCCAAACAAAATGGTAAAGTTTATACTCTCATTGTCAAGGGGAGTTTTGTTTATTTATATTTTGATTTAAGCATGGGACTGGGCATCCCGATTACCAGCCATTTTCTTGTGAATGATGAGCAGAGTCCACTCATCGTGAGAATAACGCACCTAGCATGGAAGATATGGACAACCCTAGTTGATATATGAGCTATTCGAGCATACAAAATAGAATTTCATTTGAAGGTTTAGAGTTTGGCACATACAAATTACTTGGAACGACAGGTAAATACCGCATATAGGAAGGTATGGTGGTCTCATATGGAATATTTTTGGGGTTTATGGAAGTGGATGCACAAGCAGTATTCCCGCTTAGTACAAGTGAAGGCTAGAAAGAGACTGGGAAGCGACCAACTAGAGAGCGACAACAGTCATGAACATGCATTAAGATTAATCAACAATGAGTGCAAGCATGAGTAGGATATAAATCACCATGAACATAAATATCATGGAGGCTATGTTCATTTTGTTTCAACTACATGCGTGAACATGTGCCAAGTCAAACCACTTGAATCGTTCAAAGGAGGATACCACCCTATCATACCACATCACAACCATTTTAATAGCATGTTGTCACCCAAGGTAAACCATTATAAACTCCTAGCAAATTAAACATGGCATGAGCAACTATAATCTCTAATTGTCATTGCAAACATGTTTCATTCATAATAGGCTGAATCAGGAATGATGAACTAATCATGTTTACAAAAACAAGATAGGTCGAGTTCATACCAGTTTCTCTCATCCCAATTAGTCCATCATATATTGTCATTATTGCCTTTCACTCGCACGACCGAATGGTGTGGATAATAATAATAGTGCACATGCATTGGACTAAGCTGGAATCTGCAAGCATTTAATACAAGGGAGAAGACAAGGTAGTCTGTCTCTTGGTTAAATCAACAATAATGCATATGAGAGCCACTCAGTATTTTCATCATGGTCTTCTCCTCTCGACCCCCAAAGAAAAGAAAAGAAATAAAACTATTTACACGGGAAAGCTCCCAACAAGCAAAAGAAGAACGAGAAATCTTTTTGGGATTTTCTTTTAATTACTACTACTACAGGCATGGAAAGTAAACTAGCTAAAACCTACAACTATTTTTTTGTTTTTTCCTAAAGGTTTTTCAAACACACAAGAAAAATACTTAGAAAAGAAAATAAACTACCATGGATAGTACAATGAAAAAGTGTGAGCACCGACGACTGGCATGAGTGTGTGAACATGAATGTAATGTCGGTGGGAGATACGTACTCCCCCAAGCTTAGGCTTTTGGCATAAGTTGGTCTATGCCCATGGATCAAAGCTACTCTCTCCGGTGTACTGAGGAGGGTCCTCAGGGTGACACTGGTTGGCGATCTCCTCCGGATCCCACTGATAAACAGACTGTCGATAAGGGTTAAGTGGCGGCTCAGGCTATGGCTCTAGGACCCGTGTCAGCTTCCGGTACGCATAAATGGCCTCGGCAAGATGAGGTATGTGCTGCTCGCGCTGGTTGTGGAGGAAATTGGTGAGGCCTGCATTCTCAGCCAAGTAATAAAAGTCTTCATAAATTCTTGCGGCTCTTAAGAACGCATCACAAGGCCATTCGCACAGCCGAACCTCCGTAGTGCGAGGAAGATTGTATTTGGGCTTTTTATTCTCCTCATTCCGCTTATCCTCCGAGCTTTGGCTCGAAAAGCCTCTCAACAATCTCCTCAACATTTTCTTCCTCTGAAAAATTCTGAAACTTTTAGTGACTCAAAATAGAAGTGAACAAAACTCAGCAAGATTGATAGCAACTACTCCCACAATTGCCTAGAGACTATATCATGCATTAGAACTACTTGTGACCATATAAATTTGACATGCAAGCTGATACGTCTCCAACGTATCTATAATTTTTGATTGTTCCATGCTATTATTTATGATGTTTTGGATGTTTAATGGGCTTTGCCATACACTTTTATATTAATTTTGGGACTAACCTACTAACCCAAAGGCCTAGTCCAGATTGCTGTTTTTTGCCTGTTTCAGGGTTTTACAGAAAATGGATATCAAACGGAGTCCAAACGGAATGAAACCTTTGGGAGAGATATTTTTGGAGAAAATCACGCACGGGAGAGTTGAGAACCACAGAGTAGGGTTTACGTGGTGCCCACGAGGGTGGGATGCGCCCCCTAGGGTGCGCCCCCCTGCCTCGTGGGTCCCACGTATGGCCCCCGGTGCCCTCCTTCCTCCAATATATGCCTACGTACCCCGAAACCATCAGAACAATAGAGAAAACCCTAGTTCCATCGTAGTAACCTTCTATTCCCGTGAGATCCCATCTTGGGGCCTGTTCCGGAGCTCCGCCGGAGGGGGGATCTTCCACGGAGTGCTTCTACATCATCATCATTGCCTCACCATGAGTTGTGAGTAGTTTACCACAGACCTTCGGGTCCATAGCTAGTATTTAGATGGTTTCTTCTCTCTCTTTGGGTCTCAATACAAAGTTCTCCTCGGTCTTGGAGGAGATCTATTCGATGTAATCTCTTTTTACGGTATGTTTGTCGAGATCCGATGAATTGTGGGTTTATGATCAAGATTATCTATGAGAAATATTTGATTCTTCTCTGAACTCTTTATGTATGATTATAATATCCTTGCAAGTCTCTTCGAATTATTGGTTTGGTTTGGCCTACTAGATCTATAGTTCTTGCAATGGGAGAAGTGCTTGGCTTTGGGTTCAATCTTGCGGTGTCCTTTCCCAGTGACAGTAGGGGCAGGAAGGCACGTATTGTATTGTTGCCATCAAGGATAAAAAGATGGGGTTTATATCATATTGCTTGAGTTTATCCCTCTACATCATGACATCTTGCTTAAGGCGTTACTCCGTTCTTATGAGCTCAATACACTAGATGCATGCTGGATAGCGGTCGATGTGTCGAGTAATAGTAGTAGATGAAGAATCATTTCGGTCTACTTGTCTCAGACGTGATGCCTATATATAATGATCATGCCTAGATAGTCTCATAAGTATTCTCTTTTCTATCAATTGCTCGACCCTAATTTGTTTACCCGCCGTAGAATATCGCTATCATGAGAGAAGCCACTAGAGAACACTATGGCCCTAGGGTCTATTCTCAACATATCAATCTACAATCTACTTTATTTTTCCACTTTTACTTTCTGTTCTTATAATAAAAAATACCAAAAATATCAACTATCATCTCTATCATATCTCACTTTCGTAAGTGACCGTAAAGGGATTGACAACCCCTTATCGTGTTGGCTGCAAAGTTCTTATTTGTTTGTGCAGGTGCGAGGGACTCGCGCGTGGTCTCCTACTGGATTGATACCTTGGTTCTCAAAAACTGAGGGAAATACTTACGCTACTGTGCTGCATTTTCCTTTCCTCTTCTAGGGAATACAACGCAAGCTCGAGAAGTAGCAAGAATAATTTCTAGCGCCGTTGCCGGGGAGGCTTACGCAAAAGTCATATGCCAAGTACCTATCACAAACCCTTATCTCGCATTACATTTTTTGCCTCTCGTTTTCCTCTCGCCCACTTCACCCTTGCCATTTTATTTGCCCTTCTTCTGCCGTGTGTTTTTCGTTCGCTTGCTTCTTGTTTGCTTGTGTGTGTTGGATTGCTTGCTTGTCACTATGGCTTAGAACAATACCAAATTGTGTGACTTCTCCAATACCAACAATAATGATTTTAGTAGCACTCCGATTGCTCCTATTACCGATGCAGAATCTTGTGAGATCAATGTTGCTTTGTTGAATCTTGTCATGAAAGATCAATTCTCCGGCCTTCCTAGTGAAGATGCCGCTACCCATCTAAACAACTTTGTTGATTTGTGTGATATGCAAAAGAAAAGGGATACAGATAACGATATTGTTAAATTGAAGTTATTTCCGTTTTCACTTAGAGATCGTGCTAAAACTTGGTTTTCCTCTTTGCCTAGAAATAGTATTGACTCGTGGAATAAGTGCAAAGATGCTTTTATCTCTAAGTATTTCCCTCCTGCTAAGATCATCTCTCTTAGAAACGATATTATGAATTTTAGGCAACTAGATCATGAGCATGTTGCACAAGCTTGGGAGAGAATGAAATTAATGATACGTAATTGCCCTACACATGGTTTGAATCTATGTATGATTATCTGAACTTTTATGCTGGCTTGAATTTTGCTTCTAGAAAATCTTTTAGATTCGGCCGCAGGAGGCACTTTCATGGAAACTACCTTAGGAGAAGCTACCAAACTCCTAGATAATATCATGGTTAATTATTCTCAATGGCACACTGAAAGATCTACTAGTAAAAAAGTGCATGCTATTGAAGAAATTAGTGTTTTGAGTGAAAAGATGGATGAACTTATGAAGTTATTTGCTGCTAAGAGTGCTTCTTCTGATCCTAATGATATGCCTTTGTCCACTTTGATGGAAAATAACAATGAATCTTTGGATGTGAATTTTGTTGGTAGGAATAATTTTGGTAACAATGCTTATAGAGGGAACTTTAATCCTAGGCCTTTTCCTAGTAATTCCTCTAACAATTAGGGTAATTCCTACAACAACTCCTTTGGAAAGATGCCTTCTGAATTTGAAACTAGTGTTAAGGATTTTATGATATCGCAAAAGAATTTCAATGCTATGCTTGAAGAAAAATTGCTTAAGGTTGATGAATTGGCTAGAAGTGTGGATAGAATTACTCTTGATGTTGATTCTTTGAAACTTAGATCTATCCCACCTAAGCATGATATCAATGAGTCTCTCAAAGCCATGAGAATTTCCATTGAAGAATGCAAAGAGAGAACCGCTAGGACGCGTGCGAAAAGAGAGGATTATATTAAAGCGTGTTCTTCCGGTTATCATGAAAATAAAGATGAAGATATGAAAGTTATTGATGTGTCTCCTATTAGATCCTTGTTTTCTAGCATAAATCTTGATGAAGATAGGATTGGAGATGATTTTACTTTAAGGTGTCCCAATGATTTGGAGTTTTTAGATCTTGATGCTAAAATTGTTAAAAGTGGGAGTGAAGAGATTAAAACTTTGCATAGTGATGAACCCACTACTTTGGATTTCAAGGAATTCAATTATGATAATTGCTATTTGATTGATTGTATTTCCTTGTTGCAATCCGTGCTAAACTCTCTGCATGCTTATAGTCAAAATAAAGCTTTTACCAAACACATAGTTGATGCTTTGATGCATTCTTATGAAGAAAAACTTGAGTTAGAAGTTTCTATCCCTAGAAAGCTTTATGATGAGTGGGAACCTACTATTAAAATAAAAATTAAATATCATGAATGCTATGCTTTGTGTGATTTGGGTGCAAGTGTCTCCACTATCCCAATAACTTTGTGTGATTTGCTAGGATTTCACGAGCTTGATGATTGTTCTTTGAATTTGCATCTTGCGGATTCCACTATTAAGAAACCTATGGGAAGGATTAATGATGTTCTTATTGTTGCCAATAGGAATTATGTGCCCGTAGATTTCATTGTTCTTGATATAGATTGCAATCCTTCATGTCCTATTATTCTTGGTAGACCTTTCCTTAGAACGATTGGTGCAATTATTGATATGAAGGAAGGAAATATTAGATTCCAATTTCTGTTAAGGAAAGGCATGGAACACTTTCCTAGAAAGAAAATCAAATTACCATATGAATATATTATGAGAGCCACTTATGGATTGCCTTCCAAAGATGGCAATACCTAGATCTATCCATGTATCGTGCCTAGCTAGGGGCGTAAAACGATAGCGCTTGTTGGGAGGCACCCCAATTTTATATTTTTGTTTTTGCTTCTATTTAGGAATAAATGTTGCATCTAGCTTCTGTTTATATGTGGTTTTGTGTTTTGTTTAGTGTTTGTGCCAAGTAGAACCTTTGGGAAGACTTGTGTGAAGTTTATATGTTCTTGCTGTGAAAAACAGAATCGTTAGCGCTCGCTAGAATGGTCATCAGATTTTACTGGAGCGTGCTATTTAGTTGATTCTTTATGCAGATGATTAATAGAAGAATTCCTCATGTTTACCAATTTAGTTTGATTTTTTGGAGTTATAGAAGTATGCGAAACCTGCAGATTACTACAGACTGTTCTGTTTTTGACAGATTCTGTTTTTCGTGTGTTGTTTGCTTATCTCAATGCATCTATGAGTAATATTAGGAAGTATGAATCATAGAGAAGTTGGAATACAGTAGGTTTAACACCAATATAAAAAAAGAATGGATTCATTGCAGTACCTTTGAGTAGTGGTTTGCTTTCTTATATTAACAGAGCTCACGAGATTTTTGTCTAAGTTTTGTGTTGTGAAGTTTTCAAGTTTTGATTATTGCTTTGATGGACTATGAAACAAAGAGTGGCAAGAGCCTAATCTTGGGGATGATCATGGCACCCCAAGGTAAAATTCAAGGACAACCAAAATCCTAAGCTTGGGGATGCCCCGGGAAGGCATCCCCTCTTTCTTCTTCATCCATCGGTAACTATACTCAGAGCTATGTTTTTATTCACCACATGATATGTGTTTTACTTGGAGCGTCTTGTATAATTTGAGTCTTTGCTTGTTAGTTTGCCACAATTATCTTTGCTGGACACACCTATTTGAGAGATTTAAATATGGCCTAGGAATTGTTAGAACACTCTATGTGCTTCACTTATATCTTTTGAGTTGAATAGTTTTTGCTCTAGTGCTTCACTTATATCTTTTAGAGCACGGTGGTGATAATATTTTAAAGAAATTGTTGAACTCTCATGCTTCACTTATATCCTTTTGAGAGTCTATTAAAACAGCATGGTAATGTGCTTAGGCTATAAAACTAGTCTTCACATGATAGACATCCAATATCAATGTAGTAAAAACTTTCACGCTAAATGCATTGAATACGATGAGAAGCTGGATGCTTGATAATTGTTTTGAGATATGAGGATAGTGATATTAGAGTCATGCTAGTGGAGTTATCATGAAATTGAGAAATGCTTGTGTTAAGGTTAGTGATTTCCGTAGCATGCACATATGGTGAACCGCTATGTGACGAAGTTAGAGCATGAGGTATTTGTAAAGTGTCAACCTTTGTGTGGAGGTCGGGGGCGCGCGATGGTTAACTCCCACCAACCTCCCCCCTAGGAGCATGCGTTGATTGCTTTGTTTTGATGACTCGTATACTTTTGCAATAAGTATATGAGCTCTTATGACTAATGTTGAGGCCATGGTTTATACGCACTCTCACCCTTCCACCATTGCTAGCCTCTCTTGTATCGCGCAACTTTCGCCGATACCATGCACCCACTATATTGTTGGAAATATGCCCTAGAGGCAATAATAAAATGGTTATTATTATATTTCCTTGTTCATGATAATTGTCTATTGTTCATGCTTTAATTGTATTATCCGGAAACAGTAATACATGTGTGAATACATAGACCACAACATGTCCTTAGTGAGCCTCTAGTTGACTAGCTCATTGATCAACAGATGGTCACGGTTTCCTGACCATGGACATTGGATGTCGTTGATAACGGGATCACATCATTAGGAGAATGATGTGATGGACAAGACCCAATCCTAAGCCTAGCACAAGATCGTGTAGTTCGTATGCTAAAGCTTTTCCAATGTCAAGTATCTGTTCCTTAGACCATGAGGTTGTGCCACTCCCGGATACCGGAGGAATGCTTTGGGTGTGCCAAACGTCACAACGTAACTGGGTGGCTATAAAGGTACACTACGGGTATCTTCGAAAGCATCTGTTGGGTTGGCACGAACCGAGACTGGGATTTGTCACTCCGTATGATAGAGAGGTATCTCTGGGCCCACTCGGTAATACATCATCATAATGAGCTCAATGTGACTAAGGGGTTAGTCACGGGATGATGTGTTACGGAACGAGTAAAGAGACTTGCCATAACGAGATTGAACAAGGTATCGGTATACCGACGACCGAATCTCGGGCAAGTGCTATACCGATAGATAAAGGGAATCGTATACGGGATTGATTGAATCCTTGACATCATGGTTCATCCGATGAGATCATCATGGAACATGTGGGAGCCAACATGGGTATCCAGATCCCGCTGTTAGTTATTGGCCGGAGATATGTCTCGGTCATGACTGCATGGTTCCCGAACACGTAGGGTCTACACACTTAAGGTTCGATGACGCTAGGGTTATAGGGAATGTAGTACGTGGTTACCGAATGTTGTTCGGAGTCCTAGATGAGATCCCGGACGTCACGAGGAGTTTTGGAATGGTCCGGAGGTAAATATTTATATATGGGAAGTCTCGTTTTGGTCACCGGAATTGTTCTGGGCGTTATCGGTAACGTACCGGGACCACCGGAAGGGTTCCGGGGGTCCATCGGGAGGGGCCACCAGCCCCAGAGGCTTGCGTGGGCCAAGTGTGGGAAGTGACCAGCCCTAGGTGGGCTGGTGCGCCCCTCATCAAGGCCCAGGGCGCAGGGGATGAGAGAGGGGGCAAACCCTAGGTCCAGATAGGCCTTAAGGCCCACCCTAGGGCGCCCCCTCTCTCCCCCCTCCTGGCCGCCCCCCAGATGGGATCTAGGGGCTGCCGCCAACCCTGGAACCCTAGATGGGGGCGCAACCCCTCCCCCTATATATATGTGGGGTTTTGGGGCTGCCAGATGCACGAGTTCGTCTCTCTCCTGGCGCAGCCCTACCCCTCTCCCTCCTCGTCTCTTGCGGTGCTTGGTGAAGCCCTGCTGGAGTGCCACGCTCCTCCACCACCACCACGCCATCGTGGTGCTGCTGGACGGAGTCTTCACCAACCTCTCCCTCTCCCCTTGCTGGATCAAGGCGCGGGAGACGTCACCGGGCTGCACGTTTGTTGAACGCGGAGGCGCTGTTGTTCGACGCTTAGATCGGAATCAACCGCGATCAGAATCGCTGCGTGTACGACTCCACCAACCGCGTTCTTGCAACGCTTCCACATCATGATCTTCAAAGGTATGAAGATGCACTCCCCTCTCGTTGCTAGTAATCTCCATAGATAGATCTTGGTGATGCGTAGAAATTTTTTTGATTTTCTGCAACGATCCCCAACAGTGGCATCATGAGCTAGGTCTATGCGTAGTTACTATGCACGAGTAGAACACAAGATTTTAGTGGGTGTAGATCATGTCAATTTACTTGCCGCTACTAGTCTTATCTTGATTTGGCGGCATCGTGGGATGAAGCGGCCCAGACCGACCTTACACGTACGCTTACGTGAGACATGTTCCACTGACTAACATTCACTAGTTGCATAAGGTGGCTAGCGGGTGTCTGTCTCTCCCACTTTAGTCGGATCGGATTCGATGAAAAGGGTCCTTATGAAGGGTAAATAGTAATTGGTATATCATGTTGTGGTTTTTGCGTAGGTAAGAAACGTTCTTGCTAGAAATCTATAGCAGCCACGTAAAAAACTTGCAACAACAATTAGAGGACGTCTAACTTGTTCTTGCAGCATGTCCCGTGTGATGTGATATGGCCAAAAGGACGTGATGAATGATATATATATGTGATGTATGAGATTGATCATGTTCTTGTAATAGGAATCACGACTTGCATGTCGATAAGTATGAGTGTATGACAATCGGCAGGAGCCATAGGAGTTGTCTTATTTTATTGTATGACCTGCGTGTCATTGAAAACACCATGTAATTACTTTACTTTATTGCTAATCACTAGCCATAGTAGTTGAAGTAATGTTTGGCGAGACAACTTCATGAAGACACGATGATGGAGATCATGATGATGGAGATCATAGTGTCATGCTAGTGACAATGATGATCATGGAGCCCCGAAGATGAAGATCAAAAGGAGCAAAATGATATTGGCCATATCATGTCACTATTTGATTGCATGTGATGTTTATCATGTTTCACAAACGACGGTAGTAAATAAGATGATCTCTCACTAAAATTTCAAGAATTGTGTTCCCCCTAACTGTGCACCGTTGCTAATGTTCGTTGTTCCGAAGCACCACGTGATGATGGGGTGTGATAGGCTCTAACGTTCGCATACAATGGGTGTAAGCCAGATTTACACACGCAATACACTTAGGGTTGACTTGACGAGCCTAGCATGTACAGACATGGCCTCGGAACACGAAAGTCCGAAAGGTCGAACATGAGTCGTATAGAAGATACGATCAACATGAAGATGTTCACCGTTGATGACTAGTCCGTCTCACGTGATGATCAGACACGGCCTAGTCGATTCGGATCATGTATAACTTAGATGACTAGAGAGATGTCTATCTGAGTGGGAGTTCATTAAATTTGTTTAGATGAACTTAATTGTCATGAACATAGTCTAAAATATTTACAATATGTCTTGTAGATCCAATGGCCCACGCTAATATTGCCCTCAACTTCAATGCGTTCATAGAGAA
>LR738715.1:645235295-645252374 GCA_902687465.1 Secale cereale
AACGTTCGCATACAATGGGTGTAAGCCAGATTTACACACGCAATACACTTAGGGTTGACTTGACGAGCCTAGCATGTACAGACATGGCCTCGGAACACGAAAGTCCGAAAGGTCGAACATGAGTCGTATAGAAGATACGATCAACATGAAGATGTTCACCGTTGATGACTAGTCCGTCTCACGTGATGATCGGACACGGCCTAGTCGATTCGGATCATGTATAACTTAGATGACTAGAGAGATGTCTATCTGAGTGGGAGTTCATTAAATTTGTTTAGATGAACTTAATTGTCATGAACATAGTCTAAAATATTTACAATATGTCTTGTAGATCCAATGGCCCACGCTAATATTGCCCTCAACTTCAATGCGTTCATAGAGAAAACCAAGCTGAAAGACGATGGTAGCAACTATACGGATTGGGTCCGTAACTTGAGGATCATCCTCACAGCTGCCAAGAAAGCATATGTCCTTGAAGCACCGCTAGGTGATGCACCCGTTTTCCCAGCAACTCAAGACATTATGAACGCGTGACAGTCGTGTAGTGATGATTACTCCTTGGTTCAGTGCGGCATGCTTTACAGCTTAGAATCGGGGGCTCCGAAAGCGTTTTGAGCAGCACGGAGCATCTGAGATGTTCCAAGAGCTGAAAATGGTTTTCCAAGCTCATGCCCGAGTCGAGAGATATGAAGTCTCTGACAAGTTCTACAATTGTAAGATGGAGGAGAATAGTTCTTTCAGCGAGCATATACTTAAAATGTCTATGTTACATAATTGCTTGTCTCAGTTTGGAATTAATCTCCCAGATGACTCGGTCATTGACAGAATCCTCCAGTTGCTCCCACCTACTCCCTCCGTTCGGAATTACTTGTCGCAGAAATGGATGTATCTAGACGTATTTTAGTTCTAGATACATCCATTTTCGAGACAAGTAATTCCGAACGGAGGGAGTAGCTACAAGAGCTTTGTGATGAACTTCAATATGCAAGGGATGGAGAAGTCCATTCCCGAGGTGTATTCAATGCTGAAATCAGCAGAGGTGGAGATCAAGAAAGAACATCAAGTGTTGATGGTGAATAAAACCACTAAGTTCAAGAAAGGCAAGGGTAAGAAGAACTTCAAGAAGGACGTCGAAGGAGTTGCCGCGCCCGGTAAGCCAGTTGCCGGGAAGAAGCCTAAGAATGGACCCAAGCCTGAGACTGAGTGCTTTTATTGCAAGGGAACGGGTCACTAGAAGCGGAATTGTCCCAAATACTTGGCAGATAAGAAGGCCGGAAACGTCATAGGTATATGTGATATACATGTTATTGATGTGTACCTTACCAGCACTCATATTAGCTCCTGGGTATTTGATACCGGTGCAGTTGCTCACATTTGTAACTCAAAGCAAGAGCTGCGGAATAAGCGGAGACTGGCGAAGGACGAGGTGACGATGTGCGTCGGGAATGGTTCCAAGGTCGATGTGATCGCCGCCGGCACGCTACCTCTACATCTACCTTCGGGATTAGTGTTAAACCTCAATAATTGTTATTTAGTACCAGCTTTGAGCATGAACATTGTATCTGGATCTCGTTTAATGCGAGATGGCTACTCATTTAAATCTGAGAATAATGTTTGTTCTATTTATATGAGAGAAATGTTTTATGGTCATGCCCCATTGGTCAATGGTTTATTCTTAATGAATCTCGAACGTGATGTTACACATATTCTTAGTGTGGATGCCAAAAGGTGTAAGGTTGATAATGATAGTCCCACATACTTGTGGCACTGCAGCCTTGGTCATATTGGTGTCAAACGTATGAAAAAGCTCCATGCAGATGGACTTTTGGAGTCTCTTGATTATGAGTCATTTGACACGTGCGAACCATGCCTCTTGGGCAAGATGACCAAGACTCCATTCTCTGGAACAATGGAGCGAGCAACAAACTTGTTGGAAATCATACATACTGATGTGTGCGGTCCAATGAGTGTTGAAGCTCGCGATGGCTATCGTTATGTTCTCACCCTCACTGATGACTTAAGTAGATATGGGTATGTCTACTTGATGAAGCACAAGTCTGAGACCTTTAAAAAGTTCAAGGAATTTCAGAATGAGGTTGAGAATCAACGTGACAGAAAAATAAAGTGCTTACGATTAGATCGTGGAGCAGAATATTTAAGTCACAAATTTGGCACGCACCTAAGGAAATGTGGAATTGTTTCACAATTGACGCCGCCTAGAACAGCTCACCGTAATGGTGTGTCCGAACGTCGTAATCGTACTCTGTTGGACATGGTGCGATCTATGATGTCTCTTACCGACTTACCGCTATCATTCTGGGGTTATGCTTTAGAGGCTGCCGCATTCACTTTAAATAGGGCACCGTCTAAATCTGTGACACCCCGAGACCGTGCGCCAGGTGTCAGCCACTTATTCGTTGTCAGTGCCATGCCATCTGCTTGCGTGTTGCATCTTGCCATGTCATCTTGTGTGTTGCATCAGCATGTTTTCAAAGCTTGCATCCGCCCGAGTTCCCTCGTCCTCTCCGTTGTCCGTTCTGAGCCCAGACACACTTGCACGCGCCCGCGGTGCCTCCGAATATTTATTTTATAAGTGGCCGAAAAATGTTCTCGGAATGGGATGAAACTTGTCATGTGGTCCTATTATAGTGTAGACAGGCCGCCTGCCAAATTTCATCGCATTCGGAGTCCGTTTGATAGCCCAACGGATATATATAGCGGCACTAGTCACCGGTTATTTCGTCGGACGTTTTCAGTCTCCGAAAACCCCCGCGGGCCTTCCTCTCTCTTCTCTTCCCTAAGCCCAAGGTCCTCTGCACAGCCCACCAACCCAACTCAAACCCTTCCCTTCATCTAGGCCGTTCAATTGTGATCTCGTGGCCGAAAACCTCTCCTCATCTGGACTACCCTAGCTCCTTGTGCCTATATAAATGTCCAACCCCCTCCAATTTTGCGTCCAAAACCCTAGTGTTTCCACCTCTGCCGCGCCGTGCTTCCACCGTTGCCGCGCCGTGCTTCCACCGTTGCCGCGCCGTGCTTCCAACCTCGCCGCGCCGTGCTTCCAACCTTGCCGCACCGTGCTTCCTCCTCGCCACGCGGGCCCGCGGGGCCCGAGGCCAGCCCGCCAGATCTCGCCGAGCCGCGCGCCCTTCGTCAACCTCGCGCCGGCCGGACCTCGCCTCTCCGCGGCCCCTTCAACTCCGCGCCGCCGCCGGGGATCCGCGCCGCCACCGGAGATCCGCGCTGCCGTAGCTCCTCGCCGACCCCGCCGCCAGCCGTGCCGCCGCCGTCCGGTCTCCTCCTCGCCGCCACCTCCGGCCGGGGCCGCATCCCGCCGGCCAGCCTTCTCCCTCGGGCCGCCCCGCCGCCTCCTGGCCCCCTCACACCGGCCGCCTCACCGGGAGACCGCCGGCCGAGCCCCTCGAAGGAGCCGGTTGCCGCTGCCCCGTCGGGATCGGGATCGGGATCCCCGATCCGATCTGCTGCTCCTGCGAGACCTAACGGGCCGGTGGACCCGTTGACCCGTTTGACCCGCTGGACCCGATCCGCTCCAATTCCGTGCCCGTTTGACCCTGAGGTTGACCTCGTTTTCCTTCTAAGTGTTCAGTTTTTCAGTGTCTGATGCATATTTGTGATGAGGATAACTTTTACTGTGCATGTCCATTTTGTGTGTATGATATGTCAAAATGATCGTGGTGACATGTACTATGTTTTGTTCCATTGTGCCATGCTCATTTGAGTTCATCTAGATGCTTAAATATCTGTTGCAAGGGTGCTACTTGTTATAAACTGCTGCTACTTGTTATTTTGTTGCCATGTTTGAGATATGATAACTTGGTGCATGTTTATCCAAATGAAGCAAATGATATGTCCACATGTTCATCATGAGATGCTCTACATGTTGGGTGCTTTAGCTTGCATGATAGATTCATATTGCCATGTTTATCTCCTTTGCAAAAGTGCATGTGGCTGTTATGTTGTTAAACTTGTTACGAGATGCCTAGTTGAGGAACTCGTTGCTATTGATGTGGTTGTCCCCTTGTTGCATGCTTATATGTTTTGGACTCCCCATCATGTGTACTTTGCTGTGGTGCAAACCACTTGCCATGTTATGCTTTGAGGTGACTTAAACATGCTTGTAAACATGCCATGATAATGTTGCTGTTTTAACACTTAGTGAAATTTCACTAAGTCTGGAATCTATAATTTCCAGATGCCATGTTTGCTTGTCGTTCTAGGAAAATCCATGATAGTTTTGGGGTGACTATTGATGATTCCTTGTTGTATATGTTGTTGGCTATCCATTCATGCTCTCACATGCTCTTTTGGGTGGCTGTAGCATATTTAACTCTTGCTCCCAGGTTGCTATAAAATACTGCTGTCAGGTTTTTGTTGTCATGTTCAAAATGTTATAGCTTGTTGCTATTGATCCATGCCTCCTATGGAGATGCTCCAATGGACTTGTTTGCTGTAGGATATGTCTACTTCATGTTCATGCTTCTTATCACCATGTTTGAGTGCTGTAGCTTATATTTATCATGCTCCAAAGTTGCTATGTGGCTGTTATATTTCAGCTTGTTGTTATATCTTATTTCATGTGTATCTTTTAGCCCCTTGCTCCGTTTGGGGTGATTCTTATATGAAACTTGAGTGATTTTGCATGTAGAAGCATAATATCATATTGTTTCCATGTTTGGAGTGAGTTTGGTTAATGTTTGGGTGCATCTTGCACCGTTGCCATGTTGTGCTTCCTACATTGCCATGTTATGCTTCCTGTATAGACTTGTTATGCTTCCTGTATAGACTTTCTATGCTTCCTGTATATATTTGTCATGCATCATACCTTGCCATGTATTGCATCATATAAACTTGAGTTGTTTTCTATGCTTCCTACCTTGCCATGTTATGCTTCCTGTTTAGTCTTGTCATGCATCATACCTTGCCATGTATTGCATCATATATAAACTTGTGTTGTTTTCTATGCTTCCTACATTGCCATGTAATGCTTTCTGTATAGACTTGTTGTGCTTCCTTATAGACTTGTTTGCATCATACTTGCTTAAGCACATTGCCATGTTTCCTGTGATGTTTTCTGTGCTTCCTACCTTGCCATGTTTTGCTTCCTGTGCATCATAAGTAGACTTGCTTTGCATCATACTTGGTTGAGCATATTGTTATGTTCTTGAGTGGTTTGTTTACCGTATTGCTTGCTTCTTCTCGTTAGTGCTTGTTCCGTTGCGTTTGTGAGGATTCGATCGTCTACCCGTGGTTCTTCTTCAAGGCTTCTTCTTCGCCTTCTTCATGGAACCGTTCTTCTTCCTTGTGGGATCTCAGGCAAGATGATCATACCCTTGGATACCTTTACTATCATTGCCATGATTAGTAGTCTCGATGCTATCGTTATATGTCGCGCTACCCATCTTTATTGTCAGCCTCTCCTTGTTGCCATGAAACCTCTAACCTTTGAAACCTTCCTAGCAAAACCACTGTTTGGCTATGTTACCCGCTTGCTCAGCCCCTCTTATAGCGTTGTTAGTTGCAGGTGAAGATGAAGTTCGTTCCAGGAGGGAACTTGTTGTTGGAATATCACAATATCTATAATTATTATTAACACACCTATATACTGGGCATGGTGTAATGCCCAGGATGGAGCTATATCTCCTACGTGTCGAGGCACGACTTAGAGACATAACCCCATGCTGGAATGATCGCAAGTCTGGTATCTTTGCACAACTCATGTAAGAGATGGGGATGGAAGACATAAAATAGTTGGCTTACACTCGCCACGTCACACAAATACAATACATGTCTCAGTCATCATACAATAAAACATCACAGCCCTCTAAGGGTAAAATCCAAATGGCAAGATACCAAACATAATTAAATCCACAGGTCGGATCGAATCCTAGTAGAAGTCTCCACTACTGATCATCAGGATAACGAACATAGTATCGACTACGCTCCTCGTCATACTCCCAGTCTAGCTTGGTGCCATCACCTGGATAGCTCACCACTGGACCTGCATCTGGTGTGGTGAAGTAACTGTGAGCCACAGAGGACTCAGCAATCCCGTTCCCGGGTAACAAGACTATTTAAGCCTTGGGTGAGGATAAGGCTGAAGAAAAGAATAAGTGTCTGCAGCAGCAACTAGCACTAGCATACATGAAAGAGTGCGAGAAGAGAAGTGCCTCGGTCGAGAGATGATCACGAAGTGATCCTAGCTAAAGCTCCACAAACATAACCCCACCGTGTTCAACTCCCGAATCCCCATTCGGAAATTGACAGTCACGGTACACACGCTGGTAGTGTATTAGAACAATGGTGTCAAGTTATCTACAACCGGATATTAACAAGCTCCAATCTGCCACATAACCGCGGGAACGGCTTTCGAAAGTTCATAACCCTGCAGGGGTGTTCCAACTTGGCCCATTACAAGCCCACGATCCGCGGAGTCGCAACTCCAAAGTGGGAAGACCCGAGTATTCTCGGAATCCCGTGCTCAAGATACTCCGAACTAAGGTAAGGCTAATCCAGCAAATCCTCCCGGCGTGTCGACACTCTGATAGTAGACGCGCGTATCTAAGTCTCAGGACACGACCGGATGGGCGAGGCTACGGGTTTTTACCAGACCTTGAGTTTCCTCGAGGTGGCCCCGCAGGCTCCCCGTTTTGGACCAACACTCATGTGGAGCACTGGCCTGGGTTGTAGAATTAAGGAAAAGGGTTTATAACTCCCTATGCAAGTTATTTAGTTATTAGGCAAATAGTACCAATGTTGGGACTTGCTGGAAAAGACTTAGCACTTAGCGGTTTATCGAGGGGGTCCCATACACCCCAACCGTGTAAGGAACGCATAATCAAGGAACATAACACCGGTTTATACGGTTCCTAACGGCATGAGGGGAACAAATCACCAAGCAAAAGGCTTAGCCTTCCACCCTTGCCAATATATAGATGATTTCATTTTTAAGCATTATATATAGTGTGATATAACCCAACAAACTTCAACATGAAGCAAGCATCTTCAATCTTCACCTGCAACTGGCAATGCTATAAGAAGGGCTGAGCGAAGCGTACTTAGCCAAGCAACGGTTTGCATAGGTAGGGTGGTTAGACATGGACATGGTTACAAGTAGGAGGCTGACAAGAAAGACATGGGCATCGAGGCAAAACTATAGATCGAGACTACTAGCAATAGGCAAAGATAGTAATGTTATCGGGGTTCGGTCATCTTGCCTGAAGTGTAGTCGTTCGAATCGTAAGAAGGGTCCTCGTGCTCAACCTCGTTGGTAACCTCGTGCTCGTACTCGTACTTGGTCTCAGCTTTCGGCTCTAAAGAATACAATCACACAAGGCACGAATCAACAAGATGCAATGCGCACACAAAAATGATGGATGCATGATGGATGCACTAAGGAAGCACACGGAGCATGGAAAATAGCACTCAAGAAAAACACCTCAAAACATGATAACAATATGAAATTATGAATCTACACAGAAAATCAATCAAGTTTCATATAAGACTCGCTGAAATCGGTGCTACGGGCTAAAAGTTATGCCCGAAACAAGAAACGAGCGAAAGCTGAAAATTACAGCAACATAGCAACTTCGGAGCACTAGAAAAATAAGCTACAGCACTCAAACAACATGGCAAAGAGCATGAACATAAACTAGACATATCCTACAGCAAATAAGTCCAAAGGTGCACCCCCAAAGGAGCCACGGATCAATAGCAACAAGCTTGGACATATTGAACTTGACAATAAAATTCTGACAGCAGAATTTTATTGAAACTTTGGAGCAAAAGTTAAACATGCTACAACCACTCAAATAAGCATGTGAGAACATGAATGGAAAACCAACAATATATACTACAAGGAACCATCAAGATCCACCCCAAAACTATCATGGTTTGTCCTAGAACATCACGCAAACATGGCATCAGAACATTACATATTTCAGACTTGGTGAAATTTCACTAAGTCTTAAAACAACAGTTTCATCATGGCATCTAAAAGAGCAAGTTTAAGTCACCTCGAAACTAAACATGGCAAGTGGTAAGCACCACATCAAAATACACATGATGGTGATTCCGAAACACACAAGCATGCATCATGGAGATAAACACAACGATAGCAATGAGCTCAACAAGATGGCATTTCATAACAAGTGAAACAACATCACAGCCACATGGCACTTTGCAACGAGGATATACATGGCAAGATAAATCTATCATGCATCCTAACAAAAGCAACATGTAGAGCATGACAAGACGAACACGTGGACATGTCATTTGCATCAATCGGATAAACGAGCTAAAAGATATCACTATGCAAAGATGGCATAAAAACAACACATAGCAGCAGTTATATCGGGATGCACTCTTGCAACAGAAAAATAAGCACCTAGATGATCTCTAACATGCATGGCACAATGGAATGAATCGTAGTGCTAGTCACCACGAACGTCTGGACACCTCATTTGCGCATAACGGACCAACACACAAGAAGTTATCGCAGTTTGAAACTAGCATCAGACAAGCAAAAACACAGGGATTAGATCTAGGGTTTTCGAAGTCAACCTCAGATCTGGAATTGCAAATGGGCTGGATCGGGCCTCGGGCGCGGCTGCGGAGCTACAGTGGCGGGCGGCGGCCTCTGTCGGCTGGAGGAACGGGCCGGTTGGCCTCGGCCTGGAAGGGACGGCGGCTGGGCCGAGGGAGCCTGGCGGCTGCGGCCCGCGAGGAGCGGCGCGGCCTGGAGGCGTCCGGCGCTGCGGGAGATGCGGCCTGGCCCGACTCGGGTGGTGGCGGCCTGCTGCGCGGCGGTCGCGGCCCGCGGGAGCCTGACGCTGGAGGGAGGCCTTCGGGCGGCGGCGGCCCGCTAAGGCGATGCTGGCGACGGGCCCGGGAAGGAGGAGAGTGCCGGCTGGGCCTTCGCTGTTGCGGATCGAGGCGGCTGGAGGAGGCCCTCGGTCGACGTTGGCAATGTGGTCCGCGGGGCGAGCGGGAATCGACCGAAGAGGCTCGGCGGCTCGGTGCGGTGGGATCTGGCCCGCGCTTGAAGCGGGAGGCTCGGCCTCGGAGGCGGGAACCGGCGACGCTCGATGCGTTGACCCCGGCGATCCCAGATCGGGACTCCTCCCAATCCAGCGAGGAAAACGGCGGCGGCTCGGCTGCTGCTTCGATCTGCGATGGAACTGCTCTGGTTTGCGAGCCTGGCACGGAAATTGAGGGGAGGTGAGGCTAGAGGTAGCTGGAGGGAGTGTAGGCTACCAAAAATTGCATGGGGATGTTATATATATGGTAGGTGCTAGGGTTTGAGGGATCTGGGGTGTTTTGGAGCCCTCCGATCGCGATCCGACGGATCCAATCGCGAGGGGAGTTAGGATGGGCCAAGAGGAGGGAAGTGGGCTGTTGGAGGGGGTGTCTTGGGCCTCAAAGCGGAGGCACTTTGAGCCCACACGAATAACTGTTGGGGTAGCAAACGGACTCGAAACGCGACGAGATTTGACAGGCAGGCTACACACACCAAAAACACAACACACGACAAGTCTCGCACCAAACCGGATACGTTACACGGCCAAACACCAAAGTAGGGCTACGGGACGCCACAGACACGTGAGGGAGCTCCGAAACGTGAAACGGACAACGGAAAGGAACGCGTGGAACCGGATGCAACCGACAACACAAATGCAATGCGATGCACATGACTACATGATATGAATGAATGCCACACACGCACACAACAAAACGACGAAAACCCGAAAGACAAAGAACCCGGAATGGAATAGATTAAGCCGGAGATATATTATATGCCCAAAAGGGAAAGTATTACATCCGGGGCATTACAAACTCTCCTCTACTACAAAAAGATCTCGTCCTGAGATCTAGGACTGGAAAAAGGAAGGGTACTCGGAACGAAGATGATCTTCTCGTTCCCACGTAGCTTCTCGGTCGGTGTGATGTGACCACTTGACTTTCAATAATTTGATGGACTTGTTGCGGGTCTTGCGTTCGTTTTCTTCGAGAATAGCAACGGAATGCTCTCGGTAAGACAGGTCTTGTTGAAGATCAATCTCTTCAAACGGAATCATGCGTTCAGGTGCCTTGAAGCATTTGCGGAGTTGAGACACATGGAACACATCATGAACATTGGCGAAGTTGGAAGGGAGCTCAAGTTGATAGGCTAGATCGCCTCTTTTGCCAAGAATCTTGAAAGGCCCGACGCATCTAGGAGCAAGTTTTCCTTTGATACCGAATCTTTGGGTGCCTTTCATCGGAGAAACACGGAGATAAACATGATCATCAATGTTGAATGCCAAATCACGATGCTTGCCGTCATAGTAGCTCTTCTGACGCGACTGAGCGGCCTTGAGATTCTCACGTATGACTTTGCACATCTCTTCGGCTTATGAGATCAAGTCATTGCCAAGAAGTTGACGTTCGCCTGTTTCAGACCAGTTGAGAGGGGTACGACACTTTCTGCCATAGAGGATTTCAAACGGAGCTTTGCCTGCACTTGCTTGAAAGCTGTTGTTGTAAGAGAACTCGGCAAATGGAAGGCAGTCTTCCCATTTCATGCCAAAAGATATGACATAGGCTCTGAGCATGTCTTCTAGAATCTGATTCACTCGCTCGACTTGACCACTAGTCTGAGGGTGAAAAGCACTGCTGAACCTGATCTTAGTGCCCATGGCGGACTGAAAGGAGTCCCAGAACTTGGATGTGAACAAACTTCCACGGTCTGAGGATATAACTTGAGGAATGCCATGTAAGGACACAATTCTGGAAGTGTACAGCTCTGCCAATTGAGCTGCATTGATGGATTCTTTGACTGGAAGGAAGTGAGCGACTTTGGTAAGCTTGTCAATCACCACGAAGATAGAATCATTCCCTCGCTTGGACTTAGGAAAACCAGTGACGAAATCCATTTCAATGTGGTCGAACTTCCACTCGGGAATAGGAAGAGGTTGGAGAAGACCTGCTGGACGTTGATGTTCTGCTTTCACTCTTCTGCAAACATCACATTCATTCATGAATTGGGCAATCTCCCTTCTCATGCGTGTCCACCAGTAAGATTGCTTGAGGTCTTGGTACATCTTGGAACTGCCAGGATGAATGGAAAGGAGAGAATCATGTGCTTCTTCCATTATGAGCTTCCTGAGATCACCTTTGGGAACAATGAGTCTGTCCTCGAAGAACAAGGTATCTCTCTCATCAACACGAAAGCACTTGTATTTAGGAGTGCCCTTTGCAATACCATGTTTCACCTTCTGCACCATGGCATCACTAAGTTGGGCCTCACAGACCTGATCTTCCAAGGTAGGAGCAACTTGAAGATTTGCAAGAAAACCCTGCGGAACAACTTGGAGGTTGAGTTTCCTGAATGCTTCACAAAGCTCAGGCTGGAACGGCTTGATAAGAAGGCTGTTGCAATATGCCTTCCTGCTCAAAGCATCTGCAATCACATTCGCCTTGCCAGGAGTGTATTCAATGCTGGGATCATACTCTTGGATCATTTCAACCCAACGAGTCTGGCGGAGGTTCAAATTCGGCTGTGTGAAGATGTACTTCAAGCTCTTGTGATCGGTGAAGATGTCGACTTTTCTGCCCAACAACAGATGTCTCCACGTAATCAAAGCATGTACCACATCTGCTAGCTCGAGATCATGTGTGGGATAGTTCTTCTCACTTGGCTTCAGCTGACGAGAAGTATATGCCACAATTCTCTTATCTTGCATAAGCACACCACCAAGACCTTGAAGAGAAGCATCACAGAATACTTCATAGGGCTTGGACTCATCTGGAGGAGTAAGAACTGGAGCAGAGACGAGCTTTTCTTTGAGAGTTCTGAATGCCACTTCACACTCTGGAGACCAAAAGTATTTGACATTCTTCTGAAGCAAGTTGGAAAGAGGCTTGGCAATCTTGGAGAAGTTCTCAACGAACCTTCTGCAATAGCTGGCAAGACCCAGAAAACTGCGGAGTTGCTTGACGTTCTGAGGAGCTTCCCAGTTGACAATTGCTTCAACTTTCTCGGGATTAATCGCAATACCGTCAGCTGAGATGATATGGCCCAGGTACAAAACCTTATCGAGCCAAAATTCGCACTTGGAGAACTTGGCATAGATTTATGCTCACGGAGTCGATCAAGAACCAGACGTAAGTGCTTTTCGTGATCTTCTTCATTCTTGGAAAACACCAGAATATCATCCAGATACACAAGCACAAACTCGCCAGTATAGGGGTTGAAGATGTAGTGCATCATCCTCGAAAACGTAGGAGGAGCATTGGCGAGACCAAAGGACATGACTGTATACTCGTATGAGCCGTAGCTCGTTCTGAAGGCAGTCTTGGGAATGTCTTGCTCGCGAATGCGAATTTGGTGATAGCCCATTCGAAGGTCGAGCTTAGAGAACACTTTAGCTCCTTTGAGCTGCTCGAAGAGTTCGTTGATGTTGGGGAGCGGATACTTGTTCTTTATTGTCTTCTTGTTCAATGGCCGGTAATCAACACAGAGACGCTCCGTGCCATCTTTCTTCTTGACAAATAAGACACCACAGCCCCAAGGAGACGTACTAGGCCTGATGAGACCCATACTCTCCTGTTTATCAAGCTGCTTCTTCAATTCCTTCAATGTGTTCGGAGAGAGCTTGTACGGATGCCGGCATGCTGGCTCAATACCCGGCTCGAGTTCAATGACCAATTCCACCTGACGGTGTGGAGGCATGCCTGGAAGTTCTTCAGGAAAGACGTCTTGATATTCATTCACCACCGGAATTTGGGATATGGCATTAATTTCGCCCTTATCATTGAGAGAGAAAAGCCTGATAGTGTTATCCCTGGAGGCAAAGATAATCACATCTTCATCAGGATGAGTCATCTTGACTTCCTTCTGTGCACAATCAATGTGAGCATCATGCTGAGAAAGCCAATCCATTCCGAGGATGAGGTCGATGTCAGAATTACCAAGAACCACCGGTTTAGCCAGAAAGCGATAATCACCCATGCGAATAGAAACATCCGGATCATAGACACCAGAATTCATACGTCTCCCCGGAGAAATAACTTGCAACCTCTGAGGCAAATTTTTGGTGACAATGTTGTGCTTGGATGCAAATGGGAATGACATGAAGGAATGTGAAGCACCCGAATCAAACAACACTTTAGCTGGAAAAGAGTTAACTGAGAGGTTACCCAAAATCACATCAGAAGAATTCTCCGCTTGCGCTGTACTCATCAGATTGACCCTTGCTTGCTTGGGATTATGCTTGACAATAGCTGAACTCACAGGTGGAGGAGGTGGAAGACGCTTCGGGTTCGGACATCTGTTGGCATAGTGACCTTTCTGAGTGCACTTGTTGCAAGTCACTTCAGAAAGAGGACGGAAATGAGAACCACTTGACTTGGAGCCTTGAGAATGAAACTGGTTCCTCGACTGGTTGCTCGAGTTGGGTGGGTGGAAGAAACCACGTCCACTAGAGTTCTTGTTGCTGTTGGAGTTGTTGGAGTTGTTGTAAGGAGCTCGAATCACTGGAGGAGGAGGAAGCCAAAATTTCTGTTGCTTCGAGACCATCTGAGACGATGAGGAGGAGTGAACGGCATCTCGAATTCTCTTTTTAGAAGCCTCCATCTTAAGCTGAGCTGCCTCTTGTTTCAAAGCCATGTTATAGAATTTGTCAAATTCATCGGGCTCGAACAAGGTGAGAGCAAGTTGAAGTTCATATTTCAGACCTCCACGGAACTGGTAGATTTTGCTCTTGGCATCAGGAGTGTCTTGCTTAGCATAGCGGGCGAGGTTTTGGAACTTGACATTATACTGATAGACTGTCATAGAGCCCTGCTTCAGGTTGCGGAATTGCTCACGCATACCCTCGATGACACTTGTTGGAATATGGTGAGAGCGAAAGTCCTTGCAGAAATCCTCCCAAGAGATCACACGACCTGGTCTGGAGTCTTTGTACTGCCGCCACCAATCAACTGCTTGATCTTTGAGTTGGAAGGCTGCAAACTTCACATAATCCTCTTCTCTTACGTTACTGCACTCAAAATGCTTCTTTATGTCGGTTAACCAATCTTCAGCATCAAGAGGGTCGACACAGTAACTGAAAGCTTTTGGATTATTGGCCAAGAACTGGTTGAGATTAGCATGGTGCTGCTGGTTGAAGAAGTTGCCTTGATTCCCTGGAACACCCTGATTAGCTTGATTAGCTTGCATCTGCTCCATCATCTGCATCAACATCTGGGTGTTCTGAGTTGTAGTCTGCATAATCGCTCTCCAAGCCTCAGACGGAGGAGGAGGGGAATGAGGACGATCTGGGACCTCTTCACCCTCTGGGTTAGCGTTGGGAACCCGTTTCGGAGCCATCCTGAAAGAGATGACCACGAATCAGCAATTGATTGACAGAAGGTATAAGCTGAATCAATGGAATGAATTGCACAAGTCTTCACAATAATCATTCGAACAATAGGAACGAATGAAATCATTCGAACAAGAGGAACGAATGAAATTCTCAGTTAAATGATAACATCAATCTTCACGAGAAGCCACATAGGGGACAAAAGGTGAAATAAGAAAAACAACAAGGTATAGACGGAAACAAACACAAGATAGGAGCTTCGTTCTAACATCTTTGTGCTGAAAGCATATGAACGCGTTACGAAAGGGTTTTGCAATCCCCGGATCAGCATAGCCAAGGACCCTTTAAGATGCAACTCCCGATCGAACATCGGTCATAATACCACTTCACTCAATGTAGAACCCCGAACTCGCTAACCTGCATTCGTTGGAAGAATGCCTACGATCTACTAGATAAACCCACCTATGAATTTCCGAAAGATTCCAGTTATGCAATCAGGTGTTGGGGATACACGGGAAGCACCGCGCAATCAACTCTAATCCTACATCCAGGTGTATCCATCCTTCAACACATAACCAGTCTTTCTCAGAAACTGTCTACCTCGGACCTTCGAAAAGCATCCACTATAACAAGCTATGGCAATACTCCCGAACTACCTCCCCAGTACTGGGTGATGTCGGGGTTATCTTGCCACTAACCGTATAGGAGAGATTTTCGATGTCGGCCGTCTTAAGTATTTAGTACTGCCGCGATATGCTTGTGACGACAATACCCCGAAGCTCAACTCCCCGGGACACTGCCACAACCCCTAATGTCAGGAGGCATCGAGAACAATATTCTCGTCACAAGAACATCGAAACAATCCCAGAATACTCGCGAGATTCCTAAAAAAAATTTGGTGCAATTTTTGAAGATAGAAGAGACAAGAGTAGTCGTCAGGAGTCCTCACCAGAGAGAAAGGGTATGAGAAGCAAAGAAATCCTACTCTCTGATATAATATAGGACTCAAAATATATTCAGTGTGTGCCTAGACTCGATCGTCAACGATTCGATCAATCAGTGGGGGCTCCTAGGTCGGAGAAGGCTCTGAATGCCAACTTGTAATGCCCAGGATGGAGCTATATCTCCTACGTGTCGAGGCACGACTTAGAGACATAACCCCATGCTGGAATGATCGCAAGTCTGGTATCTTTGCACAACTCATGTAAGAGATGGGGATGGAAGACATAAAATAGTTGGCTTACACTCGCCACGTCACACAAATACAATACATGTCTCAGTCATCATACAATAAAACATCACAGCCCTCTAAGGGTAAAATCCAAATGGCAAGATACCAAACATAATTAAATCCACAGGTCGGATCGAATCCTAGTAGAAGTCTCCACTACTGATCATCAGGATAACGAACATAGTATCGACTACGCTCCTCGTCATACTCCCAGTCTAGCTCGGTGCCATCACCTGGATAGCTCACCACTGGACCTGCATCTGGTGTGGTGAAGTAACTGTGAGCCACAGAGGACTCAGCAATCCCGTTCCCGGGTAACAAGACTATTTAAGCCTTGGGTGAGGATAAGGCTGAAGAAAAGAATAAGTGTCTGCAGCAGCAACTAGCACTAGCTTACGTGAAAGAGTGCGAGAAGAGAAGTGCCTCGGTCGAGAGATGATCACGAAGTGATCCTAGCTAAAGCTCCACAAACATAACCCCACCGTGTTCAACTCCCGAATCCCCATTCGGAAATTGACAGTCACGGTACACACGCTGGTAGTGTATTAGAACAATGGTGTCAAGTTATCTACAACCGGATATTAACAAGCTCCCATCTGCCACATAACCGCGGGCACGGCTTTCGAAAGTTCATAACCCTGCAGGGGTGTTCCAACTTGGCCCATTACAAGCCCACGATCCGCGGAGTTGCAACTCCAAAGTGGGAAGACCCGAGTATTCTCGGAATCCCGTGCTCAAGATACTCCGAACTAAGGTAAGGCTAATCCAGCAAATCCTCCCGGCGTGTCGACACTCTGATAGTAGCCGCGCGTATCTAAGTCTCAGGACACGACCGGATGGGCGAGGCTACGGGTTTTTACCAGACCTTGAGTTTCCTCGAGGTGGCCCCGCAGGCTCCCCGTTTTGGACCAACACTCATGTGGAGCACTGGCCTGGGTTGTAGAATTAAGGAAAAGGGTTTATAACTCCCTATGCAAGTTATTTAGTTATTAGGCAAATAGTACCAATGTTGGGACTTGCTGGAAAAGACTTAGCACTTAGCGGTTTATCGAGGGGGTCCCATACACCCCAACCGTGTAAGGAACGCATAATCAAGGAACATAACACCGGTTTATACGGTTCCTAACGGCATGAGGGGAACAAATCACCAAGAAAAAGGCTTAGCCTTCCACCCTTGCCAATATATAGATGATTTCATTTTTAAGCATTATATATAGTGTGATATAACCCAACAAAATTCAACATGAAGCAAGCATCTTCAATCTTCACCTGCAACTAGCAATGCTATAAGAAGGGCTGAGCGAAGCGTACTTAGCCAAGCAACGGTTTGCATAGGTAGGGTGGTTAGACATGGACATGGTTACAAGTAGGAGGCTGACAAGAAAGACATGGGCATCGAGGCAAAACTATAGATCGAGACTACTAGCAATAGGCAAAGATAGTAATGTTATCGGGGTTCGGTCATCTTGCCTGAAGTGTAGTCGTTCG
>LR738715.1:645252384-645307238 GCA_902687465.1 Secale cereale
CTCCCATCTGCCACATAACCGCGGGCACGGCTTTCGAAAGTTCATAACCCTGCAGGGGTGTTCCAACTTGGCCCATTACAAGCCCACGATCCGCGGAGTTGCAACTCCAAAGTGGGAAGACCCGAGTATTCTCGGAATCCCGTGCTCAAGATACTCCGAACTAAGGTAAGGCTAATCCAGCAAATCCTCCCGGCGTGTCGACACTCTGATAGTAGCCGCGCGTATCTAAGTCTCAGGACACGACCGGATGGGCGAGGCTACGGGTTTTTACCAGACCTTGAGTTTCCTCGAGGTGGCCCCGCAGGCTCCTCGTTTTGGACCAACACTCATGTGGAGCACTGGCCTGGGTTGTAGAATTAAGGAAAAGGGTTTATAACTCCCTATGCAAGTTATTTAGTTATTAGGCAAATAGTACCAATGTTGGGACTTGCTGGAAAAGACTTAGCACTTAGCGGTTTATCGAGGGGGTCCCATACACCCCAACCGTGTAAGGAACGCATAATCAAGGAACATAACACCGGTTTATACGGTTCCTAACGGCATGAGGGGAACAAATCACCAAGAAAAAGGCTTAGCCTTCCACCCTTGCCAATATATAGATGATTTCATTTTTAAGCATTATATATAGTGTGATATAACCCAACAAAATTCAACATGAAGCAAGCATCTTCAATCTTCACCTGCAACTAGCAATGCTATAAGAAGGGCTGAGCGAAGCGTACTTAGCCAAGCAACGGTTTGCATAGGTAGGGTGGTTAGACATGGACATGGTTACAAGTAGGAGGCTGACAAGAAAGACATGGGCATCGAGGCAAAACTATAGATCGAGACTACTAGCAATAGGCAAAGATAGTAATGTTATCGGGGTTCGGTCATCTTGCCTGAAGTGTAGTCGTTCGGATCGTAAGAAGGGTCCTCGTGCTCAACCTCGTTGGTAACCTCGTGCTCGTACTCGTACTCGGTCTCAGCTTCCGGCTCTAAACAATACAATCACACAAGGCACGAATCAACAAGATGCAATGCGCACACAAAAATGATGGATGCACTAAGGAAGCACACGGAGCACGGAAAATAGCACTCAAGCAAAACACCTCAAAACATGATAACAATATGAGATTATGAATCTACACAGAAAATCAATCAAGTTTCATATAAGACTCGCTGAAATCGGAGCTACGGGCTAAAAGTTATGCCCGAAACAAGAAACGAGCGAAAGCTGAAAATTACAGCAACATAGCAACTTCGGAGCACTAGAAAAATAAGCTACATCACTCAAACAACATGGCAAAGAGCATGAACATAAACTAGACATATCCTACAGCAAATAAGTCCAAAGGTGCACCCCCAAAGGAGCCACGGATCAATAGCAACAAACTTGGACATATTGAACTTGACAATAAAATTCTGACAGCAGAATTTTATTGAAACTTTGGAGCAAAAGTTAAACATGCTACAGCCACTCAAATAAGCATGTGAGAACATGAATGGAAAACCAACAATATATACTACAAGGAACCATCAAGATCCACCCCAAAACTATCATGGTTTGTCCTAGAACATCACGCAAACATGGCATCGGAACATTACAGATTTCAGACTTAGTGAAATTTCACTAAGTCTTAAAACAACAGTTTCATCATGGCATCTAAAAGAGCAAGTTTAAGTCACCTCGAAACTAAACATGGCAAGTGGTAAGCACCACATCAAAATACACATGATGGTGATTCCGAAACACACAAGCATGCATCATGGAGATAAACACAACGATAGCAATGAGCTCAACAAGATGGCATTTCATAACAAGTGAAACAACATCACAGCCACATGGCACTTTGCAACGAGGATATATATGGCAAGATAAATCTATCATGCATCCTAACACAAGCAACATGTAGAGCATGGCAAGACGAACACGTGGACATGTCATTTGCATCAATCGGATAAACGAGCTAAAAGATATCACTATGCAAAGATGGCATAAAAACAACACATAGCAGCAGTTATATCGGGATGCACTCTTGCAACAGAAAAATAAGCACCTAGATGATCTCTAACATGCATGGCACAATGGAATGAATCGTAGTGCTAGTCACCACGAACGTCTGGACACCTCATTTGCGCAAAACGGACCAACACACAAGAAGTTATCGCAGTTTGAAACTAGCACCAGACAAGCAAAAACACAGGGATTAGATCTAGGGTTTTCGAAGTCAACCTCAGATATGGAATTGCAAACGGGCTGGATCGGGCCTCGGGCGCGGCTGCGGAGCTACAGTGGTGGGCGGCGGCCTCTGTCGCCTGGAGGAGCGGGCCGGTTGGCCTCGGCCTGGAAGGGACGGCGGCTGGGCCGAGGGAGCCTGGCGGCTGCGGCCCGCGAGGAGCGGCGCGGCCTGGAGGCGTCCGGCGCTGCGGGAGATGCGGCCTGGCCCGGCTCGGGTGGTGGCGGCCTGCTGCGCGGCGGTCGCGGCCTGCGGGAGCCTGGCGCTGGAGGGAGGCCTTCGGGCGGCGGCGGCCTGCTAAGGCGATGCTGGCGACGGGCCCGGGAAGGAGGAGAGCGCCGGCTGGGCCTTCGCTGTTGCGGATCGAGGCGGCTGGAGGAGGCCCTCGGTCGACGCTGGCAATGTGGTCCGCGGGGCGAGCGGGAATCGACCGAAGAGGCTCGGCGGCTCGGTGCGGTGGGATCTGGCCCGCGCTCGAAGCGGGAGGCTCGGCCTCGGAGGCGGGAACCGGCGGCGCTCGATGCGTTGACCCTGGCGATCCCAGATCGGGACTCCTCCCGATCCAGCGTGGAAAACGGCGGTGGCTCGGCTGCTGCTTCGATCTGCGATGGAACTGCTCTGGTTTGCGAGCCTGGCACGGAAATTGAGGGGAGGTGAGGCTAGAGGTAGGTGGAGGGAGTGTAGGCTACCAAAAATGGCATGGGGATGTTATATATATGGTAGGTGCTAGGGTTTGAGGGATCTGGGGTGTTTTGGAGCCCTCCGATCGCGATCCGACGGATCCGATCGCGAGGGGAGTTAGGATGGGCCAAGAGGAGGGAAGTGGGCTGTTGGAGGGGGTGTCTTGGGCCTCAAAGCGGAGGCACTTTGAGCCCTCACGAATAACTGTTGGGGTAGCAAACGGACTCGAAACGCGACGAGATTTGACAGGCAGGCTACACACACCAAAACAACAACACACGACAAGTCTCGCGCCAAACCGGATACGTTACACAGCCAAACAACAAAGTAGGGCTACGGGACGCCACAGACACGTGAGGGAGCTCCGGAACGCGAAACGGACAACAGAAAGGAACGCGTGGAACCGGATGCAACCGACAACACAAATGCAATGCGATGCACATGACTACATGATATGAATGAATGCCACACACGCACACAACAAAATGACAAAAACCCGAAAGACAAAGAACCCGGAATGGAATAGATGAAGCCGGAGATATATTATATGCCCAAAAGGGAAAGTATTACATCCGGGGCATTACACATGGGTGGAAGGCTTGGCCTTTTGCTCGGTGTTTTGTTCCACTCATGCCACCTTAGGCGCCGATAAACCGGCATTATGTTCCTTGATTTTGCGTTCCTTAGACGATGGGTGGATGGGGACCCCTTGACAGTTCGTCTTTGAATAAAACTCCTCCAGCAAGGCCCAACATTGGTTTTAATTTGCTCATAATAACAACTTAATTAATTAATTAATTGCATAGGGGGTCATGTCCCCGGGTTCTTAATTCTACATAACAGGGGGGGCCAGTGCTGATGGTGTTGGTCCCAAACTAGAGCCACTTGCGGTGCCACCGAGTTATCTGGGGTCTTCGGTTACTGTACGTAGCGCTCATCCGGACGTGGCCTGAGACGAGATGCGCGCGGCTACCATCAGGGTGTCGGCACGCCGGGAGGTCTTGCCAGACTAGTTTTACCATTGTCGAAATGTCTTGTGCACCGGGATGCCGAGCCTGATCGGATTTCCCTAAGATAAGGGGTGATGATATTATATTTATCACTTCAGCTAATCGTGAGAGCTTGTGAAGGGCTAAGTTGGGACACCCCTGCAGGGTTATGATCTTTCGAAAGCCGTGCCCGCGGTTATGTGGCAGATTGGAATTTGTTAATGTCCGGTTGTAGAAAACTTGACAGAGGATCCGAAGTAAAACACACAACTGTGTGAGTAACCGTGACTGTCTCTTTTCACTTTGAGAAGAGAACACGGTGGGGTTATGTTTGACTCGCATGTAGTTCAGGATCTTTAGCGATCACTACTAGTTGCGACCGTTTGCGTAGATGCTCATCTTATTCTTGTACTTGTAAGTTAGCCACCATATTTTTTGCTTAGCCGCTGCTGCAACCTCACCACTTTACCTCTTCCTACCTATTAAGATTTGATAGTCTTGTTACCCATGGTTATGGGATTGCTGAGTCCTCGTGGCTCACAGATACTACAACAACAGTTGCAGGTGCAGGTTTCCGATGTCTTGACGTGAGAGCGTTGTTCTTTTGTTGGAGTTCTTCTTCTTCAGTCTTGGGTTAGGTTCCGGGTCGGCAGCCTGGGATAGCAGATGGATGTCTTGTGATGTTCTTGTTTGTATCCGTAGTCGGATACTTTGTATTGTTGTTGTATTCATGTGACTTGTATGTATTGTTGTATCCCCTATGTATGTATGTAATGGTACGATGTAATGATATCCATCTTGCTAAGCGCCCGAAATGCGGTTGTGACCCAATCACGTAAGTGTCACGTGATCGGGATAGAATCGCATCTTGGGCCTGACAAAATCTGTTGAGACGACACCATATGAACTATGGTTTGGGAAGAAACCTAAGTTGTCGTTTCTGAAAGTTTGGGGATGCGATGCTTATGTCAAGAAACTTCAACCTGAAAAGCTCGAACCCAAATCGGAAAAATGTGTCTTCGTAGGATACCCTAAGGAAACTATTGGGTATACCTTCTACCTCAGATCCGAAGGCAAGGTCTTTGTTGCCAAGAATGGATCCTTTCTGGAGAAAGAGTTTCTCTCAAAAGAAGTAAGTGGGAGGAAAGTAGATCTTGATGAGGTGGTTGTCACCCCTTCCGAACCGGAAAGTGGCGTAGCGCAGGAAGATGTTTCTGTGGCGCCTATACCGATTAGGGAGGAAGTTAATGATAATGATCATGAAACTTCAGATCAAGTTAATGTTGAACTTCGTAGGTCCACAAGGACACGTTCCGCACCAGAGTGGTACGGCAACCCTATCATGGAAATCATGTTGTTAGACAACAGTGAACCTTCGAACTATGAAGAAGCGATGGTGGGCCCGGATTCCAACAAATGGCTTGAAGCCATGAAATTTGAGATAGGATCCATGTATGTTAACAAAGTATGGACTTTGGTTGACTTACCCGATGATCGGCAAGCCATAGAAAATAAATGGATCTTTAAGAAGAAGACTGACGCAGATGGTAATGTGACCATCTATAAGGCTCGGCTTGTCGCTAAATGTTATCGACAAGTTCAAGGGATTGACTACGGTGAGACTTTCTCTCCCGTAGCGATGTTGAAGTCTGTCTGAATCATGTTAGCAATTGCCGCATTATATGATTATGAGATATGGCAAATGGACGTCAAAACGACATTCCTTAACGACTTCCTTAAGGAAGAACTGTATATGATGCAGCCAAAAGGTTTTGTCGATCCTAAGAATGCTAACAAGGTATGCAAGCTCCAGCGCTCCATCTATGGTGTGACACCCCGAGACCGATGCGCCAGGTGTCAGCTAGTTATTCGTCGTCGTTTCCATGTCATCTGCTTGCGTGTTGCATTTTGCCATGTCATCATGTGTGTTGCATCAGCATGTTTTCAAAACTTGCATCCGGCCGAACCCCCTCTTCCTTTCCGTTGTCCGTTCTGGGCCCAGACACACTTGCACGTGCCCGCGGCGCCTCCGAATATTTATTTTATGAGTGACCGGAAAATGTTCTCGGAATGGGATGAAACTTGGTGTGTGGTCTTATTATAGCATAGGTAGACCGCCTGTCAAGTTTCGTCGCGCTCGGAGTTCGTTTGATAGCCCAACGGTTAACCGTGTTAACCGCCGAAGCCTTCTCTCTTTTGGCCCAGCACCCTTTTCATACAGCCCACCAAGCCCATTCTAACCCCTTCATGCTCTTGGCCGTTCGATCACGATCGCGTGGCCGCGAACCGCTCCTCATTTGGACACTCCTAGCTCCCTCTACCTATATATATGTGCCTCCCCTTCCAAATCACGGTCCAAACCCTAAAATTCCTCTCTCTCGCCCGTCGGACATGTCCGCCCGCCGCCGGACACGTCCGCACTGCCGCCCCGAGCCAACCAGAGGCTGCCACGTCGCCTCCCGCGCCCACTTCGCCGCCGGCCCGCGGAGCCCATCGCGGGCCCGCGCGGGCCCGAACCGCCGCCGCGCCGCAGGCCGAGCACCCCACTCGCCTGGCCCGCGCCCCGCCGCCTTCGAGCGCTCGGCGCCTCCCGTCGCTGCCCCCCCCGCCGCTCCCGAACCTCGCCGCCGGCCGCCGGATCGCCGCCGCCCCGCTCTTACGCTTTCCCCGCCGCCGGACGTCGCTCCACCGCCGCCGTGCCCCCGTGTGCCTTCCCTTCGGCCGGATCCGGGGCAGGCCCCGCCAGATCTGCCGCCCCGGCCTGCTCCTCGCCTCCCCGCCGTCGTAGAGGCCTCGCCAGAGCCCCTTGCTCCATCACCGCCGCCGGCTCTGTCCTCGTCGAGGAGGACGAGCGACAGCCGAGCCGCCGCTCCCCTGGGCCGCATCGCCCCGAGCCAGCCCAGCTCCAGGCCCCACGCCGGCCCAGCTCATGCCTCCCTGCCGGCCTGCCCAACCCTCAGCTTCATGGGCCGAGGCCCATTGGTGAGAACCCAGTAAACCCCGCCCGTGCGTTTTATTGCTATTCAGCGCCCACTCGTTTTTTTCTAGAAAAATGGCTAAGTCCCAGAAATTGCATAATATGTTGCCTTGTTTGTGTGGCTGTAACTTTTTGCTCGTAGACCCAAATGATGCATATGATATGTCAAAATGATCGTGTGATATGCTCTTCACTTTGTACCATTGTGACATGTTTGTTTGAGTTCATATTGATGCCCTAATCATCGTTGCAAGAGTTCTATATGTTTAAAACCGCTGTTAACTGTAATTTTGTTGCATACTTGTGATGCTTGTAACTTTGTGCATGTTTATCCCAACGGAGCATATGATATGTCAAAATGTTCATTGTGAAGTGCTCTACATGTTGGTTACTGTAGCATTCATGTTAGGTGCCATAGTGCCATGTTAATCTCTGTTGCAAAAGTGCATTTGGCTGTTAAGTGCTGAAACTTGTTATGAGATGCTGATTTCACTTGTTCATTGCTATTGGTTTGTTTGTCTTCATGCCGCATGTGTTTATGTTTTAGAAGCACAATCATATGGTCTTTGCTGTGGTGCAAACCACTTTCCATGATTTGCCTTGAGGTGACTTCAACAAGCTTGTAAACATGCCATGTTGTTGTTGCTGTTTTATACTTGGTGAAAAAACTGCGAAGTCTGGAATGTGTTTAACCTGATGCTATGTTTGCTTGATGCCCCACTCAAATCCATGCTTGTTTTGGAGTGGCCAATGATCATGTATTGTTGTCCATGTTATGATCTATCCATCCATGCCCTTGTTTTCATATATGGCCTGCTGTAGCTTATTTATTTCTTTCTCTTAAGTTGCTATAAATTTTAGCTGTCAGGATTTTATCAGCATGTTCAATTTGGTGGAGCTTGTTGCTATTGATCCATGCCTCCTATGGAGTTGCTTCAATGGAGTTGTTTGATGTATGCTATGTCTATTACATGTCCATGATGTTTATATACTTAGTTGAGTTGATATGCTTATTGTTTTGTGCCTCCGAAGGCAGCATCGTGATGATGTTTTTGCCTTCCCAGATTTTGGCTAAGTCTGGATAATTTTATTGCAACTTGCCATGCTTGGTTAATTGTGTTCCCGCAAGCTTTTGGGTGTGTTATAAGTTCGTGCTTGTTAAGTATCATGTCTACTTCACATACATGCCTCTTGTTATCATGTTTGGGTGCTGTGGCGTATATTTACCTTGCTCCAAAGTTGCTATGTGGCTGTTAACTTCAGCTTCGCATTGTAACTTGTTTCGCTCGTATCTTTTAGCCCGTTGCACCGTTTTGAGCATGTCTTATATGAAACTTGTGTGGTTTTGCATGTAGAAGCATAATATCATGTTGTTTACCTGTTTGGAGTGTGTTTGCTTGATGTTTGGGTGCATCTTGCACCATTGACATGTTTGTCTTGTTTTGCTCATATCTTCTTGGCCGTAGCTCTGAATTAAACAAACTTTATATGTAACTTGACTAGAATTTCGTGTAGATCATCATGGTGCATGTTAACCTGCTGTTTAACAACTTTAACTTAAGGTTTGTTCAGATCTGGACTAATTTCAAATTATGCATATGAGGACTTACCGGAGTTGTTATGTGTAGTTTCCGGCCTCATTTAAACTTGTTGGTTTGTTTTGTTCTTGTGTGCTTCATCCCTTTCCATGTTTTGCATCATATAGACTTGTCTTGCTTCATACTTGTTTGAGCATCTTGTCGTGTTCTTGTGTTGTGTGTTTACCGTGTTGTGTGCTTTCTTCTCGCTAGTTCTTTTCCGTTGCGATCGTGAGGATTTGTTCGTCTTCGCTTGGTTCGTGTTCGTGGCTTCCTCTTCGTCTTCTTCATCGATCCGTTCTTCTTCCTTGCGGGATCTCAGGCAAGATGACCATCACCTTGGATACCTTTACTATCATTGCCATGCTTAGTTGTCTCGATGCTATTGTTACATGTCGCGCTACACATCATTTATTGTCAGCCCCTCTCCTTGTTGCCATGAACATCTAACCTTTGACACCTTCCCAGCAAAACGTTGTTTGGCTATGTTACCCGCTTGCTCAGCCCCTCTTATAGCGTTGTTAGTTGCAGGTGAAGATGAAGATCGTTCCATGTTAGAACTTGTTGTTGGAATATCGCAATATCTATTATTATTATTAACACACCTATATACTGGGCATGGGTGGAAGGCTTGGCCTTTTGCTCGGTGTTTTGTTCCACTCATGCCACCTTAGGAGCTGATAAACCGGCATTATGTTCCTTGATTTTGCGTTCCTTACATGGTTGGGTATATGGGGACCCCTTGACACTTCGTCTTTGAATAAAACTCCTCCAGCAAGGCCTAACATTGGTTTCAATTTGCCTCATAATAACAACTTAATTAATTAATTAAATTGCATAGGAGGTCGCGTCCCCGAGGATTCTTTCTACATAGCAGGGGGGCCCAGTGCTGATGGTGTAGGTCCCAAACGGGGAGACTGCGGAGCCGCCACGGGGAAACTTGAGGTATCTGGCTCCCGTAAGATCACCTATCCGGACATGGCCTGAGACGAGATACGTGTGGCTACTATTAGGGTGTCGGCACGCCGGGAGGTCTTGCTGGACTTCTTTTACCATTGTCGAAATGTCTTGTGCACCAGGAATTCCGAGTCTGATCGGGCCTTCCCTAAGATAAGGGGTGATATTATTATTACTTCTGCTGATCGTGAGAGCTTGTGATGGGCTAAGTTGGGACACGCCTGCAGGGTTATGATCTTTCGAAAGCCGTGCCCGTGGTTATGTGGCAGATTGGAATTTGTTAATGTCCAGTTGTAGAAAACTTGACAGAGGATCCGAGATAAAACACACAACTGCGTGAGTAACCGTGACTGTCTCTTTTCACTTTGAGAAGAGAACATGGTGGGGTTATGTTTGATTCGTAGGTAGTTCAGGATCTTTAGCGATCATTACTAGTTTGCGACCGTTTGCGTAGATGCTCATCTCATTCTTGTACTCGTAAGTTAGCCACCATATATATGCTTAGCCGCTGCTGCAACCTCACCACTTAACCTCTTTCTACCCATTAAGCTTTGCTAGTCTTGTTACCCATGGTTATGGGATTGCTGAGTCCTCGTGGCTCACAGATACTACAACAACAGTTGCAGGTACAGGTTTCCGATGACTTGACATGAGTGTGATGTTCTTTTGTTGGAGTTCTTTCTTCTTCTTCCTCGTCAGTCTTGGGTTAGGTTCCTGGTCGGCAACCTGGGATAGCAGATGGATGTCGTTGTGCTTTTCATGTTTGCATCCGTAGTCGGATGCCTTGTATTGATGTTGTTGTATTCATGTGACTTGTATGAATTGTTGTATCCCCATGTATGTATGTAATGGTACGATGTAATGATATCCATCTTGCTAAGTGCTTGAGATGCGGTTGTGCCCCAATCACGTATGTGTCACGTGATTGGGATAGAATCGCATCTTGGGCTTGACATATGGGCTGGTGCAAGCATCTCGGAGTTGGAACATTTGCTTTGATGAGGTGATCAAAGCGTTTGGGTTTATACAGACTTGGGGAGAAGCATGTATTTACAAGAAAGTGAGTGGGAGCTCTGTAGCATTTCTCATATTATATGTGGATGACATACTGCTGATGGGAAATGATGTAGAACTCTTGGAAAGCATAAATGCCTACTTGAATAAAAGTTTTTCAATGAAGGACCTTGGAGAAGCTGCTTACATATTAGGCATCAAGATCTATAGAGATAGATCAAGAGGCCTCATTGGTCTTTCACAAAGCACATACCTTGACAAGATATTGAAGAAGTTCAATATGGATCAGTCCAAGAAAAGGTTCTTGCCTATATTGCAAGGTATGAGATTGAGCACAGCTCAATGCCCGACCTCGGCAGAAGATAGAGAAAAGATGAGTGTCATCCCCTATGCCTCGACCATAGGTTCTATTATGTATGCCATGCTGTGTACCAGACCTGATGTGAACCTTGCTATAAGTTTTGTGGGGAGGTACCAAAGTGATTCCGGTATGGAGCACTGGACAGCGGTCAAGAACATCCTGAAGTACCTGAAAAGGACTAAGGATATGTTTCTCGTTTATGGATGTGACGAAGAGCTCGTCGTAGAGGGTTACGTCGATGCTAGCTTCGACATAGATCTGGATGACTCCAAGTCACAAACTGAATACGTGTATATTTTGAATGGTGGGGCAGTCAGCTGGTGTAGTTGCAAGCAAAGCGTCGTGGCAGCATCTACATGTGAAGCGGAGTACATAGCTGCTTCCGAAGCAGCGTAGGAAGGAGTCTGGATGAAGGAGTTCATCACCGACCTAGGAGTTATTCCAAGCGCGTCGGGCCCGATGACTCTCTTCTGTGACAACACTGGAGCTATTGCCATTGCCAAGGAGCCTAGGTTTCACAAGAAGACCAAGCACATCAAGCACCGTTTCAACTCCATCCGAAATTATATTCAAGATGGAGACATAGATATTTGTAAAGTGCTTACGGATCTGAATGTCGCAGATCCGTTGACTAAACCTCTTCCACGAGAAAAATATGATCAACGCCAGAACTCTATGGGTGTTCGATTCATCACAATGTAACTAGATTATTGACTCTAGTGCAAGTGGGAGACTGTTGGAAATATGGCCTCGAGGCAATAATAAAATGGTTATTATTATATTTCCTTGTTCATGATAATTGTCTATTGTTCATGCTTTAATTGTATTATCCGAAAACAGTAATACATGTGTGAATACATAGACCACAACATGTCCCTAGTGAGCCTCTAGATGACTAGCTCGTTGATCAACAGATGGTCACGGTTTCCTGACCATGGACATTGGATGTCATTGATAATGGGATAACATCATTAGGAGAATGATGTGATGGACAAGACCCAATCCTAAGCCTAGCACAAGATCGTGTAGTTCGTATGCTAAAGATTTTCCAATGTCAAGTATCTGTTCCTTAGACCATGAGGTTGTGCAACTCCCGGATACCGTAGGAATGCTTTGGGTGTGCCAAATGTCACAACGTAACTGGGTGGCTATAAAGGTACACTACGGGTATCTCCGAAGGCATCTATTGGGTTGGCACGAATAGAGACTGGGATTTGTCACTCCGTATGACAGAGAGGTATCTCTGGGCCCACTCGGTAATACATCATCATAATGAGCTCAATGTGACTAAGGCGTTAGTCACAGGATGATGTGTTACAGAACGAGTAAAGAGACTTGCCATAACGAGATTGAACAAGGTATCGGTATACCGACGATCGAATCTCGGGCAAGTGCTATATCGATAGACAAAGGGAATCATATACGGGATTGATTGAATCCTTGACATCGTGGTTCATCCGATGAGATCATCGTGGAACATGTGGGAACCAACATGGGTATCCAGATCCCGCTGTTGGTTATTGGCCGGAGATATGTCTCGGTCATGACTACATGGTTCCCGAACCCGTAGGGTCTACACACTTAAGGTTCGATGACGCTAGGGTTATAGGGAATGTAGTATGTGGTTACCGAATGTTGTTCGGAGTCCCGGATGAGATCCCGGATGTCATGATGAGTTCCAGAATGGTCCGGAGGTAAAGATTTATATATGGGATGCCCCGTTTTGGTCACCGGAATTGTTCTGGGCGTTATCGGTAACGTACCGGGACCACCGGAAGGGTTCCGGGGGTCCACCGGGAGGGGCCACCAGCCCCAGAGGCTTGCGTGGGCCAAGTGTGGGAAGGGACCAGCCCTAGTGGGCTGGTGCGCCCCCCCACCAAGGCCCAGGGCGCAGGGGATGAGAGAGGGGGCAAACCCTAGGTCCAGATGGGCCTTAAGGCCCACCCTAGGGCGCCCCCCTTTCCCACCCTACTGGCCGCCCCCCAGATGGGATCTAGGGGCTGCCGCCACCCCTAGGGGGGGACCCTAGATGGGGGCGCAACGCCTCCCCTCCCCCTATATATATGTGGGGTTTCGGGGCTGCCAGATGCACGAGTTCCTCTCTCTCTTGGCGCGGCCCTACCCCTCTCCCTCCCCGTCTCTTGCGGTGCTTGGCGAAGCCCTGCTAGAGTGCCACGCTCCTCCACCACCACCACGCCGTCGTGCTGCTGCTGGACGGAGTCTTTGCCAACCTCTCCCTCTCCCCTTGCTGGATCAAGGCGCGGGAGAAGTCACCGGGCTGCACGTGTATTGAACGCGGAGGCACCGTTGTTCAGCGCTTAGATCGAAATTGAACGTGATCTGAATCGCTGCATGCACGACTCCACCAACCGCGTTCTTGCAACGCTTCCGCATCGCGATATTCAAAGGTATGAAGATGCACTCCCCTCTCGTTGCTAGTAATCTCCATAGATAGATCATGGTGATGCGTAGGAATTTTTTTGATTTTCTACAACGATCCCCAACATATATATCCTTCCTCAAAACATGCACCACATATATTCCTCAAAACAGCCACCATACCTACCTATCATGGCATTTCCATAGCCATTCCGAGATATATTGCCATGCAACTTTCCACCATTCCGTTCATATGACATGCATCATATTGTCATATTGCCATGCATGATCATGTAGTTGACATCGTATTTGTGGCAAAGCCATCATGCATAATTTTTCATACATGTCACTCTTGATTCATTGCACATCCCGGTACACCACCGGAGGCATTCATATAGAGTCATACTTGTTCTAGTATCGAGTTGTAAATCAATAAAAGTGTGATGATCATCATTATTAGAGCATTGTCCCATGTGAGGAAAGGCCAAAAAATAGAGAGGGGCTAATAAAAAAAGAGAGAAAGCCCATCCAAAAAAATTGAGAGAAAAGAGAGAAGGGACAATTGCTACTATCTTTTTCCACACTTGTGCTTCAAAGTAGCACCATGTTCTTCATGATAGAGAGTCTCATGCTTAGTCACTTTCATATACTAGTGGGAATTTTCATTATAGAACTTGGCTTGTATAGTCCAATGATGGGCTTCCTCAAATGCCCTAGGTCTTCATGAGCAAGCAAGTTGGATGCACACCCACTAGTTTCTTTTGTTGAGCTTTCATACATTTTTAGCTCTAGTGCATCCGTTGCATGGAAATCCCTACTCACTCACATTGATATCTATTGATGGGCATCTCCATAGCCCGTCGATATGCCTAGTTGATGTGAGACTATCTCCCTCCTTTTTGTCTTCTCCACAACCACCTCTCTATTCCACCCATAGTGCTATGTCCATGGCTCACACTCATGTATTGCGTGAAAGATGAAAGGTTTGAAAGAATATAGTATGAAAACAAGTGCTTGGTTGAAATCGGGGTTGTGCATGACATGAATATTTTGTGTGATGAAGAGGGAGCATAGCCAGACTATATGATTTTGTAGGGATAACTTTCATTAGCCATAGTATTTTGAGAAGACATGATTGCTTTGTTAGTATGCTTGAAGTATTATTATTTCTTATGTCAATATAGACTTTTGTCTTGAATCTTTCAGATCTGAACATTCATGCCACAATTAAGAGAATTACATTGAAAAACTATGTTGGTTAGCATTCCACATCAAAAATTCTGTTTTTATCATTTACCTACTCGAGGACGAGCAGGAATTAAGCTTGGGGATGCTTGATACGTCTCCAACGTATCTATAATTTTTTATTGTTCCATGCTATTATTTATGATGTTTTGGATGTTTAATGGGCTTTGTCATACACTTCCATATTATTTTTGGGACTAACCTACTAACCCAAAGGCCCAGTCCAGATTGCTGTTTTTTGCCTGTTTCAGGGTTTTACAGAAAAGGGATATCAAACAGAGTCCAAACACAATGAAACCTTCGGGAAAGATATTTTTGAAGAAAATCATGCACGGGAGACTTGAGAACCACATAGTAGGGTTTACGTGGTGCCCACGAGGGTGGGCCTTCCTAGGGCGTGCCCCCTGCCTCGTGGGTCCCACATATGGCCCCCGGTGCCCTCTTTCCTCCTATATATGCCTACGTACCCCGAAACCATCAGAACAACAGAGAAAACCCTAGTTCCACCGCCGTAACCTTCTGTTCCCGTGAGATCCCATCTTGGGGCCTGTTCCGGAGCTCCGCCGGAGGGGGGATCTTCCATGGAGTGCTTCTACATCATCATCATCGCCTCACCATGAGTTGTGAGTAGTTTACCACAGACCTTCGGGTCCATAGCTAGTATTTAGATGTCTTCTTCTCTGTCTTTGGATCTCAATACAAAGTTCTCCTCGGTCTTCAAGGAGATCTATTCGATGTAATCTATTTTTGCGGTGTGATTGTCGATATCCGATGAATTGTGGGTTTATGATCAAGATTATCTATGAGGAATATTTGGTTCTTCTCTGAACTCTTTATGTATGATTATAATATCCTTGCAAGTCTCTTCAAATTATTGGTTTGGTTTGGCCTACTAGATCTATAGTTCTTGCAATGGGAGAAGTGCTTGGCTTTGGGTTCAATCTTGTGGTGTCCTTTCCCAGTGACAGTAGGGGCAGCAAGGCAAGTATTGTATTGTTGCCATCGAAGATAAAAAGATGGCGTTTATATCATATTGCTTGAGTTTATCCCTCTACATCATGTCATCTTGCTTAAGGCGTTACTCCGTTCTTATGAGCTTAATACACTAGATGCATGCTGGATAGCGGTCGATGTGTGGAGTAATAGTAGTAGATGCAGAATTGTTTCGGTGTACTTGTCTCAGACGTGATGCTTATATATAATGATCATGCCTAGATAGTCTCATAATTATTCGCTTTTCTATTAATTGCTCGACAGTAATTTGTTTACCCGTCGTAGAATATCGCTATCATGAGAGAAGCCACTAGAGAACATTATGGCCCCAGGGTCTATTCTCAACATATCAATCTACAATCTACTTTATTTTTCCGCTTTTACTTTCTATTCTTATAATAAAAAATACCAAAAATATAAACTATCACCTCTATCAGATCTCACTTTCGTAAGTGACCGTAAAGGGATTGACAACCCCTTATCGCGTTGGCTGCGAAGTTCTATTTTTTTGTGCAGGTGCGAGGGACTCGCACGTGGTATCCTACTGGATTGATACCTTGGTTATCAAAAACTAAGGGAAATACTTACGCTACTGTGCTGCATCTCCCTTTCCTCTTCGAGGGAATACAACGCAAGCTCGAGAAGTAGCACAAGCTCAAGAACAGGGCCACCTAAGCAGCAAAAAATTGCAATAAATAAAGCACTAGAACAAAAACTAATTGGACCATTGGAGGAGTCACATACCGAAGAACAATCCCCCAAAACAGTTTTGTGAATGGAGCTTTGAGCAAGAAGATCGAAAATGGCAGCAAGATGAGCTAGAACACGGGTTTGAGCTATGGGAGGATTTTTTTCTGGAGGAAGACGAAGTGAGTGGGTGCTGGAATAAGTGGAGGGGGTCCACGTGGGGCCCACGAGGTAGGGGGCGCACCCTAGACTCTCGTGGCCAGTTGGTGTGGCCCCCTGGTGTGTTCTTAGTGCCAAATATTCTTAAGTATTCTACAAAAATCATATTTTATTTTCGGGGTAATTGGAGAACTTTTATTTTCGGTGTATTTTTTATTGCAAGGATAATTCAGAAAATAGACAGAATATACTATTTTTGCTTTATTTAATCTAAATAACAGAAAGTAAAAGGAGGGTACATGGAGTTGTGCTTTCTAACTTCATCCATCTCATGCTCATCAAAAGGAATCCACTAACAAGGTTGATCAAGTCTTGTTAACAAACTCTTTCCGAATAACATGAAACCGGAGAATTTTTGAATAACACTAGGTTACCTCAACGGGGATATGTATGTCCCTACAATAATAATATCATATTTCTTCTTGACAGTAGGGAGAGGGAATTCAAAACCTCCAATAGTGATCGTTGAAATTTTTCCAATAGAATTGATACTCTAGACTTGAGGTTGTTTCCTCGAAAAAATGTACTGTATGCTCATTACCATTAACATGAAAAGTGACATTGCCTTTGTTGCAGTCAATAACAGCCCCTGCAGTATTCAAAAAGGGTCTACCAAGGATAATCGACATACTATCATCCTCAGGAATATCAAGAATAACAAAGTCTGTTAAAATAGTAACATTTGCAATCAGAACAGGCACATCCTCACAAATACCGACATGTATAGCAGTTGATTTATCGGCCATTTGCAAAGATATTTCAGTAGGTGTCAGCTTATTCAAATCAAGTCTATGATATAAAGAGAGAGGCATAACACTAACACCGGCTCCAAGATCACATAAAGCAATTTTAATATAGTTTCTTCTAATGGAGCATGGTATAGTTGGTACTCCTGGATCTCCTAGTTTCTTTGGTATTCCACCTTTAAAAGAATAATTGGAAAGCATGGTGGAAATTTCAACTTCCGTTATCTTTCTTATATTTGTAACAATATCTTTCATATACTTGGCATAAGGATTCATTTTAAGCATATCAGTCAAACGCATACGCAAAAAGATAGGCCTAATCATTTCAGCAAAGCACTCAAAATCCTCATCATCCTTTTTCAAGGATGGTTTAGGAGGAAAAGGCATGGGTTTCTGAACCCATGGTTCTCTTTCTTTACCGTGCTTCCTAGCAACGAAGTCTCTCTTATCATAATGTTGATTCTTTGATTATGGGTTATCAAGATCAACAACATGTTCAATCTCTACATCATTGTTATTGCTAGGTTGAGCATCAACATGAATATCATCATTAACATTATCACTAGTTTCATGTTCATTACCAGATTGTGTTTCAGCATCAGAAATAAAAATATCATTGGGATTCTCAGGTGTGCCAACAACAGGTTCACTAGAAGCATGCAAAGTCTTACCATTTTTCTTTTTCTTCTTCTTAGAAGGACTAGGTGTATCAACATTAGTTCTCTGAGAATCTTGCTCAATTCTCTTAGGGTGGCCCTCAGGATACAAAGGTTCCTAAGTCATTCTACCCCCTCTAGTCATAACTCTAACAACGTTATCATTTTTCTTATTATTTAGTTCATTGAGCAAATCATTTTGTGCTTTAAGCACTTGTTCTACCTGAGTGGTAACCATAGAAGCATGTTTACTAATGAGTTTAAGTTCACCTTTAACTCTAGACATATAATCACTCAAGTGTTCAATCATATAAGCATTACATTTCAATTGTCTACCAACATAAGCATTGAAGTTTTCTTGTTTAACAATAAAATTATCAAACTCATCTAAGCATAGGCTAGCAGACTTATTACAGGGAATATCACCTTCATCAAATCTATAGAGAGAATTTACCTTTACTACCTGTATCGGATTATCAAGACCATGTATTACTTCAATAGGTGGTAAATTCTTAACATCTTCAGCTCTAACACCCTTTTCTTTCATAGATTTCTTTGCCTCTTGTATATCTTCAGGACTGAGAGATAGAATACCCCTTTTTCTTTGGAGTTGGCTTAGGAGTTGGTTCAGGAAGTGTCCAATCATTATCATTACTCAACATATTATTCAATAGCAATTCAGTTTGCTCAACAGTTCTTTCCTTGAAAACACAACCGACACAACTATCCAGGTGGTCTCTAGAAGCATCAGTTAGTCCATTATAAATGATATCAAGTATTTCATTTTTCTTGAGAGGATGATCAGGCAATGCATTAAGTAATCGGAGAAGCCTCCCCAAAGCTTGTGGGAGACTCTCTTCTTCAATTTGCACCAAATTATATATTTCCCTTAAGGCAGCTTGTTTCTTATGAGCGGGGAAATATTTAGCAGAGAAGTAGTAAATCATATCCTGGGGACTACACACACAACCAGGATCAAGAGAATTAAACCATGTTTTAGCATCACCCTTTAAGGAGAACATAAATAACTTAAGGATATAGTAGCAACGAATTTTTTCCTCATGAGTGAATAGGGTGGCTATATCATTCAATTTAGTAAGATGTACAACAACAGTTTTAGATTCATAGCCATAGAAAGGATCAGATTCAACCAAAGTGATTATCTCAGGATCGACAGAGAATTCATAATCCCTATTAGAAATACAGATATGTGAAGTAGCAAAAGCAAGGTCATATTTCATTCTAGCATTCAAGACCTTTCTTTCAGCTTAGCTAACAGTTTATTAAGATCATATCTATCTTTGCAAGCAAAAAGGTCTCTAGCAGTTTCTTCATCCATAACATAACCCTTAGGCACATCAGGCAATTCATATCTAGGGGGAGAATTGAAAGAACATGCGGTGCCCCATGTCTGGTTTTGGTAATTGATGACAATCTCTATGGACTAATGGTTGCCTTGAGTAATATTTGAAGGATTTGTCTATAGGCTTTTGTTGGAGTCCATGTGTTGGTTTCAAGAAGAGTTTGTGATGACCAAGGTGCCATTAAGGAATTATACAAAGATTGGTCTTGTGAGTGTTGAGCATATTGCAAGCATGTCTTGAAGAAGAAGAATGTGTGACCATTCATGTTTACCTTCAAGACATCATCCAAATGAAGAGAGTTGGAAAGATTCAAGGTTGATCAAGACTAAGTCAAAGAGTGAATCAAGTTGATCAACACACAAAGCATAGAAGATATACCGAGAGGGATCAGGCGATCCCATGGTATGGTAAGCATTGTCAATTACGCTTTGTGTCCTAACTCATGGTCTTCATGAGAGTTCCTTGTGGGGTTAGGTTGCGGTGTGCAAGTTCAGGTAGGATAATCACGAAGAGATCATATGCTAGATGCTTGCTGTCCATTTTGGTGGCAATGGACTTGTGAAGGTGTGCCGAAGAGTGGCTCACCCATAGCGGAGTATGGGGGAGCAATCAACTAGTCTTCACCGAGCCAATGCAATCAAGAAAGATGGTCCAGCTTGAGGGAGTCAAGATCGTCATCATCTGACTCAACTGGACTATGTGCAAGGCAAATGTTTGCCCTTGATAGGTTTTCTATTTTACCGGTCTCATGGTGGTAGTTGGGAGACCGGGTTATAGGATCGCTTGTCGTACTATCAAGGGGGGCTCTCGATGATTAGCTTGATCGTATCGTTCGTAGAGAGCTCAAACCATTGCATCCTTGCATCATCCTTCTTGTTTGGTTCTTCTCCTTGTGAGTTTTGGACCTTATGGTCATCTTGCTGACAAGCTCGAGTTCATCGAAAATGGAGTTCACTCATGCATCTTCTATGATGTTTTCGATGTTGGAGGTTATGCCGGTTCTTCTCTGATGAAGGGTTCACTCCTCTATACCCTAGGCATACCTCCATGCCTCTTATTACTATAACAAGTCGATGTTTTGATGCTACTCGTCTTCCTCTATCCAACAAGCTTGAGTTTGCTCAATTCGGAGCTCATTTGCAGAAGTTATGGCAGTTTTGGTTTTAGTGTTTCCTCATAGTCTTTCTCTGGTAGTGGTGTTAGTGCAGAGCGGTTGTACCGCCTGCAAAAGCGGTTGTACCGCTCAGCCGGTTGTTCCGGTTAAACCACCGCTCGTACTACCGCCTAGGGGTGATACCCTTCTGTTATTGATACTGTGGTAGAGCGGTGGTGGAGCGGTAGTTCCGGATTGCTCTTACAAACCGGTACTACTGGTGTCTACGGAGGTTGTACCGCCCAGATCTCCACCTCCCCGGGACTCTGGTCCAGCGGTTGTACCGGCACAACCACCGCCCCAACCACTGCTATGGGGTCAAACCCTTCTGTAACAGAGGCGGTTGTTGGGCAGTGGTGGAGCGGTAGTTCTGGTTGGCTCCGGCCGACCGGTACTACCAGTAGCTCCACCGGTTGTACTGCCGGTGCACTTCTGCAAGGGGAACCCACAAATTCCGGTATTACCGGTGGTTCAAGCGGTTGTACCGCTGCAGTGTAAAAACGGTTGTAACGGGCAGATTCGTGGGGGCCTATAAAAGTGGGTCTTATTCCCCCTTTGCTTCCGATCCGTGAGCAAGCTCTCTCTCCTCCATTGTTTACTCTCTAATGCTTGCCTATCTCTCAATCCCTCCAACCATTCTCGCTAGTTCTTGAGGGAAAAGAGAGAGGAGATCTAGATCCACATTTCCACCAATCACTTTCTCCTCTACGTGAGGGGAACCCCTTGGATCTAGATCTTGGAGTTCTTGGTGTTCTCCTTCTTGTTATTCCTCTCATTTTCTTCCCTAGCATTAGTTACTTTGGTGGGATTTGGAAGAGAAGGACTTGGGCACTCCGTGTGCCCTTGCCATTGCATTTGGTGCATCCGTTTGAGTTCTCCACGATGATACGTGGAAGTGAAGTTTAGAAGCTTATTACTCTTGGGTGCTTGGTATCCTTGAGCTTGTTCCTCTCGGGCGCTTGGGCGCCCTAGACGGTTGAGGTCACCTCGGATCCATATTCCATTGTGGTGAAGCTTCGTGGTGTCGTTGGGGAGATAGCCCCAACCTTGTGGTGTTCGGAGCTCAATCATTGTGGTGTAAAGCTTCGGGCAAGCCTCGGGGTCTCCAATTGAGTTGTGGAGATCACCCCGATAAATTTGACGGGTTCCGATGACCGCCCCCAAGGGTTGCCAAAGTGTACGGGTTCGGTGACTGCCCCCAAGGGTTGCCATTTGTACAGGTTCGGTGACCGCCCTCAAGGGTCCCTTAGTGGAATCACGACATCTTGCATTGTGCGAGGACGTGAGGAGATTATGGTGGCCCTAGTGGCTTCTTGGGGAGCATTGTGCCTCCACACCACTCCAACCGGAGATTAGCATCCGCAAGGGTGTGAACTTCGGGATACATCGCCGTCTCCGCGTGCCTCGGTTATCTCTTACCCGAGCCCTTTACTTATGCACGTTACTATGTGATAGCCATATTGTTTCTTGTCATATATCTTGCTATCACTTAGTAGTTTATCTTGCTTAGCATAAGTTGTTGGTGCACATAGGTGAGCCTATTTGTTGTAGGTTTTGTGCTTGTCAAATTAACCGCTAGGTTTATTCCGCATTTGTTCAAGCCTAAACCGTAATTATTTTAAAGCACCTATTCACCCCCTTTAGGCGACATACACGATCTTTCAAGAATCTTCATCATCACTTTCATCAATATTATATGTTTCAATAATTTCATTCTCTCTAGCCCTAGCAAGTTGTTCATCAAGAAATTCACCTAATGGCACAATATTATCAAGCATATAAGTAGTTTCATCATAAGCATCATGCATAGCAGAAGTGGCATCATCAATAACGTGCGACATATCATAATCAGTAGCAGGTGTAGGCGTCGCAAATTTACTCATAACAGAGGGTGAATCAAGTGTAGAGCTAGATGTCAGTTCCTTACCTCCCCTCGTAGTTGAGGGAAAAATCTTGGTTTTTTCATCTCTCAAGTTATTCATAGTGATCAACAGATATAAATCCCAAGTGACTCAAAGAATATAGCTATGCTCCCCGGCAACGGCGCCAAAAAATAGTCTTGATAACCCACAAGTATAGGGGATCGCAACAGTCTTCGAGGGTAGAGTATTCAACCCAAATTTATTGATTCGACACAAGGGGAGCCAAAGAATATTTTCAAGTATTAACAGTTGAGTTGTCAATTCAACCACACCTGGAAGACTTAATATATGCATTAAAGTATTTAGTAGCAAAGTAGTATGGAAGTAACGGTAACGGTGGCAAAAGTAACAATAGTATTTTTGTAGTAATTGTAACAGTGGCAACGGAAAAGTTACTAAGCAAAGATCAATATGTGAAAAGCTCGTAGGCAATGGATTAGTGATAGATAATTATGTCGGATGCGATTCCTCATGCAACAGTTATAACATAGGGTGACACAGAATTAGCTCCAGTTCATCAATGTAATGTAGGCATGTATTCCGAATATAGTCATACGTGCTATGGAAAAGAACTTGCATGATATCTTTTGTCCTACCCTCCCGTGGCAGCGGGGTCCTATTGGAAATTAAGGGATATTAAGGCCTCCTTTTAATAGAGTACCGGACCAAAGCATTAACACTTAGTGAATACATGAACTCCTCAAACTACGGTCATCACCGGGAGCGGTCTCGATTATTGTTTTTTCGGGGTTGCCGGATCATAACACATAGTAGGTGACAATTGACTTGCAAGATAGGATCAAGAACTCACATATATTCATGAAAATATAATAGGTTCAGATCTGGAATCATGGCACTCGGGCCCTAGTGACAAGCATTAAGCATAGCAAAGTCATAGCAACATCAATCTTAGAACATAATGGATACTAGGGATCAAACCCTAACAAAACTAACTCGATTACATGGTAAATCTCATCCAACCCATCACCGTCCAGCAAGCCTACGATGGAATTGCTCATGCACGGCGGTGAGAATCATGAAATTGGTGATGGAGGATGGTTGATGATGACGATGGCGAGGGATTCCCCTCTCCGGAGCCCCGAACGGACTCCAGATCAGCCCTCCCGAGAGAGATTAGGGCTTGGCGGCGGCTCCGTATCGTAAAACGCGATGAAACCTTCTCTCTGATTTTTTTCTCCCCGAACGTGAATATATAGAGTTGGAGTTGAGGTCGGTGGAGCTCCAGGGGGCCCACGAGGCAGGGGGCGCGCCCCCACCCTCGTGGACAGGGTGTGGGCCCCCTAATGCTGTTTCTTCCGCTAGTATTTTTTATAAATTCTAAAAATATTCTCCGTGAAGTTTCAGGTAATTCCGAGAACTTTTATTTTTGCACAAAAATAACACCATGGCAATTCTGCTGAAAACAGTGTCAGTCCGGGTTAGTTCCATTCAAATCATGCAAGTTAGAGTCCAAAACAAGGGCAAAAGTGTTTGGAAAAGTAGATACGTTGGAGACGTATCAGCAGGGGACCGCCGAGGTCGGCCAGCTGTAGCGTCATACCTAGCCGGAGAGGGCGTCCAGATCATGTCCGGGCAGATAGGGCATCACCGCGGGGAGCTGCGGCCGTGGCAGTCCACTCGCGCCGCCAACGAGCAGGGGAGGCCGCCGCCGCAGCAAACCCAGATCTGGCACGAGGGGGGACGAGGGCGGGAGGAGGAAGGACAGCCCCGCCAACGACATCCCTGGGCCGGCGCGGCTTCGCTGATCGGTCGTCTGGCGGCGACGACGTGGGGGCTAGCGAAGGGCAGGCGACGGGACGCCGGCGACTAGGGTTCCCCCCGAGTCGCCCGGCTTGGGCGACGTGGGGGTCGGGGGTGTCAGTTTTGTTTCCTTCTCTATGAAGGTAACATATCTTCCGATGTCGGGTGCGACATTTATTTTAAACATCTTCGACTGAAACACTCAAATCATCATCACATATATATTTTGGACGAACAAGCCGGAAAATAAAACCTTTCCAATGGAGCCCCAAAAGATCCGCGTATCCTTGGTGTGACGCCCCCGATTTGACCGTACACTAATCATGCACGAAAATGTGTACGACCAAGATCAGGGACTCATTGTAAGATATCACAACACAACTCTAATTGTAAAATGAGTCATACAAGCTTCATATTACAAGCCAGGGGCCTCGAGGGCTCGAATACAAGTGCTCGATCATAGATGAGTCAGCGGAAGCAACAAATATATGAGTACAGACATAAAGTTAAACAAGTTGCCATAAGATGGCTAGCACAAAGATACAGATTGAAAGAGGAGCAGGCCTCCTGCTTGGGATCCTCCTAAACTACTCCTGGTCATCGTCGATAGACTACACATAGTAGTAGGCGCCTCCGGTGTACTAGGAGTCGTTGTAGGTGGTGTCTGGCTCCTGGGCTCCACCATTTGGTTGCATCATCCAAGAAGAAGGAATAGAAGGGGAAAAGGGGGAGCAAAGCAACCGTGAGTACTCATCCAAAGTACTCGCAAGCAAGGATCTATACTACATATGCAATGGTAACAATGATATGGGTAGTATCTTGTGACACCCCGAGACTGTTGCGTCAGGTGTCAGCCAGTTATTCGTCGTCGTTGCCATGTCATCTGCTTCGTGTTGCACTTTGCCATGTCATCATGTGCATTGCATCCTCATGTTTTAGAAATTTGCATTCGTTCGGGTTCCCCTCGTCTTCTCCGTTGTTCGTTCTGAGCCCAGACACACTCGCACGCGCCCGCGGCACCTCCGAATATTTATTTTATAAGTGGCCGAAAACTTTCTCGGAATGGGACAAAACTTGACGTGCGGTCTTATTATGGTGTAGACAGATCGCCTGTAAAATTTCGTCGCATTCAGAGCTCGTTTTATAGCTCAACGGATAGGTGTAGTGGCAACGTTGCCGGTTAATTCGTCGGACGTTTCGGTCTCCAAAACCGTCACCGGGCTGCACTCTCTCTCCTCTCAGCCCACATGCATAGCCCATCATCACCCACCTAACCCCCCTCGCACCAGAAGCTGTCTGACCGGCATCCGAGGGCTCCAAAACGGCCTCACAACCCCCAACCCTAGCTACCCTTGCTATATATGGACATCCCTAGTCCATTTTGGGCAACATAGACCCCTCCTCCTACATCCTACCGCAGCCTCAACCCTCCTCCTCGTTTTTTGTTCCGCCCCAGTCGCCCCTCGCCACTTGGCGCCGCCGCCGGCGCGCCCCGGACCAAACCGGGCACGCCACGTCGCCACCTACCTCGCCCGCGACCACTATCAGGCAGTCACCTGGCCCCTACCTCCTCCCACCACCCCGCGGCCCTCCAGGCCCGGCCGCAGCCCGCTCGGCCCGGCCGCCACCGCGCAGGCCCGAGCGCCCGAGCCGCGCGCCCCAGGCTCCGCATCCCGCTCGCTCCTCCTCGCTCCGCATCATCAGGCGCCGCTGCCTAGCCATAGTCGCCGGCGCCGCCATCGAGGCCAGACCGGCCGCCGTCTGCTCCTTCCGCGACTCCCCGCCGTTGTCTACCCCGTCAAGCCACCGCCCCAAGCCGGTGCTCCTCCGCCCCAACCGCGAGCTCCCACCTCGGCGAGCTCGGCCTGCCTCTCCGCCGCCTCCGACGACCCTGCGACACCCCGATGCCGCTGGAAATGGACGGATCGGGCGGATCCCGCCCGGATCCGTGCCTTCCTCGACCCCGTGTATGTGTTGAACCGTTGCTCCGTTTTATGTGTGTTTTATATGAAACTTGCTTGTTTTTGCATATAGATGCATCATGACCTGTTGTATACATGTTTTGGAGTGTTATGCTTGATGTTGAGTGCATTTTGCATCAATGCCATGTTCATCTTGTTTTGCTCATATCTTCTAGGCCGTAGCTCCGAATTAAATGAACCTTATACGTAACTTGACTAGAATTTCGTGTAGATCATCATGGTGCATGTAAACTTGCTGTTTAACAACTTTAACTTAATGTTTGTTAAGATCTGGACCAATTTCGAAATTTGCATATGAGGACTTATCGGAATTGTTATATGTTGTTTCCGGCCTCATTTAAACTTGTTTGGTGGTGTTGTTCTTGTATGCATCATCCCTTGGCATGTTTTGCATCTTGTAGCCTTGTCATGCATCATACTTGGTTGTGCATCATGTCTTGTTTTGTGTTGTGTGTTTACCGTGTTGTTTGCTTCGTCTCGTTAGTGCTTGTTTCATTGCGATCGTGAGGATTCGTTCGACTATGCTTGGCTCGTCTTCGTGGCTTCTTCTTCGTCTTCTTCATGGACTCGTTCTTCTTTCTTGCGGGATCTCAGGAAAGTTGACCATCCCCTTGGATCTCATTACTATCATTGCTATGCTAGTTGTCTTGATGCTATCGCTATATGTCGTGCTACCTATCTATTTTGTTGTTAGCCCCTCCTTGTTGCCATGAAACCTCTAACCTTTGACACCATCCTAACAAACCGTTGTCTGGCTATGTTACCGCTTGCCCAACCCCTCTTATAGCGTTGTTAGTTGCAGGTGAAGATGAAGATTGCTCCATGTCAGAACTTGGATACTTTGGGAATATCACAATATCTATTACTATGATTAACACACCTATATACTTGGCAATGGGTGGAAGGCTTGGCCTTTTGCTCGGTGTTTTGTTCCACTCATGCCGACTTAAGAACCGATAAACCGGTGTTATGTTCCTTGATTTTTGCATTCCTAACGCGGTTGGGTATATGGGGACCCCTTGACAGTTCGCTTTGAATAAAACTCCTCCAGCAAGGCCCAACATTGGTTTTAATTTGCCTCATAATAAAAACTTACTTAATTAATTAAATTGCATAGGGGGTCGCGTCCCCGTGTTCTTAATTCCACATTACAGGGGGCAGTGCCGATGGTGTTGGTCGCAAACTAGAGTCGTTTGCGGCGCCGCCCCTTTGTAACTTGGGGTATCTGGTCGCTGTACAGTGTGCTCATCCGAACGTTGCCTGAGATGAGATATGCATGGCTACTATCAGGGTGTCGGCACGCCAGGAGGTCTTGCTGGACTTGTTTTACCATTGTCGAAATGTCTTGTGCACCGGGATTCCGAGTCTGATCGGGATGTCCCTAAGATATGGGGTTTTTACCTCTGCTGGTCGTGAGAGCTTGTGATGGGCTAAGTTGGGACACCCCTGCAAGGTTATGATCTTTTGAAAGCCGTGCCCGTGGTTATGTGGCAGATTGGAATTTGTTAATGTCCAGTTGTAGATAACTTGACAGAGGATCCAAATAAAACACACAACCGCGTGAGTAACCGTGACCGTCTCTTTTCACTTTGAGAAGAGAACACGGTCGGGTTATGTTTGACTCATAGGTAGTTCAGGATCTCTTAGAGATCATTACTAGTTTGCGACCGTTTGCGTAGATGCTCATCTTATTCTTGTACTCGTAAGTTAGCCACCATACATATGCTTAGCCGCTGCTGCAACCTCACCACTTAACCTCTCCATACCCATTAAGCTTTGCTAGTCTTGATACCCATGGTTACGGGATTGTTGAGTCCTCGTGGCTCACAGATACTACAACAACAGTTGCAGGTGTAGGTTTCCGATGACTTGACGTGAGAGCGATGTACTTGTGTTGGAGTTCTTTCTTCTTCTGCTTCGTTAGTCTTGGGTTAGGTTCCCGGTCGGCAGCCTGGGATAGCAGGATGTATGTCGTGGTGCTTTTCATGTTTTCATCCGTAGTCGGATGTCTTGTGTATGAATTGTTGTATTCATATGTCTATTGTATGACTTGTATGTATCCCCATGTATTTATGTAATGGTACGATGTAATGATATCCATCTTGCTAAGCGTCCGAAATGCGGTTCTGCCCCAATCACGAGTTCATCACGTGATCGGAATAGAATCGCATCTTGGGCGTGACAAGTTGGTATAAGAGCCTCGACCGACCATAGGAGCCCCCTTGATTGATCGTAGCTTGGCCGCTGTCGAGTCTAGAAGAAAACTATTTTGGAGTTTAGTTATATCGGAGAGTAGGAATTCTATTTACTCCTCAGTCCCTTCGTCGCTCTAGTGAGGAATCTTGACGTAGGTGTATTGAATTACTCCTCTTCCACTTCAATTTTTTTAGGATCATGAAAAATTATATCATTTTTGGGACTAACCTACTAACCCAAAGGCCCAGTCCAGATTGCTGTTTTTTGCGTGTTTCAGGGTTTTGCAGAAAAAGAATCTCAAACGGAGTCCAAACGGAATGAAACCTTCGCGAGAGATATTTTTGGAGAAAATCACGCACACGGAACTTGAGAACCACATCAGGGGAGCATCGAGGCACCCACGAGGGTGGGGGGCGCGCCCCCCTTCCCAGGGCACCCCACCTACCTCGTGGGCCCCTCGAGCGTCCCCCGGTGCCCTCCTTCTTCCTATATAAATCTACGTACCCCGAAACCTTCGACAACAGAGAGAAAACCCTAATTCCACCGTCGTAACCTTCTGTTCCCGTGAGATCCCATCTTGGAGCCTGTTCTAGAGCTCCACCGGAGGGGGATCCATCACGAAGTTCATCATCATCATCATCATCATCGCCCTCACCATGAGTTGTGAGTAGTTTACCACAGACCTTCGGGTCCATAGATAGTATCAAGATGGCTTCTTCTCTCTCTGGATCTCAATACAAAGTTCTCCTCGGTCATCGAGGAGATCTATTCGATGTAATCTCTTTTTGCGGTTTGTTTGTCGAGATCCGATGAATTGTGAGTTTATGATCAAGATTATCTATGAAAGATATTTGGTTCTTCTCTGAACTTTTTATGTATGCTCATAATATCCTTGCAAGTCTCTTCGAATTATTGGTTTGGTTTGGCCTACTAGATCTATAGTTCTTGCAATGGGAGAAGTTCTTGGCTTTGGGTTCAATCTTGTGGTGTCCTTTCCCAGTGACAGTAGGGGCAGCAAGGCACGTATTGTATTGTTGCCATTGAGGATAAAAATATGGGGTTTATATCATATTGCTTGAGTTTATCCCTCTACATCATGTCATCTTGCTTAAGGCGTTACTCTGTTCTTATGAATGCAATACACTAGATGCATGCTGGATAGCGGTCGATGTGTGGAGTAATAGTAGTAGATGCAGAATCGTTTCGGTCTACTTGTCTCGGATGTGATGCCTATATACAATGATCATGCCTAGATAGTCTCATAATTATTCGCTTTTCTATCAATTGCTCGACAGTAGTTTGTTTACCCGCCGTAGAATATCGCTATCATGAGAGAAGCCACTAGAGAACACTATGGCCCTCGGGTCTATTCTCAACATACCAATCTACATCTACTTTACTTTTTCAGCTTTTACTTTTTGTTCTTATAAACAAAATACCAAAAATATAAACTATCATCTCTATCAGATCTCACTTTCGTAAGTGAACGTAAAGGGATTGACAACCCCTTATCACGTTGGCTGCAAAGTTCTTATTTATTTGTGCAGGTGCGAGGGACTCGCGCGTGGTCTCCTACTGGATTGATACCTTGGTTCTCAAAAACTGAGGGAAATACTTACGCTACTGTGCTGCATCTCCCTTTCCTCTTCGAGGGAATACAACACAAGCTCGACAAGTAGCAAATCACACAGTTAGTTTTCCGTTCGTTGCGATGTCTGTTCTTTTCATCCGGGGCATCTCTCGTCAAGTTGATTCGACCCTCCTCATCTTTTGCTAGTTCAACCCTCAGTTCTTTCCAATCGATGTCTTTTTCACCGTCCAATGTGGTCTTTCTTTTTCCCACCCGCCCACCCTTTTTCTTCTCGGACCGGAGTCCTTAATCGAGTATCCATTCTATTCGTGTGAAGTCTCTTTATTCTTTCCTCAGTGCTTTCAACTTGTGAATTCTCGTCTAGTTCGTCATCCTTCTTCACTTTTCTTCTCTAATGAATTCTCCTATCGTTCGACATTCTTCATCTCCTTTTTCTTCTCTGGTGGATTCAATTCAAGTTTTTGGTGTTGATCTTATTCTTTTCCTCGGCTCAATTGTTTCCTCTTGCTCGTTCGCCTCTCGCCATTTAATCATCCCGGAGTTCAGAAGACATCTCAAGAGATTCATCTATGTTCCAATTTATACGAGGTTGACACCTCATTCGAGTCTTTCAATCGTTCCGGTTCATCATCTCCTTTCAATACTTTCCGACAGTGTTTTCTCTTTGGTGGGCTCATAACCCACAGGTCTTTCCCCAGGATCTTACCTGACTCTTCTAATTATTTCTCGGAGTTATTCCCAAGATTCTTTTCAAAGTGTGACATAAGTATGGATTCCATCAGTCACGTGTCTTCTCCAAGATCGCTTTCAAATTCTTTCATGTTCGGTTCAACCTATTTCCTTCTTTCATTCTTTCGAAGTATCTCAACAATTTTGGTGGTGTTCCTCGTCGTCATTTGAAGACTGAAGAAGTGTCTCCTTCAAATCCTTGTCCGTCCTTTTGAAGATTCATGGTTCTAGCTTCATGTTATCCTCTCGAATTATTCTGTTTGTCATGATTTCTTTTCTTTAACCTTCCAGAGTATTTCATGAATTCTTTCCATTGTGTTCCTCCGAAGGCCATCATTTCAGAAGATTTCCTCGTTCTCAGTTTTCAACTTTGTCCTCCAACTATTCTTCATTGATGCCTCTTCATTCGTCTCCATATTCTTCCGGTGCTTCGTTCAAGCATTCTTTAATCCGTTCGTGACCTCGTCATTCTTTTCTCCGTTCGTTTTCTAATTCTTCCCGGTGGTTCATTCTTTTTCTTCACTCGGCTTCAATTTTTATGGTGGTTCACTCAACAGTTCTTTTCTTGTGTTATCATATCACTTAATTCGTTCTTTCCAATCTAACCGGTGGGTCATGAAGACTTTCTCGAGTTTTGCGCTATATCCCTCTCTAATCTTTTGCAACGAGAATAAGTGATATGTAATCCATTGCTTCTCATCAAGTTAATTGGTGGAGGATAAGAATAACATAATTCTTATTCTTCCTTCATGAAGTTGATTAATTCCTTCCTTCGGAGTTTGTTGTTGAGGAATAAATTCTAATCCCAAGTGTTTTCATCTTTTCGTTTCCGGAGTTCAAAGTTTTCTCGGCTAGCTCGTCAGAAACCCCAATCTAAATCATCGCAAGCCTTTAGTCTTATTCTTTTCGTACTTCGTTTTGATTGCATCATTCGTTTGTCACCGGAGTTCTTCATGGTGGTTCATCATCATCATGAATTAATTCATTCGTCAAGTGTTCATCAAGTTCTTGTTGGAGAGTCTCAAGCATTCTTCTTTTGCCTCTCGAGTGCAAATAATTCTCCGTATTCTTTGGTAGTGGAGTTTTGCATTTGTTCATCATTCTCAGCTAGTCAAGCATTTGGTAGTGGCAGAAATTCACCTCAAGTTTTGGAATGATTGCCATAAGTCCACAACAAGTTAATTCTTTTCGTTGTTGATTTTCAACAACTACCGTTCATCCCTTCTTCGCAAGGATGTTTTCCAATTCTTTTGTGCTAGAAGGTGTTGTCCTACCTTCTTTCTTCTCATTCTTAATTTCTTCCTGAGGCATCATGTTTTTCATCTCGTCAAGTATCGTTCCATCTTCTTGAGGTTATGTTCTATCCCTTCCATTTTGCCGGAGTGCTGCCCAAATTCATTCGTTCGAATTCCTTTCTATCTCTTATGAACCGGAGTGGTTTCGAATTCATTCTTGTTCCTTAAGCTCTTGATTCTCGTTGTTTGCCTTGTTTCGTCATTTTACCGAAGCTTCTCAATCTCATTCCTCTCCATTGTATTCTTCCTTTCAAATTGTTCAACCTCTCAAGGTTCTTTGGTTTCACCTTCTTCCTTTTTCTCTTCCGTCTCGTTCCTAAGATCTCGGGACAAGATCTCTTGTTAGTAGGGGAGTGTTGTGACACCCCAAGACCGATGCGTCAGGTGTCAGCCAGTTATTCATCGTTGTTGCCATGTCATCTGCTTGCGTGTTGCACCTTGCCATGTCATCATGTGCATTGCATCCTCATGTTTTCAAAACTTGCATTCGTTCGGGTTCCCCTCGTCCTCTCTGTTGTTCGTTCTGAGCCCAGACACACTCGCACGCGCCCGCGGCACCTCCGAATATTTATTTTATAAGTGGCCAAAAAACGTTCTCTGGATGGGATGAAACTTGACGTGCGGTCTTATTATGGTGTAGACAGGCTGCCTGTCAAATTTCATCGCATTCGGAGCTTGTTTGATAGCCCAACGGATAGGTGTAGCGGCACCGTTGCCGGTTAATTCATCGGACGTTTCGGTCTCCGAAACCGTCACCGGGCTACACTCTCTCTCTCCTCTCAGCCCACTAGCCCACCTGCACAACCCATCATCACCCACCTAACACCCCTCGCACCCGGAGCCGTCCGATCGGCATCCGAGGGCTCCAAAAGGCCTCAAAACCCACAACCCTAGCTACCCTTGCTATATATGGACATCCCTAGTCCATTTTGGGCAAGTAACATACCGTTGACAAAAGGAACAATGTATGTTGTTATGCGGTTTGACCGATAAAAGATCTTCGTAGAATATGTAGGAGCCAATATGAACATCCAGGTTCCGCTATTGGTTATTGACCGGAGATGAGTCTCGGTCATGTCTACATAGTTCTCAAACCCGTAGGGTCCGCACGCTTAACGTTTGATGACAATCGATATTATGAGTTTATGGGTATTGACGTACCGAAGGTAGTTCGGAGTTTCGGATGAGATCACGAACATGACGAGGTGTCTCGGAATGTCCGAGACATAAAGATTGATATATTGGACGACTATATTCGGACACCGGAAGTGTTCCGGAAAAGTTTTGGATTTATCGGGATTGCCGGAGGGGGTTACCGGAACCCCCTACGAGAGGGGATGGTCCATAGTGGGCCTCAAGGGAAAGAGAGAGGCAGCCCATAGGGCTGGCCGGCGCCCCCACCTAGGGTTCCTAATTGGACTAGGATTGGGGGGGGGGGCGCCACCTCTCCTATTCCTTTCCCTCTTCTTTCTTTTGGTGAATCCTACTAGGAATAGGATTGCAATCCTATTCCTAGTAGGACTCCTTCCCTAGCCGCACCAGGAGGAGTTGGCCGGCCTCCCTCCCTTGCTCCTTTATATACGGGGGCAGGGGGGCACCCAAAGACACACAAGTTGAATTGTTTTAGCCGTGTGCGGTGCCCCCCTCCACAGAATCACACCTCGGTCATACCGTCGCGGAGCTTAGGCGAAGCCCTGCGCCGGTGAACACATCATATCCGTCACCACGCCGTCGTGCTGACGAAACTCTCTCGTGAAGCTCAACTGGATCAAGAGCTCGTGGGACGTCATCAAGCTGAACGTGTGCTGAACGCGGAGGTGCCGTACGTTCGGTGCTTGATCGGTTGGATCGCGAAGAAGTTCGACAACATCAACCGCGTCATTTGACGCTTCCGCTCCCGGTCTACGAGGGTACGTAGACACACTCTTCCCTCTCGTTGCTATACATCTGGTAGATAGATCTTGCGTGATCGTAGGAAAATTTTAAAATACTACGTTCCCCAACAGTGGCATCATGAGCCAGGTCTATGCGTAGATGATATGCACGAGTAGAACACAATGAGTTGTGGGCGATACTAGTCATACTGCTTACCAGCATGTCATACTTTGCTTCGGCGGTATTGTGAGATGAAGCGGCCCGGACCGACATTACGCGTACGCTTACGCGAGACTGGTTTCACCGTTACGAGCACTCGTTGCTTAAAGGTGACTGGCGGGTGTCTGTCTCTCTCACTTTAGCTGAATCAAGTGTGGCTACGCCCGGTCCTTGTGAAGATTAAAACAGCACATACTTGACGAAACATCGTTGTGGTTTTGTATGCGTAGGTAAGAACGGTTCTTGCTAAGCCCGTAGCAGCCACGTAAAACTTGCAACAACAAAGTAGAGGACGTCTAACTTGTTTTTGCAGGGCATGTTGTGATGTGATATGGTCAAGACATGATGAGTTATACGGTTTTGTATGAGATGATCATGTTTTGTAATGTTATCGGCAACTGGCAGGAGCCATATGGTTGTCGCTTTATTGTATGAAATGCAATCGCCATGTAATTGCTTTACTTTATCACTAAGCGGTAGCGATAGTCGTAGAAGCAATAGTTGGCGAGACGACAACGATGCTACGATGGAGATCAAGGTGTCGCGCCGGTGACGAAGGTGATCACGAAGGTGCTTTGGAGATGGAGATCAAAAGCACAAGATGATGATGGCCATATCATGTCACATATTTTGATTGCATGTGATGTTTATCTTATTATGCTTCTTATTTTGCTTAGAACGACGGTAGCATTATAAGATGATCCCTTACTAAATTTCAAGGTATAAGTGTTCTCCCTGAGTATGCACCGTTGCGAAAGTTCGTCGTGCCGAGACACCACGTGATGATCGGGTGTGATAAGCTCTACGTTCAAATACAACGGGTGTAAGCCAGCTTTGCACACGCAGAATACTCGGGTTAAACTTGACGAGCCTAGCATATACAGATATGGCCTCGGAACACTGGAGACCGAAAGGTCGAGCGTGAATCATATAGTAGATATGATCAACATAAGATGTTCACCATTGAAACTACTCCATCTCACGTGATGATCGGACATGGTTTAGTTGATTTGGATCACGTGATCATTTAGATGACCAGAGGGATGTCTATCTAAGTGGGAGTTCTTTAATTTAATATGATTAAATCGAACTTTAACATTATCATGAACTTAGTCCTGATAGTTTTTGCATATCTATGTTGTTGTAGATCAATGGCCCGTGCTACCGTTCCTTTGAATTTTAATGCATTCCTAGAGAAAGCTAAGTTGAAAGATGATGGTAGCAATTACACGGACTGGGTCCGTAACCTGAGGATTATCCTCATTGCTGCACAGAAGAATTATGTCCTTGAAGCACTGCTAGGTGACAAGCCCCCTCCCGCTAATGTAGACGCTTTGAACGTCTGGCAGTCGCGGTCTGATGACTACACGATAGTTCAGTGTGCCATGCTTTACGGCTAAGAACCGGGACTTCAACGACGTTTTGAACGTCATGGACCATATGAGATGTTCCAGGAGTTGAAGTTAATTTTTCAAGCAAATGCCCGAATTGAGAAATATGAGATTTCCAATAAGTTCTACAGCTGCAAGATGGAGGAGAATAGTTCTATCAGTGAACACTTACTCAGAATGTCTGGGTATTACAATCATATGACTCAACTTGGTTGCAAAGTTGACGAGGATAGTGTTATTGATAGAGTTCTTCAATCGCTGCCACCAAGCTATAAAGGCTTCGTGATGAACTATAATATGCAAGGGATGCAAAAGACAATTCCCGAGCTCTTCGCCATGCTCAAAGCTGCGGAGGTAGAAATCAAAAAGGAGCATCAAGTGTTGATGGTTAACAAGACCACTAGTTTCAAGAAAAAGGGCAAGGGAAAGAAGGGGAACTTCAAAAAGAATAGCAAAACAGTTGCTACTTCCACGAAGAAACCCAAATCTTGAGCCAAGCCTGAAACTGAGTGCTTCTACTGCAAGGGGACTGGACACTGGAAACGGAACTGCCCCAAGTATTTGGCGGATAAGAAGGATGGCAAGGTGAACAAAGGTATATGTGATATACACGTTATTGATGTGTACCTTACTAATGCTCGTAGTAGTACCTGGGTATTTGATACCGGTTCGGTTGCTAATATTTGTAACTCGAAACAAGGACTACGGATTAAACGAAGATTGGCTAAGGACGAGGTGACGATGCGCGTGGGAAATGGTTCCAAAGTCGATGTGATCGCCGTCGGCACGCTACCTCTACATCTACCTTCGGGATTAGTATTAGACCTAAATAATTGTTATTTGGTGCCAGCGTTAAGCATGAACATTATATCTGGATCTTGTTTATTGCGAGACGGTTATTCATTCAAATAAGAGAATAATGGTTGTTCTATTTTTATGAATAATATCTTTTATGGTCATGCACCCTTGAAGAGTGGTCTATTCTTATTGGATCTCGATTGTAGTGATACACATATTCATAATATTGAAACCAAAAGATGCAAGGTTAATAATGATAGTGCAACTTATTTGTGGCACTCCCATTTAGGTCATATTGGTGTAAAACGCATGAAGAAACTCCATAATGATGGACTTTTGGAATCACTTGATTATGAATCACTTGGTGCTTGCGAACCATGCCTCATGGGCAAGATGACTAAAACTCCGTTCTCCGGAACTATGGAGCGAGCAACAGATTTGTTGGAAATCATACATACTGATGTATGTGGTCCAATGAGTGTTGAAGCTCGCGGCGGGTATCGTTATTTTCTGACCTTCACTGATGATTTGAGCAGATATGGGTATATCTACTTAATGAAACACAAGTCTGAAACATTTGAAAAGTTCAAAGAATTTCAGAGTGAAGTAGAGAATCATCGTAACAAGAAAATAAAGTTTCTACGATCTGATCGTGGAGGAGAATATTTGAGTTACGAGTTTGGTCTTCATTTGAAACAATGTGGAATAGTTTCACAACTCACGCCACCTGGAACACCACAGCGTAATGGTGTGTCCGAACGTCGTAACCGTACTTTATTAGATATGGTACGATCTATGATGTCTCTTACCGATTTACAACTATCGTTTTGGGGTTATGCTTTAGAGACAGCTGCATTCACGTTAAATAGGGCACCATCTAAATCCGTTGATACGACACCTTATGAACTATGGTTTGGCAAGAAACCAAAGTTGTCGTTTCTTAAAGTTTGGGGCTGCGATGCTTATGTGAAAAAGCTTCAACCTGATAAGCTCGAACCCAAGTCGGAGAAATGTGTCTTCATAGGATACCCAAAAGAGACTATTGGGTACACCTTCTATCGCAGATCTGAAGGCAAGATATTCGTTGCTAAGAATGGATCCTTTCTAGAAAAAGAGTTTCTCTCAAAAGAAGTGAGTGGGAGGAAAGTAGAACTTGATGAGGTAATTGTACCTTCTCCCGGATTGGAAAGTAGTACATCACAGAAAATTGTTCCAGTGATTCCTACACCAATCAGTGAGGAAGTTAATGATAATGATCATGAAACTTCGGATCAAGTTTCTGCTGAACGTCGTAGATCAACCAGAGTACGTTCCGCACCAGAGTGGTACGGCAACCCAGTTCTGGAAATCATGTTACTAGACCATGATGAACATACGAACTACGAGGAAGCGATGATGAGCCCAGATTCCACAAAATGGCTTGAAGCCATGAAATCTGAGATGGGATCCATGTATGAGAACAAAGTGTGGACTTTGGTTGACTTGCCCGATGATCTGCAGGCCATCGAAAATAAATGGGTCTTCAAGAGGAAGACCGACGCAGACGGTAATGTAACTGTTTACAAAGCTCGACTTGTTGCAAAAGGTTTTCGACAAGTTCAAGGAGTTGACTACGATGAGACTTTCTCACCTGTAGCGATGCTTAAGTCTGTCCGAATCATGTTAGCAATTGCCGCATTTTATGATTATGAAATCTGGCAAATGGATGTCAAAACTGCATTCCTGAATGGATATCTCAAAGAAGAGTTGTATATGATGCAACCAGAAGGTTTTGTCGATCCAAAAGGTGCTAACAAAGTATGCAAACTCCAGCGATCCATATATGGACTGGTGCAAGCATCTCGGAGTTGGAATATACGCTTTGATGAGGTGATCAAAGCATATGGTTTTATACAGACTTTTGGAGAAGCCTGTATTTACAAGAAAGTGAGTGGGAGCTCTGTAGCATTTCTAATATTATATGTAGATGACATATTATTGATTGGAAATGATATAGAATTTCTGGATAGCATAAAAGGATACTTGAATAAAAGTTTTTCAATGAAAGACCTCGGTGAAGCTGCTTACATATTAGGCATCAAAATCTATAGAGATAGATCAAGACGCTTAATTGGACTTTCACAAAGCACATACCTTGATAAGATTTTGAAGAAGTTCAAAATGGATCAGTCAAAGAAAGGGTTCTTGCCTGTATTACAAGGTGTGAAGTTGAGTAAGACTCAATGCCCGACCACTGCAGAAGATAGAGAGAAAATGAAAGTCATTCCCTATGCCTCAGCCATAGGATCTATCATGTATGCAATGCTGTGTACCAAGCCTGATGTGTGCCTTGCTATAAGTCTAGCAGGGAGGTACCAAAGTAATCCAGGAGTGGATCACTGGACAACTGTCAAAAACATCCTGAAGTATCTGAAAAGAACAAAGGATATGTTTCTCGTGTATGGAGGTGACAAAGAGCTCATCGTAAACGGTTACGTCGATTCTAGCTTTGATACTGATCCGGATGACTCAAAGTCACAAACCGGATATGTATTTTTATTGAACGGTGGAGCTGTCAGTTGGTGCAGTTCCAAGCAGAGCGTCGTGGCGGGATCTACGTGTGAAGCGGAATACATAGCTGCTTCGGAAGCAGCGAATGAAGGAGTCTGGATGAAGGAGTTCATATCCGATCTAGGTGTAATACCTAGTGCATCGGGTCCAATGAAAATCTTTTGTGACAACACTAGAGCCATAGCCTTGGCGAAGGAATCCAGGTTTCACAAGAGAACAAAGCACATCAAAAGACGCTTCAATTCCATCCGCGATCTAGTCAAGGAGGGAGACATAGAGATTTGCAAAATACATACGGATCTGAATGTTGCAGACCCGTTGACTAAGCCTCTTCCACGGGCAAAACATGATCAGCACCAAGACTCCATGGGTGTGAGGATCATCACTTTGTAATCTAGATTATTGACTCTAGTTCAAGTGGGAGACTGAAGGAAGTATGCCCTAGAGGCAATAATAAAGATGTTATTTGTATTTCCTTATATCATGATAAATGTCTTTTATTCATGCTAGAATTGTATTAACCGGAAACTTAGTACATGTGTGGATACATAGACAAAACAGTATGTCCCTAGTATGCCTCTACTAGACTAGCTCATTGATCAAAGATGGTTATGTTTCCTAGCCATAGACATGAGTTGTCATTTGATCAACGGGATCACATCATTAGGAGAATGATGTGATGGACAAGACCCATCCGTTAGCATAGCACTATGATCGTTTAGTTTTCTGCTATTGCTTTCTTCATGACTTATACATGTTCCTATGACTATGAGATTATGCAACTCCCGAATACCGTAGGAACACCTTGTGTGCTATCAAACGTCACAACGTAACTGGGTGATCATAAAGATGCTCTACAGGTGTCTCCGAAAGTATTCGTGGTGTTGGCATAGATCAAGATTACGATTTGTCACTCCGAGTGTCGGAGAGGTATCTCTGGGCCCTCTCGGTAACACACATCACAATAAGCCTTGCAAGCAAAAGACTAATGAGTTAGTCACGAGATGATGTGATACGGAACGAGTAAAGAGACATGCCGGTAACGAGATTGAACTAGGTATAGAGATACCGACGATCGAATCTCGGGCAAGTAACATACCGTTGACAAAAGGAACAACGTATGTTGTTATGCGGTTTGACCGATAAAAGATCTTCGTAGAATATGTAGGAGCCAATATGAACATCCAGGTTCCGCTATTGGTTATTGACCGGAGATGAGTCTCGGTCATGTCTACATAGTTCTCGAACCCGTAGGGTCCGCACGCTTAACGTTTGATGACAATCGGTATTATGAGTTTATGGGTATTGACGTACCGAAGGTAGTTCGGAGTCCCGGATGAGATCACGGACATGACGAGGAGTCTCGGAATGTCCGAGACATAAAGATTGATATATTGGACGACTATATTCGGACACCGGAAGTGTTCCGGAAAAGTTTCGGAATTATCGGGATTGCCGGAGGGGGTTACCGGAACCCCCTACGAGAGGGGATGGTCCAGAGTGGGCCTAAAGGGAAAGAGAGAGGCAGCCCATAGGGCTGGCCGGCGCCCCCACCTAGGGTTCCTAGTTGGACTAGGATTGGGGGGGGGCGCCACCTCTCCTATTCCTTTCCCTCTTCTTTCTTTTGGTGAATCCTACTAGGAATATGATTGCAATCCTATTCCTAGTAGGACTCCTTCCCTAGCCGCACCAGGAGGAGTTGGCCGGCCTCCCTCCCTTGCTCCTTTATATACGGGGGCAGGGGGGCACCCAAAGACACACAAGTTGAATTGTTTTAGCCGTGTGCGGTGCCCCCCTCCACAGAATCACACCTCGGTCATACCGTCGCGGAGCTTAGGCGAAGCCTTGCGCCGGTGAACACATCATATCCGTCACCACGCCGTCGTGCTGACGAAACTCTCCCGTGAAGCTCAACTGGATCAAGAGCTCGTGGGACGTCATCAAGCTGAACGTGTGCTGAACGCGGAGGTGCCGTACGTTCGGTGCTTGATCGGTTGGATCGCGAAGAAGTTCGACAACATCAACCGCGTCATTTGACGCTTCCGCTCCCGGTCTACGAGGGTACGTAGACACACTCTTCCCTCTCGTTGCTATACATCTGGTAGATAGATCTTGCGTGATCGTAGGAAAAATTTAAAATACTACGTTCCCCAACACGTGCGCCTCGCTGTCTCCCTCCTCTGGACACACACACGCTGGCCGGCCTAGCGCCCTTGGCCTCGTGGGTCGCTTCCACGACCCATCTCCCTCGGCCTCGTCCCCGGCCCAGTCCAGCCGTGGCCCCGAGGAGGCCCAGCTCCGGCCCGCTCTCGCTCAAGGCCTGCATCGCCTCTCTCCACCTACCTGGGCCAAGCCCAGTGGTGAGCAGCCCTTTTCCCTCGGCATGTGCATAAAATAGATGTTAACGCTCACTCTGTTTTTCTGCTAAAAATGACTAACTCCCAGATTTCATCATATCAAGTGTGTATATTGTATTGGGTGTAACTTTTTGCATGGTGATCCAAATTGAGCAAATGATATGTCTAAATGTTTGTCTCGAAGTGCTCTACATGTTAGTTGCATTTTAATGCATGTTACTGTTCATCTTGTTGTCTTAATCTTCGCTGCAAAACTGCTATGTGATGTTATTGTCAAGTCCTTGTTTTTTGTCAACAATATGTTAACATGTTTGTGAGGTTGTATCTTTGTGCATGTTGGTCCAAATGGAGTATATGATATGTCAAAATGTTCATCTAGTGATGCTCTACATGATGGCTGCATTTGCATATATGTTAGAGTGCATTATGCCATATTTATCTCTCTTGCAAAAGTGAATGCGGCTATTAAGTGCTGAAAACTGTTATAAGATGCTGATTTGTCTTTTTCATATCTTTATGTGTGATTTTTGGTTGAGCTACATGTCAATATGTTTTAGAAGCACAATCATGTCATCTTTGCTGTGGTGTAATTAGTTTTTCATGTTATGCCTTGTGGTGAGTGCAACAAGCTTGCAAAGTGACCTACTCGCTATTGCTGATTTCCATGACTTATTAAAAACTGCCAAGTCTGAAACTGGTATATCCTGATGCCATGTTTGCTTGATGCCCCACTCAAATTCATGCATGTTTTGTAATGTCCAATGAACATGTCTTGAAGTCCATGTTATACTCTATCCATCCATGCCTTTGTTTGCATAAATTCCCTTCTGTAGCTTGTTTATTTATTACTCTCAAATTGCTATAAAATGTTTCTGTCAGCCTCTTACCAGTAAGTTCAGTTTTTCCATGTGAATAGCTAGTGTTCTATGAACCCTATGGCCATGTTCTTGCCATGAGTAGCTGCATAAACATGTATTCTTGCTGTTGGTTATCTTCACATGCCATGATATGCTCCGAGATGAGTTGCACAAGTTTGAAAACATGCCTACTTGTCGTTGTTGCTACCATGTTCAGTTTACTTCACCAAGTCTGTGAAACTATTATCTTTTGCAATCTTGCCATGATGTTTTGAGCATGTTCTAGTGGTGTTTGGTAGTAGCTCGGTGATCATGCTTGTAGTGCTTGACATGTACATGCTTGCCATGCCCTTGGTTGCCATGAAATGTTCATGTAGCATATTGTTTTGATGATTGCAATAGGCCTAGTCGATGTTTTGGGACAACTTGTCCTTTAATCTTGTTTTGTGTGTATGTGTTGAACCGTTGCTCTGTTTTAAGTGTGTTTTATATGAAACTTGCTTGTTTTTGCATATAGATGCATCATGACCTGCTGTATACATGTTTTGGGGTGTTATGCTTGATGTTGAGTGCATTTTGCATCAATGCCATGTTCATCTTGTTTTGCTCATATCTTCTAGGCCGTAGCTCCGAATTAAATGAACCTTATATGTAACTTGAATAGAATTTCATGTAGATCATCATGGTGCATGTTAACTTGATGTTTAACACCTTTAACTTAATGTTTGTTTAGATCTGGACCAATTTCGAAATTTGCATATGAGGACTTACTGGAATTGTTATATGTTGTTTCCGGCCTCTTTTAAACTTGTTTGGTTGTGTTGTTCTTGTATGCATCATCCCTTGCCATGTTTTGCATCATGTGGCCTTGTCATGCATCATACTTGGATGTGCATCATGTCTTGTTTTGTGTTGTGTGTTTACCGTGTTGTTTGCTTCTTCTCGTTAGTGCTTGTTTCGTTGCGATCGTGAGGGTTCGTTCGACTAGCTTGGTTCGTCTTCTTCATGGACTCGTTCTTCTTCCTTGCGGGATCTTAGGCAAGATGACCATCACCTTGGATCTCATTACTATCATTGATATGCTAGTTGTCTCGATGCTATCGCTATATGTCATGCTACCTATCTATTTTGTTGTCAGCCCCTCCTTATTGGCATGAAACCTCTAACCGTTGACACCATCCCAGCAAACCGTTGTTTCGCTATGTTGCCGCTTGCCCAGCCCCTCTTATAGTGTTGTTAGTTGCAGGTGAAGATGAAGATTGCTCCATGTCGGAACTTGGATACTTTGGGAATATCACAATATCTATTACTATAATTAACACACCTATATACTTGGCAATTGGTGGAAGGCTTGGCCTTTTGCTCAGTGTTTTGTTCCACTCATGCCGCCTTAAGAACCGATAAACCGGTGTTATGTTCCTTGATTTTTGCGTTCCTAACGCGGTTGGGTATATGGGGACCCCTTGACAGTTCGCTTTGAATAAAACTCCTCTAGCAAGGCCCGACATTGATTTTAATTTGCCTCATAATAAAAACTTAATTAATTAATTAAATTGCATAGGGGGTCGCGTCCCCGTGTTCTTAGTTCCACATTACAGGGGGGCTAGTGCCTATGGTGTTGGTCCCAAACTAGAGTCGTTTGCGGCGCCGCCCCTTGGCAACTTGGGGTATTTGGTCGTTGTACGCTGTGCTCATCCGAACGTGGCCTGAGACGAGATACGCGCGGCTACTATCAGGGTGTCGGCACGCCGGGAGGTCTTGCTGGACTTGTTTTACCATTGTCGAAATGTCTTGTGCATCGGGATTCCGTGTCTGATCGGTTGTCCCTAAGATATGGGGTTTTTACCTCTGCTGATCGTGAGAGCTTGTGATGGGCTAAGTTGGGACACCCCTGCAGGGTTATGATCTTTCGAAAGCCGTTCCCACAATTATGTGGCAGATTGGAATTTGGTAATGTCCGGTTGTAGATAATTTGACACAGGATCCAAATAAAACACACAACCGCGTGAGTAACCGTGACCGTCTCTTTTCACTTTGAGAAGAGAACATGGTGGGGTTATGTTTGACTCGTAGGTAGTTCAAGATCTCTTAGCGATCATTACTAGTTTGCGACCGTTTGCGTAGATGCTCATCTTATTATTGTACTCGTAAGTTAGCCACCATACATATGCTTAGCCGCTGATGCAACCTCACCACTTAACCTCTCCATACCCATTAAGCTTTGCTAGTCTTGATACCTATGGTTATGGGATTGCAGAGTCCTCGTGGCTCACAAATACTACAACAACAGTTGCAGGTGCAGGTTTCCAATGACTTGACGTGAGAGCGATGTACTTGTGTTGGAGTTCTTTCTTCTTCTGCTTCGTCAGTCTTGGGTTAGGTTCCAGGTCGGCAACCTTGGATAGCAGGATGGATGTTGTGGTGCTTTTCATGTTTTCATCCGTAGTCGGATGTCTTGTGTATGAATTGTTGTATTCATGTGTCTATTGTATGACTTGTATGTATCCCCATGTATTTATGCAATGGTACGATGTAATGATATCCATCTTGCTAAGTGTCCGAAATGCGGTTGTGCCCCAATCACGAGTTCGTCACATGATAAGGATAGAATCGCATCTTGGGCGTGACATATCTGTGGACTGAACCACAGAAAGCCAGAATAAGAGGGGAATAGCTAATCTTATCGAAGACTACGCTTTTGGCAGCCTCCATCTTGCAGTAGTAGAAGAGAGTAGGAGGTAAGTTCACCAAGTAACATCGTATAGTACAATCCTACCCGACGATCCTCTCCACATCACCCTGTGAGAGAGCAATCACCGAGTTGTATCTGGACACGAGGGGAATAGCTAAACTCATGTGAGTGTGTTTTATCAAGTATCCGGTTCTAGTTGTCATGAGGTCGGAATACAACTCCGGGTCATCCTCTTATCGAGCGACACGGCTATTCAAATAGATTAACTTCCCTGCAGGGGTGCACCACATAACCCAACACGCTCGATCCCATTTGGTCGGACAAACTTTCCTGGGCCATGCTCGGCCTCGGAAGATCAACACGTCGCAGCCCTACCTAAGCATAGCAGAGAGGTCATCACATCGGTCTAAGTCCTAAGCGCGCAGGGGTCTGGGCCCGTCGCCCATTGCACACCTGCATGTTGTGTGGGCGGCCAGAAACAGACCTAGCCGCTCCTAATACCAGAGCGGCGTTCCAGTCCAATCCGGCGTGCGCCGCTCAGTCGTTGACGTCAAGAAGGCTTCGACTGATACCACGACGTTGAGTGCCCATAATTGTTCCCGCGTAGCTGGTTAGTGATTATAGGCCAAAGGCCAGACTCAGATCAGATATCCAAACTCGTTAAGCGTGTTATTATGAAACAACCGCGAACAACGACCAGGGCCAGGCCCACCTATCTCCCCGGTGGTCGTGACCTGCCCTGTCGCTCCGCCACAAAGATCCACACAGAGGGCCGTCAAGAAAGTATCTCCTTTCGGCCCCCAATCCGTGAATCAACCGCGGGTACTCCACGAGCCGACCCGACTTTAGTCACAACATGTATCATGTATAATATGTATATATTATATACCCGTGATCACACCCAAAGTGATCATGGCCCAATAGTATAACAAGGCAGACGGACAAGGGTGTAGGGCCATTGGTGGAATACTAGCATCCTATACTAAGCAATTAGGATTGTAGGTAAAGGTATCAATAGTTGTTGCAACAATGACATGCTATGCAGCAGAATAGGATTATTCGAAAGCAGTAACATGCTACACTACTCTAATGCAAGCAATAGAGAGAGGAATATGCGATATCAGGTTGATCAAGGGGGTTTTCCTGGAAGCTCGGCAGCAAAGGTGGGGTCGTCCACACCGTAGTCGATCGGGGCAGCAACATTGTGGTCTCGTAGTCTACCGGAGAGAAGAGGGGGAAGAAACAATGAATACAATGCAAACAGATGCATGGCGATGCATGACATTTCATATAACGGTGCTAGGTGTGCCCTAACGCAGTACCGGGTGCTACTGGCGAAGGGGGAAACATCCGGGAAATTATTCCCGGTGTTTGACGTTTTCGGACAGACGGCCTGGAGAGGGAAAGTTGCATGTTCGCTATGCTAGGGACGTGTGGCTTACGAATGGTCTACGTATTCAGATTCGTCTCGAAATTCTGAGCAACTTTCATCTACAAAGTATTTTCATCCGAGTTACGGATTATTTTATATTAATTTTTCAAGTTTTAAATCATTTTCTCAATTATTATTATTAAATTAATTCAAAATTATCAATACTGCATCAGCATGACATCAGCAGTCAATACAGGTGTTGACTGTGTCAAGCTGACGTATGGGTCCCACATGTCATAGACACATATCTAACTAATCATTTTAATTAGATTAGTTAGTTAATTAGTTTAACTAAATAGAGTTATTTAGGTTAATTAGTTAGTTAACAAAATTAATTATTTTTTTATCATTTTTATTTTATTCTTTTTTTAAACGTTCTAGGGCCTCTCGCTCACTGTCATAGGGCCAAAGGGCCCTTAGTGGGTCGGGCACTAACGGGGCGGGTGCCAGGGCGCCGGGGCATTGGCGCCCGCCCGAATGAATGCGGGCGAGGCCACCGGGGTGCCACCGGCGCCCGGCGGAGGCTGCGGGGCGCGCGCGGCCGGCGGCGGCGCCATGCGAAGGCGAGGCGGAGCAGTCATACGTCTCCAACGTATCTATAATTTTTTATTGTTCCATGCTATTATTTATGAATTTTTGGAAGTTTAATGGGCTTTATCAAACACTTTTATATCATTTTTGGGACTAACCTACTAACCCAAAGGCCCAGTCCAGATTGCTGTTTTTTGCCTGTTTCACGGTTTTGCAGAAAAGGAATATCAAACGGAGTCCAAACGGAATGAAACCTTCGCGAGAGATATTTTTGGAGAAAATCACGCACGGGGGACTTGAGAACCACGTCAAGGGAGCCTCGGGGTGTCCACGAGGGTGGGGGCGCGCCTCCAGCCTCGTGGGCCCCTCGAGCACCCCCCGGTGTCCTCCTTCCTCCTATATAAGTCTACGTACCCCGAAACCATCGACAACAGAGAGAAAACCCTAATTCCACCGCCGTAACCTTCTGTTCCCGTGAGATCCCATCTTGGAGCCTGTTCCGGAGCTCCACCGGAGGGGGATCCATCATGGAGTTCTTCTTCTTCATCATCATCGCCCTCACCATGAGTTGTGAGTACTTTACCATAGACCTCCGGGTCTATAGCTAGTATCTAGATGGCTTCTTCTCTCTCTCTCTGGATCTCAATACAAAGTTCTCCTCGGTCTTAGAGGAGATCTATTCGATATAATCTCTTTTTGCGGTGTGTTTGTCGAGATCTGATGAATTGTGAGTTTATGATCAAGATTATCTATGAGAAATATTTGGTTCTTCTCTGAACTTTTTATGTGTGCTCATAATATCCTTGCAAGTCTCTTTGAATTATTGGTTTGGTTTGGCCTACTAGATCGATAGTTCTTGCAATGGGAGAAGTGCTTGGCTTTGGGTTCAATCTTGCGGTGTCCTTTCCCAGTGACAGTATGGGAAGCAAGGCACGTATTGTATTGTTGCCATCGAGGATGAAAAGATGGGGTTTATATCATATTGCTTGACTTTATCCCTCTACATCATGTCATCTTGCTTAAGGCGTTACTCTGTTCTTATGAACTCAATACACTAGATGCATGCTGGATAGCGGTCGATGTGTGGAGTAATAGTAGTAGATGCAGAATCGTTTCGGTCTACTTGTCTCGGACGTGATGCCTATATACAATGATCATGCCTAGATAGTCTCATAATTATTCGCTTTTCTATCAATTGCTCAACAGTAATTTGTTTACCCGCCGTAGAATATCGCTATCATGAGAGAAGCCACTAGAGAAAACTATGGCCCCCGGGTCTATTCTCAACATATCAATCTACATCTACTTTCCTTTTACCGCTTTTATTTTCTGTTCTTATAAACCAAAAATACCGAAAATATAAACTATCATCTCTATCAGATCTCACTTTCGTAAGTGACCGTAAAGGGATTGACAACCCCTTATCGCATTGGCTGCGAAGTTCTTATTTGTTTGTGCAGGTGCGAGGGACTCGCGCGTGCTCTCCTACTGGATTGATACCTTGGTTCTCAAAAACTGAGGGAAATACTTACGCTACTGTGTTGCATCTCCCTTTCCTCTTCGAGGGAATACAATGCAAGCTCGAGAAGTAGCAAGAAGAATTTCAGGCGCTATTGCCAGGGAGGTTTACGCAAAAGTCATATACCAAGTACCTATCACAAACCCTTATCCTTTGCATTACATTTTTTCCTCTCGTTTTCCTCTCCCCCACTTCACCCTTGCCGTTTTATTTGCCCTTCTTTTGCCATGTGTTTACCGTTTGCTTGCTTCTTGTTTGCTTGTGTCTCCATGTGCCTTCCATGTGCTTGCATCTTTGCTTGCTAAAAATCTATTGTTATGGATCACCTTAAAGTGTTCTACTTGGATCATCTTCGATCCCTATGCTCTCGTCCTGAAACCCCAACTAGCCTAGTTGATGGGAAATCTTCAGATGAGCATGCTCATTTTGTGTGTCACCGTTTGTCTGAAAAAGGGAGACTCTTATGGGATCAAATAAACAGATTGCTGAGTTATGCTTGGAATCATTGTGAAATTTGTGATTTTACTTGTTGCTCTAAGAACTCTAAAAAACACCTAGCCTACCTATGTGAGTTTAATGATAATGAAATCTTATCTTCTTATGCAAAGGGTGTTTATAGTTACTACGATATCGAACAAATTGAAGAATTTGTTGCCTTTAAGGGTGCTTATGAAGTTGCTTCTTTGATTGAAAAGTATAATATTACTCTCTACGAATCTGAAAATTTTGACATACTTAAATATTGCTTTGAAAACTATGCTCATAATGCCTATGTCAAAGAATTTTTTGAAAGAATGACCGTTGCTTTGAAAGAAAATAATGATATGCATGTATCTTTAGATAATTTTGATTCCGATGATTTGATTGAAATATCCCTTGATGAAAATTATGCTTGCTATCCTTGTGGCCATGATGCCAATATTTATGAAGATGAATTTGCTATAGTTCCTTATGTTAAACATGAGATCGTTGCAATTGCACCCAAACTTGATAGTTACTTCGATGAAAAGCATGATTGCAACGATGTTATTATAAATTCTATTAATGTCAATTGTGCTAATGATATGCAAAACCCTAAGCTTGGGGATGCTAGTTTTGCTATGACTACTATTTGTTGCAATGATCATGATTGGGGTGATTCTTCTTATGATCTTGAAAATTTATTTAATCCCCATGATGAATGTAAGATTGATAATAATGTTTGCAATAATATTGAAAGTGGGTTTGGAAGAGTGTCAACTTTAGATCCCACATATTTGGAGTATGATCAATCTTATGAATTTTTTGATAAAAGTGGGTTTGGAGAGGTCATGACTTTAGTTAATATTGCTCCCACTATTTTGGAAGAGTGTCAACTTCGTATGCATGTGGATCGTGTTGAGAATATGTTTCGTGATAGATATAATGTTGAATTTTCTTATGATCCTACATGCGATTATTATGAGAGAGGAAAATATGGTTGTAGAAATTTTCATGTTACTAAATTACCTCTCGTTATGTTGAGATTGCTATTGTTTCTTTCTTCTTCCTTGCATAGGCTAGATCTTGCTTGTCTTGCTAATTTGTTTTCCTATAAAATGCCTATGCATAGGAAGTATGTTAGACTTAGATGTGTTTGCCATGTGCTTTATGATGCTCTCCTTGTGCTTCAATTCTTGTCTTTCACGAGAGCATCACTAAAATCGTGCCTAGCTAGGGGCGTAAAACGATAGCGCATGTTGGGAGGCAACCCAATTTTTTATTTTTTATTTTTGTTGCTGTTAGGGAATAAATATTGCATCTAGACTATGTTTAGATGTGGTTTCATGTTTTGTTTAGTGTTTGTGCCAAGTATAACCTTTGGGAAGATGTGTGTGAAGTTTATGTGATCTTGCTGTGAAAAACAGAATCGTTAGCGCTCACTAGAATGGTCGTCAGATTTTACTGGAGCGTGCTATTTAGTTGATTCTTTTTGAAGAAGATTAGTAGACAAATTACTCACATTTAACAATTTAGTTTTAATTTTTTGGAGTTACAGAAGTATGCGAAACTTGCAGATTACTACAGACTGTTCTGTTTTTGACAGATTCTGTTTTTCGTGTGTTGTTTGCTTATTTCAATGCATCTATGAGTAATATTTGGAGGTATGAACCATAGAGAAGTTGGAATACAGTAGGTTTAACACCAATATAAACAAAGAATGAATTCATTGCAGTACCTTTGAGTAGTGGTTTGCTTTCTTATACTAACGGAGCTCACGAGAATTTTTGTCTAAGTTTTGTGATGTGAAGTTTTCAAGTTTTGAGTATTGCTTTGATGGACTATGGAACAAAGAGTAGCAAAGGCCTAAGATTGGGGATTCCCATGGCACCCCAAGTAAAATTCAAGGATAATCAAAAGCCTAAGCTTGGGGATGCCCCGGGAAGGCATCCCCTCTTTCGTCATCATCCATCGGTAACTATACTTGGAGCTATATTTTTATTCACCACATGATATGTGTTTTGCTTGGAGCGTCTTGTATAATTTGAGTATTTGCTTGTTAGTTTTCCACAATCATCCTTGCTGGACACACCTATTTGGAGAGTTAAATATGGCCTAGAAATTGTTAGAACACTCTATGTGCTTCACTTATATCTTTTGAGTTGAATAGTTTTTGCTCTAGTGCTTCACTTACATCTTTTAGAGCACGGTGGTGGTTATATTTTGTAGAAATTGTTGAACTCTCATGCTTCACTTATATATATTTGAGAGTCTATTAAAACATCATGGTAATGTGGTTAGGCTAAAGAAATTAGTCTTCACATGATAGACATCCAATGTCAATGTAGTAAAAAAAATCACACTAAGTGCATTGAATAGAATGAGATGTTGGATGCTTGATAATTGTTTTGAGATATGAGGATAGTGATATTAGAGTCATGCTAGTGCAGTTATTATGAAATTGAGAAATACTTGTGTTAAGGTTAGTGATTCCCGTAGCATGCACATATGGTGAACCGCTATGTCACGAAGTTAGAGCATGAGGTATTTGTAAAGTGTCAACCTTTGTGTGGAGGTCGGGGGCGCGCGATGGTTAATCCTACCAACCTCCCCCTAGGAGCATGCGTTGATTGCTTTGTTTTGACGACTCGTAGATTTTTGCAATAAGTATATGAGTTCTTATGACTAATGTTGAGTCCGTGGATTATACGCACTCTCACCCTTACACCATTGCTAGCCTCTCTTGTACCGCGCAACTTTCGCCGGTACCATAAACCCACTATATATACTTCCTCAAAACAGCCACCATATTATTCCTCAAAACAGCCACCATACCTACCTATCATGGCATTTCCATAGCCATTCCGAGATATATCGCCATGCAACTTTCCACCGTTCCGTTCATATGACACGCTTCATATTGTCATATTGCCATGCATGATCATGTAGTTGACATCGTAGTTGTGGCAAAGCCACTGTAACACCCCAAAAAATTTAGCAATGTTTTATTAAATAAAATTTTGCTAGTGAATTAAATTTTTGCCTTTTAGCTGGATGTTCCTTTGGATTCCAGAACCATTCTTGTTTTGATATGTTGGAGTTCTTACCCCTAGTAAAGACTTTCCAGCTAATGTTAGATTCTCTTATGCACCCCTTTAAAACTTTGCTTATATCAGTAGAATTAATTATATATTTGTCCCCCTAAATTTTCAACCCTATATAAATGGTTTCCCTTAGTTTTAAGGCCTCTTTTGAACTACAACCACTTGATTAATTTATTTAAATTTTCAACCAAAGATTGGAGATGTCAGGAAATGTTGTTAGGTCACTTTTATGCAAGAACATATTTATTTCATTTAATATTTTGAGCTCCACACCATGTTTTCCAATCTGGTCCAGTAGGCCAAATTGCACTACAACCCCTTTAAATATTCCTTTATTGCTTCCACCAAAATTATGGGATGTTCATAGGAGTATGTTATTCAACTTTATGCAAAAACCCATTTAGGTCCTTTGGAAAATTTGAGTGAACCAACCTCTTTTCCATTCTGGTCCAGTTTGGTATTTTGCACTTCAACCCTAGTTTATTTTGCTCTATTGCCATTGAGCTTCCTCATGCTTATAGCCTTTCCTGCAAAACCCTTAAGTCCAAGAGAGTGGGCCTATTGGGATAGTTTTGGTTCATGAAACAATGTTGTGCATTTTCTGTCCAGAACTGAAGATTTGCAAAACTTGCACTAGCAGGTTTCTGGTTTTGCCCAACTAGCCTTGCCATCATTACTTTCACATAAGGAGGCTATGATCTGGAGAGTTTAGCCACCAGTGGAGATGCCCCTATGCCCATAGAATTCCGTCGAGCACCTTGTGTGCATGACCAGTGTTGGCATAGTTTTTAGTTCACATGGTGGACTCGAATCCCTGACCTAACAGCCATGTCCACTAACCTCCTAGCTACCTCTAACCTAAGGCTGCTGAGTTGCTTTGGCATCCAAGCAGGTTTGGCCGCCCTGGCATTTCGTCGAGCACCTGCCGTGCGTGCACAGAGCGCGACCAGAGCGCGCGTTTTGCACGTGCCGCGCCCGAGCCGCCGCGTCCCTGGCCTGTCTCCCCCAAGCTTATCCAAACCGCTGTAGCCTGCCGCATCGAGCCAAGCTTCTGCCCGCACCTCCTCACAGGCGCCACAGCCCCTCGCCATGTCTCCAGCAAGCCAGGAGCTGGCCGCCACCGCCGCCTGCTTTGGTCGGCGCCGTACGGGCCACCTGGTGCGCCCCCGAGCGTCCCAGACCACCGTGCTCATTCGCACCCTCGTCGTCTACCTCTGCCAGCTCTGCCAGCCAGTTCCCACCTTCACTGCTCTGCAATAATGCCGCCGCCGTCGTCCTTATCCTCGGCCACCGTCGAACCGACCTTGATCGCCTATTTAAGGGTGCCCCGAACCTCTCCGCAGCATCAGACCATCACTAGACACCTCGCAGAGAAACCCCGTGGCAGCCATTCGTCCCCGGGAAGCTTTCTTCTTCATCTCCGGCGAATACGGCCGCCCCCGCACTCCAGTTCAATACGTCGCAACCATCGCCCCTCCCGTCCAGCCAGCACCACCATCCGACTCCATATGATCTTCTGGAGCCGCCAATCACCTCAGACTAGCTCGGGAGCCACCGTATAGCAAAGCCCCAAACCCACCCGAGGCCGCCGTCCGCCGCGAGGCTCGTCTCCGTCGTTTTCCTTCACCTACGTCGCCCACTCGACCACCGGGAGGACCACCCCAGCCTAGCGAATCCATCCCTGCACTCGAACGCCCTCGAGGAGCCGCTGTTCGCCGGCGACGATCACTGGAGCTCCGTCCCCGTCGGGCGAAGGAGGAAGGAGGCGGGTAGACCAGTCAAATATGACAGGTGGGCCCGCAGGTCCCACCGTCAGCCCCTCACATTCCCCGTCCACCGGTTTAAGTGGAGGCCCATTACCCGAAGTACGTCTTCTCTTCCCCGGAAACGTTTTCTGAGCCGATTCGTTTTTCCTTTTTCTGGTTTTTATTAACACTAGAGTTGACCGAACTTTGACTGGCAATATCTTTTAAAATATAAATCCAAATGACTTGATTCTTTTTCTGTTCTTTCCCAAATATTGTCTAGTTTATTTTCATATTTGTATGAAAATTTTCCAGACAACTTTTTGGGGCTGTTTTGAGTCTATGTATTGATTTCCTTTTATTTCTTTTAGGATTTTGAAGAGGGAGAAAACTTCCAAAATTCTTGGAATGCTTTTCTCCTCCTCTCTACTTGAAGGCAAGCATCTTGAACCCCGTTATAATATGCGTTGTGTGTTGTTTGATAAAACATAGGAACTCCATCGATATACTCAAATGGAGTAACGTTATTTCATGTGGGAATCTTACTCTTGCATATCAACATGTGGTGAATCATCTTTTTCTGTTATGTATGTGATATTGGTGACAGCAACCACCTCTCATGCCACATATGCCTGGTGATAGTTCGGATGGAGTCCGAAGGAAGGTTGTGTTCCGTTGAACCGACCACGTGACTGACATCTCGTTGTGGCGAGGATGTGTAGTAAGGCAGGATGTAGCATGAGGGGTGTGACCCTGGTCAGGGAACTGTAAAGAGCATTGTGGCACTAACCATGCAGGGAATACATAAACCTCCTGAGTCGACCGTAGATCGAGTCTTGTTCCAGTAACCCCCATACTTGTTTCGTGCTACCACGTGTCCCTGCTACAGGTAGGGTACGGTTCAGTAAATTGTCGACCCATGTTCTATCACACACCGTACAGAGAGGCCACGGTGGAAGATACCGACTGCATCCGGTAGGCAGGCCACCGGGTCCGGGGGCATGGGTGTTTCGGTTGGAGCCGAAGGGGATAGCTTTCCCGGTTTTCGCGTGCGTTATAAATTTTTGTAATCCAATGCTAGTCGAGGTTGTAGCCTCCCCACTTAAAGTTTGGCTTAACTAGTGTCGTGGGTGATTCCAGACACCGGTAAGTTAGGCTGGTGTGTGCAGTCAGGTGCGTCTTCAAATTAAAAGACCGTGGACGGAATTAGTCCAGAGGGACTATAGGAAATCCATTATTCGTGGGTAAAGAGTAGACCCTCTGCAGAGATATAGAATCTATTCGAATAGCCGTCTCCATGGTTAAGGACTACAGTCTGGGATGGGTCGAGTGTCGGTCTTAGTGTCGATCTTCGGAGGAGAAACTATTAAAACAGAGCATTATTTATGACCTGTGACAGTTGGTGATCGTGATTCATTATTATGGACTAACCATTCGTATTCTTTGGAGCAATGAGTATCCTTGGGACGGTTCTACCTCCCGGATACTTACTGTTATTTATTTTCCTTATAAGCCCTTTATGTGATGTCGCTTAGACGTCCGACTGTGGCATTTCGTTATTTACATTTCTTTATAAGCCCTTTATGTGATGTCGCTCAGACGTCCGACTGTGGCATTTCGTTATTTACTTTT
>LR738715.1:645310381-645341281 GCA_902687465.1 Secale cereale
GCCTTCGATTCGCGGTGCCATATGCCAGCGAGCGAGGATATTATTACTTTCCAAGCCGCGCAGCACCTGGAGAAGCAGCATCTTTTCCTGGTGGGCGTATTGAGAGAGACCCAGTGCTAGCCAACCTTACGTAGTATGTCATCGCGCAAGAGCGTCTGAACCAGCGGATAATGGGTTATCTCCAGAGCCTCGCTGATTTAAATCCTCGGATCGCCATCGGCAGACCACTGAGGCCCGGGCAAGAGAAGCACATCCATCGACTAGTCAACCCGCTCCCACCAATAGAAGAAGAGTGTCCCCCAGCACCAGAAACCTTTTGCCAGGACCCTGTTCATTTACCGTTTATATTTTAGACGTAACTGCTATGTGGTTATACTCGTATCCCTTTTTATGAGATCTGTGTGTCGCATCGTGTGTTAAATAAATCTTTCCTGTGTTGTTGCATCTTGTCCATCTGCATAACATAGATATTTTTATCTCGCAACCCCGCAACAACAGTAATACAACTCCGGCCACTCCACACAGTACACTAAATTGCTAGTCCACCTACACCTGCTTCATCTAAATTAACCACCTCCTTGCACACCACAGTCTCTTGAGAAGAAACTCGTGGAAATTTATTCAAGCACTAAATGCCTACCGCACGCTAACAACCATTAGCACCTGACACCCTCACCTAATCCCCGTGATCGCCGCCGCCGCGGAGAGCTAGCACTCGAGCCGCCGCATCACGACGATCGTCAAGGATCATCGCACACAAGAGCGCAGATACCCCCAGCAATGCCGCCAACCCCACGCACACTAGGATCATGCACTAGTCCGGCATCACCTCCGCCATTAGAGCCTTGACCCGAGCTCCTGCAAACACAAATGGAGGAGAGGGAAGAAAGGAGAAGAAGAAATGCCAGGTGTGAGGAGGAAGAAGTAGCACCTCGGCCGTTTTATAGCTCGAGATCGGTGTACGGTGGGCGGAGTCCACCAGCGCCGCTCGTCGCTCGACCGCCGGTATTCGGAGGCGAATCCGCGAGCAGTGCCGACAGCACGCTGGCCCGCGAGGTGAGTGCACGCTGCATCGGCAGCTAGCACGCCGCGCACTACGGCAGTACGGCCTAGATGCCCTACGAGCTAGCCGTCGCTGGTGGAGAAAGTGCGGGAAAGCGCGCGGGAGAGAGGAGAAGAGAGAACCGGAGGTAGAAGAAGAGGCTGACAGTGGGTCCAGGCCCCACCTGTCGGCCAGTGAGAGCACTGTGCTCTCGGGTGCAACCAGCGTATTTGTAAATTTGGAAAATACCATTTCTAAATTTACTATATCCCAGAGTAGAAATATCTTGTTTTCCACGACCGTAGATTTTTCCATGCCACGCCAGTGTTTAACACTGCAGTTTACACCACTGTTTGCGCATGCATTGTAGTGGCAGTTATTTGCATTGTTGGAGCGGTAAAAAAAATTTGGTAGTATCTTTTTGTGGCAGTAGAAGATCTTATAGCAGCCCTTAGCAAATCTCGAGGACGAGATTTTTTTCTTAAGGGGGGTAGTGTTGTAACACCCCAAAAAATTTAGCAATGTTTTATTAAATAAAATTTTGCTAGTGAATTAAAATTTTGCCTTTTAGCTGGATGTTCCTTTGGATTCCAGAACCATTCTTGTTCTGATATGTTGGAGTTCTTACCCCTAGTAAAGACTTTCCAGCTAATGTTAGATTCTCTTATGCACCCCTTTAAAACTTTGCTTATATCAGTAGAATTAATTATATATTTGTCCCCCTAAATTTTCTACCCTATATAAATGGTTGCCCTTAGTTTTAAGGCCTCTTTTGAACTGCAACCACTTGATTAATTTATTTAAATTTTCAACCAAAGATTGGAGATGTCAGGAAATGTTGTTAGGTCACTTTTATGCAAGAACATATTTATTTCATTTAATATTTTGAGCTCCACACCATATTTTCCAATCTGGTCCAGTAGGCCAAATAGCACTACAACCCCTTTAAAAATTCCTTTATTGCTTCCACCAAAATTATGGGATGTTCATAGGAGTATGTTATTTAACTTTATGCAATAACCCATTTAGGTCCTTTGGAAAATTTGAGTGAACCAATCTCATTTCCATTCTGGTCCAGTTTGGTATTTTGCATTGCAACCCTAGTTTATTTTGCTCTATTGGGATAGTTTTGGTTCATGAAACAATGCTCTGCATTTTCCGTCCAGAACTGAAGATTTGCAAAACTTGCACTAGCAGGTTTCTGGTTTTGCCCAACTAGCCTTGCCATCATTACTTTCACCTAAGGAGGCTATGATCTGGAGAGTTTAGCCACCAGTGGAGATGCCCCTATGCCCATAGCATTCTGTCGAGCACATTGTGTGCATGACCAGTGTTGGCATAGTTTTTAGTTCACATGGTGGACTCGAATCCCTGACCTAACAGCCATGTCCACTAACCTCCTAGCTACCTCTAACCTAAGGCTGCTGAGTTGCTTTGGCATCCAAGCAGGTTTGGCCGCCCTGGCATTTCGTCGAGCACCTGCCGTGCGTGCACAGAGCGCGGCCAGAGCGCGCGTTTTGGACGTCCGCGCCCGAGCAACCGGGTCCCTGGCCTGTCTCCCCCAAGCTTATCCAAACCACTACAGCCTGCCGCATCGAGCCAAGCTTCTGCCCGCACCTCCTCACAGGCGCCACAGCCCCTCGCCACATCTCCGGCAAGCTAGGAGCTAGCCGCCACCGCCGCCTGCTTTGGTCGGCGCCGTACATGCCACCTGGCGCGCACCCGAGCGTCCCAGACCACCGTGCTCATCCGCACCCTCGTCGTCTACCTCTACCAGCTCTGCGAGCTAGTCCCCACCTTCACAGCTCTGCAATAATGCCGCCGCCGTCGTCCTTATCCTCGGCCACCGTCGAACCGACCTTTATCGCCTATTTAAGGGTGCCCCGAACCTCTCCGCAACATCAGACCATCACTAGACACCCCGCAGAGCAACCCCGTGGCAGCCATTCGTCCCCGGGAAGCTTTCTTCTTCATCTCCGGCGAATACGGCCGCCACCGCACTCCAGTTCAATACGTCGCAACCATCGCCCCTCCCGTCCAGCCAGCACCACCATCCGACTCCATATGATCCTGCGGAGCCGCCAATCACCTCAGACTAGCTCGGGAGCCACCGTATAGCAAAGCCCCCAACCCACCTGAGGCCGCCGTCCGCCGCGAGGCTCGTCGCCATCGTTTTCCTTCACCTCCGTCGCCCACTCGACCACCGGGAGGACCGCCCCAGCCTAGCGAATCCATCCCTGCACTCGAACGCCCTCGAGGAGCCGCCGTTCGCCGGCAACGATTACCGGAGCTCCGTCCGTGTCGGGCGAAGGAGGAAGGAGGCGGGTAGACCAGTCAAATATGACAGGTGGGCCCGCAGGTCCCATCGTCAGCCCCTCACGTCCCCCGCCCACCGGTTTAAGTGGAGGCGCATTACTCGAAGTACGTCTTCTCTTCCTCGGAAACGTTTTATGAGCCGATTCGTTTTTTCCTTTTTCTGTTTTTTATTAAAACCAGAGTTGACCGAACTTTGACTGGCAATATCTTTTAAAATATAAATCCAAATGACTTGATTCTTTTTCTGTTGTTTCCCAAATATTGCCTAGTTTATTTTCGTATTTATATGAAAATTTTCCAGACAACTTTTTGGGGATGTTTTAAGTCTATGTATTGATTTCCTTTTATTTGTTTTAGGATTTTGAAGAGGGAGAAAACTTCCAAAATTCTTGGAATGCTTTTCTCCTCCCCTCTACTTGAAGGCAAGCATCTTGAACCCCGTTATAATATGCGTTGTGTGTTGTTTGCTAAAACATAGGAACTCCATCGATATACTCAAATGGAGTAACGTTATTTCATGTGGGAATCTTACTCTTGGATATCAACATGTGGTGAATCATCTTTTTCTGTCATGTATGTGATATTGGTGACATCAACCACCTCTCATGCCACATATGCCTGGTGATAGTTCGGATGGAGTCCGAAGGAAGGTTGTGTTCCATTGAACCAACCACGTGACTGACATCTTGTTGTGGCGAGGATGTGCAGTAAGACAGGATGTAGCATGAGGGGTGTGACCCTGGTCAGGGAACTGTAAAGAGCATTGTGGCACTAACCATGCAGGGAATACATAAACCTCCTGAGTCGACCATAGATCGAGTCTTGTTCCAGTAACCCCCATACTTGTTTCGTGCTACCACGTGTCCTTGCTACAGGTAGGGTACGGTTCAGTAAATTGTCGACCCCTGTTCTATCACACACCGTACAGAGAGGCCACGGTGGAAGATATCGGCTGCATCCGGTAGGCAGGCCACCGGGTCCGGGGGCATGGGTGTTTCGGTTGGAGCCGAAGGGGATAGCTTCCCCGGTTTTCGCGCGCGTTATAAATTTTTGTGATCCCATGCTCGTCGAGGTTGTAGCCTTCCCACTTAAAGTTTGGCTTAACTAGTGTCGTGGGTGATTCCAGACACCGGTAAGTTAGGCTGGTGTGTGCAGTCAGGTGCGTCTTCAAATTAAAAGACCGTATACGAAATTAGTCCAGAGGGACTATAGGAAATCCGTTATTCGTGGGTAAAGAGTACACCCTCTGTTGAGATATAGAATCTATTCGAATAGCCGTGTCCATGGTTAAGGACTACAGTCTGGGATGGGTCGAGTGTCGGTCTTAGTGTCGGTCTTCGGAGGAGAAACTATTAAAACAGAGCATTATTTATGACCTGTGACAGGTGGTGATCGTGATTCATTATTATGGACTAACCATTCGTATTCTTTGGAGCAATGAGTATCCTTGGGACGGTTCTACCTCCCGGATACTTACTGTTATTTATTTTCCTTATAAGCCCTTTATGTGATGTCGCTCAGACGTCCCACTGTGGCATTTCGTTATTTACTTTTCTTTATAAGCCCTTTATGTGATGTCGCTCAGACGTTCGACTGTGGCATTTCGTTATTTACTTTTCTTTTTAAGCCCTTTATGTGATGTCGCTCAGACGTCCGACTGTGGCATTTCGTTATTTACTTTTCTTTATAAGCCCTTTATGTGATGTCGCTCAGACGTCTGACTATGGCATTACGTTATTTACTTTTCTTTATAAGCCCTTTATGTGATGTCGCTCAGACGTCCGACTGTGGCATTCTTGTCTTTTATTCTTCCCATAAGTCCTTTCTGTGGTGTCGCTCAGACGCCCGAGTGTGGCATGCTTGTTATTTATTTTGTTACTACTCTCTGATTGCATATGCCTTTTTACTCGGATGCCCTGCTTGCAATTATAGACCGTCATATCATTATTATCATAGTGATCATAAATCATCCTCGAGCATGTTTATGTCTCACCCATATTCATAATGTTTGCGAGTACATTCAAAGTACTCACTGGCTTGTCCCTGGCTATTGTCTTGGCCAGATTCCTTGCGTGGGAAGGAACGATGCGATGACAGCCCCGAAGCCTACGCTATTGGAGATAGCAGCCTCGCGAGGATATGAGTTATCCCGGTCAGCCGTTCCTGTGGGAAATGGAGTCCCATAGTCACGGATGATCCAAACCGCTTCCGCCATCAGCCACTAGAAACCTTGTGCTGTACTCACATGCCAGAATGGTCTTGCACTACATATCTTATTTTTTGGCTTGGAGTTTCTGTAACAAGTTGGTGCCTCATCAGCTAACAGTAATCCTGGGGCTGGTGAGCACAAGGGCCGCTTTTGGGAAATTAATATCCTGAAAATCTGGTCCTGACAGCCACCATGCATAATTTTCATATATGTCACTCTGGATTCATTGCACATCCTGGTACACCGCCGGAGGCATTCATGTAGAGTCATACTTGTTGTAGTATCGAGTTGTAGTATCGAGTTGTAAATCAATAAAAGTGTGATGATCATCATTGTTAGAGCATTATCCCATGTGAGGAAAGGCCAATAAAAAAAAGAGATGGCCCAAAAAAATAGAGAGGGGCTAATAAAAAAAAGAGAAAGCCCCTCCAAAAAATGAGAGAAAAGAGAGAAGGGACAATTGCTACTATCTTTTTCCACACTTGTGCTTCAAAGTAGCACCATGTTCTTCATGATAGAGAGTCTCATGTTTAGTCACTTTCATAAACTAGTGGGAATTTTCATTATAGAACTTGGCTTGTATATTCCAACGATGGGCTTCCTCAAATGCCCTAGGTCTTCGTGAGCAAGCAAGTTGGATGCACACCCACTAGTTTCTTTTGTTGAGCTTTCATACATACTTAGCTCTAGTGCATCCGTTGCATGGCAATCCGTACTCACTCACATTAATATATATTAATGGGCATATCCATAGCCCGTTGATACGCCTAGTTGATGTGAGACTATCTCCCTCCTTTTTGTCTTCTCCACAACCACCTCTGTTCCACCCATAGTGCTATGTCCATGGCTCACGCTCATGTATTGCGTGAAAGTTGAAAGGTTCGAAAGAATAGAGTATGAAAACAAATGCTTGGCTGAAATCGGGGTTGTGCATGATATGAATATTTTGTGTGATGAAGAGGGAGCATAGCTAGACTATATGATTTTGTAGGGATAACTTTCTTTAGCCATAGTATTTTGAGAAGACATGATTGCTTTGCTAGTATGCTTGAAGTATTATTATTTCTTATGTCAATATAGACTTTTATCTTAAATCTTTCCGATCTGAACATTCATGCCACAATTAAGAGAATTACATTGAGAAACTATATTGGTTAGCATTCCACATAAAAAATTCTTTCTTTATCATTTACCTACTCGAGGACGAGCAGGAATTAAGCTTGGGGATGCTTGATCTTTCTCCAACGTATCTATAATTTTTTATTGTTCCATGCTATTATTTATGAAGTCTTGGATGTTTAATGGGCTTTATCATACACTTTTATATCATTTTTGGGACTAACCTACTAACCCAAAGGCCCAGTCCAGATTGCTGTTTTTTTGCCTGTTTCAGGGTTTTGCAGAAAAGGAATATCAAACGGAGTCCAAACGGAATGAAACCTTCACGAGAGATATTTTTGGAGAAAATCACACACAGGGGACTTGAGAACCACGTCAGGGGAGCCCCGGGGTGTCCACGAGGGTGGGGGGCGCGCCCCCCTTCCCAGGGCACGCCCCCTGCCTCGTGGGCCCCTCGAACACCACCCGGTGTCCTCCTTCCTCCTATATAAGTGTACGTACCGCGAAACCATCGACAACAGAGAGAAAACCCTAATTTCACCACCGTAACCTTCTGTTCCCGTGAGATCCCATCTTGGAGCCTGTTGCGGAGCTCCACCGGAGGGGGATCCATCCCGGAGTTCTTCATCATCATCATCATCGCCCTCACCATGAGTTGTGAGTAGTTTACCATAGACCTTCGAGTCCATAGCTAGTATCTAGATGGCTTCTTCTCTCTCTGGATCTCAATACAAAGTTCTCCTCGGTCTTCGAGGAGATCTATCCGATATAATCTCTTTTTGCGGTGTGTTTGTCGAGATCCGATGAATTGTGAGTTTATGATCAAGATTATCTATGAGAAATATTTGGTTCTGCTCTGAACTTTTTATGTGTGCTCATAATATTCTTGCAAGTCTCTTCGAATTATTGGTTTGGTTTGGCCTACTAGATCTATAGTTCTGGCAATGGGGGAAGTGCTTGGCTTTGGGTTCAATCTTGCGGTGTCCTTTCCCAGTGACAGTAGGGGCAGCAAGGCACGTATTGTATTGTTGCCATCGAGGATAAAAAGATGGGGTTTATATCATATTGCTTGAGTTTATCCCTCTACATCATGTCATCTTGCTTAAGGTGTTACTCTGTTCTTATGAACTCAATACACTAGATTCATGCTGGATAGCGGTCGACGTGTTGAGTAATAGTAGTAGATGCAGAATCGTTTCGGTCTACTTGTCTCGGACGTGATGCCTATATACAATGATCATGCCTAGATAGTCTCATAATTATTCACTTTTCTATCAATTGCTCGACAGTAATGTGTTTACCCGTCGTAGAATATCGCTATCATGAGAGAAGCCACTAGAGAAAACTATGGCCCCTGGGTCTATTCTCAACATATCAATCGACATCTACTTTACTGTTACCGCTTTTATTTTCTGTTCTTATAAACCAAAATACCAAAAATATAAACTATCATCTCTATCAGATCCCACTTTCGTAAGTGACCGTAAAGGGATTGACAACCCCTTATCGCATTGGTTGCAAAGTTCTTATTTGTTTCTGCATGTGCGAGGGACTCGCGCGTGGTCTCCTACTGGATTGATACATTGGTTCTCAAAACCTGAGGGAAATACTTACGCTATTGTGCTGCATCTCCCTCTCCTCTTCGAGGGAATACAATGCAAGCTCGAGAAGTAGCAAGCAGCGCGGCACAGTGGGGGAGCACAACGGGCAGCGTGTTGAGCAGTGGGTCGCAGGCGGCACGAGCGCTCGCGGGGGCGGCCGGCGTGGAGCTCCGGCGGGAGGCAGGGGCGAGCACTGGGGCGGTGCTGGAGGTGAGACGCGGGGCGACGCTGACGGGGCCGCATAGGAGCGGCCGGCCAGCAGTGGAGGTGAGGCACGGGACGACGTGGCGATTGGGGGCGTGCGGTGGCATGGGGTGAGCGGGGGAGGCAGCTGCAGCAGCGGCGGGCCGGCGGAAGCAGCGAGCGGCGACCGAGCGGACGCGCAGGCGGCAGCGGCTGAGCGAGGCGAGGCTCGGGCGCACGTGCGGAGCGAGCAGGCGGGGTGCTGTGCAGCAGGAGCAGCGAGGGGCGGTGCAGGGGGCCGCGTTGAGCGCGGTGGCTGCGGTGAGTGGAGGCAGGAGGCCGCGGCTGCGGGGCGTGCACGCGTGCGGTGACTGATACGTCTGCAATGTATCTATAAGTTCTGATTGCGTCATGCTGTTATATTATCTGTTTTGGATGTTTAATGGGCTTTATTATACACTTTTATATTATTTTTGGGACTAACCTACTAACCCAAGGCCGAGTGCAAATTGTTGTTTTTTGCCTATTTCAGTGTTTCACAGGAAAGGAATATCAAACGAAGTCCAAATGGAATGAAACCTTCGGGAGGATCATTTTTGGAACAAACGCAACACAGAAGACTTGGAGTACACGCCAGGGAAGCCACGGGGAAAAACATGGAGGTTCAATTTAGGGAACTCTTCATGAGGGGGAACGAGTGCACCAGGAGGAACAATATGGAGGTTCAACTTTCTGAATTCTTTAACAAGTGAGGGCTGAACTTTTCGAACTTGGAGGTGGTTGCAATATGACTTGCGGCATAAGGCATCAGCCATTACATTGGCCTTGCCCGGGGTATAGGAAATACCCAAGTCAAAATCAACTACGGTCTCCATCCGTCTTTGCTGACGGAGGTTCAGATCTGGTTCAATAAACAAGTACTTCAGGCTTTGGTGGTCGGTGAATATCTCGCAATGATTACCAAGAAGGTAATGTCGCCACTATTTTAGAGCATATATGATAGCAACAAGCTCGAGGTCATGAACTGGAAGTTCTCCTCATGAGGGCGCAATTGACGAGAGGCATAAGCAATCACTCTACGTTCTTGCATTAGGACACAGCCTAATCCTTGACGGGAAGCATCGCAGTAAATGACGAAGTCCTTCTTAGTATCTGGTGGAGCAAGCACTGGGGCAGTAGTCAGCTTGTCCTTGAGCGCCTGAAAACTTTCCTGGCATTTGTCTGTCCACTCGAACTTAACGCCTTTGTGAAGTAGACCAGTAAGAGGTTTGGCGATCTTGGAGTTGTTCTCGACAAATCGACGACAATAGCTGGCGAGACCGAGAAAACTTCTAACATGCTTGACGTTCTTTGGGGGAGTCCAATCGAGAATGGCCTGAACTCGCTCGGGGTTGACGGCAATACCATCCTTGGAGATGACATGACCAAGGTAGGTTACTTCAGGAAGCCAGAATTCGCACTTGGAATATTTAGCATAAAGTTAATGCTCTCGAATCTTTTCCAGTACAAGGCGAAGATGTTCAACATGCTCTTCCTTGTTCTTGAAAAATACAAGGATATCATCTAGATAAACCACGACAAATTTGTCGAGGAATTCCATCAATATATAATTCATCAGGCGAGAGAAAGTAGCTGGAGCATTTGTCAAGCTGAATGACATGACGGTGTACAAGAAAGAACCGTATCGAGTTACAAATACGGTGATCTGGTGGTAACCCAACCTCAAGTCAAGTTTAGAGAACACTAATGAACCAGCCAGTTGATCATACAGATCATTGATCCGAGGAAGGGGATATTTGTTCTGAATGGTTGCTTGGTTGATAGGACGGTAATCTTGGACCAATCGGTTTGTCCCATCCTTCTTCCTGACAAAGAGGGAAGGTGCTCCCCAAGGAGAGCAACTCGGGCGAATGAAACCACTAGCAAGAGATTTGTCGATTTCCACCTTAATCTTAATGAGTTCATGAGGCGGCATCTTGTAGGGTCGTTTGGCTATCGGAGTGGTGCCTGGTTTCAAGTCGATGATGAACTCGACAGCTCTAGTAGGGGGAATCCATGGAAGTTCTTCGGGAAAGACATCTTGGAAGTCGCGTACGACGGGAATGTTTTCAATGCCCTCGAGTGGTGCAGTGTTCAATGCATTCAATGCATAAAGACGTGCCTCGGCATTCTGAACTAGATGAGCATGGTAGCTTACTATTTCATTGGAAGGGTGTAATAGATGGACGGTTTTTGTGCCGCAAGCGATAGAAGCGGTATGCGCTTTCAGCAAATCCATTCCCAGGATGAGGTCAATGTTACAAGACCCCAGTACGATGGGAGAGGCATAGAATTACAGTCCTTTAATTTCAACAAGGTCGTCGCTGCAAACCCTGGAGGTTCGACATTGGCCCGCAGGGGTGTGTACTATTAGCGACAGATTCATGTCCTCACATCTATTGTCATGCTTGTATGCAGAATCTTCCGATATGAACGAATGCGATGCTCCAGAATCAAATAAAACGGAAGCTAGTATTTGAATTTACGAGGAGTGTACCCATCACAGTAGCAGGCTGGTCTTGAGCTTCATTGAGGTCAACGTGGTTGGCATGAACACGACCATGAGCATGGCATTGTTGTTGCGGGGCTGATTGTCTCCATGGCCAGCTGCATGAAGTGCCAGTTGGTTGTTGTTTTGAGTGCAATCCTTGGCGTGGTGACCTGGATGGCCACACCTGAAGCACAGACCTTCATTGAGGGCAGAAAGCAGGAGCTGGGAGTGGTGCAGCTGGAAGTCTTGGCTGCCTAGATGGTGGAGGCAGACGAGGTGCAACATACGACTGAATTGGAGCAGGTGCGGCTGCATGGTACACACTGTTGGGAATCCGGACCCTACGCTTCTGTGAGGGAGGGCCCGAGGATGAGCCTGGTTCACGGTTGCGCCTGAGAGAGCCCTGGTGTTCCTGCAGACTAGTTTCAACCTGGATGGCCTTGTTCACCAAGGTGGCGAAATCTCCAAATTCATGCACAAGGAGTGCGATCTTGATGTGAGCTTGAAGTCCGTCGTAGAACTTTTCCTGTCTGCGAGCATTAGTGGCAATGTCTTCTGCAGCATAGCGGGATAAGTCCAGAAACTCCCATTGATAAGCATCCACTGTCTTGTTGCCCTAGGTGAGGTTGCGGAACTCACGCTTCTTCATATCCATGATTCCCTGAGGAATGAAGTGGGCACGGAAGGCAGCTTGGAATTCCGGCCAAGTGATGATTGTTCCAGCACGCAATGTACGCCTATGGCTGTCCCACCATTGAGCAGCAGGACCCTTCAGATAGTATGCTGCAAAGGTGACATAGTTGGCAGCGGCTACTCCGACAGTCTCCAGCTCAAAAGCGATGTCATGGAGCCAGTCATCAGCATCAAGTGGCTGAATTGAGCTGCGGTAGACGGATGGGTTGAGATGAGCAAAGTCATTCAGTGTCACTGCGCCAAGCTGCTGATTCATGTTGGGGCGAGGGAACTGATCCATGACAGTCTCCATGAATTGGCGATTCAGCTCAAACTGTTGGATCATACCAGCCATGTATTCAGGTGGTGGTGGGGCGTTGCCACCACGACCACGGCCATCTGGTCTAACCATCCTGCTAATATATAACAGGGGTAGTTCAACATTGAGAAAATTTGTAAAGACAGGAATCATTCATGAATGAAACATGCATAATGAAGGGAGCACGTAAATACCACATAGTAGTCAGCATATATTACATAAAGAAGGCATGCATAGAGTTCATTACACATAGTTCAGTACATAGACTAAGGAAATCATAGGCGGCACACAGGCTCCCGGCAAATGCATCTAATACTAATAAGTAAGACTACATCAGTCCCAGGCGGAACTGTGGAGGTAGGTGTAGCCTGACAGCTGGTAGCGCTGCGACGAGAAGTCCTCCATGCCAGCAACCTGGGGGCCGTGGATACTTTGGTGCAGAACCCGATGTCCAGGTGGCAACAGAGGACCAAGTGCGGGAGCGTAGCCTCCCACCTCTAGCCAACCGACACCAAGAGGCATCACGGTCCTAGCTGGGTAGATCACAGTAGGCAGCAGCTCTCCAGATAGGACAAAGGGGTGCAACATCGTCAAGGCGCGGTAAAGGTGCTGACGGGTGGTGTACAACTCGTGGCGAAGAGCTCGGTTAGCTCGATCCAGCCCATCAGCATGTAGAACAAGGTTCTGATGATGAAAGGGGTCTCGGGTGATAGTAGAGTAGGCAATAGTGTAGTATACCTCCGCTCCGTCGTCGGAGGCGATAGCAATGTGCCTGAAAGGGGAAGTGCCCAATGCCAGATACTCTTCACGAAGACGTGTCAGAGCAGCATAAGTAGCATCGTGAACTGCCACATCGATGGTCACTCCAACACCATGAGCGGTGTGCAGTACAGTAGAGGAGTCCTCTTCATGAGAGTAGAGGCGGGCGATGGCACGGTACTGGTCCTAGTTAAAGTCTTGGTACTGCTCGTACACGGTATACTCAGGGTGCCAGCGAAAACCCAGATAGGTCATCATCTCAGCTAGCACGACAGGTGATCCCAAGATTCCAATTGCCTGCGTGTGGTGCATGACCTGCCTCGTGGGTTCCATTTGAAAACAAAGATGTTTCGAAGGAGTCAAATGACAGTGTGGGGATTATGCAAAATACTATTCTAAGAAATAACTATGGCTTATCCAACTTTGGGGTGAGTGTGGTCTCGGGATCTTGTTGTTAGAGTTAGTAAATTCGTTTAACCCGAATAGGAGAGTGTTTAGAGTCCTGGAGTAAAGATCAAGGGGTAAAAGAACCTAATACCACCCAAATGGCGACGTGGGCCTGTAAGCCACACAATCATGTTAGTATTTTTTTGCAATGTCTAGACTCGATGTCGGCCAAGGAGTGTGGAAGGGGGATTCCTATAGGCAGTCGGCTTTGATACCAACTTGTGATGCCCCTGGTTTGACCATACAGTAATCATGCACGCAAATGTGTATGACCAAGATCAGGGACACACTAGAAGATATCACAACACAACTCTAAAAGTAAAATAAGTCATACAAGCTTCATATTACAAGCCAGGGGCCTCGAGGGCTCGAATACAAGTGCTCGATCATAGCGCGTCAGCGGAAGCAACAAATATCTAAGTACATACATAAAGTTAAACAAGTTGCCATAAGTGTTGGGGAACGTAGTATTTCAAAATTTTCCTACGATCACGCAAGATCTATCTAATAGATGCATAGCAACGAGAGGGGAGAGTGTGTCTACATACCATCGTAGACCAAGAGCGGAAGCGTCTAGTGACGCAGTTGATGTAGTCAAACGTCTTCGCGATCCAACCGATCCAAGCACCAAACGTACAACACCTCCGCGTTCAGCACACGTTCAACTCGATGACATCCCATGAGCTCTTGATCTAGTTGAGCTTCACGGGAGAGTTTCGTCAGCATGCCAACGTGGTGACGGAGATGATGAAGCTACCAGCGCAGGGCTTCGCCTAAGCACTACAACGGTATGATCGAGGTGTGTTTCTGTGGAGGAGGGCACCGCACACGGCTAAAACGATGTTGCTTGTCTGTCTTTGGGTGCCCCTGCCCCCGTATATAAAGGAGCAAGGGGGAGGTGCGGCCGGCCCAAGGGGCGCGCCATAGGAGTAGGATTCCTACTCCTAGTAGGAATAGGAATCCCCCTTCCTATTCCTACTAGGAGTAGGAAAGGAAGGAGGAGAGGAGAAGGAAGGAGAGGGGCGCGTCCCCCCACTCCTAGTCCAACTCCTAGTCCAACTAGGAACCCTAGGGGGTGTGGCCAGCCCTAGTGGGCTGCCTCTCTCTTTCCCTCATTGGCCCACTATGGCTCATACTCCCTCGGGGGGGGGGGGTTCCGGTAACCCCCTCCGGCACTCCGGTTTTATCCGATAACACCCGGAACACTTCCGGTGTACCGGATATAGTCGTCCAATATATTAATCTTTATGTCTTGTACATTCCGAGACTCCTCGGTATGTCCGTGAACTCATCCGGGACTCCGAACTACCTTCGGTACATGAAAACTCATAAACTCATAATACCGATCGTCATCAAACGTTAAGCGTGCGGACCCTATGGGTTCGAGAACTATGTACACATGACCGAGACTCATCTCCGGTCAATAACCAATAGCGGAACCTGGATGCTCATATTGGCTCGTACATATTCTACGAAGATCTTTATCGGTCAAACCGCATAACAACATATGTTGTTCCCTTTGTCATCGGTATGTTACTTGCCCAAGATTCGATCGTCGGTATCACTATACCTAGTTAATCTCATTATCGACAAGTCTCTTTACTCATTACATAATGCATCATCTCGTGACTAACTCATTAGTCGTTTTGCATGCAAGGCTATTATGATGTGCATTACCGAGAGGGTCCAGAGATACCTCTCCGACACTCGGAGTGACAAATCCTATTCTTGATCTATGCCAACAGCACGAACACTTTTGGAGACACCTGTAGAGCATCTTTATAATAACCCAGTTACATTGTGATGTTTGATGGCACACAAGGTGTTCCTCCGGTATTCGGGAGTTGCATAATCTCATAGTCATAGGAACATGTATACGTCATGAAGAAAGCAATAACAGTAAAACTAAACGATCAAGTTGCTAAGCTAATGGATGGGTCTTGTCCATCACATCATTCTCCTAATGATGTGATACCATTGATCAAATGACAATTCATGTCTATGGCTAGGAAACATAACCATCTTTGATCAATGAGCTAGTCTAGTAGAGGCATAGTAGAGACACTCTGTTTTGTCTATGTATTCAATCATGTACTAAGTTTCCGGTTAATACAATTCTAGCATGAATAAAATACATTTATCATGATATAAGGAAATACAAATAACAACTTTATTATTGCTTCTAGGGCATATTTCCTTCAGTCTCCCACTTGAACTAGAGTCAATAATCTAGATTACATAGTAATGATTCTAACACCCATGGAGTCTTGGTGCTGATCATGTTTTGCCCGTGGAAGAGGCTTAGTCAACGGGTCTGCGACATTCAGATCCGTATGTATCTTGAAAATTTCTATGTCTCCCTTCTTGACTTGATCGCAGATGGAATTGAAGCGTCTCTTGATGTGCTTTGTTCTCTTGTGAAACCTGGATTCCTTCGCCAAGGCTATTGCTCCAGTGTTGTCACCAAAGATTTTCATTGGTCCCGATGAACTAGGTATTACACCTTGATCGGATATGAACTCCTTCATCCAGACTCTTTCATTTGCTGTTTCTGAAGAAGCTATGTACTCCGCTTCACACGTAGATCCCGCCATGACGCTTTGCTTGGAACTGCACCAACTCACAGCTCCACCTTCAATAAAAATACATATCCGGTTTGTGTCTTAGAGCATCCGGATCAGTGTCAAAGCTTGAATCGACGTAACCGTTTACGACGAGCTCTTTGTCACCTCCATAAATGAGAAACATAACCTTTGTCCTTTTCAGGTACTTCATGATGTTCTTGACCGCTGTCCAGTGATCCACTCCTGGATTACTTTGGTACCTCCCTGCTAAACTTATAGCAAGGCACACATCATGTCTGGTACACAACATTGCATACATGATAGATCCTATGGTTGAGGCATAGGGAATGACTTTCATTTTCTCTCTATCTTCTACAGTGGTCGGGCATTGAGTCTTACTCAACTTCTCACCTTGTAATACATGCAAGAACCCTTTCTTTGACTGATCCATTTTGAACTTCTTCAAATCTTTATCAAGGTATGTGCTTTGTGAAAGTCCAATTAAGAGTCTTGATCTATCTCTATAGATCTTGATGCCTAATATATAAGCAGCTTTACCGAGGTCTTTCATTGAAAAAAAATCTTATTCAAGTATCCTTTTATGCAATCCAGAAATTCTATATCATTTCCAAGCAACAATATGTCATCCACATATAATATCAGAAATGCAATAGAGCTCCCACTCACTTTCTTGTAAATACAGGCTTCTCCAAAAGTCTGTATAAAACCATATGCTTTGATAACCTCATCAAAGCGTATATTCCAACTCCGAGATGCTTGCACCTGTCCATAGATGGATCGCTGGACCTTGCACACTTTGTTAGCACCTTTAGGATCGACAAAACCTTCTGGTTGCATCATATACAACTCCTCTTTGAGGTATCCATTTAGAAATGCAGTTTTGACATCCATTTTCCAGATTTCATAATCATAAAATGCGGCAGTTGCTAACATGATTCGGACAGACTTAAGCATCGCTACGGGTGAGAAAGTCTCATCATAGTCAACTCCTTGAACTTGTTGAAAACCTTTCGCAACAAGTTGAGCTTTTTAGACAGTAATATTACCGTCGGCGTCGGTCTTCCTCTTGAAGATCCATTTATTTTCAATGGCTTGACGATCTTCGGGCAAGTCAACCAAAGTCCACACTTTGTTCTCATACATGGATCCCATCTCAGATTTCATGTCCTCAAGCCTTTTTGCGGAATCTGGTATCGTCATCGCTTCCTCATAGTTCCTAGGTTCATCGTGGTCTAGTAACATGACTTCAAGAACTGGGTTGCCGTACCACTCTAGCGCGGAACGTACTCTGGTTGATCTATGAAGTTCAGCAGTAACTTGATCCAAAGTTTCATGATCATCATCATTAGCTTCCTCACTAATTGGTATAGGAATCACTGCAACTAGTTTGTGTGATGTACTACTTTCCAATTCGGGAGAAGGTACAATTACCTCATCAAGTTCCACTTTCCTCCCACTCACTTCTTTCGAGAGAAACTCCACCTCTAGAAAGGATCCATTCTTAGCAGCGAATATCTTGCCTTCAGATCTGTGATAGAAGGTGTACCCAATAGTCTCCTTTGGGTATCCTATGAAGACACATTTCTCCGACTTGGGTTCGAGCTTATCAGGTTGTAGCTTTTTCACATAAGCATCGCATCCCCAAACTTTAAGAAACGACAACTTTGGTTTCTTGCCAAACCACAGTTCATAAGGCGTCGTCTCAACGGATATAGATGGTGCCCTATTTAACGTGAATGCAATTGTCTCTAAAGCATAACCCCAAAACGATAGTGGTAAATCGGTAAGAGACATCATAGATCGCACCATATCTAATAAAGTATGGTTACGACGTTTGGACACCACATGACGCTGTGGTGTTCCGGGTGGTGTGAGTTGTGAAACTATTCCACATTGTTTCAAATGAATACCAAACTCGTTACTCAAATATTCACCTCCACGATCAGATTGTGGAAACTTTTATTTTCTTGTTACGATGATTCTCTACTTCACTCTGTAATTCTTTGAACTTTTCAAATGTTTCAAACTTGTGCTTCATCATGTAGATATACCCATATCTTCTCAAATCATCAGTGAAGGTCAGAGAATAACGATACCCCTCGCGAGCCTCAACACTCATCGGTCCACATACATCAGTATGTATGATTTCCAACAAATCTGTTGCTCGCTCCATTGTTCCAGAGAACGGAGTTTTAGTCATCTTGCCCATGAGGCATGGTTCACAAGCACCAAGTGATTCATAATCAAGTGATTCCAAAATGTTGGGGAACGTAGTATTTCAAAAAATTTCCTACGATCACGCAAGGTCTATCTACTAGATGCATCGAAACGAGGGGAAGAGTGTGTCTATGTACCCTCATAGACCGAAAGCGGAAGCGTTTATCAACGCGGTTGATGTAGTCGTACACCTTCACGATCCGTCCCGATCTAGCACCGAACGTACGACACCTCCACGTTCAGCTCGATGACGTCCTCGCCTTCTTGATCCAACAAGACGGGCGAAGTAGTAGATGAGTTCCGGCAGCACGATGGCATGGTGACAGTTTGTTGATGAAGAACAATCTTCGCAGGGCTTCGCCAAGCACTATAGAAACTAGACGGAGGATAAACTAGAGGGTCGGGGTTGCCGGCACACGACTTGGTGTATCTTGGGTGCTAGCCCTACCCCTCTATTTATATGTTGAGCCTTGGGGTCAAAACTTGGAGTAAAAGCCTCCACAAAGTCGGTATCACCCGAAAGGCAAGAGTCCTTCTCGGACTCCAGGGCCAGACACCAGGGTTCCCGGCGTCTAGACCCAGACGCCAGGGACCCTGGCGTCTAGCCCCTGGACTCCACAAAACTTCCTTTTGCGCTTTCCAAAAACCTTGTGGGCTTTCCCCTTTGACCCAAATAAAGTGTTCTCGTACCCAAACATTTCAGGAAACATCCGGAACCCCTTCCGGTGAATTCTGGAACCCTTTCGGAGGTCAAACACTATTATCCATATATCAAACTTTATCTCCGGACCATTCCAGAGTTCCTCGTCATGTCAGTGATCATATCCGGGACTCCGAATAACATTCGGTCACCAACATACATAACTCATTAAATACTACATCGTCAATGAACGTTTAAGCGTGCGGACCCTACGGGTTCGAGAACTATATAGACATGACCAAAACATCTCTCTGGTCAATAACCAATAGCAGAACCTGGATGCCCATATTGGTTCCTACATATTCTACAAAGATCTTTATCGGTCGAACCGCATAACAACATACGTTGTCCCCTTTGTCATCGATATATTACTTGCCCGAGATTCGATCGTCGGTATCTCAATACCTAGTTCAATCTCGTTACCGACAAGTCTCTTTACTTGTTCCGTAATACATCATCTCGTGACTAACTCATTAGTCATTTTCTTGCAAGGCTTATTATGATGTGCATTACCGAGAGGGCCCAGAGATACCTCTCCGACATTCGGAGTGACAAATCCTATTCTTGTTCTATGCCAACACCACAAACACTTTCGGAGACACCTGTAGAGCATCTTTATAATCACCCAGTTATGTTGTGACATTTGATAGCACACAAGGTGTTCCTCCGGTATTCGGGAGTTGCATAATCTCATAGTCATAGGAACATGTATAAGTCATTAAGAAAGCAATAGCAGTAAATTTAAACGATCAAAGCTAACGGATGGGTCTTCTCCATCACATCATTCTCCTAGTGATGTGATCTTGTTGATCAAATGACAACTCATGTCTATGGCTAGGAAACATAACCATCTTTGATCAACGAGCTAGTCTAGTAGAGGCATACTAGGGACACTCTGTTTTGTCTATGTATTCACACATGTACTAAGTTTCCGGTTAATAAAATTCTAGCATGAATAATAAACATTTATCATGATATAAGGAAATATAAATAACAACTTTATTATTGCCTCTAGGGCATATTTCCTTCAGTCTCCCACTTGCACTAGAGTCAATAATCTAGTTCACATCGCCATGTGATCTAATACCGATTAGTTCACATTGTCATGTGATTAACGCCCATAGTTCACATCGCCATGTGAACAACACCCAAAGGGTTTACTAGAGTCAATAATGTAGTTCACATCGCTATGTTATTGACACCCAAAAGAGTACTAAGGTGTGATCATGTTTTGCTTCGTGAGAGAAGTTTAGTCAACGTGTCTGTCACATTCAGATCCGTATGTATTTCGCAAATTTCTATGTCTACAATGCTCTGCATGGAGCTACTCTAGCTAATTGCTCCCACTTTCAATACGCATCCAGATTGATACTTAGAGTCATCTGGATTAGTGTTAAAGCTTGCATCGGCGTAACTGTTTATGACGAACTCCTTATCACCTCCATAATCGAGAAACATTTCCTTAGTCATCCAATAACTAAGGATAATTTTGACTGCTGTCCAGTGATCTACTCCTGGGTTACTATTGGACCTCCTTGCCAAACTCATGGCAAGGTACACAACAAGTTTGGTACACAGCATGGCATACTTTATGGAACCTATGGCTGAGGCATAGGGAATGACTTTCATTCTCTCTATATTTTTCTGTCGTGGTCGGGCTTTGAGTCTTACTCAATATCACACCTTACAAATCAGACAAGAATTCCTTCTTTGACTGATCCATTTTGAACTACTTCAAAATCTTGTCAAGGTATGTACTCATTGAAAAAACATATCAAGCGTCTTGATCTATCTCTATAGATCTTGATGCTCAATATGTAAGCAGCTTCACCCAGGTATTTCTTTGAAAAACTCCTTTCAAACACTCCTTTATGCTTTCCAGAAAATTCTACATTACTTCTGATCAACAATATGTCACTCACATATACTTATCAGAAATGCTGTAGTGCTCCCACTCACTTTCTTGTAAATACAGGCTTCACCGCAAGTCTGTATAAAACTATATGCTTTGATCAACTTATCAAAGCATATATTTTAACTCCGAGATGCTTGCACCAGTCCATAGATGGATCGCTGGAGCTTGCACATCTTGTTAACACCCTTAGGATTGACAAAAACCTTCTGGTTGCATCATATACAACTCTTCTTTAATAAATCCATTAAAGACGCAGTTTTGTTATCCATTTGCCAGATTTCATAAAATGCGGGAATTGTTGACATGATTTGGGCAGACTTAAGCATCGCTACGGGTGAGAAAGTCTCATCGTAGTCAACTCCTTGAACTTGTCGAAAACCTTTCACAACAAGTCGAGCTTTATAGACAGTAACATTACCATCAGTGCCAGTCTTTCTCTTAAAAATCCATTTATTTTCAGTGTCTTGCCGATCATCGGGCAAGTCAACCAAAGTCCATACTTTGTTCTCATACATGGATCCCATCTCAGATTTCATGGCCTCAAGCCATTTTGTGGAATCTGGACTCATCATCGCTTCCTCATAGTTCGTAGGTTGGTCATGGTCCACTAACGTGAATTCCAGAACTGGGTTGCCATACCACTCTGGTGCAGAATGTACTATGGTTGATCTACGAAGTTCAGCAGTGACTTGATGCGAAGTTTCACGATCATCATCATTAGCTTCCTCACTAATTGATGTAGGAATCACTGGAACTAGTTTCTATGATGTACTACTTTCCAATTCGGGAGAAGGTACAATTACCTTATCAAGTTCCACTTTCCCCCCACTCACTTCTTTGGAGAGAAACTCCTTCTCTAGAAAGGATCCATTCTTAGTAATGAATGCCTGCCTTCGGATCTATGATAGAAGGTGTACCCAATAGTCTCCTTTGGGTATCCTATGAAGACACATTTCTCTGACTTGGTCTTGAACTTATCAGGTTGAAGCTTTTTCACATAAGCATCGCATCCCCAAACTTTAAGAAACAACAACTTTGGTTTCTTGCCAAACCACAGTTCATAAGGTGTTGTCGCAACGGATTTAGATGGTGCCCTTATTTAACGTGAATGCAGCTGTCTCTAATGCATAACCCAAAACGATAGTGGTAAATCGGTAAGAGACATCATAGATCGCACCATATCTAATAAAGTACGATTACGACGTTCGGACACACCATTACGATGTGGTGTTCCGGGTGGCGTGAGTTGTGAAACTATTCCACGTTGTTTTAAATGAATGCCGAATTATTAACTTCAAATATTCGCCTCCGCGATCAGATCGTGGAAACTTTTATTTTCTTGTTACGATGATTCTCTACTTCACTCTGAAATTTCTTTGGACTTTTCAAATGTTTCAGACTTGTGTTTCATCAAGTAGATATACCCATATCTGCTCAAATCATCTATGAAGGTCAGAAAATAATGATACCCGCCGCGAGCCTCAACACTCATTGGTCTGCATACATCAGTATGTATGATTTCCAACAAGTCAATTGCTCGCTCCATTGTTCCAGAGAATAGAATTTCAGTCATCTTGCCTATGAGGCATGGTTCGCAAGCACCAAGTGATTCATAATCAAGTGATTCCAAAAGCCCATCAGCATGGAGTTTCTTCGTGCGCTTTACACCAATATGACCTAAGCGGCAGTGCCACAAATAAGTTGCACTATCATCATCAACTTTGCATCTTTTGGCTTCAATATTATAAATATGTGTACTACGATCGAGATCCAACAAACTATTTTTATTGGGTGTATGGCCATCGAAGGTTTTATTCATGTAAACAGAATAAAAATTAGTCTATGACTTTAAATGAATAATCGTATTGCAACAAACATGATCAAATCATATTCATGCTCAACGCAAATGCCAAATAACATTTATTTAGGTTCTACACTAATCCCGAAAATATAGGGAGTGTGCGATGATGATCATATCAATCTTGCAACCACTTCCAACACACATCGTCACTTCACCTTTAACTAGTCTTTGTTCATTCTGCAATTATTGTTTCGAGTTACTAATTTTAGCAACTGAACCGGTATCAAATACCCAGGGGTTGCTATGAACACTAGTAAAGTACACATCAATAATCTGTATATCACATATACCTTTGTTTACTTTGCCATCCTTTTTATCCCCAAGTATCTAGGGCAGTTCCACTTCCTGTGACCATTTCCTTTGCAGTAGAAGCACTTAGTTTCATGCTTGAGTTTAGCTTTGGGTTTCTTCATGGGAGTGACAACTTTGATTGTCATTCTTCTTGAAGTTCCCCTTACGTCCCTTTGCCCTTTACTTGACACAAGTGGTCTTGTTAACCATCAATACTTGATGCTCTTTCTTGATTTCTACCTTCGCCGATTTCAGCATCGCGAAGAGCTCGGGAATTACTTTCGTCATCCCTTGCATATTATAGTTCATCATGAAGTTCTACTAACTTGGTGATAGTGACTAGAGAACTTTGTCAAATACTATCTTATCTGGAAGATTAACTCCCACTTGATTCAAGCAATTTTAGTACCCAGACAATCTGAGCACATGCTCACTGGTTGAGCTATTCTCCTCCATCTTGTAGGCAAATTACTGTCAAAGGTCTCATACCTCTCGACACGGGCATGAGTATGAAATACTAAGTTCAACTCTTGGAACATCTTATATGCTCCGTGGCGTTCAAAACGTTTTGGAAGTCCCGGTTCTAAGCCGTAAAGCATGGTGCACTAAACTATCAAGTAGTCATCATACCGAGCTTTTGTCAAAATGTTCATAACGTCTGCATCTGCTCCTGTAATAGGTCTGTCACCTAGCGGTGCATCAAGGACATAATTCTTCTGTGCAGCAATGATGATAATCCTCAGATCATGGACCTAGTCTGCATCATTGCTACTAACATCTTTCAACTTAGTTTTCTCTAGGAACATAAAAAATAAACGGGGAGCAACATCGTGAACTATTGATCTACAACATAGATATGCTAATACTACCAGGACTAAGTTCATGATAAATTAAAGTACAATTAATTGTATTACTAAAGAACTCCCACTTAGATAGACATCCCTCTGGTCATCTAAATGATCACGTGATCCAAATCAACTAAACCATGTCCGATCATCACGTGAGATGGAGTAGTTTTCATTGGTGAACCTCTTATGTTGATCATATCTACTATATGATTCACGCTCGACCTTTCGGTCTCCGGTGTTCCGAGGCCATATCTGCATATGCTAGGCTCGTCAAGTTTAACCCGAGTACTCTGCGTGTGCAAAACTGGCTTACACCCATTGTATGTGAACGTAGAGCTTATCACACCCGATCATCACGTGGTGTCTCGGCACGACGAACTTTCGCAACGGTGCATACTCAGGGAGACCACTTGTACCTTGAAATTTTGTAAGGGATCATCTTATAATGCTACCGTCGTACTAAGCAAAATAAGATAAACATCACAAGCAATCAAAATATGTGACATGATATGGCCATCATCATCTTGTGCTTTTGATCTCCATCTCCAAGGCACCGTCATGATCACCATCGTCACCGGCGCGACACCTTGATCTCCATCGTAGCATCGTTGTCGTCTCGCCAACTATTGCTTCCACGACTATCGCTACCGCTTAGTGATAAAGTAAAGCAATTACATGGCGACTGTATTTCATACAATAAAGCAACAACCATATGGCTCCTGCCAGTTGCCGTTAATTTTACAAAACATGATCATCTCATACAATAACGTATAACTCATCATGTCTTGACCATATCACATCACAACATGCCCTGCAAAAACAAGTTAGACGTCCTCTACTTTGTTGTTGCAAGTTTTACGTGGCTCCTACGGGCTTAGCAAGAACTGTTCTTACCTACGCATACAAAAACCACAACGATTTTTTGTCAAGTATGTGCTATTTTAACCTTCACAAGGACCGGGCGTAGCCACACTCGATTCAACTAAAGTTGGAGAAACTGACACCCGCCAGCCACCTGTGTGCGAACCACATTGGTAGAACCAGTCTCGTGTAAGCGTACGCGTAATGTCGCTCCGGGCCACTTCATCCAACAATACCGTTGAATCAAAGTATGACATGCTGGTAAGCAATATGACTAGTATCGTCCACAACTCACTTATGTTCTACTCGTGCATATCATCTACTCATAGACCTGGCTCTGATGCCACTGTTGGGGAACGTAGTATTTCAAAAAAATTGCTACGATCACGCCAGATCTATCTACTAGATGCAGCGCAACGAGGGGAAGAGTGTGTCTACGTACCCTCATAGACCAAAAGCGGAAGTGTTTATCAACGTGGTTGATGTAGTCGTACACCTTCACGATCCGTCCCGATCTAGCACCGAACGTACGGCACCTCCGCGTTCAGCACACGTTCAGCTCGATGACGTCCTCGCCTTCTTGATCCAGCAAGACGGGTGAAGTAGTATGTCGGGGAAACTGGTCGCCCACGAACACCTATGGGACCGGGGTCCCTTTTCGGTACGGCAAGGGAGCGGAGGGAGCACAAAGAGCGGATCGAGGCGAGCACGCGGGCAGTTTACCCAGGTTCGGGCCGCACGGATGCGTAAAACCCTACTCCTGCCTTGGTTGTATTGAGTTCTTGGCTCGGGAGCAAGAAGATCTACAGTGCCTTAGACTGGCTACACCGAGCGTGAGAGTGATCTGGGATCGGAACCCCCTCTACGTTGTGCATGGGCCTTCTTTTATAGCTCAAAGGGGTCACCGACAGGTGTCAAGGTAGATGAGGGTAAAAACGTAAAATTGGTGGTAGTTGTAACAGTGCATGAACAGTGTATGCACAGTGTCTATACCTAACCCTGACGGTGGGGGACAAGGGCATTGAATGCCCATCACCGTCGCCCCCAAACAGTGCAAAAAGCGTCCGTCCGGGCGTCTCCGTCCGCCACGACGGTGGCCTTGTCATCGTGGCTTGCCACCGTGTACCCCAGGCTGCACAGCCATCCGCCACGCGCCCCTGGAAGGGCCCCAGGGCGACGCGTGGCCGGATGAGCTGGAGCGCAGGCACACAGTGAAAGCTTGTCGTGGCAAGCATCTTGCCGCGGTCGCTACCTTGCCGCGCCCGGAAGCTTGTCGCTCTCCGGGCCTTGCCGGGGCGCGCGATGCGCCACGGCAAGTCTTCTGTAATGCCGTTCTTTGGCCTTCCTGGCAAGCTCCTCTTGCCAGGGTCTTGTACTAATAGGATGGTCTTGAGCCTGGAGCGGCCTTCCCGGCAAGCTCCTCTTGCCGGGGCCTTGTTCCTCTGACTTGTATACTTTGTTCTTGAATGGTTCTAAAGGATCCAGAGCGGGCCTTGGCGGGCGCGTGGCAAGCCCAGCCATGAGGTGCTGCTACTGCCCATGCACAAGTCGGGATACTAAGGTACCCCTACATTAGTACACCGACAGGAGCCCCCGGGCCTGGGCCACACACAGTGCCGGACGCTGTTGGGCCAGGCCCAGAACAGTGCACGGGCACACGCGGCTCACGGCGCGCCGCATCCTACTCCGTATCCGCCGCATCCCTCCCTAACGGCACGCGTCGATTGCGGCATCGTGGGAGAGATCGTGGCCTGTTTCTTTAATGGAAAAATGCGGGACGTCCCCCACTTCCCCCTTAAAAGCAGAGGAAACAGGGGCAGTTTCCCCCCATTGCTTCATTGCGTCTCCAACCTCCAGAAACCCCCGTCGCTCTCCGCCTCCCCAAAGGTCGAGAGAGAGAGAGAGACGAGCTCCACCCCCCATCTCCCACCGCCGCCAGCCTCCCCGGCGCCGTCGACTCCACTTGCCGTGCCCGCCATGGCCCCGAAGAGCGACAAGGCGAAGACCGCGAAGTCCGACAAGGCGGCGAAGCTAGCAGCAATGCGGAAGAGGATGGTGGTCTTCCCGCCGAGGCTCGGTGCAAGGGAGCTGAGGGACAAGTACTACTTGTTCTGGTCGAGGGAGACGAAGGCTCACCCGCGCACCAGAGTCCTCCCCGCCGAAGCCTGCGACATGTATCCGGGAGGTTACCACTTCTTTGCTCTATTCTTCCACTGTGGACTCTGTCCTCCATACTCTGAGTTCTTCTGTGATGTCATGAATATGTATGGATTCCACCTCCTCGACTTTACCCCGAACGCCGTCCTTACGATGGCCGTTTTCGCACATCTGTGCGAAAACTTCGTCGGAGTCACCCCAATGTAGCTCTCTTCCGCCACTTCTTCACACCTAGAGTTGAGTCTGGGTCCCCTCTATCCGGTGGCATCTCCTGGATCTTCAGGCTCAACAAGAAAGAGGCGTACTTGATTGGAGAGCTCCGCGGCAAGTGGGAGGAGTGGAGGGCCGATTGGTGCTGGGTTATGGAAGATGGACTCGAGCAGTTTACAGCCCCCCGCCGAGCTGCAATAGTGCGTGGCAAGGATTGGAGTGATCTGGCCCCGGAGGATGAGAAGCTGCAGATTGCCCTCACTAGGATCCTCCGCCTCCGGCAAGCCAATCTGACTGTAGGTGAGGTAGGGGCGGATTTCCTTCGCCGCCGCATTGCCCCCTTGCAGGAGAGGAAGCGGTCTGCTTGGGAGTTCGGCAACGCGGCAGACTGCATGAGGTTACGCCCCGGCCTCAACTACAACTTCACCGTTCTGGAGCTCAAGGGGATGATCCGGGAGCTGTTCAAGCACGACCCCAAGCACCCTGAGTGGTTTGCTCCGTCGCGGGGAGTAGTTCCTTTATGTAACAATTCGGCACTTAGTGCCATCCGCGCGGCAATGCCGATGTGCGACTCCCACGGGGTTGATCCCACTTGGCTGGCGCCTTCAGAAGAAACTGCACTGGCTTTCTTCGACAACCTGGTTGAGCTGCCGATTAATCCTGATGAGAAGAAGGGTCTCACCCGCGACACCACCGACCGGGATTTGGCGTATATCGCCACCAGGATGGAGGAAGCAGCCGCAGCCGAGGCCGCGGGTGAGTTTGGGTATTCCTTGGACGAGGCGGACGCAGCGGACGCAGTGAGCCGGGCCGAGGAGGAAGAGATCCTCAGACTGCTGAGGCCTGCCGGGCAGCCTGCCGGGACGAGCGGGGCTGCCGGGCAGGGCACAGAGTCAAGTGAGCCCGCCGAGGAGGACGCCGAATCGGGCGACGACTCGGGCGACCCTTCAGAAGACTCAGGCGGGTCTTTGGGCCTCGACGATGCCTCCTCATCCTCGGAGAACTCTCCGCCACCACCAAGCCCTCCGCCACAGCAAAAGAAGCGCCTCCGCAGGACCACTGAAGCGGCGGGGCAGCCGGCGCCCCAGCAGCAGCCGCAGCGTCGCTCGACGCGTGCCACCACGACGAACAAGGCCGTCAAGGGGGCGCCCCGCGCCTCAGCGGCAGGCGGAGGGGGATCTTCCCGAAGCGGTTCTGGCGCTCCTTCCGCCCCTCGGTCCTCGGCGACGACCGGAGCAGGGTCTTCTCAGCCCACGGCTCCGGAGCCCGCCAAGCGCCCGAGGGAGCCTACTCCTCCAGCTCCTCGCGCCGGGACGCGCGAGGCGGACTTTGACTTCTCCGCCCTCAGTTCCGACGAGGAGGAAGAAGAGTAAGCACTTGCAACTCTTATTCCTTTTGATTTTTGTTGCTCTTGTCTTGAATTCTCTTCGCCTGACTCTGATCTTGTTTATCCTCCAAGACCCTGGCCCAGAGAGCTGCGAAGAGGGCCAAAATCCCGGTGGTTGACCTCGAGGACGACGAGCCTGTTGCAGCGGCGGGGGACATGCCAGCGACAAGCCTGCCGGACCAGCCAGCCCCCAGCGCAGCCCCCAGCGTAAGTCTTTGTTCACTTTTCTGCTTATCGGGCGCGCTTGAGCTTTTTATCCCTGTTAATATCTTGTTCGCTTGTTGACTTGTGCAGAAGTGGAGCCGCAGCCGCAGGAGCGTCAAGAGACTGCTCCCGACGAGCCGCTCGTCCCACCCTCCCCGCCAAGGAGGAGCTCCCCGGCGAGGGAGAGTACTCCGCCAAGGGCGGGTACACCACCAAGGGCGAGTACCCCGCCAAGGGCGAGCACCCCGACAAGGGTGGGCACCCCGCCAAGGGAAGGCGCCAGCGGCCCTCCGCCGGCGGGGGCCACTACTACGCCGCCAAGGGAGAACTCCCCGGCAAGGATCACCGTAGAGGAAGAGGCCCGCGCAGGTAACCCTTGTACTTTCTTTCTCTTGAATTCTTCTTTTTGGATATTTGCTTGACGATTCTTCCTTTCTTCTTCTTCTGTCAGATCCGCCCGCCCCGGAGCCGATGGAGACAGAGGCCACCGCCGAGGAGGACGCGCGCGGCAATGCTGGTGACGCCACCACCGCTGAAGGGATGGCCGGCGCCGCTGAGCCAGCCGCCGATGAGACCGCCGTGGCCGCTGACGCGGCAGCTGGGGAAGGGACCGGCGACCGCACTGACAGCCCTGAGGCCGCAGGAGCGTCGGACGCTGCGCCGGCCGCTGACCCCTCCGCCGCCGTGGCTGGGCCGGGTGTGTATCTGGAGGCCGCCAACGGGGTCTTCATCCAAGTCCCGTGGGCGTCCTCATCAAGGGCACCCGCGGAGGGGGAGAACTTCGATGGAGAAGTCCTCGCCTCCACCGGGCTAAGGCTTGTCGACGTGCCCGGCAGCAGCAACGAGCCCGAAGAGGAGTCCCGAGAGGCTCTGGCTGGCAAGGCTGGCGTCGACTTGGAGAAGCGCGCCGCGGAGCTCCGCACCGCCAACCAAGCGGCCCTTCGGAACTTGGCGGAGGAGCGCGAGGAGCTCGCCGAGGTGCACCAAGCGTTCATCCTCGAGAAGGCCGAGGCTGAAGAGCAGCAACGACTGGCCGCCGAGGATCTGTCTCGGCGGGAAGAAGAGCTGAACCAGCGGAAGGTCGACCTCGATAGCCACGAGGACAAACTTGCCGCGCGTGAGCAGTCCATTGGCGGGGCTCTGCAGGAGGCGAGGGATGCCACTGCTGCCGCAGAGACCGCCAAGAGGGACCTGGAGGCGAGGGTGGCGCAGTTGGAGCTCAACCTGAAGACGAGCGAGGAGAAGGTTGCCGCGCTCAAACTTGAAAGGGAGAAAGACGCCCACAGCCACTCGGAGCTGCAGGTCCGTCTCTCCGACAAGGGCAAGGAGCTCAACGACGCCAAGGATTCCATTGCAGACTTGGAGCTGAAGGTTTCCACCCTCACTGAGTCACTTGATGGCGCCCGGAACCGTGAAACGAAGCTGAAGGAGGATCTCCGCGCTGAGAGGGCATTGCTGGACAGCGCAGCCGTCTTGCAAAATAACTTCAAGCAGACGGTGGAGCAGTGGACCGAGGGGCTCGTCGCTGCCGCCGCCAACATCGACAAGGAGATGGTGGCGCTGGGGACGGAGCATCTCGTGTACTCCCCCGACGAGAACCTCCCCCACAGCGCCAAGCTGAGTTTGTTCTTCAGAGGAGTGGCGTCGGCCCTCGCGCAGCTACGGGAGAAGCTCCCCACGCAGCTGGCGAACGAGGCGCGCCGGCTTTGCATGGGTACTATGGAGCGAGTGTTGACGAAGATCGTCTACCGCAACCCCGGGATCAATCTTGAGAACGTCCTCCGGACCCTGCCGCCCGACGCTGACCAGGAGGCGTTGAAGGTCCAAGTTGCCCACATTGTGGCCAAGGTGGGCAAGATCAGGAGGGTTGACGGAGACCGCGTAGACTAGGCTTTCTTCTTTCTGCTTCCCTTTGTCGCTGCGAACCATGCCATGGACAGTAGTTTATTAGAACAGCGACAAGCAATCTTGTAATATAACTTTATTTTGGATATTCAATGCAGTGTTATCCCCCTTGCTCGACTCCTTTACTTTGTATGCTTTTACCTTTCGCTTTTGGGGAACTTGCCGGCAAAGGGACCCTTGCAGCGAGCGCTGAGTGCGGAACTTCAGCAGCCTGCTGGCAATGCCCCTGCCGGCAAGAAACCTTGCCGCAGCTAGTCGCAGCACACTTAGATTGTTGAGCGAACTCGAAAACGAAGTAAGGGCGCGACACTTGTTGCAGCTCACTTAAGTCGTTGAGCGTGCTCGAAACAAAGTAAGGGCGCGGCTAGCCATGGGTAGGTTCCTCCGCGCATAGGTTTTCCATACAAAGAGTGGTCGTTCAAGGAAAATAACCATGAATTTAAAAAAAAATTGAATGCTCAAACTTTGGCAACTTAGCTTTCGTGGGTTGTTCGCTTCCCGGCAAGGCTTTCCTTTCTTGAACAGCACTTGGTCCATACCACTGTCTCCTTCTCCCCCCCCC
>LR738715.1:645347738-645389440 GCA_902687465.1 Secale cereale
CGGGCTGTCTTCGTGCTTCTCTCCGACGCTCGATGCGGGTTCGAGCGTCCTCTTGTCGCCTGTCGTCGAGGACTTGGCGTTGATCGCGGCGAGCCCGTGGATCCGATGACGCCGTGGAGTCGTCGTCGACGTTGATCCGGCGAGTCGGCGATTTCTGCTTCCGCGGCGGGGAGTGCACGGTAGTCGCACCCCCGGCGGTCTTGTCTCCATCAGCCTTCGCTTGGCTGACTTGCCGCGGCCGTGACGTTGCCGGCTGCTGCGGCGTGTCGTTGTTGGCGAAGGCGATAAGGCTTTGGATCGTGGCCCTCCAGTCTTCGGCCTTGTCTGCCGCTGGAGGGAAGTCGAGGAGCAGCTGAGCTCTAGCAAGAGCTTCTGCTGGAGTGGAGGGGAGCGGTGGCGAGCGGTGCGAGGAGCGAGATATGCTCAGACTTCTAACAGCGTTAGAAGGAGCAGGGTCTCGCCCCGGCGACCGCGCCTTGCTCGTGCCAGCGCGCTGGCCTTGAGCGTCCCGCGACCCGCCAACTTGGCCTTGGCCTAGCAAACGGATGGTACCCTGTGTACCACGCCGCTGCCATTCCGGCACCTCCTGAGAGGGGCGCGGTGCGTGCACGGACGCCGAGGTTTTGGAATTTGCCCGGTCGTCCATCTTGTCCTTGGACTTGGCGGCGCCGTGAGTTTCCTCGCCGGCGTCCGTCCTTCCGCCAGCGTCTACCCCACCAACCGTTGGTTCTGGTGGTGGTGGGATCGACGCGGACGGGCCTCCCACCTCCGAAGCTTTCTTCTTCGGCGGCATGTCGATGAAGCTGGAGAGGTTGATGAAGTTGCTAAAGGTTGCGCCCGCGTGAACGCCGGATCAGGTTCGCGCGACCTCGACGCCCCCCTACCTGGCGCGCCAAAGATGTCGGGGAAACTGGTCGCCCACGAACACCTATGGGACCGGGGTCCCTTTTCGGTACGGCAAGGGAGCGGAGGGAGCACAAATAGCGGATCGAGGCGAGCACGCGGGCAGTTTACCCAGGTTCGGGCCGCACGGATGCGTAAAACCCTACTCCTGCCTTGGTTGTATTGAGTTCTTGGCTCGGGAGCAAGAAGATCTACAGTGCCTTAGACTGGCTACACCGAGCATGAGAGTGATCTGGGATCGGAATCCCCTCTACGTTGTGCATGGGCCTCCTTTTATAGCTCAAAGGGGTCACCGACAGGTGTCAACGTAGATGAGGGTAAAAACGTAAAATTGGTGCTAGTTGTAACAGTGCATGAACAGTGTATGCACAGTGGTCTATACCTAACCCTGACGGTGGGGGACAAGGGCATTGAATGCCCATCGCCGTCGCCCCCAAACAGTGCAAAAAGCGTCCGTCCGGGCGTCTCCGTCCGCCACGACGGTGGCCTTGTCATCGTGGCTTGCCACCGTGTACCCCAGGCTGCACAGCCATCCGCCACGCGCCCCTGGAAGGGCCCCAGGGCGACGCGTGGCCGGATGAGCTGGAGCGCAGGCACACAGTGAAAGCTTGCCGCGGCAAGCATCTTGCCGCGGTCGCTACCTTGCCGCGCCCGGAAGCTTGTCGCTCTCTGGGCCTTGCCGGGGCGCGCGATGCGCCACGGCAAGTCTTCTGTAATGCCGTTCTTTGGCCTTCCTCGCAAGCTCCTCTTGCCAGGGTCTTGTACTAATAGGATGGTCTTGAGCCTGGAGCGGCCTTCCCGACAAGCTCCTCTTGCCGGGGCCTTGTTCCTCTGACTTGTATACTTTGTTCTTGAATGGTTCTAAAGGATCCAGAGCGGGCCTTGGTGGGCGCGTGGCAAGCCCAGCCACGGGGTGCTGCTACTGCCCGTGCACAAGTCGGGATACTAAGGTACCCCTGCTTTAGTACACCGACATAGTAGATGAGTTCCGGCAGCACGACAGCGTGGTGACGGTTTGTTGATGAAGAACAATCTCCACAGGGCTTCGCCAAGCACTACAGAAACTAGACGGAGGATAAACTAGAGGGTCGGGGTTGCCGGCACATGGCTTGGTTTATCTTGATGTGTCTTGGGTGCTAGCCTTACCCCTCTATTTATATGTTGAGCCTTGGGGTTGAAACTTGGAGTAAAAGCCTCCACAAAGTCGGTTTCACCTGAAAGGCAAGAGTCCTTCTCGGACTCCAGGGCCAGACGCCAGGGTTCCCGGCGTCTGGAACCAAACGCCAGGGACCCTGGCGTCTGGCCCCTGGACTCCGCAAAACTTCCTTTTGCTCTTTCCAAAAACCTTGTGGGCTTTCCCCTTTGACCCAAATAAAGTGTTCTCATACCCAAACATTTCGGGAAACATCCAGAACCCCTTCCGGTGAATTCCGGAACCCTTCTGGAGGTCAAACACTATTATCCATATATCAATCTTTATCTCCGGACCATTCCGGAGTTCCTCGTCATGTCCATGATCATATCCCGGACTCCGAATAACATTCGGTCACCAACATGCATAACTCATTAAATACTATATCGTCAACGAACGTTTAAGCGTGCGGACCCTACGGGTTCGAGAACTATGTAGACATGACCAAGACATCTCTCCGGCCAATAACCAATAGCGGAACCTGGATGCCCATATTGGTTCCTACATATTCTATGAAGATCTTTATCGGTCGAACCGCATAACAACATACATTGTTCCCTTTGTCATCGGTATGTTACTTGCCCGATATTCGATCGTCGGTATCTCAATACCTAGTTCAATCTCGTTACCGGCAAGTCTCTTTACTTGTTCTGTAATACATCATCGCGTGACTAACTCATTAGTCATTTGCTTGCAAGGCTTATTATGATGTGCATTACCGAGAGGGCCCAGAGATACCTCTTCGACATTCGGAGTGACAAATCCTATTCTTGATCTATGCCGACACCACGAACACTTTCGGAGACACCTGTAGAGCATCTTTATAATCACCCAGTTACGTTGTGATGTTTGATAGCACACAAGGTGTTCCTCCGGTATTCGGGAGTTGCATAATCTCATAGTCACAGGAACATGTATAAGTCATGAAGAAAGCAATAGCAGTAAAACTAAACGATCATAGTGCTAAGCTAATGGATGGGTCTTGTCCATCACATCATTCTCCTAATGATGTGATCTCGTTGATCAAATGACAACTCATGTCTATGGCTAGGAAACATAACCATCTTTGATTAACGAGCTAGTCTAGTAGAGGCATACTAGGGAAACTCTGTTTTGTCTATGTGTTCACACATGTACTAAGTTTTCGGTTAATACAATTCTAGCATGAATAATAAACATTTATCATGATATAAGGAAATATAAATAACAACTTTATTATTGCCTCTAGGGCATATTTCCTTCACAAAAGTCCATCACTATGGAGTTTCTTCATGCGCTTTACACCAATATGACCTAAATGGCAGTGCCACAAATAAGTTGCACTATCATTATTAACCTTGCATCTTTTGGTTTCAATATTATGAATATGTGTATCACTGCGATCGAGATCCAACAAGAATAGACCACTCTTCAAGGGGGCATGACCATAAAAGATATTACTCATATAAATAGAACAACCATTATTCTCAGATGAATAACCGTCTCGCAATAAACAAGATCCAGATATAATGTTCATGCTTAACACTGGCACCAAATAACAATTATTCAGGTCTAAAACTAATCCTGAAGGTAGATGTAGAGGTAGCGTGCCGACGGCGATCACATCGACTTTGGAACCATTTCCCACGCGCATCGTCACCTCGTCCTTAGCTAATCTTCGTTTAATCCGTAGCCCTTGTTTCGAGTTACAAATATTAGCAACCGAACCAGTATCAAATACCCAGGTGCTACTACAAGCACTAGTAAGGTACACATCAATAACATGTATATCACATATACCTTTGTTCACTTGCCATCCTTCTTATCCGCCAAATACTTGGGGCAGTTCCGCTTCCAGTGTTCAGTCCCTTTGCAGTAGAAGCACTCAGTTTTAGCCTTGGCTCCAGACTTGGGCTTCTTCGTGGGAGTAGCAACTATCTTGCTATTCTTCTTGAAGTTCCCCTTCTTTCCCTTGCCCTTTTTCTTGAAACTAGTGGTCTTGTTAACCATCAACACTTGATGCTCCTTTTTGATTTCTACCTCCGTAGCTTTGAGCATAGCGAAGAGCTCGGTAATTGTCTTTTCATCCCTTGCATGTTATAGTTCATCACGAAGCCTTTATAGCTTGGTGGCAGTGATTGAAGAACTCTATCAATAACACTATCTTTGTCAACTTTGTATCCAAGTTGAGTCATATGATTGTAGTACCCAGACATTCTGAGCAAGTGTTCACTGATAGAACTATTCTCCTCCATTTTGCAGCTGTAGAACTTATTGGAAATCTCTTATTTCTCAATCCGGGAATTTGCATGAAATATTAACTTCAACTCCTGGAACATCTCATATGCTCCATGACGTTCAAAACATCGTTGAAGTCCCGGTTCTAAGCCGTAAAGCATGGCACATTGAACTATCGTGTAGTCATCAGAACGAGCTTGCCAGACATTCATAACGTCCGGGGTTGCTACTGCGGCAGGCTTGTCACCTAGCGGGGCTTCCAGGACATAATTCTTCTGTGCAGCAATTTACGGGCCCAGTCCGTGTAATTGCTACCATCATCTTTGAACTTAGATTTCTCTAGGAACGCATTAAAATTCAAGGGAACGGTAGCACGGGCCATTGATCTACAACAACATAGATATGCAAACACTATCACGACTAAGTTCATGATAAATTAAAGTTCAATTAATCATATTACTAAAGAACTCCCACATAGATAGACATCCTTCTAGTCATCTAAATGATCACATGATCCAAATCAACTAAACCATGTCCGATCATCACGTGAGATGGAGTAGTTTTCAATGGTGAACATCTTATGTTGATCATATCTACTATATGATTCACACTCGACCTTTCGGTCTCCAGTGTTCCGAGGCCATGTCTGTACATGCTAGGCTCGTCAAGTTTAACCCGAGTATTCTGCATGTGCAAAACTGGCTTGCACCCATTGTATGTGAACGTAGAGCTTATCACACCCGATCATCACGTGGTGTCTCGGCACGACAAACTTTCGCAACGGTGCATACTCAGGGAGAACACTTGTACCTTGAAATTTTGTAAGGGATCATCTTATAATGCTACCGCTGTACTAAGCCAAATAAGAAGCATAATAAGATAAACATCACATGCAATCAAAATATGTGACATGATATGGCCATCATCATCTTGTGCTTTTGATCTCCATCTCCAAAGCATCGTCATGATCTCCATCGTCACCGGCTTGACACCATGATCTTCATCGTAGCGTCATGGTCGTCTCGCCAACTATTGCTTCTACTACTATCGCTAACTCATAATGATAAAGTAAAGCAATTACATGGCCTTCACAATTCATACAATAAAGAGAAAACCATACGGCTCCTGCCGGTTGCCGATAACTTTACAAAACATGATCATCTCATACAATAACGTATAACTCATCACGTCTTGACCATATCACATCACAATATGCCCTGCAAAAACAAGTTAGACGTCCTCTACTTTGTTGTTGCAAGTTTTGTGTGGCTGCTACGGGCTTAGCAAGAACCGTTCTTACCTACGCATACAAAAACCACAATGATTTTTCATCAAGTATGTGCTATTTTAACCTTCACAAGGACCAGGCGTAGTCATACTCGATTCAGCTAAAGTTAGAGAGACAGACACCCGCCGGTCACCTTTAAGCAACGAGTGCTCGTAACGGTGAAACCAGTCTCGCATAAGCGTACGCGTAATGTCGGTCCAGGCCGCTACATCTCACAATACCGCCGAATCAAAGTATGGCATGCTGGTAAGCAGTATGACTATTATCGCCCACAACTCATTGTGTTCTACTCGTGCATATCATCTACGCATAGACCTGGCTCATGATGCCACTGTTGGGGAACGTAGTATTTCAAAATTTTCCTACGATCAAGCAAGATCTATCTACTAGATGCATAGAAACGAGAGGGGAGAGTGTGTCTATGTACCCTCGTAGACCGAAAGCGGAAGCGTCCAGTGACGCGGTTGATGTAGTTGAACATCTTCGCGATCCAACCGATCCAAGCACCAAACGTACGGCACCTCCGCGTTCAGCACACGTTCAGCTCGATGACGTCCCGCGAGCTCTTGATCCAGTTGAGCTTCACAGGAGAGTTTCGCCAGCACGATGGTGTGGTGACGGAGATGATGAAGCTACCGCGCAGTGATTCGCCTAAGCACTGCAACGGTATGACCGAGGTGTGTTTCTGTTGAGGGGGGCACCGCACACGGCTAAAACGATGTTGCTTTTCTGTGTTTGGGTGCCCCTGCCACCGTATATAAAGGAGCAAGGGGGAGGTGCGGCCGGCCCAAGGGGCGCGTCATAGGAGTAGGATTTCTACTCCTAGTAAGAATAGGAATCCCCCTTCCTATTCCTACTAGGAGTAGGAAAGGAAGGAGGAGAGGAGAAGGAAGGAGAGGGGCGCCCCCCCCCCCACTCCTAGTCCAACTAGGAACCCTAGGGGGTGCGGCTAGCCCTAGTGGGCTACCTCTCTCTTTCCCTCATTGGCCCACTATGGCCCATACTCCCTCGGGGGGGGGGGGTCCGGTAACCCCCTCCGGCACTCTGGTTTTATCCGATAACACCCGGAACACTTCCGGTGTCCGAATATAGTCGTCCAATATATTAATATTTATGTCTCGGACATTCCGAGACTCCTCGTCATGTTCGTGATCTCATCCAGGACTCCGAACTACCTTTGGTACATGAAAACTCATAAACTCATAATACCGATCGTCATCGAACGTTAAGCGTGCGGACCCTACGGGTTCGAGAACTATGTAGACATGACCGAGACTCATCTTCGGTCTATAACCAATAGTGGAACCTGGATGCTCATATTGGCTCCTACATATTCTACGAAGATCTTTATCGGTCAAACCGCATAACAACATATGTTGTTCCCTTTGTCACCGGTATGTTACTTGCCCGAGATTCAATCGTCGATATCACTATACCTAGTTAATCTCGTTACCGGCAAGTGTAAGTGCATCTAGTGCCACCCCTACTGGTTTTGGAGTATTGACGACAAACCTGGTTGAGGGACTAATGTGTTTGTGAGAATTGCAGGATAACACAAGTAGTAGTCCCTCATAAATTGGTGGCTGCTCAGAGTTATTGCACGGCTTTTGTCGTTTGAGAGCAACCCACCTCCGAAGCATTTGAGAGAGAAATCCTTGCGAGGACAAAGCCCAAACACCCAGAGCCAAAGAGTGTTAGGCATCACTGAAGTCTTTCTGTCTGTGTGACCTGAAGACTTATTACACTTGAGGACTGTGTTTCCTCCAGCCGGTTAGGCGTCGCGTTCTGAGCATCCAAGAGTCATTATGGATTGCCGGTGAACGAAGTCTATGAAGGTTTGGAAGTCTACCTTGAAGACTTACCAGAGTGATTGGGCGAGGACCAGGTGTCCTTAGCTCAAGGTGAAGACGCGGTCTTCTGAGTTAAATCTCAGCCTCCCTAACCAGACGTACAGTTATCACAGCAACTAGAACTGGTCTAACAAATCATTGTCTTCCCCGAGCTACTGGTTCTATCCTTTCCTTCCCTTTACTTACTGCTCTGTGTTGTGAAGACATTGCATGCTTGCCTTATCTGATTGTCTTCACTGAGTATCTACTTGTTGTGATTGGCTTCATTCCTTCTTCCTGTGTGATCACTACTGCCTAGTTGCTATTAGTCATCATGCTTTCACTTCATTGAATACATGACTAAGGCTCATCTAGTGTAGTCCACTTTCCGCTGCATACTAATAGGCTTGAGCTTATCGTTTATCTTCGAAACTACCATGTTTTGAAGCATTTCATAAAAATCGCCTATTCACCCCCCCTCGAGTCGATATACTGCACTTTCAATTGGTATCAGAGCAAGGTACTCCCTTGTTCTGTGTGATTCGGTTTAACCACCTGGAGTTTTAGCTATGTCGACCACAGGAATGAAGACTGTGGCTTGCCCTATGTTTGACGGTCAAGAGTATCCCAAGTGGAAGGCCATGATGAAGAAACGTCTCATGGCGATTAACAGTGAGCTGTGGACCGTCACTGAGATTGGTCTTATCGATCTATGAAAGAGGACAGAAGCTGATCACATTCGCAAGTTCACTCTTCTCAATCTCACAGCTAAGGACGTCATATGCTCCTGTATATCTCAAGATCAGTTCAGAAACATCATGCATCTCGATCATGCGAAGCTTATCTGGGACCGTCTCTCAGAAGTCTATGAAGGTCATCGAACTCGTGATGATTCTGGGTTTGAGAAATTCAAGGAATCCCTGAAGACGATGACTTTCGATCCAGGACCATCATCCTCTGCACCATGTCTTATGGCAAAAGGTGCCAAGGTAACCGAATGCTATTCATCTGAATCTAGTGATGATGAATCTGGTGATGAGTTTGGACCCAGCTATGTCAAGCTTGCTTCCCTTGCCAATAAACAACAAATTGCTCTGGAAAAGGATCAAATAATGCTTAAAAAGAGCAATGACATGTTGGGTGAAGAAATGGACCAGTCAAAAAACTTAGCTGAAAGTCTTCAGAGACTTCAGGCTAAATTAACTACGCTTCACATTCTTCATAACACTCTCTTGTCCGATCATGAAAAGTTAAGAGGATGTTATGAAGATCTTCAGAAGGAGCATGATTCATTACTTGCTCAACATGTCAGTGCCACTCACGAAGAGTTTGAACCACCATGTCTAAAATGCATTGAAAGTGATAATGCTACATCTGTTGCTGAATGCTCTACTGCTGCCACTATTGCAATATCTTCAACTATTGATGTGGTAACTAACCCCTCTGCTGAGGAAACCACTACTATTGCTGATGAAAATTCTAGGTTGAAGACTTTGCTTGAAACAAGGATGTACAAAAGCCTCAAAGGGCATCAGACTCTATGTGATGTCTTCAAAAAGCAGATACTGAACCGAAACCCTAGGAAAGAGGGTGTTGGGTTCGACAGGAAAGTGAATGTTGATGGTTCATACTGGAAGCATGAGCAGTATCCCAAAACCACATGGGTTGCTGCAAAGGGACCTTCAGTGGATCCATCTACCTTATCTGGCTTCACTTGTGCTAATCCTGTTATCATTGATGAATCCTTTGATGCAAACTATAAACTGTTTAAGGATCAAAATGGTGAAGTGTTTGCCAGGTATATTGGTACTAACTGCAGGAATGGACCACCTATGAAGAAGATCTGGGTACCCAAAGGTTGTCTTGAGAACTTCCAGCAAATACTGTCATGACACCTCCTGGGATGAAGACAAACCCCAGACCAAAGGCTTCATATGGTCCTAAGGCTTCATACAACCAAAGGACTCACCTGAGTCACCCTAACACAGATGTATTGCAGGGAAATCATACTCAGACCCATGAATATGAGCGTGTTTCTTCAAACCGCTATGTTCATAAATCAAAGAACTTTTCTGCCTATTCTTATGAGTATTATTCTCCTCCTGCAAGACTATTTGCTAGGGCCCCAAAGCCAAAATTCTCAGATGCTGCTCTTAGACTCATTGCTTCTAAGCCACCCCTAAAGATGTGGTGGTTAAGAAGAACTAACTTTCTCTTGTAGGGAAAGGTCTCCAGCCTATAATCAAAGGCTTCTGATGCTATTGCTGGGGACCTTAAACACTTGTAGGGCACAAGATTAAATGCCCAAAATGACTTAACTGCTCACACTATTCATAAATCACTTGCTGAACATCTTATTAGTCCTGACTTACATCTATAGCTTTCATAATCCACTTATGCATCAATTGTTTATGCTTCACAATGGCTTTTGGTGAAGCCTATCCTCCTAATTGCACTGTAGGGAGCGACACCAAAGTCTTCAGAATGGATTATGGATAGCGGATGCACAAATCATATGACTAGTGATCGAAATATTCTCATGGACTCAACTTTACGTCCATCTAACAAGAGTCACATCACATTTGCTGATACTGGTAAAAGCAAAGTGTTGGGTCTAGGTAGAGTTGCAATCTCAAGAGATCAGCACATGGACAAAGTCATGCTTGTTGAATATCTTGGCTTCAACTTAATGTCTGTCTCAATGCTTTGCGACTTAAACATGATTGTGATCTTTGGTAAATTTCGTTGCATTGTAGTAATGGAATCTGACAAGTCTTTAGTATTTGAAGGATACAGAAAAGGTGATCTGTATATGGTAGATTTCTCAGCAGGACCGCAGATGGTCGTATGTCTTCTAGCAAAAGCTTCAGAGTGCTGGCTCTGGCATCGGAGGCTAGGACATGCTGGCATGAGGAACTTGCACACTCTCACAAAGAAGAAGCATGTCATAGGCATCGAGGAAGTCAAGTTCAAGAAAGATCATCTATGTGGTGCCTGTGAAGCTGGGAAGATGGCTAGAGCCAAGCATCCCTCGAAGACAATCATGACGACATCCAAACCCTTCGAGCTGCTTCACATGGACTTATTTGGCCCTACTCACTACTCCACATTCTGTACCACAGCCTGTCTCTATGGCTTCGTCATTGTTGATGATTACTCAAGATACACATGGGTGCACATAATACTCTACAAGACTGAAGTGCAAGATTTCTTCAGACGCTTCGCCAACCGTGCCATGAACAACTATGGCATCAAGATCAAACACATCAGAAGTGACAATGGCACTGAATTCAAGAACACAGGCCTCGATCTTTATCTGGATGAGATGGGAATCACTCATGAATTCTCAGCCCCATATACACCTCAGCAAAATGGGATCGTTGAGCGCAAGAACAGAACTCTAATTGAGATGGCTCGAACGATGCTCAATGAGTACAAAACACCAAGAAGATTCTGGCCCGAAGCTATTGATACTACATGCCATATCATCAACCGTGTCTATCTTCACAAGCTTCTGAAGAAAACATCCTATGAACTCCTTACTAGAAAGAAACCAAATGTAAGCTACTTCAGAGTATTTGGAGCTAAGTGCTGGATCAAGGATCCTCATCATAAGTCAAAATTTGCACCCAAAGCTCATGAAGGCTTCACGCTCGGATATGGAAAGGACTCACACTCCTACAGAGTCTTCAACATTTTTCTCTATAAAACTGTTGAAACTGTGGATGTGAGGGTTTGATGAGACTAATGGATCACAAAGAGAATCCCTACGAAATGTGCTAGATGAAGCCTCAAAAATGAATCTATCAAGCTAATGGGAACTGGTGAGATCATGCCTTCTGAAGCACAACCTGACGAGGAACTCATCATCTCTGCTCCAAATCAACCTGACGACAATGCTCAGCCTAAAGACAATACTCCTGATGAAGACAATGCACAGCAAGAGCAAAAGCTTCGTCCAGCTCATCCTCGTGTTGTAAATGAAGTACAAGTTGAGAAGATAATTTATAGCATAAATGCTCCTAGTCCACTCACTCGCTCAAGAGCAACACAGCTTGCAAATTTCTCTGGACACTTCGCTTTTGTCTCAGTATCTGAACCCAAGAAAGTTGCTGAAGCTTTTATGGAGCCTGAATGGATTCAAGCAATGCAAGAAGAGCTTCAACAGTTTGAGCTGAACAATGTGTGGGAACTTGTCAAGCGTCCTGATCCTCGAAAGCACAACATTATAGGCACAAAATGGATCTATCGCAACAAGCAAGATGAGCATGGTCAAGTGGTCAGAAACAAAGCTCGACTCGTTGCTCAAGGATACACTCAAGTAGAAGGGATTGACTTCGATGAAACATTTGCTCCTGTGGCTAGACTTGAAGCTATTCGTATACTGCTAGCCTATGCAAATCATCACAACATACTTCTATATCAAATGGATGTAAAGAGTGCCTTTCTCAATGGAAGAATTGAATAAGAAGTGTATGTTGCACAACCACCTGGCTTTGAAGACCCAAAACGTCCTGATATGGTATACAAGCTCAACAAGGCACTATATGGCCTCAAACAAGAGCCTCGTGCTTGGTATGACACCCTCACAGACTTCCTGAAGAGCAAAGGCTTCAAACCTGGATCCCTAGATCCCACACTCTTCACGAAGACATATGATGATGAGCTATTTGTCTGCCAAATCTATGTGGATGACATTATCTTCGGCTGCACGGACAAGAAATACAGTGATGAGTTTGGTCACATGATGCAAGAACAATATCAAATGTCTATGATGGGTGAGCTGAAGTTCTTCCTTGGTCTTCAAATTCGTCAGCAAAGCAACGGCATCTTCATATCTCAAGAGAAGTACCTTAAAGACTGCCTGAAGAAGTTTGGAATGCAAGAATGCAAAGGGTAGTCGACGCCAATGCCTGCTAAACATCATCTAGGTCCCGACGCCAATGGTAAAGAGTTTGATCAACAGGTATATCGCTCCATGATTGGTTCTTTACTTTATTTATGTGCATCTAGGCCAGATATTATGCTTAGTGTTTGCATGTGTGCTCGATATCAAGCGGCACCAAAGGAGTCGCATCACTTAGCTGTGAAGCGAATACTTCGATATTTGGCTTACACCCCAACACTAGGATTATGGTATCCAAAGGGCTCAGAGTTTGATCTAGTAGGATTTTCAGATGCTGATTATGCTGGTGACAAAGTTGATCGCAAGTCCACATCAGGCACATGTCACTTTCTAGGACGATCACTTGTCTGTTGGTCTTCAAAGAAGCAGAACTGTGTATCACTCTCCACGGCTGAATCTGAATACATTGTTGCTGGATCTTGCTGCGCTCAGCTTCTCTGGATGAAGCAAACACTCAAGGACTATGGAGTCCATCTGAAGCATGTGCCACTCTACTGTGATAATGAAAGCGCCATCAAGATTGCCAACAACCCAGTTCAGCACTCGAAGACAAAGCACATTGAAATTCGTCATCACTTTCTCAGAGATCATGTTATGAAGGAAGATATTGATATCATACACGTCAACACTGAAGAGCAACTGGCAGATATCTTCACAAAGCCCTTGGATGAGAAAAGGTTTTGCAAGTTGCGGTGTGAGCTAAATATCTTAGAATCCTCAAATGTCCTGTAATCAGGCATACATCCTAACACTTATGCATATTGATGACTTAGATGTGCAACACACGAAGTAAAGTATATCTTCAATCAATGAAGACTTACATTCTAAGTGTGAATACATTAACATGGAATTTGACTTCGGAGCACCACGATAATTGTGCGCCGTGTCTGGGTCTAATACTTCCTATACGGTGGGTAACGCCACCACCAAATTCTTGTTTGAAGCGTTTCTTGTGGCGTTACATTTGTAAAGTCTTCGCACTTGGTTTTTCTTCATATAGGACATATATATAGAGAGAGAGTTGTGTTCTGTCCTCAACAGCATTCACTTATAGCTATGTCTTCGTATTTGAATCTTTTGGACTAAGTGAATGTGATCGGACCCTAACCTCTCTATGCTTTCTCATCTCACACTCTGTCTGTCCAAATCATATGCATTCTGTTGAAACAGTCGAATATCTTCTCTGCGTCCTTGTCAGTAGAAGATACGGAGACAAACTTTAAATCTGATTTTAATGCTACATCTGTTATGCCTAAAACCCGGAGAAGCCGGAACGACTACTCCGACAGTCGTGGTGTACGTGGGATCGTGGGACAACTCCCAATGCATTACATGACCGCCACGTGTCACTCGTGCGTGAACCATCAGGGCCACCTGAGTAATTACGCTGCGCCGTCTCCCATGCCTATAAATGCACGTCCCATCACGGTCAAAAGTTTCTTGCACCACCTCTCCACCTCGACCAACCCTAGCGCCTCCGCTAGCTTTCGATGACGCCGGCGACGAAGCGCTTCGCTGCCGCAACTTTGTCGACGTCGTCCTCACGCCGGCCGCGGACCTCTTCTACTCCGCCGTCGCCGTAGCTGTCCTCTGTCGCCAAGTTAGGGCACGGAAGACCAAACAGCTGGGCATCCAACTCCTACTCCGTCCAAGCAGTTCATCGTGTGGTAAATAAACTTGCTTTTTACCATCTTCTAGATCCATAAAAATTCATCTATCTTACCACAAGAGGTTTCTGCCTACTTAGATATATAGATCTATCATGTCTGCATCTCATATCTTGCCTAGTACATTCACATATGCTTCAACTATAGTTAGATTCCTCACTTGTACTTATTCGTGGATTCGTACAAATCTGGAACCAACTCCCATGAGTGAATGTCTTCGCAGTATGAGGTCAAAGTCTTCAAAACTGTTTTAATCTTCAAAACTTCTGAGAATGCATATAACTCTTCCCCTTCCCTCGCATCTCTAATGTTGTCACAGGTACATGTCCGTGGGAGAATCCCTTGGTTCTCATAGTCTGCATTCATTTGCAGAGTTTTTGCAGCGTCACATTCATTCCCCTGAAGCCAGTTCCTGTCTGACCAGCAAACCGAAGCATTTGCTAGTTTTGAAGCCATTCAATTTGAAGCCCTTCAGGTTGAAGCAAATGGCAACTGACAAGACAGTAAGAAAGGGTGGCAGACAGCGCCGTGGCAACACCTCCCGTGATTTGCCTCCAGGTCTCAGTGATATATACAAGACTGATCCAGAGGAGGATTACAATCAGAGGAAGACCCGAATCCAATGGATTCGAAGATACTGGGCTGAACAATGGTTCAAGTATAGGTTCGTGACCCAAGAGTATGCCGAGAAAAACTCCATCATGCATCCTTGGGGAGATATCACTTATAAGAATCTTCCCCCCAAGACTCGTGCTGAAGCCATTGCTCAAGGCTTATATCCTTGCATGGTTAGAGGGCCTCAGCCTGCTGAAGCTGATCCAAGCTCTCTGCTCTGGTGTCGCGACGACAATCTGTTCAAGCAAAATCTTCAATTCGCCAGGAACACGGCCAAAGAAAACAAGAAGCTGTTGGGATTAGACTATAATCCTGGCCCCTCTGCGCCCCGCGCTGATGGAACGCGCGAAGCTAAACCGAATCTGGTTGGGCCCTTCTACAACCTAGAGGGCCTCATCAGTCACATAAGGGTTCAAGGGGCAGATGTAGATCAGCCTGAAGCAGATGATGACTCTGGAGAAGCACCTGCAACACCGAAGCCTCAGAAGAAGAAATCAAAGGCTTCGAAGACTACTCCTCCAAAGGTGTCTAGAGTGAAGCCTTAGGCCACTGCTCCACCTGCACCAAGTGTGCAATCTGAGGAACACTCTAGAATCTCCAAGAGCAGACAGCTGAAGAGGAAGCCAACACGCAACCCCAGTACAGCTCTCACTCCTGATGCAGTACTGAAGACTGCCAATGATACCCTTGATCTCTCAAGTGATGAAGATCTTGGAGATGATGATTTGGAGCTATTGATCAAGAGCAAGCAGGATGCTGAAATCTTCAATGATTTGCCGCTCTTTGACGTTTAAGTGCTCAATAACTTCATTGATGAATGGTTTGACACTCCCAACCTGAGCTTCGACGATCTTCAACTTCCACTTGGCCTCAGCATCTCCTTCCATGGCGCCATTGCTTCTGAGCTGGCTCTGGCTCAAAAAATTGTTGAGCTGAAGCAAAAGATAGATTATGAAAAAGCTCAGTTCAAGAAGCATATGGACAAGCTCAGCGTGCAAGAAGTTCAAGACTTCAAGATTATGATGCAAGAGCTCAAGGAAGCCTTTCGCCAGCGGCGTGAAGAAGCTAAAGGTTCACGTGAGCACATCAAGGACTTGGCTGCAAAATGCGTTCAAGCATTCAATGAAGCTGAAAAGCGCAAGGCACTTGGACGTCCTGGCATTGATCCAAGGATGGCTGCCAAGAAGAAGAAGAAGCAACCTGTGCCCGAAGCTGAAGCATCTGGGTAGGAAATGCCTCGCATAGTCTTCCCTGCTAGCATGACTGGCACGAAGCCTAAGGCAACTCCAACCACTTCCAAGCTCAAGAAGACTAAGGTGGCTGAAGCTGAAGCTCGCAAGCGTAAGCAATCTACTGATGAAGCTCCACCCACCAAGAAGCGAAAGACCAAGAAGGATAAGGCTGCTTCCAAAGAGCCTATCTTTGTCGAGCCAATCTCAGTTGCTCGCCCTGCATCTGCCCAGAGAGAACGAAGACTGACTGTTCATGAGCCTGCTCTCACAGAGGCTGAAGACATTCCAGCTGTCGACCCCACCGCAGCTGAAGACATTGGTCCTCAAGACAATGTTGAAGATGATGAAGTCCTTCCACAGATCGAATACAACATTGACTCTTCGCCTATTCTCACGAACAGCGAACGCATCAGCATTGGTCGTCCATTGACGCCAATTGCTCAGGATGACTCGTGGGCTGATCACCCACAGGATACACAAGACACTCCCCAGCAAACTCAAGACACCAGTATGGTGCTTGAAGACGAAGACTTTGAGGCCCAACAACCTCCATCTCCTCAGGCGTCGCCAGCTTTTCGCAGGCTTCGCAAAGGACCAAGGCCTCAAGTCACTGCCCCAAGTGCTCCAGAAGGAGTAGAGCAACCATCTGCACCTGATGCTGCTCCCACTGGAAGCCCCTCAGAATCTGAAGCCAAAGCGTCTGAAAATATTCCGGCTGCATCAGCCGAAGAAGAACCACCCCAACAAGAAGAAGAACAACCCCAAGTTGATGAAGACAGTACTGCCGCACCCCCTATTCTCGAGGAGAACATGTCCGACCCTCCAGCTCCTGAAGTGGAGGTAACAAATTCAGAGGCTGCCACCACCAACACTGAAGCCAATGACATGGTCATGGCTGAAGCTTTTGTGGCACCTGAAGATACTGTGGCACCTGAAGAACCTGCGCCTAAAGTTACTGCTCCTGAAGCCAGTGCTGTGCCTGAAGCCAGTGTTGTGCCTGAAGCTAATGTTGCACCTGACGCCAATCTGCAGCTTGAAGAGAATGCCTCTGCTCCTGTTCCGCCTCCACGGCCTCACACCATTGAGCAAGCATACAACAAAGATGATCAGCTTGTTACTGTCCGGTGGCCCATTCTAATTCTGCCACCTACAACTGAACCGCGTGCTGCTGGTCCTCAGTTTGATCATCATATTGCGCACCGGTCCCAAGTTCAGAAGCCTAAGCCAAGACTGTCAAGGCTTCCAGGTATTGCAACATCTTCAGGGTCATGCAATGCCAATAGCTTCACTGCGCACAACACCTTCTTTGACAGCACCAAGAACCCATATTCCAAGCCAAGAATATCCTCAGATAGGTTCTGGAGCCATCAACAGCGCAGCTACTACTCAAGGGTACTATATAATCAAGGCCGCATTTTCCCTCATATGCGTCTTGACACTGAAGCTATTGCTGGTCTGCCCTGCTTGGAGGAAGCCCTTGACTGCTTCTGTGATGCTGGCTTACTCAATTTTGTCCTAGATAAAGAGCATTGGAATGAAGAGCTGCTTCTACAATTCTATGCAACACTCCACATTTGAGGCTACAGCAGGGATCCGAAGACATGGGTCCTTGAGTGGATGACAGGCAATGTGCATCATGAAGCTAAAGCCTTTGATCTCATTGAGCTTACAGGCCTGCCCACTCCAGGAGATCTCTATGAACCTGGCTGTCAACTGCACAATGAAGCCTTGGAGAGTATCTTTCAGAAGCGTCAGCCCAACATGAGCCAAATGCTCAGCATGATGAAGCCTCTGCCAAGTGATGCTAAATATCCTAAGGAATTTTTTGTTGAAGACCTTGAGTACCTGCCGCGCACCATCTATCACATCATAAGGCGTACTCTATGGCCAATCAAAGGACATTCTTCATCAGCCAAGCTTGAAGGCACTATGAAGACTTTGGTCTTCTATATCTTCAATGGCATCAGCCTCAATGCTCAAGATTTCTTCATCAGGCAAATGGCCACGTCTGGAGCTGATCTATTTGGACTGAAATTTTATGCCCCTTGGATAATGCGCCTCATCAAGTTGCACTCAGCTGTCACTTATCAGCCCTCTGCTCGCAACCATCAGATTTTCTTGCCTGAGGTTGATATGTCAGTTGAAGCCATTTACCAAGAGCCTGCTAAAGAGCCAGTTAGTCTTCACAACGCTGATCATCAAAGCTTCACTCAGCAGATTGAAGGGGTTCCAGTAGTCTCACGTGTCTATCCTCTGGCTGGCTGTACTCGTCTACCTCGACACACTGAAACCGAAGCCACTGAAAGCACCATCGCTCAAAGGCCTCAGAAGCGATCTCGTGTCCTGAACAACCGAGAGCTTCTTGTAGCTCTTCATTTGAAACAGGACAAGCATCACCTCTGGTTAAAGCGTCAGATGCAAAGCCTCTTGGTGGATGTCAATCGCATTCGCAATCTTGCCACCAAGAATGCCTTTATTGCTCATGAAACATGCAGGCGGTCTTGGAAGAGTTGGACCTTACCGAGTGCTGAAGCGGATCTTCAAGACGATGGCTTCACTGAGAGATTCAAGTTTGACAACACTCCTCCAAGGACTGATGTTATGCGTCGAACTCCATCCCTTGAAGATTCTAAATACTCCTCCTCCACTACAACAATTGACGCCAGGGTGATCGATGATCAGGATGATGCTACTTCACCGCCTCCTACTTCAGCGTGCATCGACACTGCACTAACCACCTCTGCACCGCCAAACAACAACACCGACCCTGCATCCTCTTCTGCTCCACCTGGGAACGAGTAGAGGCTCTATGTCTTCAACCCTTTTTGGTCCTTACTGACAAAAGGGGGAGAAGCATATGAGTTGATAGTCTTCAAGCGGGTCCATATGGGCGGGTGTTTTATAATTTGCCTAGTGTTTACAACTCTCGTTTTGCTACATTTGGTTCTTTGAGTTGTAACACTTAAACTGATGGCCGTCTGCTACGTTTTTATGCTACTCTGTAATGCGATGATAAATTCCGCATCTGCTACCTTAAATTCCGCACTTAGTCATTTTTGCAGATGTCCATTTTTCATTATGCATGTCATTATCTTCGACATATCAAATATGCATGATGAATTGTCTTCATAAGTTGAAGAGGATCTCCACAAGTACAACCTGCCATGTGCATTTGCATTCAAAGGCAAATCAACTATATGCACATCTTCAGGGGAAGCCTTTTGCTACTTACGAAGACAATACCTTATCCTTTACAATTTCACATATCTTTATCCCCGTTGAAAACTTCAACAAGTTTGTCATCAATCACCAAACAAGGGGGAGGTTGTAAGTGCATCTAGTGCCACCCCTAGTGGTTTTGGAGTATTGACGACAAACCTGGTTGAGGGACTAATGTGTTTGTGAGAATTGCAGGATAACACAGGTAGTAGTCCCTCATTGATTCGGTTAACCTACCGGAGATGACCCCTAAAAATGTATGAAGACATTGATATCAGTGGTGGTATATGAAGATAATCATATTGAAGACTATGACATAAGAAGACATTGTGTGAAGACTATGGAGAGCGAAGACGTAGAAGTTCCGTTGCTTCCTTTCTTCTTTGTTGAGTCATAGGAACCACCGTACTATTAAGTGGGGTCCAAGTGAACTAAGTCAGAGTGACTGAAGTGATGCTCAACCAAATCCTATGTCTTCGAGCGAAGACTATGAGAGCAAATCTTATCCAGAGGCGGATGAGTCAGCTTTACTTGGAGCTCAAGTAAAGTTGTTGTGTGTGTTTGAAATCTGACCATTAGAACACGTGTCAGTTCCTTAGTGACCCGGAGTCACTTCGGACAAATCAGGTCGGGTTGCCCAGTGGCTATAAATAGCCCACCCCGTACACCATAAATTGGTGGGTGCTCAGAGTTATTGCACGTCTTTTGCCGTTTGAGAGCAACCCACTTCCCAAGCATTTGAGCGAGAAATCCTTGCGAAGACAAAGCCCAAACACCCAGAGCCAAAGAGTGTTAGGCATCACTGAAGTCTTTCTGTCTGTGTGACCTGAAGACTTATTACACTTGAGGACTGTGTTTCCTCCAGCCGGTTAGGCGTCGCATTCTGAGCATCCAAGAGTCATTGTGGATTGCCGGTGAACGAAGTCTGTGAAGGTTTGGAAGTCTACCTTGAAGACTTACCAGAGTGATTGGGCGAGGATTAGGTGTCCTTAGCTCAAGGGGAACAAGGTGAAGACGCGGTATTCTGAGTTAAATCTCAGCCTCCCTAACCAGACGTACAATTGTCACAGCAACTGGAACTGGTCTAACAAATCACTGTCTTCCCCGAGCTACTGGTTCTATCCTTTCCTTCCCTTTACTTACTGCTCTGTGTTGTGAAGACATTGCATGCTTGCCTTATCTGATTGTCTTCACTGAGTATCTACTTGTTGTGATTGGCTTCATTCCTTCTTCCTGTGTGATCACTACTTCCTAGTTGCTATTAGTCTTCATGCTTTCACTTCATTGAATACATGACTAAGGCTCATCTAGTGTAGTCCACTTTCCGCTGCATACTAATAGGCTTGAGCTTATCGTTTATCTTCGAAACTACCATGTTTTGAAGCATTTCATAAAAATTGCCTATTCACCCCCCCCCTCTAGTCGATATACTGCACAAAGATCCACACAGAGGGCCGTCTGGAAAGTATGTCCTTCCAGCCCCCAATCAGTGAATCAGCCGTGGGTACTCAACGAGCCGACCCGACTTTAGTCACAACATGTATCATGTATGCTATGTATATAGTATATACCCGTGATCACACCCAAAGTGATCACGGCCCGATAGTATAGCAAGGCCGACGGACAAGGGTGTAGGGCCACTGATGGAAAACTAGCATCCTATACTAAGCATTTAGGATTGCAGGTAAAGGTATCAACAGTTGTAGCAACAATGACAAGCTATGCAGCAGAATATGATTATTCGAAAGTAGTAACATGCTACACTACTCTAATGCAAGCAGTAGAGAGAGGAATATGCGATATCATGTTGATCAAGGGGGGGGCTTGCCTGGAAGCTTGGCAGCGAAGCTGGGATCGTCAACACCGTAGTCGATCGGGGTAGCAACGTCGGTATCGTAGTCTACCAGAGAGAAGAGGAGGAAGAAACAATGAATACAATGCAAACAAATGCATGGCGATGCATGACATGACATATAATGGTGCTAGGTGTGCCCTAACGCAGTACCGGGTGCTACTGGCGAAGGAGGGAAACATCCGGGAAAGTATTCTCGGTGTTCGACGTTTTCGGACAAATGGACCGGAGAGGGAAAGTTGCATGTTCTCTATGCTAGGGACGTGTGGCTAACGAACGGTCTTCGTATTCGGATTCGTCTCGAAATTCTGAGCAACTTACATGTACAAAGTATTTTCATCCAAGTTACGGATTATTTTATTTTAAAATTTGAAGTTTTAAATCATTTTCTAAATTATTATTATTAAATTAATTCGAAATTATCAATACTGCATCAGGATGACGTCAGCAGTCAATAGAGGTGTTGACTGGGTCAAGCTGACGTGTGGGTCCCGCATGTCATAGCCACAGATCTAACTAATCATTTTAATTAGATTAGTTAGTTAGTTTAACTAAACAAAGTTATTTAGGTTAATTAGTTAGTTAATAGAATTAATTAATTAATTAATTATTATTTATTATTTATTCTTTTTTAAATGTTCTGGGGCCTGTGGCCCTTTGTCATTGGGCCAGAGGGCCCTTAGTAGGTCGGGCGCTAACAAGGTGGGTGCCAGGGCGCCACCGGCGGGCACACAGGCGGTCGTCGGAGGCTGCGGGGCGCGCACGGCCGGCGGCCAGGCGAAAGCGAGGCGGAGCAGTGCGACGCAGTGGGGGAGCATGGCGGGCGGCGCGTCGAGCAGTGGGTCGCAGGCGGCGCGAGCGCTCGCGGTGGCGGGCGGCGGCCGGCGTGGAGCTCCAGCGGGAGATAGGGTCGAGCACTGGGCGGTGCTGGAGGTGATATGCGGGGCGACATTGACGGTGCTGCATGGGAGCGGCCGGCTGGCGCTGGAGGTGAGGCGCGGGGCAGCGTGGCGATTGGGGGCGCGCGGTGGCATGGGGTGAGCAGGGCGAGGCAGCTGGAGCAGCGAGCGGCGGCGGAGCGGACGCGCAGGCGACAGCGGCAGAGCGAGGCGAGGCTCGGGCGCGCGTGCGGAGCGAGCAGGTAGGGCGCGGTGTAGCAGGAGCAGCGCGGGGCGGTGTAGGGGCGGCGGTGAGCGCGGTGGCGGCGGTGAGGGGCGGCGGGAGGCCGCGGCTGCGGGGCGTGCACGCGTGCGGTGACCACGGGCGGCGCAGCCGCGGTGAGCGCGAGCGACGACGACACGGCGGTCAGGACGAACGACGGGGACGGGGAGAGAAGAAGAGGGAGACCGTGGCCTCACTGGAGTTCGTAGGGCATGGGGCAATGGGGGTCGAGGAGGAGGACGGGGACGAGCGCCGACGGGGACGAGGAGGCGGCTCCAGGCAGGTGGCTCCGGCGTCGAGCGGCGGGGCGGCGTCGGGCGTCGAGCAAGGGAGAAGGGATCGGGCTCCTCCCGATCCAGATCCAGAGCAAGGGGGGAAGTGGTAGTCGGGGTGGTTGGGGTTTCGGGGTCCAGGGGATAAGGAGAGGGGATTTGGGCTGGACTGGCCCAGTGGGCTGGCCGGTTGCTAGCTGCGTCAGTTGGCCCAGTGGGGGGAGGGGAGCTTTTCTATTTATTATTTTTTGTTTAGTATTTCCTTTTTCTTTTATTTACTTTTACTTTTTCTATTTTATTTACTTTAGAGCATCTAGGCATTTTGTAGGAATATGTTTTCTCCACCATCATTACTTATGCAATTTTTGGCACTGACCGAACATTTTGTTTTTAACTTTTGAAAACTTTAGGTGTTTGTCACTAATTCAAATTTGAATTCAAAGCGTTTTGAACTAACACACAAATATCAACAGTAAACGAGATGACGTGACATCATTACCAAAATTTTACTGTAGCCTAATTATCCGGGTGTTACACTTGGGTTGTCCGCACACTGCCAAATCCGATTCATATATGAAAAGAAAATGGGTTGTCTAGACAACCCGCCACGTAGGACCCGGCTCAACCCATACCACTTTATCTATTTCTTTTTTATTTTATTTTTTTTGTTTTTATCCCCACCAATCATATGCATTTTTCCGGAAAATTTGAAGGCTAACGAAGGATGAAAGTTGCATGCACGAGCAATTTGTTTGTGTAGGCATGTCCACGGATACCGTCCCAAGAAATGTGTACTCCAGACCTTTTTTTCCGAGAGTACGCCAATGGCATAACATATTTTTATAGAATGGAGCAACATAATTACAAGAGGCAAGCCAAGGATGCGAAGATCTGGCTGGCACACCTACACCACACTAACACTACCTAAGCTACTCTCTCACGAAACGATGTAATCTACCCACTCCCGCCAATTTCCATTCCTTGAGCTCCCCCATAATTTGATCCGCCAGAAGATGAGGTGTCCTCTGCTGCCCAATGCGGCCAAACACCCGCGCATTGCGTTGTTTCCAAATAGACCAGGCTATTGCTATGACCATCGTGTCGAACCCTCTCCTATGTTTAGCAGTAATGCTCTTCCTCGCCTCGAGCCACCAATTGGTGAAGGTGTCGTTTAGAGCCGGGTAGGGTGCACTGATGCCCACCTTAGCAAAGCAAAGGTGCCAGACTTCCTTAGCGTAGCTACATTGCACTTGGATGTGGTTGACGGTATCCTCTTTCTGGAGGCATAAGAAGCAAGCAGCTGTGTTATCCTGCAGTCCATGCCTCGCTCTCCTATCCGAAGTCCACAGCCTATATTGAGCTGCCAACCAAGCGAAAATTTTGCATTTGAGGATGGCCCCACTCCTCCAGATGCATTCATATGTGGGTGATCTGATAAGCCCGAGGCATAGCCTTTGGTAGACCGATCTGGCTGTGTATGTACCAGAGCTATCACACGGCCAAGCAAACACGTCCGGCTCAAGCTGGTCCCTCTGCACTCCGGCAATGGCCACATGAAGGTGCATGAGCTGAATTAGAGCCATAAATTGAGGCTCGCCAAAAAGGTCTTGCTCCCAGTGATCTTCAATCAAAGCGTGGCACACTGTTCTCATGTTTTGCACTCTAGTTGGGACCAAGGACAAAATGGCCGGTGCTATATCAGCCACCGCCGCTCCATTAATCCATCTGTCCTTCCAGAAGAGGACTCGCTCGCCACTGCCAACCGTAATGTGCACCAAACTATTGAACACCTCTCGATCATCATAGTCAATCATAAACGGGATGCCCTACCATGATCGATCCGGGTCAGTTCTCTTCAACCACTCTCATCTAACTCTGAGTGCAAGGCCTTGCAGCTTGAGGTTTTTTATGCCTAGACCACAATAGCACGTTGGATGACAGATCGTGTTCCAAGCAACTAGGCACTGCCCTCCATTAACTTTGTCCTTTCCAGCCCAAAAGAAAGATCTCATCCATGTATCAATCTCCTCAAGGACCCAATCTGGAGCATTGAGCACCATGAGCTGATGAATTGGTCTTGCTGCAACCACGGACTTAACAAGCACCAATCGTCCTTGCCTTTGGATGAGCCCTCTTTGCCACGCTGGTATGAACTTCCTCGCTTGATCGATTAGGGGCTGCCAGTCTACCCTTGTGAGCTGTTTGATAGCCAGCGGTATCCCCAAGTACTTGCAGGGAAAGCTGCCTAAAGCACACTGCAACGTGTCCCTAACACGATGTTGATCCTCCTCAGTCCCTTGAATTGTGATTGCCAATGACTTGGTATAGTTAACGACGAGTCCAGAGGCCTTGCCAAAGCAGTCCAGCGCCAGCCTAACGAAATTTAGGTCTTGAGGGGTGGGCCTTATGAACAAAGTTACATCATCCGCATAGATGGAGAGCCTTTGGGTCGCGGAGATGCCAGGGAAAGAGCTTACGACCCCAACCTCCACCCCCTTCTTGAATAAGGAAGAGAGAGCTTCCATGGCAATGACGAACAGCAGGGGGGACACCGGGTCTCCTTGACGCAAGCCACAAGCGTGAGTGAAGCTCAGTCCTGGGCATCCGTTCACAACTACCTTGGTATTTGCCGTCTGGAGAAGGATCGCAATCCATCTCATCCAGTTTTCCCCAAACCCCTTCTGGCGCAGAACTTGGAACAAGAAGGGCCAAGCCAGAGAGTCAAAAGCTTTGGTGAGGTCAAGTTTGAGGAACACACCCGGGGTCTTCCGAGCATGCAACTTCCTAGCTATTTGTTTGACTAGAAGGAAGTTATCGTGCAAGCATCTTCCAGCAATGAACGCAGACTGGTTAGTGGCCACAATCTCAGGCATTCTTCTCTTTACTCGACAGGCTAGGGCTTTCGCGAAGAGCTTGGCGAAACTGTGAGTTAGACTGATAGGCCGGTAGTCACCAACTGCCTCAGCGTCTGCCCGCTTGGGGATGAGGGTGATCAGCGCCCTGTTAAGCTTGGCAAAGCCTCTCCCATCGCCAACATAAAGTTTCAGGATCACGGCCATGATATCATGCTTAATAATCGGCCATGCCTTCTGATAAAAGATCCGATGAAGCCATCTGGTCCCGGCGCGCGGTCTGAGGGCAAGTCCTTGACCACGTTCCAGATTTTATCCTCGGTGAAGATAGCTTCCAGCTCCTGAAGATCCACATGTTCCATACCAATGTACTCGAGGTCCAATGTGAACTCCCGTGCCTGGTGCTGGCCGAGCAATGCCCTGAACTCCTGAGTGAATATGTCCTCCTTTCTACTCTACTCGGTGATGATCTCATCCCCATGCTCGATGTGCGCGATATAGTTCTTGGTGCGCCTCCCATTAGCCACCACCTGGAACAGTCTTGTGTTAGCGTCCCCTTCGCTGATCCAGCGAATCTTCGATCTTTGCCTAGATATGGTGCGTTCCAGAGAAGCAAGGCCCAGGACAGCCAGCTTCAGAGAGCGGCGCAGCCAGAGTTCGTTGCAAGTTAAAGGCCTATCCTCTTGTGCTTGCTCGAGCCGCAGAATGACCCAGTTAGCAATCGCCAGCTTCAGCTTAATGTTACCAGTCTTTTTCTGACCCCACGCTTGCAGGGCCACAGCCGTGTTATAAAAAAGAGCATCCAGCCGTTTGAAAAGATCAGTGATGCAATCGTCGCACACCCAGGCTTTTTTTACCGCATCCTCAAAACCCTCAAGTTTGGTCCAGAAAAGCTCAAATCTAAATCTTCGCTTGGGGCTGCAGATCCCATTAGTTGTGAGGAGCAGAGGAGCATGATCAGAGACATTTGTTCCCATGGCTTGCAAGAAGCAGTACGGGTTCGCCAGATCCCAGTCAACCGATACGAGCACGCGATCAATCTTGGTAAGTGTTGGGCAGTTTCGGTCATTAGTCCATGTGAAACGCCTCCCGTGCATATACGGCTCCTTTAGTTCCATGTCATCTACAAACGATCTGAAGCTATAGAGCATCCTCCTGTTAATGTTGGTGTTATTCTTTTCTGACGCCCTAAGGATCATGTTGAAATCTCCCAGGATCATCCAGGGGCCAGCACACCCTACCCTGCGCTGTCGTAAGTTATGCAGAAAGGCCATTTTCTGCTCGTCACCTTGGGGTCCGTACACCACCATGATCCACCAATTGAAGCCATCCTTGTTATGCACAAGGCCGGTGAGGGAATGCGCATCCGTGAGGATGGTGTCCACCTCAAGCACCGTGGAGTCCCAAGCCAACACAATACCCCCACATGTGTTAATCGCGGGAAGATACGTAAAGCCATCATACGATGGTCCAATACATTGCATGATCATATATTGGTCTATTACATCCAATTTGGTCTCCTGCAGACACACCATGTTGCACTTGACGGAGGAAATGAATTCTCTGACAGCCTTCCTCTTCGCCGGGTTGTTAAGGCCACGCACATTCCAGCATGTGATGGATTGGTTGATATCCATAAACAAGCGTAGGGCATCCAAACTCTGGTCTGCGATCGCGGATCACGCAGCCATGATTACCTGAGAGCTGCCTCTGAGCTCCTCACTGGTGGTGCCTTGCTAAAGATGGCAGCAATCACCCTCACATGCTGCTCACGGAGTGGAGAGTCAAAGAGCTCCTTTAGCTCATGCACCACATTCTCGTCCGGCTCCAAGTCATCCGGCACGAGGCGAAGGGCCCGAAGCAGGACGATCTCTGCGGGTGTCGCCTTGGAAGTAGTCGCCGGTCCCGTCCTTTTGGTGGCTCGGGTGGTGCGTCGTGGTGTGGAAAGGACAGTATCATTGTTCACGACAGAAGCTTGGACTTCCTTAATAAGGGGGGGGTGCTAACCTCTTAATGATGTTTGAGCAAAACGCCTTCATGCGTGCAAATGCAATTTCCTCCTGTGGGGTCATGCCCGAGCCCCTCTCCACGATCATGTTCTGCTGCACCTCCTGCTCATCACACTGCAGGTTTTCGTTTAGCACCAGATCCCCGTTTGATGTGACAGGGACGTGCATGCATGCGAACGTCCCGTCCATGAGGGGCACGTTGGGCGCATCGATCCCGAGGGGAATCATTTCCGGGATCTATGCGAGAGTGACATCCCGCACTGGTGGCATCGAGAGTTGTGTGACAGCGACAGCTGCTGGGGCCAGACCAGTTGGGCAGGTGGGATCTTCTATACTGTCTGTTCTCGGGAAGCACTCGACCGGGCGTGGTGGGGCCTCAGGCTGCAGCGACGCGTCCCTTGTGGCTGGAGCAGCACCAACTCCCAGGCTCCCTGTCCGTTGCGAGGGACCCACCACCACCGGTTCTAACGTCTTCTCAGGGTCGTCCATGACCGCATGATTCGGCCCCACCGCTACCTCCACTTCCAATGGCCCCTTCGCCGCCAACTAGCACTCCGTGGCCGGCACCTGCGGTGTCTTGTCGCGCAGCAAGGGATCCTCAGCTTCAATCATTGGCCCCTCGCCAGCTGGAAGGACTGGAAGCCTCTCGTTGCGGTTTGAAAGGATCCGAGGAGCAGTCTTCGGTCCCGCGATTCGGTCAAAAGCCGAGGGCCTGACAGAGACCCTATCCAAAATCGTCACCCTGTGACGCATGCCTCGAACCTCAGCCAGCGGCTCCATCGGTGGCAACCTCCAGCCTTGGGGCACCGGCGGCGAGACATCAACCGCACCCGCCCCCAAACTCCGGTTGGAGCCGCCGTTCTGAACGTGGCCATGCAAGCCCCGATTGTCGCGAACTCCCCTCTGCCACTGGCGTCGCTGCATGACTGGCCCTCCACCGCCGGAGGAGTTGTTGGAGCCGGGCATGCCACTCTGTCCACTGCTAGGCGAATCGCCAGCACGCCATGGCGGCTCGACCACCGCAGAGTAATTCGTAACTGCATCAATGTGAATCAGCACCCGGTATTGCAGCATAGTTGGCTCCATTAGCGGCGATACCTGCCCCGGCTCAGGAACAGCAAGCCACCGTTGGGAGGGGATCGCCTCCGGATCTGCAATCCAAGCAGACAGCTTGAACGACGCGAGATCAGAGCGGGAGCTCGTCTCCGGTGAGACCTCATCCAGCATGGCAGCCGTGCCGAGCAGCTGCTCCGCCACCTCCTGATCCCAAGCGTGCGGCGGAATGCCCTCCATCTCGATCAGAACCTTGAAGCCCAGCATGGCATGCACCGCTTGCGCTTGGCGATTCTAGGGCCGGAAGTAAAGCCGGACGCCACGGTGCTCGAGGAAGGGGAGAGCACTGGTTCTGTTGCGGTGCTCGGCACGCCCAAACACGACCAAGAAATCCTCCGGTTGGTACCTGAGAACTGACACCCAGTTTCGGTCCACATCCACCTGCGCCATGAGCGCCTCGAAGACGAACTCCGGCAAGATGTCCCTCCGCGCACCTCCAACGTAAGCCACCATGGCAAACTGTAGGCGACGTTCCAGATCCTCCATGGACCGCGAATGGCGCACTACGCAGATGTCCGCCGGCTCTGAATCTGACACAGGTTGAGACTGGAAGCGCGGGGCGAACAGGGCAGGCCACACCGGCGTCGGGGCAGGTCGCCATGAGGCGGGGGTGGAGGGGGGTGGGGGCCAGCCTGACAGGTCCCAGACCACGAGCGACCGCGGGAGGAGACGACCGGACAGAGGATGGAGCTCTCTGCTCCAGCGCACGCGGAGCCGCTTTGGCCGCCGCCTCGCGCCGGAGGTCCTCCGCCGACGAGGGGCTGCGCGGCCGCTTGCAGTCACGGGAGCCGTGCCCTGAGAGCCCACAACGGATGCAGACGATATCGTTGGTGCAGTCCTTGCGAAAGTGCCCTTCCAGCACGCAGCGGAAGCACTTGTTCTCCATCTCCGGCAAGACCTCTCGGTGAGGCGGCGGGGACTGACGCGGTGGAGTCGGGGTGCGGCTAGGCCGCGCGGGGTCCTCCTCCAGCCCAACGCGACGCCTCCAAAGGGTCTTCTTGGAGGGAGGGCGCTGCATCCACGGCGCCTCGCGGCGCTGCGACTCCCCCACGTCCGTGGCACCGCCGGCACCCGACGCCACCTCCGGACCGGCCGGGTCGCCCGATGCCTTCGAGCCCGAGGAGAGCCCGACACCACCGGCCGCTCACCGGCCCTGCACGAAGAGGCGGTCACCGAGCGGGGGCTGTCCTCCATGGCGGCGGGAGCAGAGCGGAGGAGAGAACCCGGGGGGAGGGGAGGAGAGGCAGGCGGCAGGGGAGTGGCCGCCGAGGCCGGAGCGGCGGACGGCGGGAGGTGGACGCCGGCACCGGAGTGGTGCACGGCGGGCTCAGATTGGGGGAGAGACTCCAGACCGTTTGAAGATGCTCTTACCACTGACAGCGGACATAACAAAATACAATTACAATAGCAAGAGGAATCGCCATTAGGTTTAAATAAGTGTCAGGGCATCATTTTTTGTCCAGGAACTCGGCATTCATAAGCACGTGCCAACAGAACGATAGTTCCCGCCAAGAAAAAAGAAGAAGAAGATAGTTACAAGTGTCATCGAGGCCGCCATTGGTGTGATACAGACCAAATTATTTTCGAAACAGCTACCGACACGACACTGCTGCCCGACCTGTGCACGACGTGCTAATCCAGCGGCCGCCATGATGTCAATCCTGTGCTTGTCCGGCTCGATTTAAGCATCGTCTATGAATCGTCTATATTGTGTCGTGTATATAGCATTGCTCAATTATTTTAGACGCGCCCATTGCGCAGATCGAAACGAGGCACGGCCTATGTCACGTGCACGTCGCTGGCGCTCTGACCCCGTCTCCTCGTGTGTCGTTCCCGTCGGAGCTGTGCTGTGACGCGAACGCCCATAAGTTCCTCTCCGACGTCCCGCCGCCGGCGATCGCTTCATCGGCCCGCCCTCTCCAGAGGTCCGCCTGAGCCCGGATCCCCAACGCGGCCTCCCCGTCGCCCATGATCGTCTCCACGCACCGCTGCAGCTCCCCTCGGTCCACCGCGCCCTCGCCGTCCGCCCTTGCGCGCACGCCGACGCCCATTCGCGCCTCCACCAGCCACGCCACCGTCGGCTGGTCCGTCCACTGCGGCACGGCCACCATCGGCACGCCGCTCGTGACGCTCTCCAGCGTCGAGTTCCACCCACAGTGCGTCACGAAGCAGCCCACCGCCGGGTGCGAGAGCACCTTCACCTGGTCGCACCACTCCACCACCACCCCTTGCGCGCGCACTCCATCGTCGTCTTTGACGTTCAAGGTCGCGTGTTCACCCGCGCCCTTGCGCGCCACCCACAGGTACGGCCGGCCGGTCGCCTCCAGGCCGCGCCTCGTCTCCTCCTCCTGCCGATTGGTCATTGAATGGTAGCTCCCGAATGACACGTACACCACGGACCGTGCCGGCTTCGTGTCCAGCCACTCCATGTATCCCTTCCCGTCGTCGCGCCGGAACAGGTCCGTGCTCGATGGAGATGCCTCGTCCGACACCACCGGCCCGACGGCGACGAGCTCGAACTGCCCGACAGCGCGGAGCGCGTCCGGCTCCAGCGCGTCGAACGTGTTGACGAGCACCTTGGGCTTGTACTCGTCGAGCGCCAAGAAGAGATCGCGCATCAAGTCGAGCAACATGTAGTGTGGATGCTCCGGCGAGGTGATAGAGACGACCGACGGGAGCGCGCTGGACCTGAGAGGCGGCAGTCCCGGCAGCTCGACGGGGGCGTCGGGGTCAGCGTCGTTGGCGCAGGAGGCGATGAGAGCTTCGTGGCCGTGGAAGTAGTGGTAGTACACGCCGAACACGGCGGCCGGCTGGATCCAGTAGAGAGCCGCCGGGATCCCGTGCGCGCGCGCGACGTGCGGTGCCCACCCCACGAGGAAGGCGTAGACCATGCGCGTCACGGGGCGGCCCCGCGCGGCGAGTCCGGCGACGACGGCGGAGAGCGTCTCGCGCCCGACGGAGCGCGCGCGCTCCTTGTAGGTGTCCCTGCCGTGCACCTCGGGCCTGAACCCCTCGTCGAAGCCGTCGGAGTAGGGGATGTACAGCACGCCTGCGTCGTCGACGGTCTCATCGTCGGGGGTCGCTAGGGAGGGAAACATGTGCCGGTGGCCTCCGACAGCGGTGGAGAAAGTGACGCGCGCGCCCGGCATCGACGCCATCACGCGGGCGGCGAGGCGGCGCGCCGGGTTGATGTGGCCCTGCATCGGCGTGGTGACGAACAGAAAGTGCGGTGTAGCTGAGGATCTTTCCATTGAGCTAAGGTTTTGGAGGGACGGCGTGGTTCTCCGGAGAAGGATATAAGATCCGGGATTGGAGCGTAGTCGACGAAGTCTCCGTGTCTCCACGAGACCACGAGCACAGTACTGATTTGATTAGATTAGAAAGGAAAAAGGAAAAATAACAGCCTCTCCCCCTCCGGAAATACTAGTCATCAAATAAATAAAAGGGGATATATTTAAATATATTTTAGTTCTACATACATTTTTTTTTGTCCATTTTGATAAAAAATATTTTCGGATAGATGGAGTACGAGCTTAGAGCATCTCCAGCCGTTGGCCCCCCAGGAGGCGATTAAAATCGCTGCCTGGGGGCGTACCGGCGCTAAAATCGGCGTGGGGGCTTTCGGGCTCCCAGCCGCCGGCCCCAGGGTCGCCCTCAGGAGGTGCAATATTTTTAATACAAAATAGAAATGCGTCTAAAGTAGGGTGAAAAAAACATTTTATAGCATAATTTTAGTACATAAGCATTTTATTAGCGCATCTACGGCGCGAAGAAAGCGGTGAGCGCGGCAAAGTCGGCGTCGTCGTTGGCCTTCTCCTCCTTGACGCGGATGCCGCCGCCCCTGCTGGACCCCTGGCCGGCGTCGCCCTGACGGACCGGTGCCGGTAGTGCGCCGTCGTAGCTGTCGTCGTCGGGGACGACGACGCCTCCCTCGTCGCGGCCTTGCCGGCTCAGGTGTCGTGCGGCGAGCTCTTCATAGGCGCTGCGATGGCGCTCCATCTCAGTCCGCGCCCACTTCAACGTCGCCGCGATGTCGATCGTCTCCTTCTCGCCGCTGGCGAGCCCGGGCTCCGTCTTCACGGGAGCGAGCCCAGGTTCCTTCTTCACGACGGCGAGTCCCGGCTCTTTCTTCGGCTTGACGAAGCGGGGAGGAGCCGAGGAGGAAACGCGCCCGCCTTCGTTAATGACGATGCCGGCCGAGCGTGTTCGTCGCCCGAGCGAGGTCTCTGACGTGGGCTCGGCGTTGACGCCGAACACCGCCGCTGAGCCAGAGGAGTGCGAGGAGGAGCGGGAGGAGGAAGACGAGCCGGAGACGAACCTTCGGGGCATCCACTGCCCGACGCCGCGGTGGGGGACTGGGGCGGCGGCCGGGTAAGTGAGCGGCGGGTCATTGCCGCCCGTGAGGTACGCGAGCACCTCGTTGAGCGTCCGACCGGGGGCGGACCACCAGAGGCGTCGCCCATCGCTGTTCCACCGGCCCCCCACCACCGGTGCCCCGTTGGTGGAGGCGAGGCGCTGCTCCTGCCGGCGCTGGAAGTACGCCGCCCATGCCCCGTGGTCGTCGGCGGCGTACTGCAGGGAGACGCGCTGCTCCTCGGTCAGCGTCGACCGGACGCGGTCGACCTCGCCGGCGAAGTAGTCGGGACGTGCGTCAGCGTCCGTTAGGGGGAGGGGGGGAAGGGACGCCTCCGGCGCTGAGCTTCCATCCTGACGGCCCGGCGCGCATGTCTGGAGGCGCCGGGATGTTCGCTTCGGAAAGCAGGTGCGACTCACACACGTGCACCGAGCGGCGGCCGAAGCCGTTGGCCGCTGCTCCGTCGCCGGGGAACCGCTCGCACATCATCGCGGTGGGAGGAGAGGGGAGGTGCACCGGCGGCGGAGAGAGAGAGAGAGATGCAGAGAGCACGGCGTGTGTGACCAGCGGCGGGGGTGGGGCGCCGCTTTTTATAGCCGCCGCGGGGACGTGTGTACGCGTGCTGGGGAGTGAGGCATCGCCGCACCGCCCGTGAAGAACCGCCCCGTGGTGAGGAATCAATGGAAGGCTGACCGGTGGCAGCCTTGGCATTGATTCCCCGTGGGAAACCGAGGAGTTTTGAGGACGATGAGGCGAGTGTCGCTGACTCGGCGGGCCCGTGGCTCTTTCGCGCCAAAACCGTTTCGCCTGACGCCCCCGAGCGCCCCCTCCCCCCAGCGCGCCGGGTTCGGCTTGGGTCCACCGACGCCAAATTCGGCCCGAGCCGGCGAAAATTAGGCTTCTGGGGGCGCGGCTGGGCCGATTTTTTAGCGCCGGCGCGGAAAAATTGCTTGGGGAGGGAGTGTTGAGGGCGCGGCTGGAGATGCTCTTATGGCATCTTCAACGCCGTGCCATAAAATGGAACTCACCATCTGTCCACAGACGCGTCCGCGTATACAGATACAAGAGACGACCATCCAGCGTGCGCACGCATTTTAAACGAAAATTAAATCGAACAGGCACAATCCTACCTACACACCGTGGCAACACGAAGAGGTCCCCGAAAAACCAGGAGCCCGCGATTAGGGTTTTAGTGGAGAACGACGCTCATCGACTCTCGTCGGCGGGGCACACCGATCTTTGCTCTGAAGATGGCAACGTCTATGGAGCCTAACGCTAGTTCAAGAGCGCCGTCGTCGCCTCAGGCGATGAGGCCCGGATGGAAGAGGCCATGGAAAAAATAGATCTCACCGAGGAGGAAGCCACTCCCCTAGTGATTGATGATCTAGATGACGGACTTCACCAGAAGTGGCTCATCGCTGGCTTTCTGCATCGTAAGGTCTTCCGTATATAAACCATTGCCAGCGCTTTGAGGCCGGCCTCGGGAAACCCTACGGGCTTGAGTTTCAGGCCGGGGGAAGAATATATTTGTGGCGGAATTCGAGAATCACCGCGATCGTGATCGCGTGTGTGATGGATCTCCGTGGCACGCGAGTCGGCATGCAGTGATTCTGGCCGAGTTTGAAGATTGCATGAGGCCGTCGGAGCTCAAGTTCGATAAGCTCCAACTATGGGCTAGGGTTCCAAACCCACCCTTCAATTTGCAGAACGAGAGGTGGGGAAAAGAGATTGTGAAGCACATTGATAAGAGTGTGACCTATGTACAGTTTGATCCAGTTGGAGGTTTTACGGGAGCAAGGGTCACGGTTGATGTGAACAAACCTTTGCGGAGATGGATCCTGATTGATTCAGCAAAGAGGAAGTCTAGGGACTGGTATGACATCCAATATGAACATGTCCCTGACTTTTGTTTCTCGTGTGGTCGTCTTGGCCACTCTGATCTATTCTGCCCCACTATGGATACTCATGATAAGAATGGAGAGCTGCCCTTTAAAACCAGTTTGCGAGCACCGGAGGACAGGAAATGTTCTCTGTCGAGTGATGGTTCTTCGAAGGAGCCCCAGAACTCTACATCTAACAAGAAAACTACCTCCTTTTCAAACAGTAGAGCAGGGGCTAATACCGAGCTTAACCCCCCTTCGAAAAAGAAAGACTCACCGAAGACGAAGGTTGGACCTAGCAGGAAAACGTTTATCGTAGGGTTGATCCATTAGCTCTCCCAAGCACTAGTTGTGGTCTGACAAGTTGATTCCACTTTGCAAGAGTGGAGGTTCACGGAGTTCTATGGAGCACCGAGAAGTGAGGGTAGGCACAATAGTTGGAGTTGCTTGAGGAGATTGCATGCGACCCCACACCAAGCATGGTTGTGCTTAGGGGACTTCAATGAAACACAACATAGCTCGGAACATTTTTGTAGAGCTCAGAGACCGGAGCGGCAGATGCGTGCCTTTCGAGATGTCATGGATGATTGCGCCCTGTAGGACCTTGTGTTCTGAGGGGTGCCATATACATGGGATAATGGTCGGGCGGGCAGCATGAATGTGATAGCCTGTCTTGACAGAGGAGTTGCGAATGAGGCTTTTCTACAGAGCTTTGACCTCACACGTGTTCGTCATATAAGTGCGGTGGAATCTGGCCATTGTTTTTTTCTGGTTGAGACCCAGGCAGTGCATCACTCAAGGGGATCAAGAAAATTCAGTATGAGGATGTATGGCAGTCCCACGCTGAGTATGATAAGTCTGTCGCCGATGTGTGGCGTCGGAATCGGAACCATGGTGGGCAGGGTCTTGCAGGTATCCAAGACACCTTGAAGCTGCTCCAAACTGAACTAGAAGCATGGGGTGCCAAGGAATTTGGATGTCGCTAAAACGGCACGGTAAATGCAGCAAAAATTGCAAAAACTAAGGAGGCAATCCATTGGTAGAGGACTGTCTGATGAGGAAAAAGATACGGTGTTGAAACTTCGCAAAGCACTACGGCAAGAGGACGTCTGGATTCAGCAGAGTTCTCGAGTGCCATGGCTAAGAAAAGGTGACCGGAATACGGCTTCCTATCACGCACAAGCGGCACAGCGGAAGCGGATGAATCGTATTGCTAATCCTCGACGCTCAAATGGTTCCATGTGTGCGACTGAAGTCGAAGAAAAGGCAGAAGTGCAGTCAATGTATCCGGATTTATATTCCTCGCAAGGCATTAATGATATGAATGAGCTGCTCCAAATTGTGCCGAAACATGTTACCGTGGACATTAATGCTTCTCTGGATAAACCCCTCAAACCCGACAAGGTTCGTAGTGCCCTTTTCCAGATGTCACCATCCAAAGCCCCGGGTGTCGATGGGTTTACTGCGGTTTTTTCAAAGGCACAAGGATCTTATCCACGGGGACATGGTACCGACGATTCTTAGTTCCTTGAGCGGTGGTGAACCACCCTTTGGTTTTAATGACACTTCCATCACACTTATTCCAAAGGTACGGAACCCATAGTCGATAAGTCAATACCGTCCCATATCTTTGTGTCTAGTCGCTTATAAAATTGCGGCCAAAATGATTTCTAATCGTTTTAAAGAGCTGATGGATACATTTGTGGGTGAGGAACATAGTGCTTTTGTCCCGGCGCTAGATTACTGATAACGTGGTAGTGGCATTTGAGAGTGTCCACACAATGAGAAGGTGGAAAAAGGGGAGGAATTATACTTGTGCTGTCAAGCTAGATATGATGAAGGCTTATGACAGAGTTGAATGGCATTATCTACAGGCAATCATGATTAAGGTTGGCTTTAGTGCTAATTTTGTGAACTTGGTGATGAAGTGTGTTTCCTCAATCAGGTTCACGGTGAGGGTGAATGGTGAGCTTCTTATGTACTTTACCTCCTCTAGGGGATTGCGGCAGGGTTATCCCATGTCACCATTTATTTTTCTACTATGTGCAGAAGGCCTCACATCCTTGTTGAATTTTTATGAAGGCGCTCATGTGGATAGGGGCATATTGGTGTCCTTTCGAGCACCTTGGGTGAGCCACTTGCTTTTTGCCGATGATAGTCTCATCTTCATCAGTGCATCATATGAGAGTGCTGACATGCTTAATGCAATTCTACTCATATATGCTTCATGTTCGGGCCAGTCAGTGAATCAAGATAAACGTGATGTTTTATTCTCACCGAATACACCAAATGGTAGAAAGTAGACAATCAAGTTCGTTTAGGCATTATGGTGGAAGCTTTCAGCGATAGATACCTTGGACTACCAACTGCAGTCGGTAGGATAACCATCGACACCTTCGACCATATTGGTGAGAGAAGATACGTCTACAACGTATCTATAATTTGTGAAGTATTCATGCCATGTTTACAACAATTTTATATGGTTTTGGTATGATTTGATTAGAACTAACCCGGACTGACGCTGTTTTCCATAGAACTATCATAGGGTCGTTTTTTGTGCAAAAATAAAAGTTCTCGAAATGGGTTGAAATTTTACAGTGATTTTTTATGGACCAAAAGAGACCCCTGAAGCACCAGAGCTGGGCCAGTTAGTGGCCGAGGGAGCCACAAGCCTGGGGGTGCACTCACCTCCTTGGGGCGCGCTCCCCAAGCTTGTGGGCCCCTCGGGCACCCCCTTAACATGAAACCGACGCCAAAAATTCCTATAAATACTCAAACCCCCAGAAATAACCCTAGATGAGAAGTTCCGGTATTGCAAGCTTCTATATCCACGAAAATTCAATCAGGACCCTATTCTAGCACCCTACCGGAGGGGGAATCATCACTGGAGGCCATCTTCATCATCCCGGCGGCCACCATGATGAGGAGGGAGTAGTTCACCCTCGGGGCTGAGGTATGTACCAGTAGCTATGTGTTTGATCTCTCTCTCTCTCTCTCTCTCTCTCTCTCTCTCTCTCTCTCTCTCTCTCTCTCTCTCTCTCTCTCTTGTATTCTTGATTTGGAACGATCGTGATGTACCGTGAGCTTTGTTAATATAGTTGGATCTTATGGTGTTCTTCCCTCTCTACCTTCTTGTGATGAATTTAATCTTTTCCTTTGAGATTTTGTTACATCGGATTGAATCTTTTGGATGTGAGAGCACTTGATGCATGTATTGCGATAGGATATCCTTGGTGACAATGGGATGTTCTATTGATTCACTTGATGTATGTTCTGGTTATCAACTTGAGGATTCCCATGGTGACATTGGGGTAATCTATGCATTGTGGTTGATACACATTTTCATATTCCTTTCTCCGATAGAAATCTGTGGGTACTCTTTGAAGTTCTTTGTGTTGGATTGAATATTATGAATCTAAAATTGCGTGATGCACAACGTATAATTAACCCACGGATACTTATGGTGACATTGGAGTATCTAGGTGACATTAGGGTTGATTAATGTGTGTCATATGGTGTTATTTTAGTACGAACTCTAGGGCAGTTTGTGACACTTATAGTGTGACGCCCCCGATTTGTCCGTACACTAATCATGCACGCAAATGTGTACGACCAAGATCAGGGACTCACTGGAAGATATCACAACACAACTCTAGACACAAATTAAAATAATACAAGCTTTATATTACAAGCCAGGGGCCTCGAGGGCTCGAATACATAAGCTCGAAAACACAAGAGTCAGCGGAAGCAATAATATCTGAGTACAGACATAAGTTAAACAAGTTTGCCTTAAGAAGGCTAGCACAAAAGTAACAACGATCGAAAAGGCAAGGCCTCCTGCCTGGGACCTCCTAACTACTCCTCGAAGCCAAACTCCACGTAGAAACATCATCGGGATCCTCTGGCTCCTGGGCTCCACCGTCTGGTTGCATCATCCGAGAAGAAGGGACAAAAGGGGAAAAGGGGGAGAAAAGCAACCGTGAGTACTCATCCAAAGTACTCGCAAGCAAGGATCTACACTACATATGCAAAGATATCTGTGTAAAGGGGTAATATATGTGGACTAGACTACAGAAAGCAGAATAAGAGGGGGATAGATAATCCAATCGAAGACTACGCTTCTCGTAACCTCCATCTTGCAACAGAAGAAGAGAGTAGCTGGAAGTAACAAGTATCCTCGCTTCTGGCAGCCTCCGTCTTGCAGCAGTAGAATAGAATAGATGGTAAGTTCACCAAGTAACAACGTATATCATAATCCTACTCGACGATCCTCCCGCACATCTCCCTGTGAGAGAGCAACCACCGAGTTGTATCTGGCACTGGTAAGGGTGTGTTTTATTAAGTATCCAGTTCTAGTTGTCATGAGGTCGGAGTACAACTCCGGGTCGTCCTTCTACCGAGGGACACGGCTATTCGAATAGATTAACTTCCCTGCAGGGGTGCACCACATAACCCAGCACGCTTGATCCCATTTGGCCGGACACATTTCCAGGGTCATGCCCGGCCTCGGAAGATCAACACGTCGCAGCCCTACCTAAGCACAGCAGAGAGATCAGCACGCCGGTCTAAATCCTAGGCGCGCAGGGGTCCGGGCCCATCGCCCAACGCACACCTGCACGTTGCGTACGCGGCCGGTGAGCAGACCTAGCAACCTCCATTACTAAGGAAGTTGCGTTACGCGGTCCAACCCGGCGCGCGCCGCTAAGTCGCTGACGTCAAAAAGGCTTCGGCTGATACCACGACGTCGAGTGCCCATAACTGTTCCCACGCAGCTGGTTAGTGCGTATAGACCAAATGGCCAGACTCAGATCAAATAGCCAAACTCGTTAAGCGTGTTATTATGAAATAACCGCGGATAACGACCAGGGCCAGGCCACCTCTCCACTGGGTGTCTCAACCTGCCCTGTCGCTCCGCCACAAAGATCCACTCGGGGGCCGTCAGGAGCTCAGGCCCACCACTACCTGGATGGAGCCACCTGTCCTTTCAGCCCCCACATCGAATCACTTGCGGGTACTCAATGAGCCGACCCGACTTTAGTCACATCATGTGTCATGTAAAGTATGTATATAGTATATACCCGTGATCACCACCCGAGGTGATCACGGCCCGATAGTATAGCATGGCAGATGGACAAGGATGTTGGGCCACTGATGGAATACTAGCATCCTATACTAAGCATTAGGATAACAGGTAAAGGTATCAACAGTGGTAGCAACAATGACAGGCTATGCATCAGAATAGGAGTTATCGAATCAACAACAGTAGTAAACTAATGCAAGAGTAAGAGGGAGGAGAATAGGCGATATCTGGTTATCAAGGGGGGGGGGCTTGCCTGGAAGCTCTGCAGACGAAAGGAATCTTCGGAAGCGTAGCCGTAGTCGAACACCGAAGCATCAATGGTCTCGGGGTCTATCACAGTATCGGATTCTACCGAAAATAAGCAACGAAGGGGGAAACAAATAAATAACAGAGCAAACAATAGCATCACAAAGCATAACATGGCAAAAGGCGGTGCTACGTATGACCTAACGCGGTACTCGGTGATACATGCGAAGAGGAATAACATCCGGGAAAGTATTCCCGGTGTTAGGCATTTTCGGGCAGATGAAACGGAGGGGAATGTTGCATGTTCGGTATGATAGAGATGTGTGGCGGATGAACGGACCGCGTATTCGGATTCGTCTCGTCGTTCTGAGCAACTTTCATGTACAAAGTATTTTCATCGAAGTTACGGTTTATTTTATATGATTTATCGAAGTTTATTGCATTCTTTTAATTATTATATTTAGTTTAAATCGAATTAACCAAGTCAATTTGACTAGTACAAAAACCGATGTGGCCCACATGTCATAGACTATTTATCTAAATAAATAAATCAACCTAACATATTTAATGGAAGCCTGCATGTCATCTACTACTAGACTAACTTAGCACTAAACTAGTACTACTAATTAAACCTAGCATAATTAAATAAGGGCCGGCCAGAGGCACACAGCCGTGGCACAGCCGGTCACACACGGCTGTGGCAAAGCCAGCCACACACAACACGCACAGCACACAAGGGTTAACTCTGTTCTCTTAACAGAAGATATGATTTTGTTATTTTCATATGATTTAATCCATGCGTCAAATGAATTTGGTCCAGTGAGGTAAAATGAAGTTTGTCAAGTGTACATTCTGTTCACATAATTTTTATCCACATTAAAGTTCGTTTTATTGTTATTTTGTTGCAGTGCAGATGGGTAGTCAGTGTAGTAGTAGCAAAGCTAGCTACTGCTACAGTAGATTTCAGAGCAACAGCTAGAGGAGCAGCAGCGGCAGAGCAAGAGCAGATGCTGCGGCCAGAGTAGCAGCAGCAAGTAGCAAGGAGCAGCGGCGGCTGGGTGAGCGTGGCAGTGGGCACACGCGAGGGCGGTCGGCCGGTGGCAGGCGCGGCCGGGCGGGACTCGGCGACGGAAGCAGCGGCAGTACAGCAACGCAGCTAGCAACAGCAGCTGCGCGGCCAACAGAGCAGCGGTAGGCAAAGCAACACGCGGCCGCGGCGGCGCAGGGCAGCCGCAGCTGTGGCAGCACGCGAGCGAGCCAGGATGCACGGACGGGCGCTGGTAGGGGAGCCCAGGGCGCGCACAGGGCGGCCGGGGCTCGAGCGCGGCCACGTTGGCTATGTTCCGGGGCGCGTCTACCGCGATGGACTCGATGGGGATCGGGGGAAATCGACGTGGTGCTCACCGGGAAGGACGTAGGCCAGCTCAAGAGGGGTTGGGGACGGCCCAGAGCAGCGGATCGACGGCAAGGTGCGGCGGCTGTGACGGAAGAAGTCGACCGTTGCATCGTCTTGGGGTCTCCAGATGCGAACGGAGTAGTTGACGAGGACGAGCACGACGCAATGGAGCTCCTGGACACACCGGCAAGACGAGAGGCGGCCGGTGGCCGCGGGATCGACACGGCAACGGCGACGACCGCGTTGGGTGCCTCTCCAGATCGGGGAGGAGGGCGAGGGGGAAGGGGGATAGTGGCTAGGGTTTGACCGGGGCCGAGGAAGATGCCCTTATCCCCTCCCAGGCGCTCCTGTAGAGCCAGGCGTCGGCCATCCGGCCATGGCGCCGCCGGATGGCTGCCACGCACAGGTTGTGCCTCCTG
>LR738715.1:645389450-645437305 GCA_902687465.1 Secale cereale
AGGGGTTGGGGACGGCCCAGAGCAGCGGATCGACGGCAAGGTGCGGCGGCTGTGACGGAAGAAGTCGACCGTTGCATCGTCTTGGGGTCTCCAGATGCGAACGGAGTAGTTGACGAGGACGAGCACGACGCAATGGAGCTCCTGGACACACCGGCAAGACGAGAGGCGGCCGGTGGCCGCGGGATCGACACGGCGACGGCGACGACCGCGTTGGGTGCCTCTCCAGATCGGGGAGGAGGGCGAGGGGGAAGGGGGATAGTGGCTAGGGTTTGACCGGGGCCGAGGAAGATGCCCTTATCCCCTCCCAGGCGCTCCTGTAGAGCCAGGCGTCGGCCATCCGGCCATGGCGCCGCCGGATGGCTGCCACGCACAGGTTGTGCCTCCTGTAGCGTGAAGTTAGGGATAAGCTAGGTGGGTTGGGCTGGCTAGCTCCTGTTCATAGTGGGCCAAAAGTGCACAGCGCAATTTTAGATTTTTACATTCTGGTAAAAAGATAGTTACTGTTTTATATTTATCTCAATGTCCAAACGAATTTAGTTCTACATGAAACCACTCATATAATTCGAATACAATATTTTGGATGCTACACACAAGGTTTCATTTTTATTTGGAAATGTTTATATAATTGTTTATTTTTAAAAGGGCATTTTATTTATTGTTGGAGCATTCATTAATTTTCTAGGGATTATTTGGTGAGTCAATTGATGTTGGTTTCAACATGACAAAGGATGAGGGGAATTTAAAGAATAATGCGAACATTTTATTTTTATCGCTTGTAGAAATAATAATTTAACTTTGATTTTTTTATATATAGCCATTTAGCTTAGCAAAACATGGTGACAAGGCAACATTAGCGGGGGGTTACCATAGCTTAATTACCCGGGCGTTACATATAGGAATAGCTCAAAAGATTGATCAGAAAGAATAACTTTGAGGTGGTTTCGTACCCTACAAACAATTTCATCTTATGTTCTATGTGATAGGAACTTTGGAGTGATTCTTTGTTGCACGTTGAGGGGTTGTTATAAGATCCAATTATGTTATCGTTGTTGAGATATTTTTGCACTAGTGAAAGTTTGAACCCCAGGCCTTGTTTTCAAGCATTGAAATACCATTTTTGCTCACTTTTATTAATTGCTACCTTGTTTTTTATATTTTCATATTACAAAAACCTTAATCTACTATCTATATTACACTTGTATCATCATCTCTTCGCTGAACTAGTGCACCTATAGACTTTACCATTGTATTTGGTGTGTCGGGGACACCAGAGACTCTTTGTTATTTGGTTGCATGGTTGTTTGAGAGAGACCATCATCATCCTACGCCTCCCAAGGGTTGATAAACCTTAGGTCATCCACTTGAAGGAAATTTGCTACTAACCTACAAAACTCTGGGCTTGGAGGCCCAACACGAGTCTACAAGAACAAGTTGCGTAGTAGACATCAAGAGATCAAGGGGCAAGATGAAAGGTTGGGCCGAGAGGCTTCTAGCATGCGTTGGGGGAGATACTCTTATTAAATCAATCATCCAAGACCTAACATTCAACATGAGTTGCTTTTGTTTAACAAAGAAGGTAAGTGAATGTTTAACTGACAACATGGCAAAGGTCTAGTGGAGTGGATCCCTTTATCTCAGGTCTATGCATTGGCTATCTTGGGATAAACTTGCATCTCCAAAAGTTTGTGGTGGAATGGGTTTTCGTGATCTTGAGTTGTTCAACTTGGCGCTTTTGGGCAAACACGGATGGAGATTCCTCACAAATCTCACTTCATTGTGTGCACGGGTCATGAGGGGACATTATTTCTTGATTTTGGATTTATGGAGGCTGATGTACCATAAACAGCATCTGCCTTTTGGCAAGCTATAGTGGCTGGCAGAGAAGCACTCCAAATAGGGCTGATAAAGAGGGTGGTGGACGAGAGCTCTATCTCCATATCAGATGACAAATGGATCCCGAGACTTTCCACTTTGGCTCCTACGGTCATACCAGGAGGAACTACACTGGGAAGTGTTGATGAGCTCATTGATACTGACAATTGGACTTGGCGGCGGGAGTTGATTCGAGATATTTTTATAGCACCAGATGCCGATGCCACTATGAATATCCCATTACGTCATGGTGGTGGTGATGATTTTCAAGCTTGGGCCCATGAAAGAAGTGCCATCTACTCTATAAAATCAACGTACCATGCTCTTGTGAATCGGAACGAGTGAGTAGCTCCAGATGAAGGGACAATCACTAACACCTCATAGACCGACGAACATATTTGGTAGACAGTATGGAAGCTCAAGGTATTGTCGAAGGTACCCATGTTCTAGTGGTGTGTCATTAGGGGAATCCTACCCGATGAATGCACTCTTCGGCATAGCCATATACAATTTATAAGGAGATGCAACGTCTGCTATGCAATGGATGAGGATCTCATGCACGCCCTAGTGCATTGCTCTCATGCCAAGTTATTTTAGGAACAAGCTCATGCTCTTTTTGGCATTCGAAGGCCACACTTGCATCCTAATACATGATCACGGGACATCATTTGTGATGGTCAATTTTCGGATGCTGAGAGGGCTCATATGATCTCAGTCATGTGGTCGGTATGGCATTCAAGAAATAGGATCACGCATGATGATGATCAATTGGATCCCTTCTATTTGGTTTGGAACATTAGAGAGGACCTGGCCTTGTCGGATATTCCACAAGCTCATGCTTCGATACTCCCAGGCCATGGGTGGAGACCTCCTGATGCTGGGGTGGTTAAGATCAACACTGATGCGGCTCTGGGTATGGATTCAGACAAATGGGTGCAGGAGGGGTTGCATTCAAGTATTGCCTTGTTGGGTGCATGGAGTAAACCTCATATTGGGGTGATGAATCCATTCATCGAGTAGACTATGGTGCTTCGCGGTGGTGTTATCTTTGCAAACCAGTGCACCTGTTCGCATGTGATATTGGAGATGGACTGCCTGGACATTGTTAAACTCTCGAAAAATCGCCACAACAGTTTTTCTGTGGTGGCATCGGTACTTTTGGAAATTGGAGAGCTACTTGCCTCTTTTTCTTATTATGATATTCAAGATGTAAATAGAGCAGCCAATGTACCGATCCATCTTTGCACAAAACATGCTTGCACGCTGATGGTCAGGAGTTCTTTTGTTGAATAAAAGCTCTCAGGTTGAATGAAAAAAAACACATTTTTTGAAGATTGAAGTACTTCTGGCAATCGGATAAAAGTTTGATATATATACATAAATTGGACAATAGTCCGTCCGTTCAACTAAAATTTAAAAGACTTCAAAAACTACGCAAGGTGCCAGACGGTAACCTCGTATGCATCGTGGTTCGGATGTGCCGACGTCGTCGTCCACTATGTCTCTACTACCACTGTCGTTGGAGTCACCGTCGTTGTGGTCCTTCCGGTAGCGCAAGGGGTTGTAGCAAGCCCTGGTTGGCCGCGGCCTTCCACCAGCAGCGCAACTGCGAGGCTTCCTATGCCGCCTCACGCATGGTCATTGACACTACCCCGACAGCGGTCGCCCCTTGCCTTGCAATTGCCGCCAACTAGGGCAACGGAGACAAGCGACTCGGCCACGGCAATCATGACCAGCCGGTCACTGAGATGGCGCAAGCGCCACACAGACGTCTCCGTGGTGATCCTTGACTGGACGATGGGCCAGGCCTCCGTTGTTGGAAATATGCCCTAGAGGCAATAATAAAATGGTTATTATCATATTTGTCGTCCGTGATAAATGTTTATTATTCATGCTAGAATTGTATTGACTGAAAACTTAAATACACGTGTGAATACATAGACTAGCTCGAGTCCCTAGTAAGACTCTACTAGACAAGCTCGTTGATCAAAGATGGTTAAGGTTTCCTAACCATAGACATGAGTTGTCATTTGATAATGCGATCACATCATTAGGAGAATGATGTGATAGACAAACCCAACTATAAGCTTGGCATCAGATTGTTTAGTTATTTGCTACAACTTTCTTCATGTCAAGTATCAGTTCCTTAGCCCAAGAGATCATGCCACCCCCGGATACACGAGTAATATATACTTTGTGTGCTATCAAACATCGCTTCATAACTGGGTGATCATAAAGGTGCTCTATGGGTATTTCCGAAGGTTTTTGTTGGGTTGCATGGACCGAGACTGAGATTTGTCGCTCCATGTGACAGAGAGATATCTTTGGGCTCTCTCAGTAATACAACATCACAAGAAGCTTGCAAGCATATGACTAATGAGTTTAGTCATGAGATCTTGTGATATGGAACGAGTAAACAGACTTGCCAGTAATGAGATTGAACTAGGTATGGAGATACCGACGGTCGAATCTCAGACACATATCACCAAACAAAGGGAATTGCATACATGATTGACTGAATCCTTGACATCATGGTTCAACCGATAAATATATTCATTGAATATGTAGGAATCAATATGGGCATCCAGGTCCCGCTATTGGTCATTAACCGAAGAGGATTCTCGGTCATGTCTGCATGTTCCGAAACCATAGGGTCGCACGCTTAATGTTCGATAGTGTTAGGGAAGTAATGAGATATTAATAGCGGAAAGTCCGAAGGTTGTTGGAAGTCCTGGATGGGATCTGGGACACCACGAGGAGCTCATTTACGGTCCAGAAGTAAAGATTCATATATGGAAAGTTGTATTAAGGGTTCCAGAAATGTTCTTGATTTTTTCGGTAATGTACTGAGAAGGTTATAGAAGGTTCCGGAGTGGGGCCTACCTACATGGGGGACCCACTTGGACGTGCGTAGTGGAGCTAGACCCACGCCCCTGGTGTAGGCGCACCAATACCCCCCTTAAAAGTAATAATATCATATCCCGAAGGGATAAGATCAGGATCCCTAAAAAGGGGGATAGCGATCAGTGGGGAAGGAAAGTAGGGATTTCCTTCCTCCCCCCTTGGCCAATGAACTAGGGGCTTGGAGGGCAAGACACCATCCCTCTCCATGCCTATATAAAGGTGGGGAGGCGTTGGGGGCAGCCACCCTTACGCCCATGCCCCATCTCTCTCCCGCTGCTCCTCCATATTCTCCGGTACGCGCTTGGCGAAGCCCTGCAAGAATTCTGGTACCACCACCACCACCACCACACCGTCGTGTTGGTTCCGATCTCATCTACCTCATCTCCTTTGATTTCTGGATCAAGAAGGAGATGACGCGATCGATCTAAATGTGTGCTAATCTCGGAGGTGCCGTCTGTTCGGCGCTAGATCCAATTGGATCCCAATTGGATCCTGAAGAGTACGACTACATCAATTGTGTTACGACGCTAATGCTTTGGTCTACAAGGGTATGTAGACACACTCCCCTATCGTTGCTTTGCTTCTTCTATATTGGATCTTGGGTTTTTGTAGGATTTTTTATTTTCATGCAACGTTCCCCATCAGTGGCATCACGAGCTAGGTCTATGCATATATGTTTATGCATGAGTAGAACACAAAGTTATTGCGGGCGTTGATTTTCAGATTGATTACTTCCCTTGTCTTATTTGGATTTGGCGGTATTGTGGGATAAAGCGGCTCAGACCAACCTTACATGTCCTCGCACATGAGACCGGTTCCACTGTTTGAAATGCAACTTGTATTGCATAAAAGTGGCTTTGCGGGTGTGTGTCTCTTTGTCAGGGCTGGTTTTCCAGGACATAAAATCCCATCCAATGACCCTTGTGTCATCACCAGCCCGAGGATTACTGTTGCTGGTGGACACTTCCTTGATATAGAATTCCAAGCAGTTACAAGAACTTGAGTAGAAGACCATAAAGGTCCACTGGGTATCATAATAATTTCTAGTGGTGGATGATGGAAGCAACTCGTGGATCTCCAACATTGATGGGACTCCATTTCCACAAGAATAGCTGACCTGGCTAGCTTCTATCTCACGTGACTGCTATCTCCAATTCATAGGTTGTGGGCTGTCTTCATAGTGCTCCTCTCCGAATCATAATCTGGCCAAGACAATATCCAGGGACATGCCAGTGAGTACGTTCAAATGTACTCGCAAACATCATTGACAAAAGATATAATAAAAGCAGACATAATGCATGCAATTGATTTTAAGTATATTCTACCATGTCTTGACAAGAATTTAATGCAATGATGTGGAGTATTATATTTGCACAATTAATAAAGGTTTGTTAACTAGTATTAGTAAAGTGTAAGGAAATCATAGCGTTGCACATAAATTTAAATCCGGGTCTCAGGAGGTAGAATCATCCCGAAGGAACCCAAGATAAAAATATCAAAGAATGCCACAGTTGGGCATCTTCGCGACGCCACACAAAGGGCTTTATACCAAATGAAATCAATGGCAAAGGGAAGTCTAGGCAGTAGAACCACCTGGTGAATTCCAAAAGAAAATAATATAAGCGTTAGTCGGGTTTCAAAAGCGACGCCTCGAAAGGTCTTGAAAATAAATGCCACAGTCGGGTGTATGAAGCGACACCTCATAAAGGGCTTATAAGAAAATAAAACATGAGTATCAAGGTGGTAGAACCTTCCCAAAGATACTCAACATTTCATATAAGAGAAGGGTTAGTCCATAATAACATTAATGAGAATAATGATCCATCATAAATCATGATCAATTTCTGATTTACTTATTTTCCTCCGAAGACCGACACTAAGATCGACACTTGACCCATCTTAGACTGTAGTCCTTAACCGCGGACATGGCTACGCGGATAGGTTTCATACGCTGCAGATGTTGTACTCTACAAGTAAAGGATTTCTTTAGTCAACCCCGAGACATTGACTAATTTCGATTACGGTCTTTGGGTTGAAAACACACCTAACCAACACACACCAGCTTTAACCCTCTGAGTCAAGAATCACCCAAAACAACGGCTAAGTAAAACTCTAAGCGGGAAGGCCTCCAGCAACGGCCTCCAATAGCATGGACATTCAGCTTCAGTCCCAGACCGACCGTTCATGCCCCCGAACCAAGTGACATGATTACCAGAGCCAATGTCATCATTCACTACGGCCTCTCTGTACGGAGTGTGCACGGAAAGGGGTTAACAACCTACTAAACCATACCCTACCTATGGCAGTGACAAGTGGTGGTACGATTCAAGTATGTGGATTACCGGAACATGACTCGATCTACGGTCAACTTAGGAGGCTTAAGTTTCCTGTAGTGGTTAACATGATATATTTCCATGGTAGTACCCAATAGGGTCACCACCTAACATGTCCCAACATGTTATTCTCCTCACAACGATATTTTAGTCTCACGGTCACTTTTACTGGTGACAGGTTCTTTCCCGCAGATTAGTCCGGACCAACATAGAGATATGTAGCATGTGAAAGTAACCACTGTCACTCATACTTCATGTTTAAGTTAAGCTAAAAATATTATCTATGGTTCATGTATGTATAAATAGCAATATGCAAATTTCCTTCGAAACTATCATCTCATGATTCAAAATCTCTAGCAAGCAAACTACCAAACATTCATCATATCAAGTGTCCAAGATGCTTGCCTTGGGGGTGTAGTGGTGTTAGTTTACCCCATTATTTTGTAAAATGCATCTTCCCTCCATTTTTCCTATTTTCAAAATATTGCAACTATCACATATAATAAAAAAATGGTACATAAAAGTTGTTCAGATTTTTTTGAAATAAATACTAAAATAAACTAGATGAAATTTGAGGGATAACAGAAAAAGAATTAATTAATTTGGAGTTATGGTATAAAAACTAGAGGCAGTCAAAGTCTGGTCAAATTTCTGATTTTGATATAAACTATTAAAATAAAACTGTTCGACAGGGAATACACTTTTCAGAAGGGAAGACGTACTACGGGGAAATATGTCCTGAGTTAAGACGAGGCGGTGTGGCTCTGGGTCACTGACAGTGGTCCTGCCTAGCCCACTAGACAGGTTTGACCAGTCGCCCGCGCGTGCATCTCTCTCCCCGGCAGAAGAGAGGCGGGACTTCGGCGGTCCACACCAGCGAACGGCGATGCTCCATGAAGACCTGAGGATATGAGGGTGCTCAGGGGACCAAGGCGGTCCTCTTGGTGCCCGTCTTGTACTTTGGAGTGGACGAGGTCATCGGTGGCGAGCACTCCCGAAGAGCTCTGGTGAAGGCGGGAGAGGGATTTTGTTCCTGATCGACCGTGAGCAAAATTGAAATGTGGGATGAATTTCTGAGATTATTAGAGAGCTATCGGTGAAGAGAGTGGAGCGGGGGAAGCTTTGGTGACGTCGGAATCATGGAGACAGTGGCGACAGTCGTGGCTGCCGAAGGTGAGGGAGACGGCCATTTTTGGTTGTTTGGCCACTTTAGGAGGCTCACAGACGATGGCGGGGAAGTAGTGGTGAGCTGAGCAAGCTCGGGGGTTCCTTTTAGAGCGCCGGAGAGGCGATTCCTCTAGCTACTGTTCCAACTAACTCCGGTTGTGTCCATTAATGGTAATGAGGGTGGTGGCGAGGCTGATGAGGGTCTATGCACACCGTTGAGTATATATTTTGTATTGCACGTGTGTTGAAGTTGTGGTCCACCTTCTAGTCTAGTAGTTGAGGTAGAGGCCTTCCCTTGTATTATATATACGTGCACCAGCACCCCATCAATACAACGTCTATTGTATTACAAACTTTCCCGTCTACATAGTATCATCTTGAAGGTCCTGACATAGGGCAAGCCACCACCGCCACCGCGCCGCGCCTCCTCGCGCGCGCCGCCGCCGCCGGCGCCCCTCCCGCCGTCGCCGCACCAGGTGCCCCTGCTACCGCGGCACCCGCCGGCCCTGCTGCCCCGTCACTTGGCATGACTACCCGTGCCCGAGCAGGAGTGCCTCGGCCCAGCACACGCTACTCCGCCGATGATTACGTGTGCGCCGCCTCGACGTCGACGTCGACGCCATCACCCGTCCCCACCTCCGCTCGCGCTGCCCTTCGGTATCCCCACTGGCTAGCTGCGATGCAGGAGGAGTTCGATGCCTTACAGCGCAACCGCACGTGGCAGCTTGTTCCGCGACCCCCTCGTGCCAACATCATCTCTGGCAAGTGAGTGTTTCACCACAAGACTCGTTCGGACAGTTCTCTCGAGCGCTACAAGGCTCGGTGGGTGGTTCGTGGTTTTCGGTAGCGCGCGGGCGTGGACTTCACCGACACCTTCGCTCTGGTTGTGAAACTGGGCTCGATTCGCGCCGTGCTTCAGTTGGCGGTCTCGCGCGCCTGGCCGGTGCACTAGTTGGATGTCTCCAACGCCTTCTTGCACGGCCATCTCGCCGAGCAGGTATTCTGTGAGCAGCCCACTGGTTTCGTCGACGCCGAGCACCCCGACTTCGTGTGCTTGCTATCCTGTTCTCTTTATGGGTTGAAGCAGGCGCCTCGGGCTTGGTACCGGCATATCGCAGCCTTCCTACAGTCTCTCGGATTTTGGTCCACTCACTCCGATGCTTCACTCTTCGTGTATCATCAGGGAGTTGACACTGCATATCTGCTGCTCTATGTCAACGACATCATCCTCACGGCGTCTGCCCCCGACCTCCTTCATCGGCTGACTGCTCGTCTTCGTGATGAGTTCGCCCTCAAGGACTTGGGGCCCCTGCACTACTTCCTCGGCATCGAGGTGGTCCGACGGACTGACAGCTTCTTTCTGCATCAGCAAAAGTACGCCCACAAGCTCCTGGGGCGTGCCGGTATGCTTAACTGCAAGCCGGCGCCCACCCCCATCGACACGAAGGCGAAGGTCTCTACTCTCGAGGGGTCTCTTGCGTTCGATGGAGCGTTTTATCGCTCTATTGTTGGTGCTTTACAGTACCTCACGCTGACTCGCCCCGACCTGCAGTACGCTGTCCAGCAGGTGTGCCTCCATATGCACGCCCCGCGTGACTCTCACTGGACTCTGGTGAAGCGTATTCTCCATTACATATGCCGCACCATGTCCTTGGAACTCACCCTGACGGCCTCCGCCTCCACCGACCTCGTGGCCTACTCCGATGTCGGCTGGGCTGGCTCCCCCGGCACGGGACGCTCTACGTCAGGCTACTGCGTCTACCTTGGGCCCTCGTTGATCTCTTGGTCATCGAAGCGGCAGCCCACGGTGTCTCGCTCCAGCGTCGTGGCAGAGTATCGCACCGTGGCTGATGCCGTGGCCGAGTGCTCTTGGATATGTCAGCTGCTCCAGGAGTTGCTTTGTGATGTTCACAAGGCCACTCTTGTCTACTACGATAACATCAGCGCGGTCTACCTCTCCGCCAACCCGGTGCACCATCGACCGACGAAGCATATTGAGCTCGATATTCACTTTGTGCGCGAGCAGGTTGCCCTCGGCCATGTTCGGGTTCTCCACGTGCCGACGACGCAACAGTTTGCTGATGTGACGACTAAGGGATTGCCTACTCGCATCTTCGAGGAGTTTCGGTCCAGTCTCTGTGTCTCCGGCGACGCTTCAACTGCGGGGGGTGTTGAGTATGTATTTTGCATTGCACATGTATTGGAGTTGTGGCCCACCTTCTAGTCTTGTATAGTTGAGGTAGAGGCCTTCCCTTGTATTATATATACGTGCACCAGTACCCCATCAATACAACGTCTATTGTATTGCAAACTTTCCCATCTACACAGACAGTGGTGTTTAGTATTTAGGGCGAGGGCACACTGGCTAGCTCCAGGGGTGCCAGGTAGTTTGGGAGGCGTCGGCCACGAGTAGATTTTGTGGGACGCCATTGATGGCGTTCCGAGGCCGGTGGCGAGGTTGGTGGTCGACGGCGGAGTTGGTGAGGTCGGTGGCAGTCGCACTAATGCCCGTGAGGAGCTAGCTGGCTCGAGGCGCCTCATGCAGCTTGGGCAGTGCAGTGCTCATGGCGGTGATATTCTGGACGGCGGTGGACGGCGCTAGTGGCCAAGCCAAGATGTCGACAGGGTGCGGGGTTGCTTTTGGTGCAAGAGGAGGAGTGGAGCGCGTGTAGAGGAAGCAGCACGGCAGCGGCAGGAGCTCGGTGCTGACGTGTGTAAAACGCGTGCCCTGGACACGCACGTAATGTGCTCGACTAATTGCCAAGGTAATCTAGATGGTTCTGATGAAACTATAACTGTACATGGTTATGGGATATCTAATGGACATGTTGGTTTGGGTAGAAGAGCTAGCGCCATATAGGGTTCAGAGAGTTGCAACATTTCTGCCAAGTCCACAAGGTGTTTGGTTAAATGCTAGGGCTATCTAAGGAACTTTGTTAGATGTGCAACTTGGCAGGATGATGTCTCCTTGGATGTTATTGATGATGGTCAAGTTGGTTTGGCAAAATGATGCGGGGCTAACCCGATTCTAGGCCGATCTTTCACAAAATGGAGGGATCACGAGGATGAACACGAAGAACACGAGGGAAAACACAAGGGGGACAAGGGGAAACACTCAAATCAACAAGTTTAGGTCACACATATTCTAGATCCGGGAGCACAAAGAGTAATACATGATCCACGATCAACTAAGGACGATACAAGTAGCGATAGTCTTCTCCGTGAGGAGGTCTTGAATCCGTGTGGATATTCTCTGTGGAGGCTGCGGTCTCACCCTAGAAAGTATAGGTGGAGTACTATATATAGGCTAGGAGGGGCGAAGGGGTACATGGGTGCTACTTCTCGAGCTTGCGTTGTATTCCCTCGAAGAGGAAAGGGCGATGCAGCACAGTAGCGTAAGTATTTCCCTCAGTTTTTGAGAACCAAGGTATCAATCCAGTAGGAGACCACGTGCGAGTCCCTCACACCTGCACAAACAAATAAGAACTTCGCAGCCAACGCGATAAGGGGTTGTCAATCCCTTTACGGTCACTTACGACAGTGAGATCTGATAGATAGGATAGTATGATATTTTTGGATATAAGAACAAAAAATAAATAACGCAAAGTAAAAGGTAGATTGGAAGATTAATATGTTGAGAATAGACCCGGGGGCCATAGGTTTCACTAGGGGCTTCTCTCATGATAGCAGAGTTCTACGATGGGTGAACAAATTACTGTCGAGCAATTGATAGAAAAGCGCATAGTTATGAGAATATCTAGGCATGATCATTATATATAGGCATCACGTCCGTGACAAGTAGACCAAAGCGATTCTGCATCTACTACTATTACTCCACACATCGACCGCTATCCAGCATGCATTTAGAGTATTAAGTTCATAAGAACAAAGTAATGCATTAAGCAAGATGACATGATGTAGAGGGATAAACTCAAGCAATGCGATATAAACACCATCTTTTTATCCTCGATGGCAACAATACAATACGTGCCTTGCTGCCCCTGCTGTCACAGGGAAAGGACACCGCAAGATTGAACCCAAAGCCAAGCACTTCTCCCATTACAAGAACTATAGATCTAGTAGGCCAAACCAAACCGATAATTCGAAGAGACTTGCAAGGATATTATAATCGTACATAAAAGATTTCAAAAAAGAATCAAATATTTCCCGTAGATAATCTTGATCATAAACCCACAATTCATCGGATCTCGACAAACACATCGCAAAAATATTACATCGAATAGATCTCCTCGAAGACCGAGGAGAACTTGGTATTGAGATCCAAAAAGAGATAAGAAGCCATCTAGCTAATAACTATGGACCCGAAGGTCTGTGGTAAACTACTCACAACTCATTGGTGAGGCTATGGTGTTGATGTAGAAGCACTCCATGGAAGATCCCCCCTCCGATGGAGCTCCGGAACAGGCCCCAAGATGGGATCTCACGGGAACAGAAGGTTTCAGTGGTGGAATTAGGGTTTTCTATGTTGCCTCGATGTTTTCAGGGTACATGGGTATATATAGGAGGAAGGAGGGCATCAGGGGAGCCTGAGGGGGCCCACGAAGGTGGGGGCGCGCCCTGTAGGAGGGGGCGCGCCCTGGACCCTCGTGGCTGCCTCCTTTGTTCCCTCGTGTGTACTCCAAGTCTTCTGTGTTGATATCATTCCAAAAATAACTCGCGAAGGTTTCATTCTGTTTGGACTCCGTTTGATATTCCTTTTTTTGTGAAACCCTGAAATAGGCAAAAAAACAACAATCTGCACTAGGCCTTGGGTTAGTAGGTTAGTCCCAAAAATAATATAAAAGTGTATAATAAAGCCCATTAAACATCCAAAACATATAATATAATAGCATGGAACAATAAAAAATTATAGATACATTGGGGACGTATCAAGCATCCCCAAGCTTAATTCCTGCTTGTCCTCGAGTAGGTAAATGATAAAAATAGAATTTTTGATGTGGAATGCTAACCAACATAATTCTCAATGTAATTCTCTTTGTTGTGGCATGAATGTTCAGATACGAAAGATTCAAGATAAAAGTTCATATTGACATAAGAATAATAATACTTCAAGCATACTAACAAAGCAATCATGTCTTCTGAAAATAACATGGCCAACGAAAGTTCATCCCTACAAAATCATATAGTTAAGCTATGCTCCATCTTCATCACACAAAATATTCCAATCATGCACAACCGCGATTTCAGCCAAGCACTTGTTTCATACTTTAATTTTTCGAACTCTTTCAACTTTCACGCAATATATGAGCATGAGCCATGGACATGGCACTATGGGTGGAATAGAGTGGTGGTTGTGGAGAAGACAAAAAGAGGAAGATGGTCTCACATCAACTAGGCGTACCAATGGACTGTGGAGATGCCCATCAATAGATATCAATGTGAGTGAGTAGGGATTGCCATGCAATGGATGCACTAGAGCTATAAATGTATGAAAGCTCAACAAAAGAAACTAAGTGGGTGTGCATCCAACTTTCCTGCTCACGAAGACCTAGGGCATTTGAGGAAGCCCATCGTTGGAATATACAAGACAAGTTCTATAATAAAAATTCCCACTAGTATATGAAAGTGACTAAACATGAGACTCTCTATCATGAAGAACATGGTGCTACTTTGAAGCACAAGTGTGGAAAAAGATAGTAGAATTGTCCCTTTTCTTTTATTTTTTATATTTTTTTTCTTTTTCTTCTTTTTTTGGGCCTTTCTTTTTTTTTCTTTGGCCTTTCTTTTTCTTTTCTTTGGGCCAATGCTCTAATAATGATGATCATCACACTTTTATTGATTTACAACTCGATACTAGAACAAAGTAGGACTCTATATGAATGCCTCCGGTGGTGTACTGGGATGTGCAATGAATCAAGAGTGACATGTATGAAAAATTATGCATGGTGGCCTAGCCACAAATATGATGTCAACTACATGATCATGCATGGCAATATGACAATAATGAAGTGTGTCATAGCAAACGGAACTGTGGAAAGTTGCATGGCAATATATCTCGGAATGGCTATGGAAATGCCATGATAGGTAGGTATGGTGGCTGTTTTGAGGAAGGTATAAGCTGGGTGTATGGTGCCGGCGAAAATTGCGCGGTACGAGAGAGGCTAGCGATAGTGGAAGGGTGAGAGTGCGTATAATCCATGGACTCAACATTAGTCATAAAGAACTAACATACTTATTGCAAAAATCTACATGTCATCAAAACAAAGTACTACACGTATGCTCCTGGGGGGGAGGTTGGTAGGAGTTAACCATCGCGCGCTCCCGACCTCCACACAAAGGATGACACTCAATGAAATACCTCATGCTTCAAATTTGTCACACAACGGTTACCATACGTGCATGCTACGGGACTTGCAAACCTTAACACAAGTATTTCTCAAATTCACAATTACTCTACTAGCATGACTCTAATATCACCATCCTCATATCTCAAAATAATCATCAAGTATCAAACTTCTCTTAGTATTCAATGCACTTTATATGAAAGTTTTGTACTATACTCATCTTGGATGCCCATCATATTAGGACTAGTTTCATAACCAAGCACATTACCATGCTGTTCTAAAAGACTCTCAAAAGGATATAAGTGAAGCATGAGAGATCAACAATTTCTACAAAATAAAACCACCACCGTGCTCTAAAAGATATAAGTGAAGCACTAGAGCGAAACTATCTAGCTCAAAAGATATAAGTGAAGCACATAGAGTATTCTAACAAATTATGAATCATATTTATCTCTCTCGAAAGGTGTGTCCAGAAAGGATGATTGTGGCAAACTAAAAAGCAAACACTCAAATCATACATGACGCTCCAAGCAAAACACATATCATGTGGTGAATAAAAATATAGTCCCGAGTATAGTTACCGATAGATGAAGACGAAAGAGGGGATACCTTCCCGGGGCATCCCCAAGCTTAGGCTTTTGGTTGTCCTTGAATTTTACCTTGGGGTGCCTTGGGAATCCTCAAGCTTAGGCTCTTGCCACTCTTTGTTCCATAGTCCATCAAAGCCATACTCAAAACTTGAAAACTTCACAACACAAAACTTAGCCAAAAATCTTGTGAGCTCAGTTAGTATAAGAAAACAAACCACCACTCAAAGGTACTGTAATGAACTCATTATTTGTTTATATTGGTGTTAAACCTACTGTATTCCCACTTCCCTATGATTCATACTCCCCAATACTACTCATAGATGCAACAAAATAAGCAAACAACACACGAAAAACAGAATCTGTCAAAAACAGAACAGTCTGTAGTAATCTGTAACTTTCGAATACTTCTGTAACTCTAAAAAATTTGAAATAAATTAGTAAACGTGAGGAATTTGTCTATTAATAATCTGCAAAAAGAATCAACTAAATAGCACTCTCCAGTAAAATCTGGTGGCTAATCTCGTGAGCGCTAAAGCTTCTGTTTTTTACAGCATGATCATATAAACTTCACACAAGTCTTCCCAAAGGTTCTACTTGGCACAAACACTAATTAAAACACAAAAACACATCTAAAAAGAAGATAAATGGAATATTTATTCCTAAACAGAAGCAAAAATAAAGAAAATAAAATTGGGTTGCCTCCCAACAAGCGCTATCGTTTAACGCCCCTAGCTAAGCATGATACAAGGATAGATCTAGGTATTGCCATCTTTGGTAGGCAATCCATAAGTGGCTCTCATAATAGATTCATAAGCTAATTTGATTTTATTTATAGGAAAGTGCTCCATGCCTTTCCTTAATGGAAATTGGAATCTAATATTCCCTTCCTTCATATCAATAATTGCACCAATAGTTCTAAGGAAAGGTCTACCAAGAATAATAGGACATGAAGGATTGCAATCTATATCAAGAACAATGAAATCTACGGGCACATAATTCCTGTTGGCAACAATAAGAACATCATTAATTCTTCCCATAGGTTTCTTAATGGTTGAATCCGCAAGATGCAAATTTAAAGAACAATCATCAAGCTCATGGAAACCTAACAAATCACACAAAGTTTTTGGGATAGTAGAAACACTTGCACCCAAATCACACAAGGCAAATCATTCATGATCATTAATTTTAATTTTAATAGTAGGTTCCCACTCATCATAAAGCTTTCTAGGTATAGAAACTTCTAATTCAAGTTTTTCTTCATAAGATTGCATCAAAGCATCAACTATGTGTTTGGTAAAAGCATTATTTTGACTATAAGCATGCGGAGAGTTTAGTACGAATTGCAACAAGGAAATAACAATCTATCAAAGAGCAATTATCATAATTGAATCCCTTGAAATCCAAAATAGTGGGTTCATCACTATGCAAAGTTTTAATCTCTTCAATCCCACTTTGAACAATTTTAGCATCAAGATCTAAAAACTCCGGATCATTGGGACGACTTTTAACTAAAATAGACTCATCTCCAGTCCCATCTTTATCAAGATTCATACTAGAAAACAAGGATCTAATAGGAGACACATCAATAACTTTCAGATCTTCATCTTTATTTTCATGATAACTAGAACTAAGTTTCAAAGAATCAACATCAAGAGTAATTCTATCCACGCTTCTAGCCAACTCATCAATCTTAAGCAATTTTTCTTCAAGCAAAGCATTGAAATTCTTTTGCGAATTCATAAACTCCTTAACACTAGTTTCAAATTCAGAGGGTGTCTTACCAAAATTTACATAAGATTTATTGCTGGAATTACCATAATTATTAGAGGAATTACTAGGAAAAGGCTTAGGATTAAAGTTTCCTCTATAAGCATTGTTACCAAAATTATTCCTACCAACAAAATTCACATCCAAAGATTCATTATTTTCAATCAACGTGGATAAAGGCATATTATTAGGATCAGAAGAAGCACTCTTAGCAGCAAATAATTTCATAAGTTCATCCATCTTTCCACTCAAAACACTAATCTCTTCAATAGCATGCACTTTTTTACTAGTAGATCTTTCGGTGTGCCATTCAGAGTAGTTAACCATAATATTATCTAGGAGTTTGGTAGCTTCACCTAAGATAGTTTCCATGAAAGTGCCTCCCACGGCCGAATCTAAAAGATTTCTAGAAGCAAAATTCAAGCCAGCATAAAAGTTTTGTATAATCATCCATAAGTTCAAACCATGTGTAGGGCAATTACATATCATTAATTTCATTCTCTCCCAAGCTTGCGCAACATGCTCATGATCTAGTTGCTTAAAATTCATAATATCGTTTCTAAGAGAGATAATCTTAGCGAGAGGAAAATACTTAGAGATAAAAGCATCTTTGCACTTATTCCATGAATAAATACTATTTCTAGGCAAAGAGGAAAACCAAGTTTTAGCACGATCTCTAAGTGAAAATGGAAATAGCTTCAATTTAACAATAGCATTATCTGTATCCCTCTTATTTTGCATATCACACAAATCAACAAAGTTGTTTAGATGGGTAGCGGCATCTTCACTAGGAAGGCCGGAAAATTGATCTTTCATGACAAGATTCAACAGAGCAGCATTCATCTCACAATATTCAACATCGGTAATAGGAGCAATCAGAGTGCTAATAAAATCATTATTGTTAGTATTGGAGAAGTCACACAATTTGGTATTGTTCTGAGCCATAGTGACAAGCAAGCAATCCAACACACAAGCAAACAAGAAGCAAGCCAATGGTAAACACACGGAAAAAAGAAGGGCAAATAAAACGGCAAGGGTGAAGTGGGGGAGAGGAAAATGAGAGTCAAAAAATGCAATGCGAAGGATAAGGGTTTGTGATAGGTACTTGGTATATGACTTTTGCGTAAGCCTCCCCGGCAACGGTGCCAGAAATTCTTCTTGCTGCTTCTCGAGCTTGCGTTGTATTCCCTCGAAGAGGAAAGGGTGATGCAGCACAGTAGCGTAAGTATTTCCCTCAGTTTTTGAGAACCAAGGTATCAATCCAGTAGGAGACTACGTGCGAGTCCCTCACACCTACACAAACAAATAAGAACTTCGCAGCCAACGCGATAAGGGGTTGTCAATCCCTTTACGGTCACTTACGAAAGTGAGATATGATAGATACGATAATATGATATTTTTGGTATTTTTGGATATAAGAACAGAAAGTAAATAACACAAAGTAAAGCTAGATTGGAATATTAATATGTTGAGAATAGACCCCGGGGCCATAGGTTTCACTAGTGGCTTCTCTCATGATAGCAGAACTCTACGATGGGTGAACAAATTACTGTCGAGCAATTGATAGAAAAGCGCATAGTTATGAGAATATCTAGGCATGATCATTATATATAGGCATCACGTCCGTGACAAGTAGACCGAAACGATTCTACATCTACTACTATTACTCCACACATCGACCGCTATCCAGCATGCATCTAGAGTATTAAGTTCATAAGAATAGAGTAATGCATTAAGCAAGATGACATGATGTAGAGGGATAAACTCAAGCAATATGATATAAACCCCATCTTTTTATCCTCGATGGCAACAATACGGTAAGTGCCTTGCTGCCCCTGCTGTCACTAGGAAAGGACACCACAAAATTGAACCCAAAGCCAAGCACTTCTCCCATTGCAAGAACTATAGTTCTAGTAGGCCAAACAAAACCAATAATTCGAAGAGACTTGCAAGGATATTATAATCATACATAAAAGATTTCAGAAAAGAATGAAATATTTCTCGTAGATAATCTTGATCATAAACCCACAATTCATCGGATCTCGACAAACACACCACAAAAAGATTACATCGAATAGATCTCCTCGAAGACCGAGGAGAACTTGGTATCGAGATCCAAAAAGAGAGAAGAAGCCATCTAGCTAATAACTATGGACCCGAAGGTCTGTGGTAAACTACTCACAACTCATTGGTGAGGCTATGGTGTTGATGTAGAAGCACTCCGTGGAAGACCCCCCTGCCGCCGGAGCTCCGGAACAGGCCCCAAGATGGGATCTCACGGGAATAGAAGGTTTCGGCGGTGGAATTAGGGTTTTCTCTATTGCCTCGATGTTTTCATGGTACATGGGTATATATTGGAGGAAGGAGGGTATCATGGGAGCCAGAGAGGGCCCACGAGGGTAGGGGCGTGCCCTGTAGGAGGGGGCGCGCCCTGGACCCTCGTGGCCGCCTCCTTCGTTCCCTCGCGTATACTCCAAGTCTTCTGTGTCGATATTGTTCCAAGAATAACTCTCACGAAGGTTTCATTCCGTTTGGACTCCGTTTGCTATTCCTTTTCTGCGAAACCCTAAAATAGGCAAAAAATAGCAATCTACACTGGGCATTGGGTTAGTAGGTTAGTCCCAAAAATAATCTAGAAGTATATAATAAATCCCATTAAACATCCAAAACATATAATATAATAGCATGGAACAATAAAAAATTATTGATACGTTGGAGACGTATCAATGGGCCTCGGCCCAAAGTCATGCACGCAGACACTGTCCGGATGATCCGGATAATGGTCCAGATGATCCGGGCTTCGGAGGTCCGGATGATCCGGGGCGGTGTCCGGATGATTCGGCCGGGTCTTTTCTGCAGCAGGAGGTCCGGATGATTCGGCCGGGTCTTTTCTGCAGCAGGAGGTCCGGATGTCCGGGACCTGGTCCGGATGTCTAGGCGTGGCCGGATGATCATGGGCTAGGGTCCGGATGATCCGGCTTCAGTGAAGAAGCTTCGGGTGTCCACAAGCACATTATCCGGATCATCCGGGCCGGGGTGTGGATCATCCGGGCTCTGACCGGATCATCCGGGGTCTCGTCTGGATCTTTCGGCCAGTCTAGGACTTGGCTGATTTCTCCTTCGTCTTCGTGCTCGTCTTCCTTCTTCGATTCCTCTTGCTCCTTAGTTTCTCCCTGGCCATCCTCGAGGTTCCTGAGTATGCATAGATTTTATGATGAGGGTATTAGCCATGTCTCATGTGAATCGAGAGGGAGTTGAGAGAGGAGTGAAGTCACCTCGGCTTCGAGAGCTCTTGCACGAGCACGTGTCATGGGTCCACTTGGCACTTGGTGAGACGATGATAGGTCCATGGGGATGACCTTGGGATGCTCCGCATCATCTCCCCTCCCTTGGGAAAGATCTGATATCGGATCGAAATCTTCATCACCATGGAAAGGGAAGAGATCCTTGACGTTGAAGGTATCGCTCACATTGTACTTGTTGCGTGGTATGTCGATCATGTAAGCATTGTTTTTGTAGCATGCTAGCACCTTGAAGGGTCCGTCGGCTCGAGGTAGTAGTTTGGACTTGCACTCGTTGGGGAAGCGGTCCTTGCAAAGATGAAGCCATACGAGATCTCCCGGTTGGAACACCATTGGTGTCTTGTTGACGTTGAGCTTGGTGGGGAGGCGATGTACTTGGTGCTCAATTGTTGCCCTTGTATCTTCGTGCATCTTCTTGAGATAGGTTGCTCATGCACTTGTGTCCATGTTGGAGCACTCTTGTAGAGGTAGAGGAAGAATGTCCAAAGGAGACAAAGGGTTGAAGCCGTAGACGACCTCGAAAGGGGATTTGCCAGTCGTTGAGTGTCTTGCGCGGTTGTAGGCTGCTACCTCTTGAGCTTGCGTTGTATTCCCTCGAAGAGGAAAGGGAGATGCAGCATAGTAGCGTAAGTATTTCCCTTAGTTTTTGAGAAGCAAGGTATCAATCCAGCAAGAGACCACGCGCCAGTCCCTCGCACCTGCACAAACAAATAAGAACTTCGCACCACCGCGATAAGGGGTTGTCAATCCCTTTACGGTCACCTACGATAGTGAGATCTGATATAGATGATAGATAATATTTTTGGTATTTTTGGTTTAATAAAACAACAAATAAAAGCGGTAAAAGTAAAGTAGATGTAGATTGATATGTTGAGAATAGACCCGGGGGCCATAGTTTTCTCTAGTGGCTTCTCTCATGATAGCGATATTCTATGGCGGGTAAACAAATTACTGTCGAGCAATTGATAGAAAAGCGAATAATTATGAGACTATCTAGGCATGATCATTGTATATAGGCATCACGTCCGAGACAAGTAGACCGACTCCTGCCTGCATCTACTACTATTACTCCACACATCGACCGCTATCCATCATGCATCTAGTGTATTGAGTTCATACGAACAGAGTAACGCCTTAAGCAAGATGACATGATGTAGAGGGATAAACTCAAGCAATATGATGAAAACCCCATCTTTTTATCCTCGATGGCAACAATACAATACATGCCTTGCTGTCCCTACTGTCACTGGGAAAGGACACCGCAAGATTGAACCCAAAGCCAAGCACTTCTCCCATTGCAAGAACCATAGATCTAGTAGTCCAAACCAAACCAATAATTCGAAGAGACTTGCAAGGATATTATGAGCACACATAAAAAGTTCAGAGAACAACCAAATATCTTTCATAGATAACCTTGATCATAAACTCACAATTCATCGGATCTCGACAAACACACCGCAAAAAGAGATTACATCGAATAGATCTCCTCGAAGACCGAGGAGAACTTTGTATTGAGATCCGGAGAGAGAGAAGAAGCCATCTAGATACTAGCTATGGACCCGAAGGTCTGTGGTAAACTACTCACAACTCATGGTGAGGGCGATGATGATGATGATGAAGGCCTCCGTGATGGATCCCCCCTCCCTGAATAGGCTCCAAGATGGGATCTCCACGGGAACAGCAGCTACGGCGGTGGAGTTAGGGTTTTCTCTCTGCGTATGTAGTTTCTGGGGTACGTAGGCATATATAGGAGGAAGAGGTGCACCAGGGGCCACGGGGCCTGCCCTCGAGGCAGGGGGGCGCCCTGGGAAGGGGGGCGCGCCCCCCACCCTCGAGGGTGGGCCCCCTATCCTCTGGCTTGGCTCCGAAGTTTATCTCGCGTGATTTCCTCCAAAAATATCTCCTGCGAAGGTTTCATTCCGTTTGGACTCCATTTGATATTCCTTTTCTACAAAACCCTGAAATAGGCAAAAAAACAGCAATCTGGATTGGGCCTTTGGGTTAGTAGGTTAGTCACAAAAATGATATAAAAGTGAATGATAAAGCCCATTAAACATCTAAGACTTCATAAATAATAGCATGGAACAATAAAAAATTATAGATACGTTGGAGACGTATCAAGCATCCCCAAGCTTTATTCCTGCTCGTCCACGAGTAGGTAAATGATAAATAAAGAATTTTTGATGTGGAATGCTAACCAATATAGTTTTTCAATGTAATTCTCTTAATTGTGGCATGAATGTTCAGATCTGAAATATTGAAGATAAAAGTCTATATTGACATAAGAAATAACAATACTTCAAGCAATACTAACAAAGCAATCACGTCTTCTCAAAATACTATGGCTAAAGAAACTTATCCCTACAAAATCATATAGTGTTGGCTATGCTCCCTTGCTATCACACAAAATATTCATATAATGCACAACCCCGATTTCAGCCAAGCATTTGTTTTCATGCTCTATCTTTTCAAACCTTTCAACTTTCACGCAATACATGAGCGTGAGCCATGGACATAGCACTATGGGTGGAATAGAGGTGGTTGTGGAGAAGACAAAAAGAGGGAGATAGTCTCACATCGACTAGGCGTATCAACGGGCTATGGGGATGCCCATCAATAAATATCAATGTGAGTGAGTAGGGATTGCCATGCAACGGATGCACTAGAGCTAAATATGAATGAAAGCTCAACATAAGAAACTAGTGGGTGTGCATCCAACTTGCTTGCTCACGAAGACCTAGGGCATTTGAGGAAGCCCATCGTTGGAATATACAAGCCAAGTTCTATAACGAAAATTCCAACTAGTATATGAAAGTGACTAAACATGAGACTCTCTACAATGAAGAACATGGTGCTACTTTGAAGCACAAGTGTGGAAAAAGATAGTAGCAATTGTCCCTTTTTTTCTTTTCATTTTTTTTCTTTTTTTCTTTTTTTAGGCCTTTCTTCTTTTTTTCCTCATTTTTTGCGGAGGGGCTTTATAGATTCAACCTTTCCTCCCATGGGACAATGCTCTATAAATGATGATCATCACACTTTTATTACAACACAAGATTACAACTCGATACTACAACAACAAAGTATGACTCTATATGAATGCCTCCGGCGGTGTACTGGTATGTGCAATGAAACAAGACTGACATGTATAAAAATTGTGCATGGTGGCCTCGCCACAAATATGATGTCAACTACATGATCATGCAATGGCAATATGAAAATATGATGTGTGTCATATAAACGGAATGGTGGACAGTTGCATGGCAATATATCTCGGAATGGCTATGGAAATGCCATGATATGTAGGTATGGTGGCTGTTTTGAGGAACAATATGGTGGCTGTTTTGAGGAAGGATATATAGTGGGTTTATGGCACCGGCGAAAGTTGCACGGTACAAGAGAGGCTAGCAATGGTGGAAGGGTGAGAGTGCGTATAATCCATGGACTCAACATTAGTCATAAGAACTCATATACTTATTGCAAAAATTTACGAGTCATCAAAACAAAGCAATCAATGCATGCCCATAGGGGGGAGGTTGGTAGGAGTTAACCATCGCGCTCCCCCGACCTCCGCACAAAGGTTGACACTCTACAAATACCTCGTGCTTTAACTTAGTCACATAACGGTTCACCATACGTGCATGCTACGGGAATCACCAACCTTAACACAAATATTTTCTCAATTTCATAATTACTCCACTAGCATGACTCTAATATCACTATCCTCATGTCTCAAAACAATTATCAAGCATCCAACATCTCTTCCTACTCAATGCACTTGATGTGAATTTTTTTACTACATTGACATTGGATGTTTATCATGTGAAGAATAGTTTCTTTAGCCTAAACACTTTACCATGCTGTTTTAATAGACTCTCAAATACATCTAAGTGAAGCATGAGAGTTCAACAATTTCTACAAAATATTACCACCACCGTGCTCTAAAAGATATAAGTAAAGCACTAGAGCAAAAACTATTCAACTCAAAAGATATAAGTGAAGCATATAGAGTGTTCTAACAATTTCTAGGGCAAAATTAACTCTCTCAAATAGGAGTGTCCAGCAAGGATGATTGTGGCAAACTAAAAAGCAAGGACTCAAATTATACAAGACGCTCCAAGCAAAACACATAACATGTTGCGAATAAAAATATAGCTCCAAGTATAGTTACCGATGGATGAAGACGAAAGAGGGGTTGCCTTCCTGGGGCATCCCCAAGCTTAGGATTTTGATTATCTTGAATTTACTTGGGGTGACATGGGAATCCCCAAGCATAGGCCTTTGCCACTCCTTGTTCCATAGTCCATCAAAGCAATACTCAAAACTTGAAAACTTCACAACACAAAACTTAGACAAAAATTCTCGTGAGCTCCGTTAGTAAGAGAAAGCAAACCACCACTCAAAGGTACAGCAAGGAATTAATTCATTGTTTATATTGGTGTTAAACCTACTGTACTCAAAGTTCTCTATGGTTCATATCCTCCAATATTACTCATAGATGCATCGGAATAAGCAAACAACACACGAAAAACAGAATCTGTCAAAAACAGAACAGTCTGTAGTAATCTGCTGGGTTCGCCTACTTATGGATCTCCAAAAAATTCAAACTAAATTTTTTAATTTGCGAAATTTGTCTACCAATCAGAAGCAAGAAGAATCAACTAAAAAGCACGCTCCAGTAAAATCTTAAGACTACTTTAGCGAGCGCTAACGATTCTGTTTTTCACAGCAAGATCATATAAACTTCACACAAGTCTTACCAAAGGTTCTACTTGGCACAAACACTAAACAAAACATGAAAACACATCTAATCAGAGGCTAGATGCAATATTTATTTCCTAACAGCAACAAAAACAAAAAACAAAAAATTGGGTTGCCTCCCAACAAGAGCTATCGTTTTACGCCCCTAGCTAGGCACGATACAAGATAGATCTAGGGATAACCATAGTGGTACGATATATCGCGAAAGCTCATATTCCCTACGTTCGGCAGCAAGCTTCCGAAGTGGTAAGCAAAAGCAATCAAAACGGCTAAATTTAATTGGACAGAAGTCCCCTACATCAATCTCGGGAGGAACAAGTTCCTCCTTTGGCCCTTTGTAGTGGATGACCAATTCATCGTTATAGGCATTCTTTTGGCAGAAGGCCAATAACCTTCGTTCAAGGAAGGGGCCTAACCCATTATTTTGAATAGCAAGGTCATCGTTTATCTCAGAAATTCTATCAATCAAGATCTCAACAGGAACATTTTTTCTAAGGTTTTCATTAAAAGCAACATGATCAGGAGATCGCAAACGCATAAGGTCTTCTTGATTGAACAAGATAGCCTCTATAGGAGGTCGACCGGCATCTACTCCGTAATGAGAAAAAAATTCTCTGGCCTCTTTCATGATATATCTAAATTCATGAGCCAAAAAAATAGTAGCAGCACGCTTAACGGAAGAATGCTCAATATTGGAGAACTCCAAAAATACTCTCTGAATACAGGGATGCATACAGATAAATTGCCTTTCAATTTCTACTATGAGCAAAGATACAACATCTGCAAGGCTACTAGTTCTGTGAAGAATAGAGCCACCCATACTGGGCAAAGCACCGACACAAGTAAAGAAGTCTTGAAGAACCCCTTTTCCAATAATATTGCCACTACCGACCCGGAACTTCTAAATATGTAAAGTGGTAACTTCGTCCGGGGGGTCAACATGGACGTTGCCCTCGGCATTGCTACCTTCTCGATAAAATCGTCCCCCATCTCAGACATGAAGGCAAGGAAGCAAGCAACACACACACGCAAACAAGAAGCAAGCGAACGAGAAACACACGGCGGAAGAAGGGCGAATAAAACGGCAAAGGTGAAGTGGGGGAGAGGAAAACGAGAGGCAAATAAATGTAATGCGAAGGATAAGGGTTTGTGATAGGTACTTGGTATATGACTTTTGCGTAAGCCTCCCCGGCAACGGCGCCAGCAATTGTTCTTGCTACCTCTTGAGCTTGCGTTGTATTCCCTCGAAGAGGAAAGGGAGATGCAGCACAGTAGGGTAAGTATTTCCCTCATTTTTTGAGAACCAAGGTATCAATCCAGTAGGAGACCACGCGCCAGTCCCTCGCACCTGCACAAACAAATAAGAACTTCGCAGCCAACGTGATAAGGGGTTGTCAATCCCTTTACGGTCACTTACAATAGTGAGATCTGATAGAGATGATAGATAATATTTTTGGTTTAATAAAACAACAAATAAAAGCAGTAAAAGTAAAGTAGATGTAGATTGATATGTTGAGAATAGACCCGGGGGCCATAGTTTTCTCTAGTGGCTTCTCTCATGATAGCAATATTCTACGGCGGGTAAACAAATTACTGTCGAGCAATTGATAGAAAAGCGAACAATTATGAGACTATCTAGGCATGATCATTGTATATAGGCATCACGTCCGAGACAAGTAGACCGACTCCTGCCTGCATATACTACTATTACTCCACACATCGACCGCTATCCAGCATGCATCTAATGTATTGAGTTCATACGAACAGAGTAACGCCTTAAGCAAGATGACATGATGTAGAGGGATAAACTCAAGCAATATGATGAAAACCCCATCTTTTTATCCTCGATGGCAACAATACAATACGTGCCTTGCTGCCCCTACTGTCACTGGGAAAGGACACCGCAAGATTGAACCCAAAGCCAAGCACTTCTCCCATTGCAAGAACTATAGATCTAGTAGGCCAAACCAAACCAATAATTCAAAGAGACTTGCAAGGATATTATGAGCACACATAAAAAGTTCATAGAAGAACCAAATATCTTTCATAAATAACCTTGATCATAAACTCACAATTCATCGGATCTCGACAAACACACCGCAAAAATAGATTACATCGAATAGATCTCCTCGAAGACCGAGGAGAACTTTGGATTGAGATCCGGAGAGAGAGAAGAAGCCATCTAGATACTAGTTATGGTCCCGAAGGTCTGTGGTAAACTACTCACAACTCATGGTGAGGGCGATGATGATGATGATGATGAAGGCCTCCGTGATGGATCCCCCTCCCTGAACAGGCTCCAAGATGGGATCTCCACAGGAACAACAGCTACGGTGGTGGAATTAAGGTTTTCTCTCTGCGTACGGAGTTTCTGGGGTACGTATGCATATATAGGAGGAAGAGGGGCACCACGGGCCACGGGGCCTGCCCTCGAGGCAGGGGGCGCCCTGGGAAGGGGGGCGCCCTGGGAAGGGGGGCGCGCCCCCACCCTCGAGGGTGGCCCCCTGTCCTCTGGCTTGGCTCCGAAGTTTATCTCGCGTGATTTCCTCCAAAAATATCTCCTGCGAAGGTTTCATTCCGTTTGGACTCCGTTTGATATTCCTTTTCTGCAAAACCCTGAAATAGGCAAAAAACAACAATCTGGACTGGGCCTTTGGGTTAGTAGGTTAATCCCAAAAATGATATAAAAGTGAATGATAAAGCCCATTAAACATCTAAGACTTCATAAATAATAGCATGGAACAATAAAAAATTATAGATACGTTGGAGACGTATCATAGGCGTACTCGGCGATGGGCAAGCATTGCTCCCATTCCTTGACGTTCTTCTTGATCAACACGCGAAGAAGCGTCGATAGAGTCTAGTTCGTCACCTCCGTTTGGCCGTCCGTTTGTGGATGGTATGCCGAAGAGAATAGTAGCTTGATGCCGATTTTGGCGCATAGAGTCTTCCAAAAGTATCTCAAGAACTTGACGTCGCGGTCCAAGACGATCGTCTTGGGCACTTCGTGTAGGCGCAAGATTTCCCTACAAAAGAGATTCGCAACATGTGAAGCATCATCTATCTTGTTGCATGGAATGAAATGAGCCATTTTGGAAAATCTATCGACAACAACAAACACGGAATCCTTGCTATTTTGAGTTCTAGGTAAACCAAGTACAAAGTCCATGGTAATGTCTTCCCAAGGTTGAAGTGGAATAGGAAGTGGCATATAAAGACCATGGGATTGAGCTTTGGACTTAGCTTTGCGGCATGTAGAGCACCGGTTGGTGAAGTGTGAGACGTCACAGAACATCTTGAGCCAAAAGTAATTCTTGTAGAGCGTTGCGATTGTATTTTCGCATCCGAAATGTCCCATAAGTCCTCCTCCATGAAGTTCCTGCAAAAGGAGCAAACGAAGAGACGACTCGGGAATGCAAAGTTCGTTATCTCTCATAAGACATCCATCCTTGATATAATATCGTTCCCGAGAAGTGTGCATCACACATTTTGCATAAGGATGTGCAAATAAAGGATCATGCTCACACAAGTCTTTGATATTCTCAAAGCCAATAACATTCAACTCAAGTTGGGTGACAAGCATGCATTTGCAGGAAAGCGCATCCGCCACAACACTCTCTTGGCCTTTAATGTACATGATGACATAGGGAAAAGACTCTATGAACTCACTCAACTTAGCATGACGCTTGTTCAACTTATTTTGACCCTTGAGATACTCGAGTGTCTCATGGTCCGTGTGTACAATGAATTCATGAGGTCGAAGATAGTGTTCCCAAACACGCAAAACTCTCACTAACGTGTAGAGCAATTTATCATAGATGGGGTAGTTAAGTTGCGCTCCGGAAAGTTTTTCACTATAATACGCAATCAGGTGCTTTTCTTGCATTAACACGCCTCCTATGCCGGTACCACTAGCGTCACAATGTATTTCAAACAGTTTGTCAAAGTTTGGTATGGCAAGAAGTGGTGCGTGGGTAAGCAAGGTTTTTATCTCATTGAACGCGGTGTCTTGCGAAGGACCCCAAACAAATGGTGTGTTCTTCTTGCTCAAGGCGTGTAGAGGCATAGCAATTGTGCTAAAGTCCTTCACAAAACGTCGATAGAAACCGGCTAAACCAAGAAAACTACGCACTTGTTGGAGATTCGTTGGTTGGGGCCAAGTTTTAATTGCTTCAATTTTAGTTTCATCAACATGAACACCTTGTGAAGAAACAACAAATCCTAAAAAGACAACCTTATCAACGCCAAAAGTGCATTTATCCATGTTAGCATATAAGTGTTCTTTCTGAAGGGTTTGCAAAACCATACGGATGTGTGTCACGTGATCCTCAAGCGATTTGCTAAAGACGAGGATGTCATCAAAGTAAACCACTACAAAGACGTCTATATAAGGTCGGAGAACGAAATGCATGAGATGCATGAATGAGTCGGGCGCTTCCGATATGCCCATCGGCATGACCAACCACTCATATAACCCAAACTTGGTTTTGAAAGTCGTTTTCCACTCATCATGTAATGCCCAGGATGGGACTATACCTCCTACGTGTCGAGGCACGACTTAAAGGTATAAGCCCATCCTAGAATGATCTCAAGTTTGGTATCTTTGCACGACTCATGTAAAAGAGGGATTAAATTGCAAAAGAAGATAGCTGGCTTACACTCGCCACTTCACACAATACATTACATAAGCAAGACATCATTCAAAACATCACAACCCGACTACGGGTGAAGATCCAAAGAAAGATACCAAAACAACATAAAGCCACAGACCTAGATCGAATCCTAGTAGAAACCACTACTGATCGTCGAAAACGTCACAAGCATACGGCCGCTCTCTTCATCGAGCTCCCAGTCAAGAACTGATCCAACTCCTGCTTCATACTCGGCTGAACCTGCATCTGGTGTTGTAGTATCTGTGAGCCACGAGGACTCAGCAATCCCATAACCATGGGTATCAAGACTAGCAAAGCTTTGTGGGTAGGAGGAGGTAAAGTGGTGAGGCTGCAGCAGCGGCTAAGCATAATATGGTGGCTAGCCTACGAGTACAAGAATAAGATGAGCATCTACGCAAACGGTCGCAAAAGTAGTGATCGCTAAAGATCCTGAACTACATACGAGTCAAACATAACCCCACCGTGTTCTCTTCTCAAAGTGAAAAGAGACAGTCACGGTTACTCACGCGGTGGTGTGTTTACTTCGGATCCTCTGTCAAGTTTTCTACAACCAGACAGTAACAAATTCCAATCTGCCACATAACCGCGGGCACGGCTTTCAAAAGATTGTAACCCTGCAGGGGTGTCCCAACTTAGCCCATCACAAGCTCTCACGATTAGCTGAAGTGATAAATTTAATATCATCACTCCTTATCTTAGGGAAATCCGATCAGGCTCGGCCTCCCGGTGCACAAGACATTTCGACAATGGTAAAACAAGTCCAGCAAGACCTCCCGGCGTGCCGACACCCTGATAGTAGCCGCGCGTATCTCGTCTCAGGCCACGACCGGATGGGCGATGCTACAGGTAAAACCAATCCTCGAGTTTCCCCGTGGTGGCCCCGCAGGAGCCCCGTTTGGAACCAACACCATCAGCACTGGCCCCCCTGTTATGTAGAATTAAGAACCCGGGGACATGACCCCCTATGCAATTAATTAATTATTTAAGTTGTTATTATGAGCAAATTAAAACCAATGTTGGGCCTTGCTGGAGGAGTTTTATTCAAAGTCGAACTGTCAAGGGGTCCCCATCCACCCATCGTGTAAGGAACGCAAAATCAAGGAACATAATGCCGGTTTATCGGCGCCTAAGGTGGCATGAGTGGAACAAAACACCGAGCAAAAGGCCAAGCCTTCCACCCATGCCCAGTATATAGGTGTGTTAATAATAATATAACATATTGTGATATTCCAACAAGAAGTTCCCTCCTGGAACGAACTTCATCTTCACCTGCAACTAACAACACTATAAGAGGGGCTGAGCAAGCGGGTAACATAGCCAAACAGTGGTTTTGCTAGGAAGGTGTCAAAAGGTTAGAGGTTTCATGGCAACAAGGAGAGGCTGACATAAAAGATGGGTAGCGCGACATATAACGATAGCATCGAGACAACTAAGCATGGCAATGGTAGTAAAGGTATCCAAGGGTATGGTCATCTTGCCTGGGATTCCACAAGGGAGAAGAACGGATCCATGAAGTAGACGGAGCAACATGGTCGAGAGAATCCTCACAACTCCAGAACGAAACCGAAGCTAACAAGAGAAGCAACCGGAAAGAAGCAAAACAACACGGTAAACACACAAGCATAAACATGGCATACGATGCACATCCAAGTATGATGCATGTCCGGTTTAATTATGCATGGCAAGGTAAAGCACGAACAAGACTACAAGTTAAGTGGAGCTCAATATGCAACGAGTTGCATATTGATGAAACACCACATTAAATTATTTAATTAGTTGACTCTTGTTTATTTACAAGACAAGGATAAATGTTGGTTAACATAGCAAGAGGTGAAGCAAAACAAACTACCTAATTAGGCAAGTTTAAATGAGGCCGGAAAATAACAACACAATTCCGGAAAATCCCCATAAGCATGTTTAGCAATTATAGCAAACAACAATTAAACATTTTAAATGTTGTTAACATGATGCGGATGACATGATCAAGTTTATGCAATTTTATTAAAAGTTAACAAGAAGAAGACATGAAGTATTGTCACCGCGGTGGAAGGAAAGGGTGCCACGACAACGATCCAAAAATGATTCAACGCAACAATTCGGTTCCGGTAACTCGTTGAGAGTCCGGTGCAAAAGCAAAGGTGGAGTGAGCAAGCGAAACAAGATGAAAAGGCGGGATGATCCCGTCACCGGGTTCCCATGAGTCGGCAACGAGGCAACCGAGGAGCATGACAAAAGATGATACGGCACGGAGCACACAAGGGAAACATCTCATACGACACATGCATAAGCGTTCACGGGTCATCGTCTCGGGTTATACCTTCGAAACACTCGTTTTGGGGCGGTTCGAGTCGTGGAGGGACGTAGAGGAAGTAGGCGTTCACGTGGTCGTCGAGGGAAGTAGTTGTACATGAGGCAACGAGGTCGTCGTGGTACTTGGGTCTTCAACTTGCCGGTCTTGACAAAAATGAAGGGGTACTTGGTGTTTCATCGTGTAGTCGAACTTGACGAATCCTTGTAGTCGTACACACACGTTCCGTAGAGGTACTTGGCGCGTCGGTCTCGATCCGGAGATGAGCTTGCCTGTCTTAGGTACCAAACGCAGCAACAAGACAACAAAACGGCAGCAAGGAGGCAAGGGCAGCAGCAGGGCTAGGCGGCGAGGTGGTGCGGGGCTGAAGAAGGAGACGCGGCGGCGCCGTCGCAGCAGAGGAGGGGCGCGCCCGCGCGGCGCTGGAGGACGCCACGACGCGGGGACGGGAGGCGCTGGAGCAGCTTTTGCTCGGGGAAGGAGGGAGCGACGGAGCTGCTGCAGCTCCTGGCCGACGGCGGCTCCAAGGCGAGGCGCTGGAGCGGAGGAGGTGGGGCCAGGGAAGCAGGGACGAGGTCGACGCAGGACCAGCCTTGCGCTGGTGGAGCAGCCAGGCGCGGCTGGGGACGGAGGGAGGCGGGGCCTGGCCGGTCGGACGAGGCGCTCGGGAGCTCGAGCGGGGAGGCCGGAGGGAAGGCCCTGGCGCGGAGGAAGATGCAGCGGCGCGGCTCGCGGGGTGCGCTCGGGACGGACGAGGTCCTCGAGGGGAAGGCCGGAGGGGGCTCCTCTCCCTCGCGGTCTGGGGGGGTCGAGGGAGGAGGATCGAAGGTGCGGAGCTGGGGATCGGAGGCTCGAGGGGAGAGATGGGGCTCGAGCGTGGGGTTCGGCATCGAAGGGAGGAGCGAGATGATGCGGGGACGCACCGAAGGGAGGGAGGCTCAGCCTCTGGTGGCGCTGAAGAGGGAGCGAGGAGCGAGGAGGAGATGGGCTCGGGAGAGCTAGGGTTAGAGATAGGTGGGCCGGCTGGGCCTGGAGGCCTGGCTGCTGGGCTCTCTTCTATGAAGTTGCTCTCCCAATAAAAAAACAGAAACAACACCGAAGAAAAGAAAAGGAAGGAGGTGGCTAGGGAAGAATTAGGACATGAGGTCAATTTTACTGGACTCACAAAAAAATGTAAGGAATTAATTAAAATTGTTGGAGGGTCTTGTGGAGGAACCTCGATAAACGAGAATAGAATTATAGGGAGGGTTTAGATGGAAACTTGAAGCAAAAGATGTCTGGAGAATAAATGCAAGTGTGTTGGGTTATTCCGAAGCAATGGAATATTATTATAATAGCTCCCTAAAATATTGGGAGTATATGTTATAAAGAGAAGTCACACTTCCCTCGATTTAAATGGACCGAAGGCCCACACAATTTATTTAGGTTGAGATGCAAAAGATTAAAGACATGATGGCATGATGACATGATGCAATGCAAAAATAAATAACACAAGCGCAAAAGAAACACACAGAAGAACCCGGAACATCTGGAATCTTCTGGGACATCGGTCTTCGGGCGTCACAACTCTCCCACACTAACAGAGGATCTCGACCCGAGATCCTAGAGATGGCACCGGTAAAAAAAACGGAAGAAGAAGAGGTAAAACAAAGTTGCTTCTTTGACAGACGAGTGAAACCAAAGAACCTTGAGAGGTTGAACAATCTTGACGGAATAATACAACAGAGATGAACGGAGATGAAAACACTCCGTTAGAAAAGAGGGACAAGGAGCATTATTAGAACCTTGTAGGTTGAAAAACATTAAACAAGAGCTCACGGATGACGAAAGAATTTGAAAACCACTTCGGTTAACCAAGATTGAAAAGGAATAAGAACGAAATAATTTGGACAACATTCCGACTGAAAATGGAAGGAATTAACAAGAACTTGAGGAGATGGGAAGATACTTGATGAAAACAACAACACACAGCCTCCGGAACAATCGAAAGAATGGCACAAGGGGTAAGAAAGATTCAGACAACACTCCGGTTGAAAAGAGAGGCAAACTTGATAAGATGAGGGAACTTGAATGAAGAATACCACACTCTAGTTAACTGGATAAGCAAAAGAAATGATATGCTCTTGATGAAAACGATATGATGGTCAAAGAGAGCAATATCACAATGCCTCCGGAATGAAAGAATAGAATATAGATCCATGAAAGAATTGAACGGAGAAGAAAAATGACAACTTCTCCCACGAATGAATATGAAAAAAACATCCTTACGAAGAAGGGTTGAACGGAGTTGTTGGAAAAATCAACAACGAAAACGAATAAGCTTGATGTGGGCTTATGGAAAACATCTCAAAATTATGATGTGACAACCGGCCACTAACGGAAACAATTGATTGGATTGAGATCAACAATGAGATGAAAAACTTATTTCACCGGAATGATAAATGAAAAACTTGGGTCATTTATAAGCACCATAATAGCAACAATTCTCAAGGAAAGCTTTTAGGTGAAATACAACCCAAGATTACTCCAACAAATAAATTGAAAGGTTGGAAAGATCTCCTGAACAAAGAAATGATGGGTTTAAATATCTTCTTCCTGACAACTTGTGAATCATGAAACATCAAGGAAAAATTGTCAAAAATGACATAACACCATCTGAAAAGATAAGGAAGAAGGGATTGCAATTGGAATGCATGATGAAGAATGCTTGAGCTCCAACAATAATCTTGATGAAAACTTCGAGGATGAATTAAATGATGATGAACCACCATGAGAACTCCAGTGATGAAAGCATGAGAAGTGAAAGATGAAAAGAATAAGACTCAAGGCCTGCGATGAATTAGATGGAGCTTTGAAATGATGTAATAGAAATAACTTGGAGCTCCGGAAAACAAGATGAACAACATAGAACCGAGAATATGATATGATGAACAAGCTCCAGACAGAAGAATTAAATCACCTCGAGGAAAGAATAAGATTTACTGTATGCTTGTCCTTCATCTAATTAAATTGATGACAAGCAACGGATTTGGCATACTACTTATTCTCGTTGCAAAGAATTAAAGAGAGATCTAGCACAAGCTTGGGTAAATATTCAACGAACCACCGGTAGAATTATGAAAAGGACAAATGAATTGATATGAAGACAACGGAAGAGTAATCTTCAAAGAACCACCGTAAAAAATATGGAGACTAACGAAGAGACATCAATGAAGAATATTTGGAGGACGAAGTTGAAAACTGAGAGCGAAGAAATCTTCTAAAATGATGGCCTTCGGAGGATCACAATGGAAAGAATTCATGAAATGCTTCGGAAGGGTATGAAAATAATTCCTCACCAATTGGAACAATAAAGAGGATGGCAAGAAGCTAGAACCACGAATCTTGGAAGAACGGATAAGGATTCAAGAGGAACTCGTCTTCGGGTCTTCAAAATCTGAGAAGACGATGAGATACACCACCATGAATAGCATAGGCACTCCGTAATGAAGAATTAAAAGGTTGAACCAATGATGAACAAGAATTTGAAAGCGATCTTGGAGAAGGCATGTGACTGATGGAAATCATTCTTACGTCACATTTTGAAAAGAATTTGAGTATAACTCCGGAAAATAGAAGAGTCAGGTAAGATCCTGGAAAAAGACCTGTGGGTTAGGGCCCACTCAAAGAAATCACCGTTGAAAAAGATTGCTTAAGAGATATTGCACCGGTTGAATTAAATGGCTTGAATGAGATAACAACCTCAAAAATAATTTGAACGGGTTAAGAATGGAATTATGAATATTCAGCACTCCGGATATGAATAGCAAGAGGAGAATGATTAATTGGTGCACCGGAATAATAAAGCATTGTGAAATGAGGAAAAGGATAAGATCAACACCGGATTCTGGAATTACATCCACCGGCAGAATATGAGAACTAAAGAATGATGAACTTGAAGCTCTTGAGCATGTTCACGATAATTCACCGGATAAGAACATTGAAGGAAAAGAAAATGAAGAAATATCACATGAATAAAATGGATACTTCATCTGAGAATTTCTTGCTCCGAGAAGAAGAAGGGTGGGAGGGCGGGGAAAACAAAGACAATTTGGGATGATTGAAACAGACAAATCGTCAGATTTCTCAACAACATCCGTATGGAATAACTTGAAGAGAAGGCACACCGGTTGGAAAAGAATTAACATGAAGATCTCGATGGTCAAGAAGAATTAGCACTCCCATAGAAATATGAGAATACCGATTAGGAAAGGTATGGAATCAACACTTGACATCGAAGCAACTCGAATACCAGAATTAAAACAAAAACAAAGGATAGATATGTTTATGAAGAAGATTATGTTGCAACATATCTATCCGAACAGAGAATTGATGAATGAATTCCGCAGGTACATCAACTTGACGAGAAGCCACTTGGAAGAACAAAATGGTAAATAAAAAGCAACAAGGCGCAGAAGAACAAATACAAGATAGAAGCTTTCGTGCTGAAAGCTCATGGAACGTGTTACAAAAGGGTTTTGCAATCCCCGGATCAGCATAGCCAAGGACCCTTTAAGATGCAACTCCCGATCGGAACAACGCCCATAAAACCACTTCACTCAATGTAGAACCCCGAACTTCATATCATGCATTCGTTCGAAGAATGCCTAGAACTACTAGATGAACCCACCTATTAATTTCCGAAAGTTTCCAGTTATGCAATCAGGTGTTGGGGATACAGGGGAAGCACCGCGCACTCAACTCTAATCCTACATCCAGCTGTATCCATCCTTCAACACATAACCAGTTATCTCCGGAAACTATTTACCTCGGACCTTCGAAACGCATCCACTATACAAGCTATGGCAATACTCCCGAACTACCTCCCCAGTACTGGGTGATGTCGGGGTTATCTTGCCACTAACCGTATAGGAGAGATTTTCGATGTCGGCCGTCTTAAGTATTCTAGAACTGCCGCGATGGATTTGTGACAAAACACCTCGGAGCTCAACTCCCCGGGACACTACCACAACCCCTAATGACAGGAGGCATCGAGAACAATGTTCTCGTCACAAAGACATCGGAACAATCCAAACAATACTCGCGAGATCCTAAAAAAAAATTTGGTGCAATTTTTGAAAGTAGAAGAGATAAGAGTAATCGTCAGGAGTCCTCACCAGAGTGAAAAGAGATGAGGAGCAAAAGAAATCCTACTCTCCGATGTATATATAGGACTCAAAACATTTTCAAGTGTGTGCCTAGACTCAACCGTCAACGATTCGATCAATCAGTGGGGCTTCTAGGTCGGAGAAGGCTCTGAATACCAACTTGTAATGCCCAGGATGGGACTATACCTCCTACGTGTCGAGGCACGACTTAAAGGTATAAGCCCATCCTAGAATGATCTCAAGTTTGGTATCTTTGCACGACTCATGTAAAAGAGGGATTAAATTGCAAAAGAAGATAGCTGGCTTACACTCGCCACTTCACACAATACATTACATAAGCAAGACATCATTCAAAACATCACAACCCGACTACGGGTGAAGATCCAAAGAAAGATACCAAAACAACATAAAGCCACAGGCCTAGATCGAATCCTAGTAGAAACCACTACTGATCGTCGAAAACGTCACAAGCATACGGCCACTCTCTTCATCGAGCTCCCAGTGAAGAACTGATCCAACTCCTGCTTCATACTCGGCTGAACCTGCATCTGGTGTTATAGTATCTGTGAGCCACGAGGACTCAGCAATCCCATAACCATGGGTATCAAGACTAGCAAAGCTTTGTGGGTAGGAGGAGGTAAAGTGGTGAGGCTGCAGCAGCGGCTAAGCATAATATGGTGGCTAGCCTACGAGTACAAGAATAAGATGAGCATCTACGCAAACGGTCGCAAAAGTAGTGATCGCTAAAGATCCTGAACTACATACGATCAAACATAACCCCACCGTGTTCTCTTCTCAAAGTGAAAAGAGACAGTCACGGTTACTCACGTGGTGGTGTGTTTACTTCGGATCCTCTGTCAAGTTTTCTACAACCGGACATTAACAAATTCCAATCTGCCACATAACCGCGGGCACGGCTTTCGAAAGATTGTAACCCTGCAGGGGTGTCCCAACTTAGCCCATCACAAGCTCTCACGATTAGCTGAAGTGATAAATTAAATATCATCACTCCTTATCTTAGGGAAATCCGATCAGGCTCGGCCTCCCGGTGCACAAGACATTTCGACAATGGTAAAACAAGTCCAGCAAGACCTCCCGGCGTGCCGACACCCTGATAGTAGCCTCGCGTATCTCGTCTCAGGCCACGACCGGATGGGCGATGCTACAGGTAAAACCAATCCTCGAGTTTCCCCGTGGTGGCCCTGCAGGACTCCCGTTTGGGACCAACACCATCAGCACTGCCCCCCCTGTTATGTAGAATTAAGAACTCGGGGACATGACCCCCTATGCAATTAATTAATTATTTAATTTGTTATTATGAGCAAATTAAAACCAATGTTGGGCTTTGCTGGAGGAGTTTTATTCAAAGTCGAACTGTCAAGGGGTCCCCATCCACCCATCGTGTAAGGAACGCAAAATCAAGGAACATAATGCTGGTTTATCGGCGCCTAAGGTGGCATGAGTGGAACAAAACACCGAGCAAAAGGCCAAGCCTTCCACCCATGCCCAGTATATAGGTGTGTTAATAATAATATAACATATTGTGATATTCCAACAACAAGTTCCCTCCTGGAACGAACTTCATCTTCACCTGCAACTAACAATGCTATAAGAGGGGCTGAGCAAGCGGGTAACATTGCCAAACAGTGGTTTTGCTAGGAAGGTGTCAAAAGGTTAGAGGTTTCATGGCAACAAGGAGAGGCTGACATAAAAGATGGGTAGCGCGACATGTAACGATAGCATCGAGACAACTAAGCATGGCAATGGTAGTAAAGGTATCCAAGGGTATGATCATCTTGCCTGGGATTCCACAAGGGAGAAGAACGGATCCATGAAGTAGACGGAGCAACATGGTCGAGAGAATCCTCACAACTCCAGAACGAAACCGAAGCTAACAAGAGAAGCAACTGGAAAGAAGCAAAACAACATGGTAAACACACAAGCATAAACATGGCATACGATGCACATCCAAGTATGATGCATGTCCGGTTTAATTATGCATGGCAAGGTAAAGCACGAACAAGACTACAAGTTAAGTGGAGCTCAATATGCAACGAGTTGCATATTGACGAAACACCACATTAAATTATTTAATTAGTTGACTCTTGTTTATTTACAAGACAAGGTTAACTGTTGGTTAACATAGCAAGAGGTGAAGCAAAACAAACTACCTAATTAGGCAAGTTAAAATGAGGCCGGAAAATAACAACACAATTCCGGAAAATCCCCATAAGCATGTTTAGCAATTATAGCAAACAACAATTAAACATTTTAAATGTTGTTAACATGATGCGGATGACCTGATCAAGTTTATGCAATTTTATTAAAAGTTAACAAGAAGAAGACATGAAGTATTGTCACCGCGGTGGAAGGAAAGGGTGCCACGGCAACGATCCAAAAATGATGCAATGCAACAATTCGGTTCCGGTAACTCGTTGAGAGTCCGGTGCAAAAGCAAAGGTGGAGTGAGTGAGCGGAACAAGATGAAAAGGTGGGATGATCCCGTCACCGGGTTCCCACGAGTCGGCGACGAGGCAACCGAGGAGCATGACAAAAGATGATACGGCACGGAGCACACAAGGGAAACATCTCATACGACACATGCATAAGCGTTCACGGGTCATCGTCTCGGGTTATACCTTCGAAACACTTGTTTCGGGGCGGTTCGAGTCGTGGAGGGACGTAGAGGAAGTAGGCGTTCACGTGGTCGTCGAGGGAAGTAGTTGTACACGAGGCAACGAGGTCGTCGTGGTACTTGGGTCTTCAACTTGCCGGTCTTGACAAAAATGAAGGGGTACATGGTGTTTCATCGTGTAGTCGAACTTGACGAATCCATGTAGTCGTACACACACGTTCCGTAGAGGTACTTGGCGCATCGGTCTCGATCCGGAGATGAGCTTGCCTGTCTTAGGTACCAAACGCAGCAACAAGACAACAAAACGGCAGCAAGGAGGCAAGGGCAGTAGCAGGGCTAGGCGGCGAGGTGGTGCGGGGCTGAAGAAGGAGACACGGCGGCGCCGTCGCAGCAGAGGAGGGGCGCGCCCGCGCGATGCTGGAGGACGGCACGACGCGGGGACGGGAGGCGCTGGAGCAGCTTCTGCTCGGGGAAGGAGGGAGCGACGGAGCTGTTGCAGCTCCTGGCCGGCGGCGGCTCCAAGGCGAGGCGCTGGAGCGGAGGAGGTGGGGCCAGGGAAGCAGGGACGAGGTCGACGCAGGACCGGCCTTGCGCTGGCGGAGCAGCCAGGCGCGGCTGGGGACGGAGGGAGGCGAGGCCTGGCCGGTCGGACGAGGCGCTCGGGAGCTCGGGAGCTCGAGCGGGGAGGCCGGAGGGAAGGCCCTGGCGCGGAGGAAGATGCAGCGGCGCGGCTCGCGGGGTGCGCTCGGGACGGACGAGGTCCTCGAGGGAAAGGCCGGAGGGGGCTCCTCTCCCTGGCGATCTAGGGGAGTCGAGGGAGGAGGATCGAAGGTGCGAAGCTGGGGATCGGGGGCTCGAGGGGAGAGATGGGGCTCGGGCGTGGGGTTCGGCATCGAAGGGAGGAGCGAGAAGATGCGGGGACGCACCGAAGGGAGGGAGGCTCGGCCTCTGGCGGCGCTGAAGAGGGAGCGAGGAGCGAGGAGGAGATGGGCTCGGGAGAGCTAGGGTTAGAGATAGGTGGGCCGGCTGGGCCTGGAGGCCTGGCTGCTGGGCTCTCTTCTATGAAGTTGCTCTCCCAATAAAAAAACAAAAACAACACCGAAGAAAAGAAAAGGAAGGAGGTGGCTAGGGAAGAATTAGGACATGAGGTCAATTTTACTGGACTCACAAAAAATGTAAGGAATTAATTAAAATTGTTGGAGGGTCTTGTGGAGGAACCTCGATAAACGAGAATAGAATTATAGGGAGGGTTTAGATGGAAACTTGAAGCAAAAGATGTCTGGAGAATAAATGCAAGTGTGTTGGGTTATTCCGAAGCAATGGAATATTATTATAATAGCTCCCTAAAATATTGGGAGTATATGTTATAAAGAGAAGTCACACTTCCCTCGATTTAAATGGACCAAAGGCCGACACAATTTATTTAGGTTGAGATGCAAAAGATTAAAGACATGATGGCATGATGACATGATGCAATGCAAAAATAAATAACACAAGCGCAAAAGAAACACACGGAAGAACCCGGAACATCTGGAATCTTCTGGGACGTCGGTCTTCGGGCATCACACATCACCCTCTTGAATGCAAATTTGGTAATAACCACTTTTAAGATCGATTTTTTAAAAGATGGTAGCACCACATAATTCATCAAGCATGTCGTCTAAGCATGTAATAGGGTGGCGGTATCTAACGTTGATAGCATTTATCGGACGACAATCGGAGCACATGTGAAAACTTCCATCTTTCTTAGGCACGAGAATAACTGGAACGACACAAGGGCTTAACCTTTCACGTACATGACCTTTGCCGATGAGTTGTTGTACTTGTCGTTGTATCTTCTTGGTATCCTCGGGGTTAACATGGTAAGGAGCCCTGTTCGGAAGGGGTGCACCGGGTATGAGGTCGATTGGGTGTTCGATGCCGCGAAGTGGAGGTAGACCCGGTGGCAGCTCATCGGGAAAGACATCTTGGAATTCCTGCAACAATTGAGACAACACTAAAGGTAGAGGTGGTGAAGTGTTAGTAGGTTTGGCTTCCCCGTTGCATAGAAGCACAAGGTGAAAGATGCTTGATGGGTTCTCACACACTTCCCTCATCTCACTTTTGGTGGCAAATAATACTAGTTGTTTTTTGTCGCTCATCGTGGAGGCGCTCGAATTTGGCTTATGGCTCTCACTCTCCTTTTGGTGGTTCACTCGCTCACCATTCTCTCCACGATGGTTGGTAGGTATTTGTTTGCCGGCGGCTACTTGACTTGGTGACATTGGGCATAACACGAACTATTTGCCCTTCATCTTGAAGCTATAATGGTTGGTCCGTCCATTTTGGGTGACTCCGTGATCGTATTGCCATGGTCGTCCAAGAAGAAGGTGGCATACGGACATAGGGACCACATCACACTCAAGTGTGTCCTCGTAGGCGTCTATCTTGAAGGATACTTGCACGGTGTGCTCGACTCGAATAGTTCCGGCATCGCTAAGCCATTGGACCTTGTATGGATGAGGGTGCTTCGTCTTGAGCAATTGGAGCTTGTTGCATAGCTCTTCACTTGCCAAGTTATGACAACTTCCGCCATCGATGATAACCTTGATGGAACGTCCATTGATGTCGGCCTTGGTGTGGAAGATGTGACATCATTGATCTTCATCTTCATGATGTTGAAGTGTCAAAATCTTGGAGACTACGAGATTGGGACTCGAGTCGTTGTCGCAAAACACTTGATGGTCTTCATCTTCATTCACTTGGCGATGCATAGCTACATGTTCAAGGGCTTCCATCTCGTCATCGCTCATTGAGTCATAGGATCCGTCATCATTGATGATCATGGTTCGAACGGTCTTGCACTCAAATGACTTGTTTCCTCGTCCTTGGCATTTGAAGCACTTGATGGAGCTCGTCTTGGAGGTATCCTCGGTTGGGGGTGTAGATGATGAATCTCTTTGCTTGAAGTTGTTCGTAAATGGTGGACAACTTGATGTAGTCGAGTTCTTGTAGCTTGACTTGTCACCTAAGTTTGTAGATGGTTTTGTAGCGGTAGGAGGTGTCGAAGTCGTTGAAGCTTGGTTGTAGGAGCCGTAGTTCTTGGAGGTGAACTTGGAGTACTTGTAGTCTTCTTGAACTTGTCCCTCCGCTTTGGTTGCTTGGTGTACTAGCTCTAGGAGATTCGTGTATGGTTGAAAGTACGCAATCTTCTTGATAGGATAGTAGTCCATTCAAAAATCTCGCCATAGTTTGTTCTTCATCTTCCGTGATGTTGGCTCTTATCATGGCAATCTCCATCACCTTGTAGTACTCTTCAACGGACTTGGTTCCTTGCTTGAGGAGTTGCAATTTTTTGAACAAGTCACGGTTGTAGTGTGTTGGCACGAAACGTGCTCTCATGACTTCCTTCATTTGACTCCAAGTAGTGATAAGCGGTTCTCCCTTTGCTTCTCTTCTCTCGATGATTTGCTCCCACCAAATGAGAACATAGTCTTGGAACTCAAGGGATGCCATCGCGATCTTCTTTTCTTCATCAAAGTTGTGGAGGCGAAAGATCTTGTCAACTTTCAATGCCCATGGGAGGTAGTCTTTGGGATCAATGCTTCCAGAGAACTTTGGCATGGTGAAATTGAGCTTGCCATAGCGATGCTCTTCATTGTTTTCTTGCCTATTGTGAGGGCGTTCTGGATTTGGAGGATCGTCAACCTCATGTTGCTATTGGTGGAATTGATGCTCATTTTCATGTTGTTCTTGCTGAGCTTGTGGTTCTTGTCGAGGTTGTTGCTCTTGTCGCGCTTGAGGAGGAGCTTGACGTTGCATTCGTGCTTGATAGCGCCTCTCTTACATGTCATCGTGAAGTGCTTCATCTTCGGGACGAATGTGTCGGTTGCGAGTTGCAACATTGCGATGTGAATCACGTAGGGCACGTTGCGCCTCAAGAGCTTGAGCTTCTCGGCATTGTTGTGCTTGACGTTGAGCCTCAGCATCTTATTCTTGTTGGCGTAGTCGTTGTCGTTCTTGTGCTTGCTCAAGTGTAGCTTGGTTTTGACGATGTCGACTTTCTTGCTCTTTAAATAGCTCTTGTGAACTCTTGTCATGAAGTGGGTTCCGGTTGTCATGTCGAGCTTAACGTGCGGCTTAACGAAGAGTGTTCGATGTAGGTGTACTTGAGCCGGAAGTGGAGTCGGTATGACGACTTGAGCGGCTTCGCCGTTGAGAAGACGTGGATGAAGAGCGTCGGTTGACTATCAAAGTCCATAGCTCGTCGAATTGGGTAGACATGTTGGTGTTGGTGATATCGAATTGCTCTCGTGTGCGTGCTTCGAATTGTTGTGCGTGAATTGCTCAATTCGCTCTTGCATAGCTTCACTCTCTTGATGTATAGCTCGTTGGACACCGAATAGATGTAGTTTGGTGACGTAGTTGTTCGATTCTTGAGAATCATCAAAGAGCGGTTTCCAAGATGTACTTGGCCTATCCATCATGGCAAGCAAGAGTGTGAGTGGAAGAAAGGAGAATACAATACCAAATATACCTTGACCGAAGTTGAAGGTGGATCAATGATCACTCAATAATGTAACCCGGAAATAGCACAAATGGTACCAAGTCTTGTTGATTCTCACACCTACACAAGTAAAGCTTTTGGGGGAGCTCGGTGAGGATAGAGGCACAAATTTTATGCAAATTGTGAGTAAGACTCAATGATGTTGAGAATGATTCGCAAATGAGCAAATGTCACAAGAAGACCAATGGCTATGTAGGTACACGGTAACACACACGCAAATAGATTAATGGGGTCGTGCAAACCAAGGGTGAGCTGGAAATGCTCTTGTTGCACAACACTAGAGAGACGCTAGCTCGATTGCAGAATAGGCGGATACGAGACTTGTGCACGACCTACTAAGCAAAAATGCAATGAATTCTATCCCAAGTATGCGATATGTTCGTTGTTTCTATGCGGTGATCCAAGATGATCAAGTATGGTACCGTATGATTCACAATGTTGAAATGTGATTCTATGGTTCTTGCTTAAAAGCTCTTTGCTTATCTTTTTCTTTTCCTTACAAGCTTGATTGGCTCTTTGTCTTTGAGCTCTTTTCCTAGAGTACTTATGTGATGCTTTTCGAACCGAGATAGCAATTGCGTATATGCTATGGTAACCTTGTGACACAAGAGATGATGATAAGATACCATTAGGGCTTATATTGTGATATGGCGTGACTCGATGATCTCTAGTGTGCACAAGTGTTGCTGCTCGGCAATACTCGGATGGCTAGTCTCGAAGGGAAAGCTATGCAAAGTGGTCGATGAGGGTTTATCAATGCAATTGCAAGGTAGGGTACAAAGTGTCGTCGATGTTATCGTCCTTGTCGAGGTTGAGAGGTGGTCTTGTCGATGTCGTTCCGTTTCAAGATAGCCGAAACACCCAAGGAAACGGATAAACCACAACTCAAATGGTCCAAGACAAAATGAGGCAAAATCGTATTAATAGCGGGTAAGCAATGGTGGTAGTGGTGGGTTGATAGTCTTAGGATGTCGAAGGTGTAGTGGAAGTAGAGTTTAGTGGTGGAGTGGTGGTTGCATTGGCGGAAGCGGCGGCGTAGAACAACTACGGAAATGCAGCTTCGTCACGGTAGTCCGGATGATCCAGGTGATAGCCAGATGATCCATGTGGTTATCCGGACGATCCGGGTGGGTCAACTTGCTCGGGATGAACTCGGGGAGGATGTAATGCCCAGGATGGGACTATACCTCCTACGTGTCGAGGCACGACTTAAAGGTATAAGCCCATCCTAGAATGATCTCAAGTTTGGTATCTTTGCACGACTCATGTAAAAGAGGGATTAAATTGCAAAAGGAGATAGTTGGCTTACACTCGCCACTTCACACAATACAATTACATAAACAAAACATCATTCAAAACATCACAACCCGACTACGGGTGAAGATCCAAAGAAAGATACCAAAACAACATAAATACATAGGTCAGGATCGAATCCTAGTAGAAGAACCACTACTGATCGTCGAAACGACACAAGCAAACGGCCACGCTCTTCATCGAGCTCCTGGTGAAGTACTGATCCATCTCCTGCTTCAAACTCGGCTGAACCTGCATCTGGTGTGGTGAAGTAACTGTGAGCCATAGAGGACTCAGCAATCCCGTTCCCGGGTAACACGACTATTTAAGCCTTGGGAGAGGATAAGGCTGAAGAAAGAATAAGAGTCTGCAGCAGCACTAGCACTAACTTACGCAAAAGAGAGCGAGAAGAGAAGTGCCTCGGTCGAGAGATGATCACGAAGTGATCCTAACTAAAGCACGTCAAACATAACCCCACCGTGTTCATCTCCCGAAACCCTTTCGGAAAATGACAGTCACGGTACTCACGCTGGTAGTGTATTGGAACATGGTGTCAAGTTATCTACAACCGGATATTAACAAGCTCCCATCTGCCACATAACCGCGGGCACGGCTTTCGAAAGTTCAAAACCCTGCAGGGGTGTTCCAACTTGGCCCATGACAAGCCCACGATCCGCGGAGTCGCAACTCCAAGGTGGGAAGACCCGAGTATTCTCGGATTCCCGTGCTCAAGATACTCCGAACTAAGGTAAGGCTAATCCAGCAAATCCTCTCGGCGTGTCGACACCCTGATAGGTAGCCGCGCGTATCTAGTCTCAGGACACGACCGGATGGGCGATTCTACAGGTTTTTACCAAACCTCGAGTTTCCTCGTGGTGGCCCCGCAGACTCCCCGTTTCGGACCAACAAGAATAATTAGTTTATGGCTAATGACTGGGATGAACAAATGGGATTTCTTCAAGATTGTGATATTTATATTGAAGCAAGTCGTAAGCTGTTGCTATGCTACTTTCTTAAGACTTGGGGGCTACAAGTGATAGGCATATAAGAGGTATATTTTCAAGCTTGATGTTAACTACAATTATGACCCGGTGCCATCAATATTTGTAAACCGGCAATGATAAACCGGCAATGATAAACCGGCAAGTTCTACATTCTTAAACTGGCAAGTTCTACATTCTTAAACCGGCTGAAGATCAGATGAGTATTTCAAAGACCAATATTTTTGTTAAGCATTGGGAGCTGAGTCAAATGAATTATTCTTCATAATATTTCTCTGTAACAAACCAATGTCAGCAAATTGATTATGAAGCTGGCCGATTGATCCGGATTTTCTAGAAGAAGGAAATGACAAGGACTTGAGGATGATAAGGATCAGTTGAACATGGATAAATCAAAATTAAACAGGGGGCTAATGTCGGGGATATACCCTGCGGTATGACCCGGCCGGAGTTATAACCCAGCTGGGACTTGATAAACCGACGGACAGTTAAGACAGACAGTTAAGACACACAATTAAGGCGGACAGTTAAGACAGATGGCTAAGACAGATGGTAAAACGGCTGGTGGTAAACCGGTAGGAGTTAAGTCAGATGATAACCCGATAGGTGTTAAGTCGGATGATAACCCAGTAGGTGTTAAGTCATAAGCTGGCAAACAATCATAACCCGATGGGCAATCATAAACCGACAGACCATCATAAACCGGCAGACAGTGATAACTGGGTTGACAATGATAACTGGGTTGACAGTCATAACCTGGCAGACAGTGATAACTAGGTTGATAGTCATAACCCGGCAGATAGAGTCACATGGAGTTATGAAGCCCGAGACATTATGAAGCCCAAGACGTTAAGAAGCCCATGAAGAGAAGTCAAAATAGTTTAAGTCTTAATCTGAGTTGGACTCTACATGTAACCCGCCCCTTCAACATATATAAGGAGGGGCAGGGCACCCCAAGAGGGGGGAGAAATAATCTTAGGGCTAGACATCACTGGGAGATCCGGTAATTGGGAGAGCCGGTTTACGGCGACTCCATGAGGGTCATAATGAGATCTAGCCTCAAACAGCATGTAGGGCTATTACCGGATGACGTTTCCCGGGGCATGAAGCTGTATAAATCCTTGTCTTGTGTGTTGCGTCTCTCGATTCCGCTTAACCCCTCTCAAGCTACCACATAGATGTGTTGGCCTCACGACTAAGTCCTCACACTAGGACATCTGCCGTGACAATTCCACGACAATTCTTATAACAACA
>LR738715.1:645437508-645576142 GCA_902687465.1 Secale cereale
ATATATTGTCATATGATTTCTTATGCTAACGTAACAATCTATTCACAATGTCAAGTATGAATCATAAACTTCATTAAAAACTAACATACTATGATCTTGGTCATTGAAGCAATTGCAATTTATCATAACATCAGAAAGAGTCAATATAAGAGCTTTTCAGTAAGTCCACATACTCAACTATCATTTAGTCTTTCACAGTTGCTAACACTCACGCAATACTTATGGGTATGGGGTTTTAGTCGGACACAGAGAAAGATAGGGGCTTATGGTGTTGCCTCCCAACCTTTTACCTCAAGGGTAATGTCAACAGTTATAGATCATGATAGCTTACATCCAATTGGGTATAAATGTCAGGATCTTTCCAACAAAATGTGATTGCCAAAGGATAAAATGTATAAAGGAAAGGTGAAGATCACCATGACTCTTATAAGGTAAGAACAATAGATAGGCCCTTCGCAGAGGGAAGCAGAGGTTGTCATGTGCTTTTATGGTTGGATGTACAAAATCTTAGCGCAAAAGAACATCACTTTATATTGCCACTTGTGATATGGACCTTTATTATGCAGTCTGTCGCTTTTATTTCTTTCATATCACAAGATCGTATAAAGTTTATTTTCTCCATGCTAATAGATCATTTATATTTAGAGAGTTGCAATAAGGACAACTTACTTGAAGGATCTTACTCAATCCATAGGTAGGTATGGTGGACTCTCATGGCAAAACTGAGTTTAAGGATGTTTGGAAGCACAAGTAGTATCTCTACTTGGTGCAAGGTGCAAGGAGTTTGGCTAGCATGAGGGGGAAAGGCAAGCTCAACATGTTGGATGATCCATGGCAATATACTTTATTTCAGATATAAGAAAACATAACCCATTACATTGTCTTCCTTGTCCAACATCAACCTTTTAGCATGTCATATTTTAATGAGTGCTCACAATCATAAAAGATGTCCAAGATAGTATATTTATATGTGAAAACATCTCTTCCCTTATTACTTCCTATTAATTGCAACGATGACCAAAACTATGTTTGTCAACTCTCAACAATTTTTATTCATCATACTCTTAATATGTGAAGTCATTAGTTTCCATAAGATCAATATGATCTCTTTGACTCCCTTTTTTATTCTCTCATGATCATAGTGAGATAATCAAACCCTTGACTCAAAATTAATCTTTATGATATATAGATCACTGACTCGATACAAGGAAGGATCATAAAGCAAAGCTCACAACTAGATCATACTAAACTTTATTCTACTAGATCAAGATATTACCAAAAGGATCGAACTAAGAAAAACAGTAAAGTTAGACGTGTGATGGTGATACGATACCGGGGCACCTCCCCCAAGATTGGCAGTTGCCAAGGGAAGTGCCCATACCCATGTGATGATGTCTCTTTCTTCGGAGGTGGTGATGTGATATTCCTGGCGATGATACCCCTCAGGATACGATTCTCCTCCTCGAGCTTGTTAACTTGCTGCTTGAGGTCCATAATTTCATTGCGGAGCTTGCCCGTGACGGCTAAAGCTCCTTTCACCCAAGGATGCTACATAGCTGCGGGAGAACAAGTAACACTCTTTTTCATATTTTCATCAGAAAGAAACACGACATTGGAAGGGATGACTGAGTTTGGAATGGCTGAGCTCTGTAGTTCCCGCATCGTGAATCCGGCTCGAAATTGAGAAGTAACTTCTTGATCTTCCTCCATGGCATCTATCCTTTTCAAGTCAGCCTCCATATCTTCCTCCGTTGATGGCCCAAAGTGGTCAGCATTGCTGTTTGCTCCTGGTCCTAGTGTCGGATGAGACACCCGACTCTCTCCAACTGATTCCTGAGAAGACATCTTGCTCTAATCTGCGACAGAAACACCTCAATACAAAAACAAAGGATTTTGTCGTGGTACCGTGGTCAAAACCTTCGGAAGATTATATAATGAATTCTTACCAACCAAAAGAAGTATCGTGCAAGGAAACGGAGTCCGGAGGGCACACGAGGTGCCCACGAGGTAGGGGGCACGCCCTCCACCCTCGTGGACGCCTCGTGTCTCGTTCGGACTACTTTTTATTTTCCTATTTTTTTAATATTGCAAAACGGATAAAAATTGCCATTAGAACAATTTTGGAGTCGGTTTACTTACCTTACCACATACCTCTTCCTTTTTCGGATTCTGAATCATTCTGGAAAGTGTCCCTTATGTATTCCTACGGGGTTACGGTTTCTATAACATTGGTTTCAACATTTATGGGATTACCTAAGATATAATGTTTGATTCTTTGATCGTTCACCACCTTCGGATTTGTGCCTTCGAAGTTATTGATTTTTATGGCACCGGATCGATAAACCTCCTCGATAACGTAAGGACCTTCCCATTTAGAGAGAAGTTTTCCTGCAAAAAATCTTAAACGTGAGTTGTATAGCAAGATATAATCACCTACGTTAAACTCACGCTTTTGTATCCTTTTGTCATGCCATCTTTTAACTTTTTATTTAAATGGTTTGGCATTTTCATAGGCCTGGGTTCTCCATTCATCAAGCGAGCTAATGTCAAATAACCTCTTCTCACCGGCAAGTTTGAAATCATAATTGAGCTCTTTAATAGCCCAATATGCCTTATGTTCTAGTTCGAGAGGTAAGTGACATGCTTTTCCATAAACCATTTTATACGGAGACATGCCCATAGGATTTTTATATGCGGTTCTATAGGCCCATAATGCATCATAAATTTTCTTGGACCAATTCTTTCTAGATCTATTAACAGTCTTTTGCAAAATTAATTTCAGCTCTCTATTACTTAGTTCTACTTGACCACTAGACTGTGGGTGGTAAGGGGATGCAATTCTATGATTAACATCATACTTAGCAAGCATTTTGCGGAAAGCACCATGAATAAAATGTGATCCACCATCAGTCATTAAGTATCTAGGGACTCCAAACCTCGGAAAAATAACTTCTCTAAGCATCTTAATAGAGGTGTTGTGATCAGCACTACTATTTGGAATAGCTTCTACCCACTTAGTAACGTAATCAACATCAACTAAAATATGTGTATACCCATTAGAGGAAGGAAACGGTCCCATATAATCAAAGCCCAGACATCAAATGGTTCAATAACAAGTTAATAGTTCATAGGCATTTGTTGACGTCTACTAATATTACCAATTATTTGACATTCATCACAAGACAAGACAAACTTACGAGCATCCTTGAAGAGAGTAGGCCAATAAAAACCAGATTGCAGTACCTTATGCGCAGTTCTATCTCTAGCGTGGTGTCCTCCATAAGCCTCGGAGTGACACTTGCGTAGGATCTATTCCTATTCATGCTCAGGTACACAACGTTTAATAATACCTTCTACTCCTTTATAAATGTGTGGGTCATCCCAGAAGTAATGTCTTAAATCATAGAAAAACTTATTCTTTTGCTGATATGTGAAACTAGGTGGCATAAATTTAGCAACGATGTAATTAGCATAATCAGCATACCATGGAGTAGTACGAGAAGTATTTATGACAACTAATTATTCATCAGGAAAGCTATCATCAATAGGTAGTAGGTCATCAAGAACATTTTCTAACCAAGATAAGTTGTCTGCAACGGGGTTCTCAGCTCCCTTTCTATCAGTAATATGCAAATCAAATTCTTGTAGCAGGAGAACACATCTAATAAGTCTAGGTTTAGCATCTTTCTTTTCCATAAGATATTTAATAGCAGCATGATCAGTGTGAACAGTTACTATAGAATCAACAATATAAGGTCTGAACTTATCACGGGCAAATACAACTGCTAAGAATTCTTTTTCAGTAGTAGAATAATTTCTCTGGGCATTGACTAGAGTTTTAATAGCATATTGGATAACATTTAATTTCTTATCAACTTTTTGTCCTAGAACAACACCTACAACATAATCACTAGAATCGCACATAATTTCAAAGGGTAAATTCCAGTCATGTGGCTGAACAACAGGTGCAGAGATCAAGGCTTTCTTAAGTATTTCAAATGCTTCTACACAATCATCATCAAAGACAAAAGGAACATCTTTTTGTAAGAGGTTAGTCAGAGGCCTAGAGATTTTTGAGAAGTCCTTAATGAACCTCCTATAAAACCCGACATGACCAAGGAAACTTCTTATACCTTTGATGTTCTTGGGACACGACATCTTTTCAATAGCATCAACCTTAGCTTTATCAACTTCAATACCTCTTTCAGAAATTTTATGCCCCAAGACAATACCTTCATTAACTACAAAGGGGCACTTTTCCCAATTCAAGACAAGATTAGTTTCTTCACATCTCTGCAAACCTCGATCAAGGTTGCTTAAGCAATCATCAAAAGAAGTTCCATAAACGAAAAAATAATCCAAGAAAACCTCAACAATATGTTCACAAAAATCAGAGAATATAGCCATCATGCATCTTTGAAAGGTAGCAGGTGCATTACATAAACCAAAAGGCATACATCTATAAGAAAAGGTACTGAAAGGGCAAGTAAAAGTGGTCTTTTCTTGATCCTCTTTTGACACAGGTATTTGAGAGAAACCAGAATAGCCATCATGAAAGAAAAATGAGTATGTTTGGATAACCTTTCTAGCATTTGATCAAGAAAAGGTAGAGGGTAATGATCCTTCTTAGTAGCTTTATTTAATTTGCAGAAATCAATTACCATTCTATAGCCTGTAACAATTCTTTGTGGGATCAATTCATCTTTATCATTAGGGACAACAGTAATACCTCCCTTCTTAGGGACACAATGGACATGACTTACCCATTGACTATCAGCAACTGGATAAATTATACCCGCCTCTAGAAGCTTTAGTATTTCTTTCCTTACCACTTCTTTCATCCTAGGATTTAACCATCGTTGGTGATCAACAACCGGTTTAGCGTCTTTCTCCAATTTTATTTTGTGTTGGCATAGAATGGGACTAATGCCCTTAAGATCGTCAAGAGTATATCCAATAGCAGCATGGTGCTTCTTCAGAGTTTTCAATAATTTCTCTTCTTCCTGCTCTGAAAGGTTAGCACTAATCATAACAGGATATATCTTCTTTTCATCAAGATAAGCATACTTAAGAGTATCGGGTAATGGTTTGAGCTCAAACACGGGATCACCCTTGGGTGGAGGAGGATCCCCTAGAATATCAACAGGCAAGTTGTGTTTCAATAAAGGTCCCTGTTTAAAGAATATTTCATCTATTTCCCTTTCTCTCATTAATATACATATCATTTTCATGGTCTAGCAGATATTGTTCTAAAGGGTCATTAGGAGGCACAACAATAGAAGCAAGACCAATAATTTCATCCTTACTAGGCAATTCTTTATCATGGGGTTGTCTACAGAATTTAGCAAAGTTAAAATCATGAGACATATCCCCTAAACCAATAATAACAACATCCTTTTCGCAGTCTATCTTAGCATTAACAGTATTCAAGAAGGGTCTACCAAATATAATGGGGCAAAAATCATCTTGTGGGGAACCAAGAACAAGAAAATCAGTAGGGTATTTAACTTTCCCACACAAGACTTCAACATCTCTAAACATCCCAACTGGTGAAATAGTGTCTCTATTGGTAAGCTTAATTGTAACATCAATACCTTCTAACTCGGCAGGTGCAATATCGTGCATAATTTCTTCGTATAAGGAATGTGGTATTGAACTAGCACTAGCACCCATATCACATAAGCCATGATAGCAATGATCTCCTATTTTAACAGAAATAACAGGCATGCGTATAACAGGTCTATATTTATTTTTAGTATCGGGTCTAGCAATTCTAGCAGCTTCATCACAGAAGTAAATAACATGCCCATCAATATTATCGACCAAAAGATCCTTAACCATAGCAACACTAGGTTCAACTTTAATTTGCTCAGAGGGTGTAGGTGTTCTAGTATTACTCTTACAAACCACAGCTGAAGCTTTAGCATGATCCTTTATTCTAGCAGGGAAGGGTGGTCTCTCAATATTAGTTGTAGGGACAATAGGATCAACATTATAAGTGATAGTCTTTTCTTCAACTTCAATAGGTTCAACTACTTTTACTTCAATGGGAGGATGAAATTTAAACCACTTTTCCTTAGGGAGATCAACATTAGTAGCAAATGATTCACAGAAAGAAGCTACTATCTCAGAGTCAAGTCCATATTTAGTGCTAAATTCACGGAAAACATCGATATCCATAAAAGATTTAACACAATCAAACTTAGGTGTTATACCTGACTCCTTACCTTCGTCGAGATCCCAATCTTCAGAGTTGCGTTTAATTCTTTCCAATAAATCCCATTTGAATTCAATAGTCTTCATCATAAAAGAACCAGTGCAAGAAGTATCGAGCATGGAGCGATTGTTGAGAGAAAGCCGAGCATAATTTTTTTGAATAATCATTTCTCTTGAGAGCTCATGATTGGGGCATGAATATAACATTGACTTAAGCCTCCCCCAAGCTTGAGCGATACTTTCTCCTTCGCGAGGCCAAAAATTATATATATAATTACGATCACGATGAACCTGGTGCATTGGATAGAACTTCTGATGAAACTCCAATTTCAACCGGTTGTAGTTCCATGATCCAATATCATCGCATAGACTAAACCATGTCAATGCCTCTCCTTCAAATATAAAGGGAAGACCTTTTTCTTGATCACATCCTCGGGCATGCCTGCAAGCTTAAATAATCCAGAAACTTCATCCACATAGATTAGGTGCAAATCGGGATGCAATGTTCCATCTCCTGTAAAGGGATTAGCTAGCAGTTTTTCTATCATACCCGAAGGGATTTCAAAGTAAACATTTTCAGTAGGTTCAGTAGGTTGAGGAGCAACTCTTTTATCTACTGGTCGGGGTGAAGATATCCCGAACAAGCCCCTCAAAGGATTATGTTCCATAGTAACAAGTGACAGTAAATTTCAGCACACTATATAAATTTTGCCTTACCAAATTCCACTTACTAGAGGCGCTTCACTCCCCGGCAACGGCGCCAGAAAAGAGTCTCGATGACCCACAAGTTTAGGGGATCTATCGTAGTCCTTTCGATAAGTAAGAGTGTCGAACCCAACGAGGAGCAGAAGGAAATGATAGGCTGTTTTCAGTAAGGTATTTTCTGCAAGCATTGAAATTATCGGTAACAGATAGTTTTGTGATAAGGTAATTTTTAACGAGTAACAAGTGGTAAAAGTAAATAATGTGCAGAAATATGGCCCAATCCTTTTTGTAGCAAAGGACAAGCCTGGACAAACTCTTATATAAAGGACAGCGCTCCCGAGGACACATGGGAATTATCGTCAAGCTAGTTTTCATCACGCTCATATGATTCGTGTTCGTTACTTTGATAATTTGGTATGTGGGTGGACCAGTGCTTGGGTGCTGCCCTTACTTCGACAAGCATCCCACTTATGATTAACCTCTATTGCAAGCATCTGCAACTACAAAAGAAGTATTAAGGTAAACCTAACCATAGCATGAAACATATGGATCCAAATCATCCCCTTACGAAGCAACGCATAAACTAGGGTTTAAACTTCTGTCACTCTAGCAACCCATCATCTACTTTTTACTTACCAATGCCTTCCTCTAGGCCCAAACAATGGTAAAGTGTCATGTAGTCGATGTTCACATGACACCACTAGAGGAAAGACAACATACATCTCATCAAAATATCGAATGAATACCAAATTCACATGACTACTTATAGCAAGACTTCTCCCATGTCCTCAAGAATGAACGTAACTACTCACAAATCATATTCACGTTCATAATCAGAGGGGTATTAATATGCATAATGGATCTGAACATATGATCTTCCACCGGATAAACCAACTAGCATCAACTACAAGGAGTAATCAACACTACTAGTAACCCATAGGTACCAATCTGAGGTTTTGATACAAAGATTGGATACAAGAGATGAACTAGGGTTTGAGAGGAGATGGTGCTGGTGAAGATGTTGATGGAGATAACCCTCCCCAAGATGGGAGAGTTGTTGGTGATGACGATGGTGACGATTTCCCCCTCCCAGAGGGAAGTTTCCCTGGCAGAACAACTCAGCTGGAGCCCTAGATTGGTTCCGCCAAGGTTCCGCCTCGAGACGACAATGCTTTGTCCCGAAAGCCTCCTTCTGATTTTTTCCAGGTCAAAACACTTGATATAGCAGAAGATGGGCATCGAGGGCTGCCAGGTGGCCCACGAGGCAGGGGGCGCGCCCAGGGGTAGGGCGCGCCCCTACCCTCATGGACGGTGGGTGGCCCCCCTCCTGTACTTCCTTCGCCAGATATTTTTTATATTTTCCAAAACTGACTTTCGTGGAGTTTCAAGGTTTTTTGAGTTGTGCAGAATAGGTCTCCAATATTTGCTCCTTTTCCAGCCCAGAATTCCAACTGCCGGCATTCTCCCTCTTCATGTAAAACTTGTAAAATAAGAGAGAAAAGGCATAAGTATTGTGACATAAAGTGTAATAACAGCCCATAATGCAATAAACATCAATTTAAAAGCATGATGCAAAATTGACGTGTCAAACCTCCGAAAAGTTCTTTAGCTGCAAGATGAAGGAGAACAACTATGTTCGTGAGCACGTACTTAAAATGTCTGGGTGCTACAACTTCTTGCAATCAGTTGGGAGTTAATCTTTCGAATGATGTAGAGATTGATAGAGTTCTCCAATCAGTGCCACCAAGCTATAAGGGCTTCGTGATGAACTATAATATGCAAGGGATCGAGAAGATGATCCCTAAGCTTTTCGCGATGCTTAAGGCTGTGGAGGTAGAAATCAAGAAAGAGCATCAAATGTTGATGGTTAATAAGACCACTAGTTTTAAGAAAGGCAAGGGAAAGAAAGGGAACTTCAAGAAAGATGGCAAGGCAGTTGTCGTTCCCGTGAAGAAACCCAAGGCTGGACTGAAACCTGAGACTAAGTGCTTCTATTGCAAAGGAGAATGGCCACTAGAAGCGGAACCCCAAGCACTTGGCAGATAAGAAGGCTGGCAAACGTGAACAAAAGTATAATGGATATACATGTTATTGATGTGTGTACCTTACTAGTGTTCATAGTAGTGGCTGGGTATTTGATACTGGTTTGGTTGCTCTTGTTTGTAACTGCAAACAGAAGCTAGTGAGTAAACGAAGACTAGCTAAGGATGAGGTGACGAGGCGCTTTGGAAGTGTCTCCAAGGTTGATGGATCGCCATCGGCATACTCCCTCTACCTTCGGGATTAGTTTTAAACCTAAATAAATGTTATTGGTGCATGCGTTTAGCATGAATAATATATCCGGATCTTGTTTATTGCGAGACGATTATTCATTTAAGCCAGAGAACAATGGTTGTTCTGTTTACATGAATAATATCGTTTATGGTCATGCACCCCTTGTGAATGGTTTATTCTCGTTGAATCTCGATCGTAGTGATACACATATTCATAATATTGATGCCAAAGATGCAAAGTTAATGATGATGGTTCCACCTATTTGTGGCACTAACGCTTAGGTCATATTGGTGTAAAGCGCATGAAAAAACTCCATGTTGTTGAACTTTTGAAATCACTTGATTATGAATCATTTGAAACATCTGAACCATGCCTCATGGGCAAGATGACGAAAACCCCGTTTTCTAGTACAATGGAGCGGGCAAGTGACTTGTTGGAAATAAAACATAGCGATGTATGTGGTCCGATGAGTGTGGAAGCACGTGGTGGATATCGTTATTATCTTACCTTCACAGATGATTTGAGTAGATATGGGTATATTTACTTGATGAAACACAAGTCTGAAATTTTTGAAAAGTTCAAGCAATTCCAGAGTGAAGTTAATGATCATCGTGGCAAGAAGATAAAATGTCCACAATATGATCGTGGAGGTGAATATCTGAGTTGCGAGTTTGGTATGTATTTAAGACAATGTGAAAATTGTTTTGCAACTCATGCCACCTAGAACACCACAGTGTAATGGTGTGTCTGAATGTCATAATCATACTTTATTGGATATGGTTCGTTCTATGATGTCTCTTACTAATTTGTCACTATCGTTTTGGGGTTATGCATTAGGGACAGCCGCATTCACTTTAAATAGGGCACCATCTGAATCCGCCGAGACGACACCGCATGAACTATAGTTTGGCAAGAAACCTAAGTTGTCGTGATAATGAGTTAAGTTATGATAATGTGTCACAACAAAGAAATAATAACTAAATACGAATTTAAATCTATGTACATCTCATTGATATGAGTTAATTTATGAGAATGTGCGAGCTTGATCCAGTCCAGGAATAATAGCTTTCACGATCAAGAATCAAACAAACAATTTGTGAACAATTAGCAAAGAATAAGAGTAACACAAAGCGGAAATATTCATTTATGTTGCTCGATTTAACAACATGCCAAGGCACCGATACTATAATAACTCAAATTAAGAGTGGGGGCCACTGAATAAACATATTATAAGATCATCTTGCTAGCACCATCAAATAATATGGCCACTAAGAAAAGTAACGGTCTTTTGAGAATTGAACTTAATTTCTACGTCCATAGGATGACAAGGTCAAGGTTAATGATTTAATTACTGCAAGTAGGGGAACATGCATTAGAGATAAAAGGACCCCAAATTGGCCCACACATTTTATTTTAGCACCTCCAATAGCGATGAAGTTGTAGAAGGGGCAATGTTGGTGCGTGCACCTTGAAGACTGAAGGCCATATAATTCTTATGTAGCTAATAGAAAAGAACGTGGTTTGTTCTACTTGCTGGTTTTCTGAACACAAAAACAAAAAAAACTCATGAAATGGATGATAATTTCATAGGTGAGCAATAAATTGCTTGGCATTTCAAAAAATAGGAGAACAACGGTCAGTGAGCTTCCTCCAACTTACAGATTGGTGAAGCCAAGTTCAACTTTGAAAAAGAGAGAGAAGGGAAACGAGAGAATGACTGCTGCCGCCAGGGGAGGGGAATCACCTGTGAAGTTAGGGGCAGATATCACTAGTCTAGTGGGCGAACATGGAGCCACCTAAGGTACTAGAGAGCACGGCCGTGGCGATGTAGATCCTAGTCACCAGGGGATTGGGCTCGTTGATTGTATTTTAGGTAGGCAAATTTTAGAGAGGGAGCAATGAAGATGCCGAAAATCTCATATGACGACCTCGCTTGCTAGTTCCAAAGGCCAATCGGCTACCGATTGCCCACCTGCAGTCTTGTCCCGTTGCCACTAGGAGTGGCCCGTCGTCCATAACAATGAACATGTGGAGGCAATGTAGTGATAGCTCTGGAGAGATTGGGGATAGGATATGGGAGAGGAGCAGACGACATAGAGGGCACAAGTGAATCCGCGTCCGCGGGATGGATTGGCGATGGAAGTTGTGGTGGGTTCTAGACTCCTGTTCCATCTGCGGAAAACCTTTGCCACTGATGTCTGCCAGAACTACGTTGGTATTTCCCCAAAGAGGAAGGGATGATGCAGTATAGCAGCGGTAGGTATTTCCCTCAGTGATGAGACCAAGGTTATCGAACCAGTAGGACAATCAAGGAACACAACCTAAACAACACCTGCACACAAATAACAAAAACTCGCAACCCGACGTGTAAAAGGGCTTGTCAATCCCTTTCGGGTAACGTCCATGATAGAGTTGTAAATATTGATAGATCGAATGCCAAATAAGATAAATTGCAGCAAGGTATTTTAGGTTTTAGGTTTAGTAGATCTGAAAATAAAAGCAAATGAAAATAGATCGCAGTGGCAAATAATATAAAGAAGAGACCCGAGGGCCGTAGATTTCACTAGTGGCTTCTCTCAAGAAAATAACAAATGGTGGGGGAACAAATTATTGTTAGGCAATTGATAGAATTTCAAATAGTCATGAAAATATCTAGGCAATGAATTTTATATAGGCATCACTTCCAAGATTAGAAGACCGACTCCTACCTGCATCTACTACTATTGCTCCACACATCGACCGCTATCCAGCATGCATCTAGTCTATTAAGTTCATGGGAAAACAGAGTAATGCAATAAGAACGATGACATGATGTAGACAAGCTCCATTTATGTAGAAATAGAACCCATCATTTCTTACTTAGTAGCAACGATACATACGTGTCGGTTCCCTTTCTGTCACTAGGATCAAGCACCGTAAGATCGAACCCACTACAAAAGCACCTCTTCCCATTCCAAGATAAATACATCAAGTTGGCCAAACAAAACCCAAATATAGGAGAATAAATACGAGGCTATAAGAAATCATGCATATAAGAGATCAAAGAAGACTCAAATAACTTTCATGGATAAAAAGATAGATCTAATCATAAACTCAAAGTTCATCGGATCCCAAAAAACACACCGCAAAAAGAGTTACATCATATGAATCTCCAAGAGACCATTGTACTGATAATCAAACGAGAGAGAGGAACCATCTAGCTACTAACTATGGACCCGTAGGTCTACAAGGAACTACTCACGCACCATCGAAGAGGCACCAATGGAAGTGGTGAACCCCACCGTGATGGTGTCTAGATTGGATCTGATGGTTCTGGACTTTGTGGCGGCTGGAATTGATTTTCGTCGACCCTCTAGGCTTTCTGGAATATTGGGGCATTTATAGAGCAAAGAGGCGGTCCAGGGGCACTCGAGGTGGGCACAACCCACCAGGGCGCCCCCTGGTGTGTTATGCTCCCCTCGGAGCACCCCCCAGGGGCTTCTCCGGCCCACCGTATGTCTTCTGGTCCAAAAAAAATTCAAAAGTTTCGCTGTGTTTGGACTCTGTTTGATATTGATTTCCTGTGATATAAAAACATGCAGAAAACAGCAACTGGCACTTGGCACTATGCCAACAGGTTAGTACCAAAAAATGATATAAAATGACTATAAAATGATTGTAAAACATCCAAGAATGATAATATAACAACATGGAACAATCAAAAATTATAGATACATTGGAGACGTATCAGCATCCCCAAGCTTAATTCCTGCTCGTCCTCGAGTAGGTAAATGATAAAAACAGAATTTTTGATGTGGAATGCTGCCTATCAAGTCATATCATATTCTTTTCTTTATAGCATGGACATTTGGACTTTTATATGGTTCAAAGCAATAGTCTAGTTTTGACATGAGATTTAAATAGTCAAGCAATCATGTCTTTCAAAATATCAATGCTAAAATAAGTCATCCCTAGCCCACCATGCTTAACCATTGATCCATTCATGAAACATACTCGCACAATAGTTACACCCAATGCTCAAGTACGATCATAGGGCTTCCTAGTTGGTGCTTTATAAGAGAAGATGGAGACTCAAATTAAAAATAAAAATTTCATAAAGTAAAAGAAAGGCCCTTCGTAGAGGGAAGTAGGGATTTGTAGAGGTGCCAGATCTCAAAGCTTAAATTTAGAGATAAATTATTTTGGGAGACACACTTTTCCCACGAAATAAAACGACTTAAGGTTCCCAACACTTTTCATGCTAGATATATCATAGGCGGTTCCCAAACATAAAATAAAGTTTATTCATTTTTGCACCAAATTTTCACAAGCCATGGCTAGCCGAATCCACGGTTCCCTTCCATACCAAGACTTCCCAAGGAATTTATTATTTTACAACATAAAGTAAAAAAAATTTCATTTCGAGGCTGGGCATCCCTAATACCTTTGCCTTACTCTCGTGCAATGACAAGTGAATAAACACTCATCATGAGAATAACACATCTAGCATGGAAAATATTAGCCACCCCTCACCGCCTCGCGAGCGGTACGAGCACACAAAAGGGAAATTTATTTTGAAAATTAGAGATGGCACATACAAATTTGCTTAGAACGGCAAGGGAATACCGCATATAGGTAGGTATGGTGGACACACGTGGCAAAACTGGTTTAAAGGATTTTGGATGCACAAGTAGTGATCATACTTAGTGCAAAATGAAGGCTAGCAAAAGATTGGGAGAGACCAACCATGAAGCAACTAATCTCATAAGAGAGCATTAAGCATAATTAACATCGAATAATGCACCACAAGTAGGATGTAATTTCATTGCATGACTATTGACTTTCGTGCTTGCATAGGGAATCACAAACCTTAACATCAATATTCTTACTAAAGCATAAATACTCATTAACATAACTCATATATCACATCATCATATCTCAAAACTATTACAAGGAATCAATTTTATTTTGTCCAATGATCTTCATGAAAGTTTTTATTATATCCTTCTTGAATATCTATCACTTTGGGGCTAATTTTCATGTGTTGCTTTTGATAAGCTCAAGCAAATATAAGTGAAGATCATGAGCATAATTTTTCTTTCTCTCAAAATAATTTAAGTGAAGCAAGAGAGAATTTCTTAAAAAAATACTAACTCTCAAATAAATCTAAGTGAAGCAAGAGAGTATTTCTTCAAAAATGTTAAAGCACCGTGCTAAAAAAGATATAAGTGGAGCACTAGAGCAAATCTATAGCTCATAAAAATTTAAGTGAAGCATAGAGAGCTATTCTAACAAGTCATGGCATGATTTTGGCTCTCTATAATAGGTGTGTACATCAAGGATTCAAGACTTCAAAAGTAAAACAAAACAATCAAAGACTCATATCATACAAGACTCTCCAAGCAAAACACATAGTATGTGACGAATAAAAATATAGCTTCGAGTAAAATACCGATGGTTGTTAGAAGAAAGAGGGGATGCCACTCGGGGGCATCCCCAAGCTTAGTTTCTTGCTTCTCTTTGTATAATAGCTTGGGTTGCCATGGTCATCCCCAATCTTAGGCTCTTCTTACTCCTTATTCCTTCATCCATCGTAAGATAACCCAAAACATGAAAACTTCAATCACACAAAACTCAACAAAACTTTCGTGAGATCCGTTAGTATTAGAAAACAAATCACTACTATAAGTACTGTAGCAAACCAACTCATATTTTATTCTTGCATTATATCTACTGTATTCCAACTTTTCTATGGCAAAAATTCACCATAGAATCATCAAAACAAGCACACAACGCAAAGAAAACAGAATCTGTCAAAAACAAAACAGTTTGTAGCAATCTGGAAATTTCGAATACTTATGTAACTCTAAAAATCATGAAAAAAGGTCCATGTGGGCAATTTGTATATTAATCTTCTGCAAAAAGAATCAACTCAAAAGCACTTTTCTGTAAAAAATGAGAATTTTTCTCGTGAGCGCAAAAGTTTCTGTTTTTTCAACAAGATCAAATCTACTAACACCCAACATGATCCTAAGGCTTTGCTTGGCACAAACCTTTATTAAAACCACAAAAACACATCTAAACAGATATATTAAAGGGTATTTTATTGAAAACAACAAGGAAATCAAAAAGCAAAAAGATACAAGTTGGGTTGCCCCCAACGAGCGCTATCGTTTTACGCCCTTAGCTAGGCATAAAGCAAAGATCTCAAGTTTTCTCATCCCCCCTTTTTGAAAGCATATAGAAATTTTCTTATCAATGGCGTTTATTTTTCTATTTTTTGAAACCACATGACCATTAATAGCAGACTAAAGATTAGGTACGTTGTGAAAATTGAAGTCTAGACTAGCCTTCATCTCTTTGATTATTTCATTTTGATAAAAGCACATAAGGGTAGTGGATTCAACATTTTCCTTGGGATGCCCAAATACGGTTTTCATCTTTTCATAAGTATCAATGGCGTCCCCTCCAAGAAAACCATTTTCAAATATAGCATCCAAAACTTGTTTAAAGGAAGAAGGTAAACCAGCATTAAAAAAATTCAAGTAAATCTCTATCTGGTATTGGGGCACATAACTAGCTCGGATTCTCAACAACCTATCCCAAGCATCTTTCAAAGATTCATCAAGCAAATAGAGAAAATTTTCGGGATCATCTTCATCAAAACTGCTAGAATTTTCCTTAACAACCCCGGTAAGCCTTTCCATAGCATCATTATTTATGAGCTTAGAGAGGACAAAGGGGCTATCCAAGGCATTAAAACTCGGGAGAAAACCCTTAGCCTTTTCAACGTCGGCCATGGTGACAAAGAAGAGAGATTAAGCGGACGGAAAATAGGGCGAATGAAAACGACAAATTTTTGTGAACTGGGGGAGGTGAAAACGAGAGGCAAATGGCAAATAATGTAAATTGCAAGGAGATGAGATTTGTGATTAGGAACCTGGTATATGTTGAAGATCCTCCCTGGCAACGACGCCAGAAATTCCTTTTGATGTCTGCTAGAATTGCGTCGGTATTTCCCCAAAGATGATGGGATGATGCAGTATAGCGGTGGTAGGTATTTCCCTTAGTGATGAGACCGAGGTTATCGAACTAGTAGGAGAATCAAGCAACACAACGTAAACAACACCTGCACACAAATAACAAAAACTCGCAACCCAACGTGTAAAAGGGGTTGTCAATCCCTTTCGGGTAACGTCCGTGATAGAGTTGTAAATATTGATAGATCGAACGCCAAATAAGATAAATTGCAGCAAGGTATTTTTGGGTGTTTGGTTTAGTAGATCTGAAAATAAAAGCAAAGGAAAATAGATCGTAAAGGCAAATAATATAAAGAAGAGACCCGGGGGCCGTAGATTTCACTAGTGGCTTCTCTCAAGAAATAGCAAACGGTGGGTGAACAAATTACTGTTGGGCAATTGATAGAACTTCAAATAGTCATGACAATATCCAGGCTATCATTTTTATATAGGCATCACGTCCAAGATTAGTAGACCGACTCCTGCCTGCATCTACTACTATTACTCCACACATCGACCTCTATCCAGCATGCATCTAGTGTATTCAGTTCATGGGAAAATGGAGTAATGCAATATGAACGATGACATGATGTAGACAAGATCTATTTATGTAGAAATAGACCCCCATCATTTTATCCTTAGTAGCAACGATACATACGCGTCAGTTCCCTTTCTGTCACTAGGATCAAGCACCGTAAGATCGAACCCACTACAAAGCACCTCTTCCCATTGCAGGATAAATATATCAAGTTGGCCAAACAAAACCCAAATATAGGAGAAGAAATACGAGGCTATAAGAAATCATGCATATAAGAGATCAAAGAAGACTCAAATAAATTTCATGGATAAAAAGATATATCTAATCATAAACTCAAAGTTCATCTGATCCCAACAAACACACCGCAAAAAGAGTTACATCATATGGATCTCCAAGAGACCACTGTATTGATAATCAAATGAGAGAGAGGAAGCCATCTACCTACTAACTACAGACCCGTAGGTCTACAAGGACCTACTCATGCATCATCGGAGAGGCACCAATGGAAGTGGCGAACCCCTCCGTGATGGTGTCTAGATTGGATCTGGTGGTTCTGGACTTTGCGGCGACTGGAATTGATTTTCGTCGACTCCTCTAGGGTTTGTGGAATATTGGGGTATTTATAGAGCAAAGAGGCGGCCCGAGGGGCACCCGAGGTGGGCACAACCCACCAGGGCGCGCCCTGGTGGGTGGTGCTCCCCTCGGAGTGCCCCCCAGGTGCTTCTCCGGCCCACTAGATGTCTTCTGGTCCAAAAAAAATCCTCAAAAAGTTTCACTGTGTTTGGACCCCGTTTGATATTGATTTCCTGTGATGTAAAAACATGTAGAAAACAGCAACTGGCACTTGGCACTATGTCAATAGGTTAGTACCAAAAAATCATATAAAATGACTATAAAATGATTGTAAAACATCCAAGAATGATAATAGAATAGCATGGAACAATAAAAAATTATAGATACATTGGAGACGTATCAGCCGCCACCGGCAGGAACGCATGAGATGAGCTAAGAGGTAAATGCGTCTCGGATGAGTAGTTTCTTATTTTATATAGTGGCAAAGGTGGGTAAATAACTACTACCTGAAGTGGCAAAGCCATGTCTCTATGCGCGTACATCTCGATCGATGGTTCCAGATTGGACAAACTATGCTCCTTTACATTCCAGTCCTATGTGCTAGATCAAACGGCTGACGTAGTCTAGAGATAGGCACGTCATCACCAACTGTGATTTTAGGAGTCAAAAGAAGTTACGCGGTATTGACTCTGATGATGATATGGGTTGATGAGCATGTCCTTTATTCTGGTAGTGATTAACTTTAGGTGTATCAGATTGTTTTTAGTAGCCATAGTTTTAGATTCCATGATGGATCATTAGTTGCAATCTATTACTATGTATGGAAACACTTCGTTTTGTGTACGCTCAAACTCTGCGGCTCCAAAATGAGCAAATGTGAGCCAAGGTTTGTTCAGTTGTTGTTTTTGTATGGATGTAGTTCGATAAATTGTTAGTTTTGCCTGGATGCAAGAGCCCTTTTTGTGCCTAATGAAACGATGCAGCACCAAAGCAGATGTGAGCTAAAATCATCTCCATTATCGCCGCGCAATATTCTTGTTGTTTTATACTCCCTCCAATCCTTTTTACTTCGCGTATTATATTTGCATCAAGTTAAACTTTACAAAGTTTGACCAAATTTATATTAAAAAATATCAACATCTACATTTCATAATGAATCTAAATATAATGATTTGGCATTATGAATCTTGATGCTTTTTTCTATAAGTTCGGTCAATGTAGTCATACATTAACTTTGGACAAAACTTATATGCAAACCAAAAAGGACTGGAGGGAGTATACTTGGTACACATTGGCCATTGCCATCTCTTTTTGAAATGTAGCCAAAGTGGGGAACCTATTTCAATTACAGGGGCATTGTATTGCTAACTTGAAAGAACATGTGGTGCCCCCACGTTTGGTTTTGGTAATTGATGACAATCTCTATGGACTAACACTACAGGAATCAGCTTATTTGCCGTCGGCCATGGTAGACGGCTGTGACGCCCCGAGACCGACGCTCCATAAGATTCCAGCTATTCCGGGTTTCGCCGTGCGTTTTATTTGCTTGCTCTATTTTATTTTTGCATTGCATCATGTCATCATGCCATCATGTCATAAATCTTTTGCATCTCAACTAAATAAATTGTGTGGATGTTTGATCCATTTAAATCGAGGGAACGGTGACTTCTCTTTATAACATATCCTCCTAATAATTATGGAGCTATTATAAAATATTCCGTTGATGTGGAATTAACCATAACACACTTGCAAATATTCCCATGCCTATTTCACTCCAAGTTTCTGCTCCCAAACTTTGCTAACAATTCTTATCCGTTTTATCGAGGTTCCTCCAAAATTCCGAGCATTTTTGGACACTTCTAAATCATAGTCTTGTTCACACCATTTGAAATAAATTCAAAGGAACTTGAATTTATTTTCCAATCATGCCCTTTTCTATTTTCTTGGAACCAGCGCATTTTTGTGAGTCCGAGAAAATTAACCTCATGCCCTAATTCCTTCCCTAACCCCTCTCTCTTTTCTTTCTCATCTCTGTTTTTTTATTGAAAAGAGGAGAGGAGGAGGGGAGCAGCCAAGGCCCAGCAGCCTCCCTCTCCAGCCGCCGGCCTTCCCAAGGCCCATGACACCCGCCAGCATCCCCAGGCCCAGCAACCTCTCTCTCCCTCGCTTAACCCTAGCCCGTTACCCCATCCTCTCGATTCCCCCCTCTCGTTCCCTCTGCCGCCGCCACACATCGCTACCAGGGGAGGAGCCCGATCCCCCTCGCACTCCACCTCGCTCGATCCGCGCCCCTCGAGCGCCCCCGTCCCCGCGACACGACCGCCCCCGGCGAACTTCGACGCGGCCGCCGCCTCATTCCTTCTCCCGCCTCGCCGCTGTCTCGCGGGAACTTCAGCCTCCCCGCAGTCCCGGCCGCGACCTCCGCCGCCGTCTCCTCCGCGTCGCTGACGCCTCTGCCGCCCAGCCCACCGCCACCGGCGCCTCGCGCAATGCCACCGCCGGTACACGTCGTCCCCTGCGCCTCCTTCCCGCGCCCGAGGAGCTCTCCCGCGGCCCCTGCTTTCCTAGCGCCCGAGCTGCCGACCAGGAGCGCCATGGACGGCCGCCCCAAGCCCGCTCCTCCCGTCCTCCTCGTCGCGCCCTGTTTCTTCTACCACCAGCCGGTGTGCAGCAGCAGCGACCGACCTCGACCCTCATGTGGCCTCCCTGGCTTCCGTGTGGACCCGTCGCCAAGACCCAAGATGCAGCTCCGGCCTCCTGTTCCCGTACCGCACCACCAGGACCAGTCTGCCATGTTCGTCGAACGACCTCGACATCCCCCGGCCTCCTTTGTGTTTGACCACTACGAACAAGAGCGATTTTGGATCGACAAGTACCCCTCCGAATCCTTCAAAACCGCCCCGTGGATTTCGCCAAGCACCACTACGACACGCCAAGTACGACTACGACCCACAGAGTGGATGGAACGTGTACCACTACTATCGCCAAGTACCACGACTTCGACGACCCTCAAGTTCGACTACATGGTGACGCGTCGAGTACCCCTTCGGCAAGACCACACAGACGCCCGAACGATGACAGACCGAAACGCCAAGTTTGACTACCGTCGCCAAAGAGACGTGTACGACTACCGTCGCCTCGAAACGACGATGACGACCCCGTGAACAACTACTTCCTCTACGACCCGTGTACCACTACTTCCCTCGACGATCTCAAACCTTCTCGAAATGCACACTTCGAAGGTATAACCGCCGAACCGATGACCCTGTGGACGATTGAATGTTGTATGAGATGCATCCCTTGTTTGCACCGTGTCCGATGTGTCGTTCGTTTGCCTTGTCGCCAACCCGTGGGAACCCGGAAACCGGAAGCACTCCACCATCTTGCATGACACGCTCACGCCGCCCTTCATCTTTTTCACCGGTCTCTCAACGAGTTACCGGAACCAATATGATGTTGTGGCATCATTTTCGGATTCTTCGTCGTGGCACCTTCTCTTTCCACCACGGTGATAAATGCTTCTGTCAACTTTTAACTAAAAGATTTGCATAAAACTAGCATTTGACATCCGCATCACGATAACAACCTTTAAATGTTTAAATTGTTGTTTGCTTTAATAATTGCTAAATATGCACATGGGGAGTTTCCGGGATTTGTTGTTGTTATTTCCAGGATCATTTAAAATGACTAGATAGTGTAGTTTTGCTCATGCTTCACCTCTTGCCATGTTTAATAAAAAACATTTAATCTTGTCTTGTAAATTAATGAGAGTCAACTAAACAAATAAAATATGGTGTTTCGTCAATATGCAACTCGTTGCATATTGAGCTCCACTTAACGTGTAGTACTTGTTTGTGCACTTTGCCATGCCGCGCATATTTAAATCGGACATGCATCATACTTGTTTGTGCATAATGCCATGGTTATAATATGTATGTTTACCATGTTGTTCGCTTCTTTCTGTTTTGCTTCTCTCGTTAGCTTCGGGTTCGTTCCGGAGTTGTGAGGATTCGTTCGACTACCTCTGTTTGTTTTCATGGACTCGTTCTTCTTCCTTGCGGGATCCCAGGCAAGATGACCATTCCCCGATATCACCTCTATCTTTGCCTATGCTAGTTGTCTCGTTCTTTAGATATGCCTCCATGCCTACTCCTGTTTGTCAGCCTCCTATTGTTGCCATGAAACCTCTAACCTTTGACACCTTCCCAGCAAACCATTGTTTGGCTATGTTACCCGCTTGCTCAGTCCCTCTTATAGCTTTGTTAGTTGCAGGTGAAGATGAAGATTGCTCCATGTTGGAACTTGTTGTTGGGATATCACAATATCTCTTAAATATATTAACACACCTATATACTTGGCAATGGGTGGAAGGCTTGGCCTTTTGTTCGGTGTTTTGTTCCACTCATGCCACCTTAGGAACCGATAAACAGGTGTTATGTTCCTTGATTTTGCGTTCCTAACACGATTGGGGTTTATGGGCCCCCCTTGATAATTCGCACTGCTTAAAGCTTTTCCAGCAAGGCCTAACATTGGTTTTAATTTTGCAACATAATAAAAACTTAATTAATTAGTTGCATAGGGGTTCATGTCCCCGGGTTCTTAATTCTACATAACAGGGGGGCCAGTGCTGATGGTGTTGGTCCCAAACGGGCAGCCTGCGGGGCCAACTTGAGGCAACTCAAGGTTCTGGTTCTACCGTAGCTTTTCCCATCCGGTCGTGGCCTGAGACGAGATACGCGCGGCTACTATCAGGGTGTCGGCACACCGGGAGGTCTTGCTGGATTAATTTTACCTTTGTCAAAATATCTTGAGCACGGGATTCCGAGAATACTCGGGTCTTCCCACTTTGGAGTTGAGACTCCGCAGATCGTGAGCTTGTGATGGGCTAAGTTGGGACACCCCTGTAGGGGTTTAAACTTTCAAAAGCCATGCCCGCGGTTATGTGGCAGATGGGAATTTGTTAATATCTGGTTGTAGATAACTTGACACCATATCCATAAGAATACACTACATGTGTGAGTAACCGTGATGGTCTCTTTCCGAAGGGCTTCGGGAAGTGAACACGGTGGGGTTATGTTTGATCGTGAGTAGCTAGGATCACTTCTTGATCAACTTGGCGACCGTTGGCACTTGTTCTCTTCTCGCTCTAAACTCGTAAGCTAGATGCTTAGTGCTTGCTGCAGACACTTTTACAGCCTTTCCACACCTAAGGTTTTGGTAGTTTTTGATACCCGGGAACGGGATTGCAGAGTCCTTGTGGCTCACAGATTACAACACACACCAGATGCAGGTACAACTGAGTATGACGCAGGAGATGGACAAGAACTTCACTGGGAGTTTGATGAAGAGCTTGGTCGTATGTATGTGACGTTTTCGACGATCAGTAGTGGTTCCTACTAGGGGCGATCCGGGCTTGTGTTTATGGTATCTTTCTCGTTTGGATTTCGTCCGTTGTCGGACCCTGTATTATTTGGGATGATGTATGTTATTGTATTCATTGTGTGACGTGGCGAGTGTAAGCCAACTATCTTTTCTATTTCATCCCTGAATTTTACATGAGATGTGCAAAGATACCATACTTGAGATCATTTTAGTATGCGCTTATGTCTTTAAGTCGTGCCTCGGCATGTGGGAGACATAGTCGCATACTGGGCATTACAAGTTGGTATTCAGAGCCTTCGACGACTTAGGAGCCCCCTGATTGATCGAACCGCTGACGGTTGAGTCTAGGCACACACACAAAATGTTTTGAGTCCTATATATATATCGGAGAGTAGGATTTATTTTTACTCCTCATCCCCTTCATCGCTCTGGTGAGGACTCCTAACGTTGTTTTATCTTCACTATTCTCAAAATTTCACCAAGTTTTTTTTAGGATCCCGCGGGTATTTTTTGGATTGTTCCGATATCTTTGTGACGAGAACATTGTTCTCGATGCCTCCTGTCATTTAGGGGTTGTGGGAGTGTCCCAGGGAGCTGAGCTCCGAGGTGTTGTCGTCACAAATGTATCATTGCGGTTCTAGAATACCAGAGTCGGCCGACATCGAAAACACTTCTATGCGGTTAGTGGTGAGATAACCCCGACGTCACCCAGTACTGGTGCGATAGTTCGGGAGTATTGCCACAACTAGTATAGCGGATGCGTTTCGAAGGTCCGTGGTAAACAGTTTCCGAGGATGACTGGTTATGTGTTGACGGATGGATACAGCTGGATGTAGGTTTAGAGTTGAGTGTGCGGTGCTTCCCCTGTATCCCAACACCAAATTGCATAACCGGAAACCTTCAGGAATTAATAGGTGGGTTCTTCAAGTAGCTCGTAGGCATTCTTCCAACGGGTGCATAATATGAGGTTTGGGGTTCAACATCTAGTGAAGAGGTTTCATGGGCGTTGTTCCAATTGGGAGTTGCATCTTAAAGGGTCCTCAGCTATGCTGATCCGGGGATTGCAACACCCTTTGTAACACGTACCATGGGGCATTCAGCACGAACATGTGGGATGAAACTTCTATCATGTATTTGTTCCATCTGCACCTTGTTGTTGCTATTTTATCTTTTGTTCTCCCAAGTGGCTTCTCGACAATATTGTTGTACCATTAAAATGTGGAATTCATTCATTCAATTCTCTGTTCGAATGATATTGTGAAGATTATGTTGTAACATATCTATCCTTTGTTTTTGTTTTGATTCTGGTATTCGAGTTGCTTCGATGTCAAGTATTGATTCCATACCTTTCCTAACCGGTGTTCTCATATTTCTATGGGAGTGCTAATCCTTCTTGATCATCGAGGTTGCTATGTTAAATTCTTTTCAACCGGTGTGCTTCTCTTCAAGTTAACCCGATCCTTTCAATATGTGTAAGACCAATTCTTGTTTTTTCTCAATGGTGTCCGTTTCATTCGTACCAAGTTGTCTTTGTTTTCCCCACCCTCCCACCCTTCTTCTTCTCGGAGCCAGAAATCTCAAATCAAGTATCCATTTTATTCATGTGATGTTTCTTCTTTCTTTCTTTCAATTTCATTATCAGGTGATTTCTCAGGAAGATGCTCAGGAGCTTCAAGTTTATCATTCTCTGTTCTCATTTCTTCTCCGGTGGATGTAATTCAAGCTTTGGTGTTGATCTTATCTCTTCCTTCTTGTTTCACATGTTTTCACATGTTGAAATTTCTTATCCGAAGTCTCTCTTGTTTATTCAACTCTCTGTAATTCTTCTCCGGAGTGCTGAAGATATCTCAGAAGATTCGTGTTTCCATTCTTATTTCGTTCAAGCTATTTTGAGGATTGTCATCTTATTCAAGCCATTTAATTCAACCGGTGCAATATCTCTTAAGCAATCTTTTCCAACGGTGTTTCTTTTGAGTGGTCCCTAACCCATAGGTCTTTTTCCCAGGTTCTTACCTGACTCTTCTATTTTTCCGAAGTTATTCTAAAATTCTTTTCAAGTTTGACGTGAGAATTGATTTCTCATCGGTCAAATGTATCCTCCAAGATCGCTTTCAAATTCTTTTCATCATTGGTTCAACCTTTTAATTCTTCATTACGGAGTGCCTAAACAATTCATGTTGGTGTTTCTCGTTGTTCTTCTCAACATTTGAAGACCGGAGAAGAGTTTCTCTCAAATCTTACCCGTTCTTCTAAAGATTCATGGTTCTAGCTTCATGCCATCCTCATTATTGTTCGGATTGTGAGGAATTCTTTTTATACCCATCCGAAGCATTTCATGAATTCTTTCCATTGTGATCCTCCGAAGACCATCATTTCAGAAGATTTCTTCGTTCTCAGTTTTCAACTTCGTCCTCCAACTATTCTTAATTGATGCCTCTTCGTTCGTCTTCATATTCTTACGGTGGTTCATTCAAGATTACTCTTCCGTTGTTATCGTATCAATTCATTTGTTCTTTCATAATCCTACCGGTGGTTCGTTGAAGATTTACCCAAGTCTGTGCGAGATCTCTCCTTAATACTCTGCAGCGAGAATAAGTAGTATGCCAAATCCATTGATTGTCATCAATTTAAATTGGTGAAGGATACTCATAACAAAATTCTTATTCTTATTTCCTCAAGGTGATTTAATTCCTTTGTCTGAAGTTCGTTCATGATATCAAATTATTGGTTGTTCATCTTTTCTTTCCCGAGTTCGAAACTCTTTCAATTATCTTGTCACGAAGCTCTATCTAAATCATTGCAAGGCTTCATCTTATTCTCTTCATCTTTCACTTCTCATCCTTTTATTACCGGAGTTCTCCATGGTGGTTCATCATGATTTAATTCATCATCGAAGCCTTCATCAAGATTCTTGTTGGAGCTCAAGTATTCTTCTTCTTGCATTCCGAAGTGCAATTCATTCTACCTTATCTTTTCAGATGGTGTTATGCCATTCCTGACAATTTCCTTTCAGGTTTCATAATTCACAAGTTGTCAGGAATGAGATAATTAAACCCATCTTTTTCTTTGTTCAGGAGATCTTTCCAACCCTTCAATTTCTTCGTTGGAGTAATCTTGGGTTGTTTCTCACCTAAAAGCTTTCCCTAAGGATTGTTGCTATTTATGGTGCTTATAAATGACCCAAATTCTTCATTTATCCTCTCGGTGAAATAAGTTTTCATATCTTCGTTGATCTCTAGCAACAATTGGTTTCAGTTAGTGGCAGAATTTCACCTCAACTTTTGAGATGTTTTCGATAAGCCCACGTCAAGCTTATTCTTTGCGTTGTTGAATTTCTAACAACTCCGTTCAACCCTTCTTCGTAAGGATGATTTTCTAATTCAGTTGTGGGAGAAGTTGTCATTTTTCTTCTCCGTTCTTTTCTTTCCAACGATCTACCATATATTCTTTCATTCCGGAGGCATTGTGATGTTGCTCTCTCCAAACCATTGATACGTCCAAAACGTATCTATAATTTCTACTTGCTCCATGCCACTTTTGGGTGATATTGCTATGATATGCATACACTTCCATACACTTTTGATCATATTTGGACTAACTTACTAATCCAGTGCACCCCAGTGCCAGTTTCTGTTTTCGGCTGTTTTTGTATTTCAGGTTTTCATGTTTCGAGAACTGCCCAGAAAAATCCAGAAAAATTATATAAAAAATCAGCGTTCCGGAAACAACACTGCGTCCGAAGGGCAGCCTGGGGGGGGCACAGGGGCTCCAGGCGCCCTGTGGGCGCGCCCCCCCTGGGCCGCGCTGGGGGGGCGCCTGGGCCCCCCCGAGGCTCCCCCGGTGCCCTACTTTGGCATATATTTAAAGGACTCTCTGAAACCCTCAGAACAGGACTTCTTTTCGCGATCCCATCTCTGTTCCGCCGCCGCCGCCGCTTCCAAGATCGGGAGCACCAGGAGAACTCTTCCCGGCACCCTGCCGGAGGGGAGGATCACCACCGGGAGCTTCTCCACCACCATGGACGCCTCCCAGATGACTCGTGAGTAGTCTCCCTTGGACCATGAGTCCATGACCAGTAGCTATGTGATGTTCTCCTCCCGTTCTTGTGCTTCACTAATTAGTCCTCGTGAGCTACCCTACATGATCGAGGCATATATGTAATCCTTATGTTGTTGCTATGTTGAGTTTGCTGGGATCCGATGGATTATGAGATTATGTTCAGATTGATCTTGAGTAATATATTTGATTCACCTCTTTTATATTTTAGTTCATAAGTAATTCTTGCATGTTCTCTGTTGTTATTTATTGCTTTGGCCGAGTAGTAAGTAGTGACTCCAAGAGGGAACGTTATGCTCGATTGTGGGTTCATGCCCCTCGATGACTAGCTTGAGTGACAGAATCATGAGTCTAGGGGATGTGCTGTTGCCACAAGGGGGAAAACAACGGTGCTTGTGCCCGCGGGTGCAAGGATTGTTTACTTTACGCAAAGTTCTTTTAATGCAGTTGTCTGTTGCATTGAGTTTACACTATGGATGGGACTCGCAACTTAATACCAGCGAGATGTTCTGGATAGATATCTCAAGGTGGATGATTAGTAGTAGATATTGATGGATTTCGGTCTACATACTTTGGCGTACCGCCCATGCTTTGAACCTCAACCTTTCTTGCAATGTAGTCAGCATTGGTTTGCGTTCGTGGTCCTGTCAATTGCCCAGCTGTAATTCGTTTACCTCACATAGTTGTTTTATCGTCTTTTGGGAGAGAGACATCACTAGTGAACATCATGAGACTCCGGTCCATATTACCATCATTGATCACATCCACTATTTACTTTTCGCTATTTTACTTACTATTGCAAAACACTATCTATCACTACTATCATATTGCTTTTAACCCTTTGTGAACTACAAGGCCGGAGAGATTGACAACCTCTCTGTACTCGTTGGGAGCAAAGTTATTTGTATCTGTGTGCAGGTCCACGTTGATTGCTAATTGCGCCGTTAGCAATTGACACCTACTTGTTGAACCTAGGAGTCTCTGGGGATTCGATCCTTGGCATCTTTGCTAGGGGAAAACACTTCTACTTACTGCATCTTACACCTTCCACTTGGGGTAACCAACGAGGGGTTCGAGGCCCATCAAGGAGTATTTTCTGGCGCCGTTGCCGGGGGCTCCACTCTTCAGGATAGGGGAGTTGCATGCTATCTTTTACCTTTGCTTTTTAGTCTTGTTAGTTTACCTTTCATTTTTTGCTTTAGTTCCTTTTATCAAAAATCACAAAAATAGTTATCTTGCTTGCTTGCTACTATGGGTTCCACCGAGAACACCAAGTTGTGTGACTTCACTAGTCACAACAACGATGACTTTATCAGCACACCTATCACTACACCTGCCACTTCAGCACCTTCTTATGAAATTAAACCTGCTTTACTTAACTTAGTCATGAGAGAACAATTCTCCGGTGCTGGAGATGATGCTGCTTTACACTTGAACAACTTTGTTGAACTTTGTGATATGCAAAAGTACCAAGAAATAGATGGTAATATTGTTAAGCTTAAGCTTTTTCCTTTCTCCTTAAGAGGGGGAGCTAAAATTTGGTTTCAGTCTTTGCCTAGAAATAGCATAGATTCATGGGACAAGTGCAAAGATGCTTTTATCGGAAAATACTATCCACCTGCTAAAATTATCCAACTTAGAAGTAACATAATGAATTTTAAACAATTGGATAATGAACACGTTGCCCAAGCTTGGGAACATATGAAGTCTCTTATCAAGAACTGCCCTACTCACGGTTTGACTACTTGGATGGTTATCCAAACTTTTTATGCAGGCTTGAACTTTACCTCGCGGAACTTGTTAGATTCGGCCGCGGGAGGAACTTTTATGTCAACTACACTTGGTGCTGCCACAAAGCTTCTCGATGAGATGATGACCAACTATTCCCAATGGCACACCGAACGCGCTCCAACAGGTAGGAAGGTAAACTCTGTCGAGGAGATTTCCTCCCTCAATGAAAAAGTTGACTTGATCATGTCTCTACTTTCGAAGCAATCTACTGTTGATCCTCGTGATGTTCCTTTAAATTCTTTGATTGCTCAAGAACAAGTAGATGTTAATTTTATCTCCAGAAACAATTTCAACAACAATGCTTATAGGAGTAACTTTGGTAACAATCCTAGACCGTTCCCCTCTAACTCTTATGGGAACAACAATGCTTATCCTAGTACCAAGAACTCCAATACTGAACTAGAGACTATGCTTAGAGATTTCATCACTACCCAAAAAGCCTTTAATAAGAATGTAGAAGAGAAACTACATAAACTAGATGATCTTTCTTTTAAGGTAGACCACTTAGCCAATGAGGTAAAATTGCTAAAAATTGAAACTTCTCCTCTTAAGGAGAGGGAAGTCATCCCTATTAATGCTACTCAAGTACAAATTAATGAAAATATTAGGATGATGGCTAAGCTAAAAGAAAGATGGGCTAGAGAAAGGGAGGAAGAGGAAAGAATTAAGAGCCTTCCTACCCACCACACTGTTGCTACTATCCAAGTTATTGAGAATGTTCACACTCTTAGCACCCAATGTACTCCTGGTCCCAATGGACCTATTAATGGTGATGCTATGACTATAGAAGCTACCAAACAGGTGAACCTTAAGGACACCACTACTACTTTACTTGATGCTCGTGACCTTGATTTTGATAATTGCACTCTTACCAAAGTTATTGATTTCCTTCACAAGATGTCTAGAGATCCCCGCACTAGCACGCTTAACCTTGCCTTCACAGAGCATATCACTAATGCTCTCATCAAAGCTAGGGAGGAGAAACTTAGAGTAGAAGCCTCCATACCTAGAAAGCTAGAAGATGGTTGGGATCCTATGATAAAAATTAATTTGAATGACTTCTCTTGTTATGCATTATGTGATGTTGGTGCTAGTACCTCTGTTATGCCCAAAAGGATATATGATATGCTTAAATTGAAACCTTATGATTCTTGTTCTTTTGGTGTTCGTCTCGTTGATTCTTCCATAAAGAAACCTTTGGGGAGGATCGACGATGTTCTTATTGTTGTCAATGATAATTATGTGCCCGTTGATTTCACTATTATGGATATTGAATGTGATCCTTCATGTCCAATTATTTTAGGACGTCCCTTTTTGCGCACCGTTGGTGCTGTCATTGACATGAAAGAGGGTAATATAAAATTTCAGTTTCCTCTCAAGAAAGGGATGGAACACTTCCCTCGTAAGAAGGTCAAGTTACCTTTTGAGTCCGTTGTACGGGCTAGCTATTCTTTTACTCTTGATAAAACTTGATCTATGCATTATGCCTAGCTTAAAGGCATAAAAGAAAGCGCTTTTGGGAGGCAGCCCACATGAATAAAAATTTTGCTTTTGTTGTGTCTTGATGTTGTTTAATGCTGTAGCATCATCATTGTATCTTTGCTTTTCATATTTGTGCCAAGTATAGCCTCTGATTGCTAGAAAGTTCAAAAGTTGTGAGGTGCTGTCCAGGAAACAGATTTTGTCCTTGGATAGAAAAATTCGTATAAAATCACCAGATCATCCTTTTGGTCTGACTTTTTCGACAGCGTTCTCTATATAATTGTCTTTCGTGCGCCAGTTCTGAGTTTTTTTATTTGAGTTGCAGAAGTATCCCGAACAGGTCAATTACTGCCTGCTGTTCTGTTTTTCACAGATTCTGTCCTGTTTTGCCTTACCTTCACTTTGCAAATTAAGAACTTGCTTTTTCTTTGCAAAAACCTTTTGGCAATCTTGAGAAACAGTAGAAATTCAAGAATATCCTTATTTCCAGCAAGGTATAATTATTTTATTAAGGGTACTAACCTCGCTAATCAGATTATGATGAGTTGTGTATGAAGGGAGTTTTCAAGTGTGCAAGGGAAGATGATAAAAAGATTCAGGAGTGTCAAGCGCTAAAGCTTGGGGATGCCCCCGTGCACCCCCAAGAAATATTCAAGGAGACTCAAGCGTCTAAGCTTGGGGATGCCACCGTGCATCCCCTTCTCCATCAACATTATCAGTTCGTCTTTCGTTTCGCTATATTTTTATCACTTCATGTGTTATGTGCTATGTTTGGAGCGTCTTGCTTTTAGTTTTCTTTTTAGTTTTTCATAACGAGTCGGAACCCAGCATTCCTTTATGTGGGAGAGAAACACGCTCCACTTCTACCTAGAACATTACATAGAATTTTCATGTCTATCTATGATGTGTGTGTTTTTTGTCTTTTAATAGCTACTATCGTGCTCTGCTCTTAGTATTCATGCTTATCTTTTCAAGAGCTTTTATTTAGTTGGTTGCTTGAACTCTCTTTAATTACCATGCTCACCTTATTAAGAGAGTTTGCTTCCGTTGCATGGGTTAATGTGTCTATGATAAAGATGCTACTTTCATGATGGTGCTTAGTAGTTCAGGTTTTCTTATGGTTAATCTCAAATAGCTGGGGGGTTCCCAATGTGTTATTGGAGTACCAACTTAGTTTGTTTGCCTATGATGTGGTATGGTTTAGTAATATCTTCCTTCGAGAATTTATTTTGATTGACTTGGCGTATGCTCACGCATATTTAAGACTGTAAAGAAAGTCTGTCAAGCCTTGATGATCTTTTGTTTCTAAGTAGCGATATAACTACCATGCCTGATTCAATATTGCTTTGTCGCTCTGCATGATTATGACCGTCATTGCTCTCTTAGTTGGTCGCTCCCAGTCTTTTGCTAACCTCCACCTGCACTAAGCAAACTAACCATGCAATACATAGCTCATGGGAAAGTAGCCTAAAAACTATTGTGGTAAAGAATATGTTGCTTATGTATCTTATTTCTTATGAGTTGCTTGCTAAGCGATAACCATGTTTCTGGGGACGCCATCAACTGTCACACTTTTGTTGAATATCATGTGAGTTGCTATGCATGTTCGTCTTGTCTGAAGTAAGGGTGATTTACCGTGGGTTGAATTAATATGCATATTGTTATAGAAGAACATTGGGCCGCCAACCAAAGCCATGCATCATGGTGGAAGTTTTAGCTTGGATCTTAATCCTCAATCTCTCATGAGAATATGCCTATGCATTAAAGAGGAGTCCATCATCTATTTTCTATGTTGTCCCGGTATGGATGTCCTCAAGTTGAGATCTATCAAAAACGAGAAATCAAATGCGATCTATCTCCTTGGACCTTTGTACAGGTGGCATAGAGGTACCCCTTTGTGACACTTGGTTAAAACATATGCAATGCAATGATAACCCATGGGGATCCGAGCTAATTAGGACAAGGAGCGAGCACTATTGGTATTCGATGCATGAGGCTTGCAACTTATAAGATGTTTTATACATGACACATATGAGGTACTACTACCGTTGACACAATTGCTTCCATGTTTTCAAATTAAAAAGCTTTAGCACTTAACCTTTCTTTTACCTTTATGATTGAAGCACCAACTACTGAGAGCATGATTGTCATTCTAAGTGTAATGTGCATTGTCCCAAAGTAGCATTGTCTTTTGCATGATTGTGATATCGTTTATTCCGAAATGATTGTATCTAGTCATCACTTAAACCTTGAAGGTGCCCTTGCATTTATGTTTTGCATCACTAAAGGGGGCAAGCTAGATATCACTTTATCATATTTGCACATCATGTTCATTGCAAATCTTTTTGATGTTTCAGTTTCATGTTGTAAAACTTTCAGTCATTTGTGATTTTCTCTTGAGACAACTTAATTACTTTAGAATCATTGTCTCAGTAAGCTTTTGTCATATGACTATGAGAAAGTCCTATATGGTTAATAGCATGTCACCACAGAAATTATTCTTGTTATCATTTACCTACTCGAGGACGAGCAGGAATTAAGCTTGGGGATGTTGATACGTCCAAAACGTATCTATAATTTCTCCTTGCTCCATGCCACTTTTGGGTGATATTGCTATGATATTCATACACTTCCATACACTTTTGATCATATTTGGACTAACTTACTAATCCAGTGCACCCCAGTGCCAGTTTCTGTTTTCGGCTGTTTTTGTATTTCAGGTTTTCATGTTTCGAGAACTGCCCAGAAAAATCCAGAAAAATTATATAAAAAATCAGCGTTCCGGAAACAACACTGCGTCCGAAGGGCAGCCTGGGGGGGGCACAGGGGCTCCAGGCGCCCTGTGGGCGCCCCCCCCTGGGCCGCGCCGGGGGGGCGCCTGGGCCCCCCGAGGCTCCCCCGGTGCCCTACTTTGGCATATATTTAAAGGACTCTCCGAAACCCTCAGAACAGGACTTCTTTTCGCGATCCCATCTCTGTTCCGCCGCCGCCGCCGCTTCCAAGATCGGGAGCACCAGGAGAACTCTTCCCGGCACCCTGCCGGAGGGGAGGATCACCACCGGGAGCTTCTCCACCACCATGGACGCCTCCCGGATGACTCGTGAGTAGTCTCCCTTGGACCATGAGTCCATGACCAGTAGCTATGTGATGTTCTCCTCCTGTTCTTGTGCTTCACTAATTAGTCCTCGTGAGCTGCCCTACATGATCGAGGCATCTATGTAATCCTTATGTTGTTGCTATGTTGAGTTTGCTGGGATCCGATGGATTATGAGATTATGTTCAGATTGATCTTGAGTAATATATTTGATTCACCTCTTTTATATTTTAGTTCATAAGTAATTCTTGCATGTTCTCTGTTGTTATTTATTGCTTTGGCCGAGTAGTAAGTAGTGACTCCAAGAGGGAACGTTATGCTCGATTGTGGGTTCATGCCCCTCGATGACTAGCTTGAGTGACAGAATCATGAGTCTAGGGGATGTGTTGTTGCCACAAGGGGGGAAACAACGGTGCTTGTGCCCGCGGGTGCAAGGATTGTTTACTTTACGCAAAGTTCTTTTAATGCAGTTGTCTGTTGCATTGAGTTTACACTATGGGTGGGACTCGCAACTTAATACCAGCGAGATGTTCTGGATAGATATCTCAAGGTGGATGATTAGTAGTAGATATTGATGGATTTCGGTCTACTTACTTTGGCGTACCGCCCATGCTTTGAACCTCAACCTTTCTTGCAATGTAGTCAGCATTGGTTTGCGTTCGTGGTCCTGTCAATTGCCCAGCTGTAATTCGTTTACCTCACATAGTTGTTTTATCGTCTTTTGGGAGAGAGACATCACTAGTGAACATCATGAGACTCCGGTCCATATTATCATCATTGATCACATCCACTATTTACTTTTCGCTATTTTACTTACTATTGCAAAACACTATCTATCACTACTATCATATTGCTTTTAACCCTTTGTGAACTACAAGGCCGGAGAGATTGACAACCTCTCTGTACTCGTTGGGAGCAAAGTTATTTGTATCTGTGTGCAGGTCCACGTTGATTGCTAATTGCGCCGTTAGCAATTGACACCTACTTGTTGAACCTAGGAGTCTCTGGGGATTCGATCCTTGGCATCTTTGCTAGGGGAAAACACTTCTACTTACTGCATCTTACACCTTCCACTTGGGGTAACCAACGAGGGGTTCGAGGCCCATCAACCATCATCTCGTTTTATGGAGATCATGTTCTTTCCTTTGCTTATCCATTCAACTGGACTGGTGTGTCCTCCATTCAAGTTCCCTCATCTTTTGAAGTTTTGCCTCTCTTTTCAACCGGAGTGCTGTCTAAAATCCTTCTTACCCCTTTTGCCATTCTTTCAATTGTTTCGGAGGCAGTGTGTTGTTGATTTCATCAAGTATTAGTCTATATTGTCAAGTCCATGTTGAACTCCTTCCATTTTCAGTCGGAGTGCTGTCCGAATTATTTCATTCTTAGTCCTTCTCTACCTTTATTTAACCGGAGTGGTTTCATTCTCTATCTTGTCACTTAACCTACAAGGTTCTTGTAATGTTCCTTGTTCCTCTTTGCTAACGGAGTGTTTCCAAGCTATTTCTTCGCCGTTGTATTCTTTCTTACAATTTGTTCAACCTCAAGGTGTGTGGTTTCACTCGTTTGTCGAAGAAGCAACTTTGTTTTACCTCTTCTATCCGGTGCCATCTCCAGGAACTCGGGTCGAGATCCTTTGTTAGTTTGGGAGAGTTGTGACGCCTCGAGATCGACGCTCCAGAAGATTCCAGCTATTCCGGGTTTCGCCATTTTTTTATTTGCTTGCTCTATTTTATTTTTGCATTGCATCATGTCATCATGCCATCATGTCATAAATCTTTTGCATCTCAACTAAATAAATTGTGTGGATGTTTGATCCAGTTAAATCGAGGGAAGGATGACTTCTCTTTATAACATATCCTCCTAATAATTATGGAGCTATTATAAAATATTCCGTTGATGTGGAATTAACTAAAACACTTGCAAATATTTCCATGCCTATTTCGCTCCATGTTTCCACTCCCAAACTTTGCCAACAATTCTTATCCGTTTTATCGAGGTTCCTCCAAAATTCCGAGCATTTTTGGACACTTCTAAATCATAGTCTTGTTCACACCATTTGAAATAAATTCAAAGGAACTTGAATTTATTTTCCAATCATGCCCTTTTCTATTTTCTTGGAACCAGCACATTTTTGTGAGTCCGAGAAAATTAACCTCATGCCCTAATTCCTTCCCTAACCCCTCTTTCTTTTCTTTCTCATCTCTGTTTTTTTATTGAAAAGAGAAGAGGAGGAGGGGAGCAGCCAAGGCCCAGCAGCCTCCCTCTCCAGCCGCCAGCCTTCCCAAGGCCCATGCCACCCGCGAGCCTCCCCAGGCCCCGCAGCCTCTCTCTCCCTCACTTAACCCCTAGGTCGTTACCCCATCCTCTCGATCCCCCCCTCTCGTTCCCTCTGCCGCCGCCACACATCGCTACCAGGGGAGGAGCCCGACCCCCCTCGTACTCCACCTCGCTCGATCCGCACCCCTCGAGCGCCCCCGTCCCCGCGACACGACCGCCGCCGGCGAACTCTGACGCGGCTGCCGCCTCGTTCCTTCTCCCTCCTCGCCGCTGCCTCGCGAGAACTCCGGCCTCCCCGCAGTTCCGACCGCGACCTTCGCTGCCGTCTCCTCCGCATCGCTGATGCCTCTGCCGCCCTGGGCCGCCGCCACCGGCGCCTCGCACAACGCTGCCGCCGGTACACATCGTCCCCTGCGCCTCCTTCCCGTGCCCGAGGAGCTCTCCCACGGCCCCTGCATTCCTGGCGCCCAAGCTGCCGACCAGGAGTGCCATCGACGGCCACCCCAAGCCCGCTCCTCCCGTCCTCCTCGCCGCGCCCTGTTTCTTCTCCCGCCGTTCGGTGTGCAGCAGCAGCGACCGACCTCGACCCTCGTGTGGCCTCCCTGGCTTCCGTGTGGACCCCGTCGCCAAGACCCAAGATGCAGCTCCGGCCTCCTGTTCCCGTACCGCACCACCAGGACCAGTCTGCCATGTTCGTCGGTCGACCTCGACGTCGCCCGGCCTCCTTCGTGTTTGACCACTACGAACAAGAGCGATTTTGGATCGGCAAGTACCCCTCTGAATCCTTCAAAACCGCCCCGTGGATTTCGCCAAGCGCCACTACGACACGCCAAGTATGACTACGACCCATAGAGTGGATGGAACGTGTACCACTACTATCGCCAAGTACCACGACTTCGACGACCCTCAAGTTCGATTACACGGTGACGCGTCGAGTACCCCATCGGTAAGACCACACGGACGCCCAAATGATGACAGATCAAAACGCCAAGTTCGACTACCATCACCAAAGACACGTGTACGACTACCGTCACCCCGAAACGACGATGACGACCCCGTGAACAACTACTTCCTCTACGACCCGTGTACCACTACTTCCCTCGACGATCTCGAACCTTCCCGAAATGCACACTTCAAAGGTATAATCGCCGAACCGATGACCCCGTGGAAGGTTGCATGTTGTATGAGATGCATCCCTTGTGTGCACCATGTCCGATGTGTCGTTCGTTTGCCTTGTCGCCAACCCGTGGGAACCCGGAAGCCGGGGGCACCCCACCATCTTGCATGACACACTCACGCTGCGCTTCATCTTTTGCACCGGTCTCTCAAGGAGTTACCGGAACTGATATGATGTCGTGGCATCATTTTCAGATTCATCGTCGTGGCACCTTCTCTTTCCACCATGGTGACAAATGCTTATGTCAACTTTTAACTAAAAAAAATTGCATAAAACTTGCATTTGACATCCGCATCATGATAACAACCTTTAAATGTTTAAATTGTTGTTTGCTTTAATAATTGCTAAATATGCACATGGGGAGTTTCCGGGATTTGTTGTTGTTATTCCCGACCTCATTTAAAAGGACTAGATAGTGTAGTTTTGCTCATGCTTCACCTCTTGCCATGTTCAATAAAAACATTTAATCTTGTCTTGTAAATAAACGGGAGTCGACTAAATAAATAAAATGTGGTGTTTGTTTGTGCACTTTGCCATATTGAGCTCCACTTAATGTGTAGTACTTGTTTGTGCACTTTGCCATGCCATGCATATTTAAATAGGACATGCATCATACTTGTTTGTGCATAATGCCATGGTTATGATATGTGTGTCTACCATGTTGTTTGCTTCTTTCCAGTTTGCTTCTCTCGTTAGCTTCGGGTTCGTTCCGGAGTTGTGAGGATTCATTCGACTACCTCTGTTTGTCTTCATGGACTCGTTCTTCTTCCTTGCGGGATCCCAGGCAAGATGACCATTCCCCGATATCACCTCTATCTTTGCCTATGCTAGTTGTCTCGTTCTTTAGATATGCCTCGATGCCTATTCCTGTTTGTCAGCCTCCTATTGTTTCCATGAAACCTCTAACCTTTGACATCTTCCCAGCAAACTGTTGTTTGGCTATGTTACCCGCTTGCTCAGCCCCTCTTATAGCGTTGTTAGTTGCAGGTGAAGATGAAGATTGCTCCATGTTGGAATTTGTTGTTGTGATATCACAATATCTCTTAAATATATTAACACGCCTATATACTTGGCAATGGGTGGAACGCTTGGCCTTTTGCTCGGTGTTTTGTTCCACTCATGCCACCTTAGAACCGATAAACCGGTGTTATGTTCCTTGATTTTGCGTTCCTAACACGGCTGGGGTTTATGGGCCCCCCTTTATAATTCGCACTGCTTAAAGCTTTTCCGGCAAGGCCCAACATTGGTTTTAATTTTGCAACATAATAAAAACTTAATTAATTAATTGCATAGGGGGTCATGTCCCCGTGTTCTTAATTCTACATAACAGGGGGGCAGTGCTGATGGTGTTGGTCCCAAACGGGTAGCCTGCAGGGCCAACTTGAGGCAACTCAAGGTTCTGGTTCTACCATAGATTTTCCCATCCGGTCGTGGCCTGAGACGAGATACGCGTGGCTACTATCAGGGTGTCGGCACGCCGGGAGGTCTTTCTGGATTAGTTCTACCTTTGTCGAAATATCTTGAGCACGGGATTCCGAGAATACTCGGGTCTTCCCACTTTGGAGTTGCGACTCTGCAGATCTTGAGGTTGTGATGGGCTAAGTTGGGACACCCCTGCAGTGTTTTGAACTTTCGAAAGCCGTGCCCGCGGTTATGTGGCAGATGGGAATTTGTTAATATCCGGTTGTAGATAACTTGACACCATATCCATAAGAATACACTACCTATGTGAGTAACCGTGATGGTCTCTTTCCGAAGGGCTTCGGGAAGTGAACACGGTGGGGTTATGTTTGATCGTGAGTAGCTAGGATCACTTCTTGATCAACTTGGCGACCGTTGGCACTTGTTCTCTTCTCGCTCTAAACTCGTAAGCTAGATGCTTAGTGCTTGCTGCAGACACTTTTACAGCCTTTCCACACCTAAGGTTTTGGTAGTTTTGATACCCGGGAACGGGATTGCTGAGTCCTTGTGGCTCACAGATTACAACACACACCAGATGTAGGTACAACTGAGTATGATGCAGGAGATGGACAAGAAATTGACTGGGAGTTTGATGAAGAGCTTGGCCGTATGTACATGACGCTTTCGACGATCAGTAGTGGTTCCTACTAGGGGCGATCCGGGCTTGTGTTTATGGTATCTTTCTCGTTTGGATTTCGTCTGTAGTCGGACCCTGTGTTATTTGGGATGATGTATGTTATTGTATTCATTGTGTGACGTGGCGAGTGTAAGCCAACTATCTTTTCTATTTCATCCCTGAATTTTACATGAGATGTGCAAAGATACCATACTTGAGATCATTCTAGTATGCGCTTATGTCTTTAAGTCGTGGCTCGACACGTGGGAGACATAGTCGCATACTGGGCATTACAACGTCAAAGGCACCAAAAGCGGACGGCAAAGCTCTTTGTCGTCCGCCACCGACAGCAAACCTGCCCGGCAAAGAGAGTGATGGTAAACATGTTCTTTGTCGTCTGTTTCCTCAAAGCGGACGACAAAGGCCATTTGTCATCGGCGGCGGACGGCAAAAACATGTGTCAGTCACGTTAGGTGGCTAACGGCAGCCGATGCCGATGACAAAGTTGCTAGCCCTGACATTAGCAGACCCAACTCTTTGCCATCGGCCACCAACGGCAAACTGACCAAATAGGTCTGCTCAAAGGTTGCACAGGATGCTGCCACGTGGCTTCTTTGCTGTCCGCGGCAGATAGCAAAGGTCCCTTTTTCCATTAGTGGCGGGCGACAAAGTGCCTGTATTATTGCTGTTTTTTTGTTTTCTGTTATATCCATGCATTTTCAGAAGATATATATGATATATATAGTTTCAACATCAAACTAGCCCATGTATCAAACATCTAGCAGTCCATCAATGCAACAGAACACATAGGGTGTTAAAAGATCCAATACATACATAGTTTCACAGAGTTCATCCATATATACATACATAGTTTCACATTGTTCATCAATACAAATGAAAACAAGAACTAAACACTAGCAGTCCATCAATGTTGCTTCCATGAAATGAATCAAACCTGCAAAAATGGGAGTAAGAAAGTTAAAAGAAGAAGAAGAAGAAGAAGAATATGAAGAAAGAAGAAGAAGAAGAAGAAGAAGAAGAAGAAGAAGAAGAAGAAGAAGAAGAAGAAGAAGAAGAAGAAGAAGAAGAAGAAGAAGAAGAAGAAGAAGAGAAGACTTACCCTCATCACAACAAATGTGATGAAGATCGCAACTAAGGTAACAATTAATCCAACATCATAATGATACCAAGCCTCATTATCAATGGCATATTTCCTAGTCTTCATAATCTTCAAGCGCATTGCATCCATCTTCAAGCGCATTGCATTCATCTTCATCTTGTGATCATCGACGACATCGGCAACATACAACTCCAATTTCATCTTCTCTTATTCAATTATTTTAAGTTTTTCTTTCAAATACTCATTTTCTATGTCCAATTGATGGTCGGTTGCAATTTCTGGTTCACACACCTCCTACATAAAAATATATCTATGTCCACTTGATGGTCATGATTTTCATAAATGTGACATGCAACAAACAGTTATAAAAGAGAATATACCACATCCGAATCATAAATTGGGCGAGGGCCAACGGGGACAGATATCAAGGCCATGGCACTATGTATAACAAAGAATCATACAAAGTAAGAAAATTATACAAGTAACTATATAAATCATACAATCATACAAGCAAGGTTGTCAGAATGGTGATTTTGAATCGGATCGGACCTCGGATGGTAGGATCGCAAATTATAGAATCTTCACTATCAGGATCATCGAAACGTAGATTCTATGAACTAAAATCATAGAATCATAGGGGTCAGTTTGGATCGTAAAGTCGTAGAATCGTATAACAGAATCGCGATTCTGACAACCTTGCATACAAGTAAGTATATAAATCAAGTACAACATAAAAAATTGAATACCTAAAAATAATCTTGATCGTCGGGTTCAATAAATGCTCTGGGATCAATAAATGCATCATCATCATCACTATCATGAATGAAGTGCTCATCGGGTTCAGCGGCATCAACATGTGGAAGGCCACCTTTACGTAATCGGTCAAGCATTGACAAGTCATCTGCAACAGTAACCTCTTCTCTTTCAGGCTCTTCTTGTTCCCGCTCACGGGTGAAGTCGGGTTCACCGTCGCTCTCTACTTCAGTGTTCTGGTGTGAAGTAGATCGTAGATAACCCACAAGTATAGGGGATCGCAACCGTTTTTTAGGGTATAGTATTCAACCCAAATTTATAGATTCGACACAAGGGGAGCCAAAGAATATTTGTAAGTGTTAGCAGCTGAGTTGTCAATTCAACCACACCTGAAGATTAATTATCTGCAGCAAAGTGATCAGTAGCACAGTAATATGATTGTTTGATAGTAGTGGCAACAGCAATAGTGACAGTAACAGTGATTGCAGTAGTTTTGTAGCAAGTGTAACAATAACTATAGCAGTAGTAACTTGACAAGACCAATATGTAGGAAATCGTACGCATTGGATCGGTAATTTGTTGGATGATATTCATCATATGACATTCATAACCTAGGGCGATACGGCACTAGCTCTAGTTCATAAATATAGTGTAGGCATGTATTTCTTAAATAGTCATACGTGCTTATGGAAAGAACTTGCATGACATCTTTTGTCCTACCCTCCCGTGGCAGCGGGGTCCATATCGGAAACTAAGGGATATTAAGGCCTCCTTTTAATAGAGAACTGGAACAAAGCATTAACACACGGTGAATACATGAACTCCTCAAACTACGGTCATCACCGGGAGTGGTCCCGACTACTATTGAGGTTGCCGGATCATAACACGTAGTAGGTGACTATAACTTGCAAGATTGGATCTAGAACATGAATATAATGGTGATAACATAAACAGTTCAGATATGAAATCATGGCACCCGGGCCCAAAGTGACAAGCATTAAGCATGGCAAAGTCATAGCAACATCAATCTCAGAACATGGTGGATACTAGGGATCGGCCCTAACAAAATTAACTAGATTGCATGATGAATCTCATCCAACTCCTCACCGACCAGCGAGCCTACAAAGGAATTACTCACTCTCGGTGGGGAGCATCACGGAATTGGCAATTGAGAAGGGTTGGTGATGACGAAGAACAAAGACCCCCCTCTTCGGAGCCCCAAACGGACTCCAGATCTGGCCTCCCGATGAAGAACAGGAGGTGACGGCGACTCCGTCTCCTGGATCGCGATAATTCTTTCTCTCCGATTTTTTCTTTGTAAATGTGAATATATAGTATCAGGGTTGACGTCTGCGGGGCCACCAGGTGGGGACAACCCACCTGGACGTGCCAGGAGCGGGGGCACCCTGGTGGGTTGTGCCCACCCAGGTGCCCCCCCCCCTCCGGTGGTTCTTGGCTCCAATATTTTTATTTTATTGTATAAAAATTCCTCGCAAAGTTTTGTTCCATTCCGAGAACTTTTATTTCTGCACAAAAACAACACCATGATAGTTCTGCTGAAAACAGCGTTAGATCGGGGTTAGTTTCATTAAAATCATGCAAATTAGAGTCCAAAACAAGAGGAAAGCGTTAGGAAAAGCAGATACGTTTGAGACGTATGAACTCCCCCAAACTTAAACCTTTGCTTGTCCTCAAGCAATTCAGTTGATAAACTAAAAGTGAAAAAGAAAAACTTGTAAGAACTCTTTTGCTCTTGTTTGCATAAATAGGCTTAAACAACACCCATGTTTTCAGCAAAGATCATGACTAACCATGTCAAGAATAACTCTCAGAAATTATATTAACTCATATCAATGACATAATCAACTAGTGAGCGATAATATGACATCTCAAACAGCAACATGTTGTCAAAATAACCATGATATAATATGACAATAATGGTATCTCGCTAGCCCTTTCTGAGACTGCAAAACATAAATGCAGAGCACCTACAAAGTTCAAGCAGCGACTAAAAATTGTAATTCATGGTAGAAAAGATCTAGTCATGCTAACATCCAACATTCATTACACACAATGCATAGGCATGACAGCAGTGCTCTCAGATCTGGCGCTTGTTTTAGAAGGTGATAACACAACATAAAAGTAAATAGATAGTCCCTTCGCAGAGGGAAGCAGTGATTTGTAGAGGTGCCACAGCTCCAGTTTTTAAAACAGAGGTAAATGATATTTTGAGACATGCACCCTTCTCATTTGCTTCACGGCTATCAGTTATCAATATCTCCCATGCTAAACACGCCAGTGGCGGTTCCCAAGCAGTAAAGTAAAGGTTTGGACTCCATTGGGAGTTTTTGTTTGTTTATTTGTAAGCTCTTTTTCTTTTTGCAATTTGGGACTGGGAATCCCTATTACCATCCTTTTCTCAGGCGATGGCGAGTGAATAAACACTCGGCCTGAGAATAACCCGCTTAGCATGGAAGATATCGACTACCTCCTGTCGTTCCATGAATGATCTAGGCATACAAAAAGGATATTTATTTGAAGTTTTTAGAGATGGCACATGCAAATTTAGTTAGGACGCCAGGGTAATACCGCATATAGGCAGGTATGGTGAACTCATCTGGAATAACTCGGGTTTAAGAGTTTTTGATGTACAAGCAGAATTCCCACTTAGTACAGGCAAAGGCTAGCAAATTGGTTGGGAAGCGGCCAGCTAGAGAGCAACAAAGGTCATGAACATACATTATGCATAACAAACATTGGACACCCACATGAGTAGGATATGGACACCATGAACATAAATATCATAGAGGCTATCTTGGTTTTGATTCAACGACATGTATGAACATGTGCCAAGTCAAGCCACTCGAACATTCAGAGGAGGATACCATATCATCATACTACATCACAGTCATCTTAACCCAATGTTGATATCCAAAATAAATCATTATCAACTCATAGCTACTTATGCATGGCATGTGAAACTATAATCTCTAATTATCATTGCCAACATGTTTAATCATAATGGGCTGAATCATGGATACTAGGTTAAACATATTTACAAAAATAGAACAAGTCGGGTTCATACCAGTTTCTCTCTACCATGACCAATTCATCAAATATCGTCATTATTGCCTTTCACTTGCACGACCAAACGATGTGAAAATAATAATAGTGCAAGAGTGTGATGGACTAAGCTGGAATCTGCAAATATTTTATTCAACGAGAGAAGGCAAGGTAAAATAGGCTCTTTATTAGATAAATAATTATGCATATGAGAGCCACTCAACATTTTTCATCGTGGTCTTCTCCTTGGTACGACTCAAATAAAAAGAAAATAAATTCAGAGAAACACACTAAACTATTTTTGAAGTTTTTGGTTTTCTAGAACAAGCAAAAAAAGGGGAAAGCAAAAACGAAAAAGACTATTTACACGGGAAAGCTCCCAACAAGCAAAAGAAGAACAAGAAAATATTTTTGGGTTTTCTTCTTAATATTAAAACTAAGCAAGCATAGAGAGTAAACTAACTTCAGCTAGACATTTTTTTGTTTTTCTAAGGTTTTCCAAACAGACAAGAAGAAAGCGAGAAAATACATTAAGCATGGATAGTACAATGAAAAAGTGTGAATACCGACAACTGAAATGATATGTGAATGTAAAGTTGGTGAGAAACGTGTACTCCCCCAAGCTTAGGCTTTTGGCCTGACTTGGTAAGCAGTCAGTAGCCTGAATAGTAGTCCGCGTGGTAGCTCATGGAGGCTCTCGGTGCGGAGGCCTCGGCCTGCCGTGCTACCTCGACAACAGCGTTGTGAGCTCAGGCCTCGCTCTCAAGAATGAAATATCTTCCTTTGCTGTGATAATCAAAAAGAGTAGGCGCAGGCAAATGTGTGTACACAACAGTCGATTGGTTAAATAACGATTTGTAAGTGAAGTTATGAATGTCTCCTTTAAGGATCTTATGATTTTTCATAGCATCAAAGTCTAAATATTGTGTGGGTAGGATAGGGTCAAAGGGCAAAGGTGGAACACCCAGATCTCTTGCTAAACACGTGGCATAGATTCCACCATAGAACCAGCCACTATTAGCATTGTGTTGTAACCTGCGTGCAACAATTGCCCCAAGATTATAACTCCTATCATTCATGAGAGCGGTGCGTATGAGGCTCAAGTCTGGAGCACAAATTGTACTACAATCTTGTTTGCCTGGAATACATTTCCCATTAAATAAAGCAAAGTATTGAATTACGGGAAAATGGATGCTCTTTATTCTACCTTGCGTCACTCCCCTCGTTTCACTGTAGCAAAGACTAGTTAAAAATGATTGGTGCTCAGCCCTTGGTGGTTCGTTAAGCGAACCCCATAATGGGATTTTATAGTGATAAGCAAAACTCTCTAGTGATAAGGTAAAAGGATTTTCATACAGTTTGAATGATAATTTAAATCATTTGACAAAAGATTCAGTGAGAATGTGGTGTTGATCGCACTTATCTGAAATGTAGGGACTGAGACTTGCATTGTGAACCAATTGCTCGAATTCCTCCTTAATGCCCACATGCATCATATAATCATCACAAGGCCATAAGCATGTTTTGGTGGTGGCATCTCGTATGGAACTTTCACTTGGTTCAACATGAGACCGATGAGTAGAGCTGTCACTAGAGGATGCTCCCGAGGATCTCCTCCTCGAAGAACTCCTTCCAAAGAGGTTCATATCTGCGTACAAATTTCTGAATTTTTTTGGGTGACACACGTTTATCAACAAAACTCTACAAAAATGATAGCAACTACTCATAGGGATGCCTAGAGGCCATAGCAAGCATTCAAACTACTTAGAACTCCAAGAATTCAACATGCAAGCTCATCTATAGCAGCACCAAGAGTAACTAATTATTCAAAATATAGACCACTAAAAGAAAAACTAATTTGACAAACAGAGGAGTCACATACCAAGCAACAATAATCCCCCGAAACAGTTTCGGAAACGGAGCTTCGAGCAAATAGATCGAAATCCGCGGGTTGAGAGCAAGAAGAGAGCAAGAACACGAGAGAGAGAGAGAGAGAGAGAGAGAGAGAGAGAGAGAGAGAGAGAGAGAGAGAGAGAGAGAGCAATGGTGAATTTTTTCAAGAGGTAGGTGATGATGTGGCGTAAAGAGATAAGTGAGAGGGCCCACATGGGGACCGCAACCCACCAAGGCGCGCCTTGGGTCGTGTTGCGCCCAGGTGGGTTGTGCCCACCTGGTGCACCTCCCTATGATATTATTTGCACCAAAAATTCTTAAATAATCGGAATAAATCGTGTTAAATTTTTAGAGCATTCTGAGAACTTCTATTTTTGGGTCATTTTTTTATTGCACAGAAAACTCAGAAAACAGGCAAAACATGGCATTTATTTTATTTAACTAATAAAAATAGAAAACAAAAGGTAGGGACATAAGATAGTGCTTACTAGATTCGTCAACCTCATAGCTCTCAAAAATGATTCATTAATAAGGTTGATCAAGTCTTATTAACAGACACTTTCGATTAGCATGAAATCAAGAACTTTCGTAAATCACTAAGTTACCACAACGGGGACATGAATGTCCCCAACAATAAGCATTTCATATTTCTTCATAACAGTAGGTAGAGGTATTTGAAAACCTCCAATAGTGATTGTCGGAGATTTTTCAATAACATTAATACCATTCACTTGGAATTGTTTCTTCAGAAAGTGCACCGTATGTTCATTACCATTTATATGAAAAGTGACCTTACTTTTGTTGCAATCAATAACAGCTCATGTAGTATTCAAGAAGGATCTACCAAGGATAATCGACATGTTGTCGTCCTCGGGCATCTCAAGTATAACAAAGTCAGTCAAACTAGTAACATTAGCAACAACAATGGGCACATCCTCATAGCTACTGATAGGTATAGCAGTTGATTTGTCAGCCATTTGCAAAGATATTTTATTAGGTGTGAGCTTATTCAAATCAAGTCTTTTATATAAAGATAAAGGCATAACACTAACACCAGATCCTAAATCACATAAAGCAGTTTTCACATAATTCTTTTTGATGGAGCAAGGTATAGTTGGTATTCCTGGGTCTCCAAGTTTTTTAGGTACTCCGTCCTTAAAGGTGTAATTAGCAAGCATGGTGGAGATTTCAGCTTCCGGTATTTTTCTCTTATTGGTGATTATGTCTTTCATGTACTTTGCATAAGGAGGCATTTTCAAGATATCAGTCAAGCGAGTACGCAAAAAGACTAGCCTCAGCATTTCAGCAAAGCGTTCAAATTCTTCATCATCTTTCTTTTTAGTTAACTTGGGTGGAAAAGGCATAGGCTTTTGAACCCATGGTTCTCTTTCTTTACCGTGTTTCCTAGCAACAAAGTCTCTTTTATCATATCTTTTATTCTTAGGTTGTTGGTTATCAAGATCAACTGGTGGTTCTATCTCAGCATCATCACCAGTTCCTTTTCATTATTTGGTTGAGTATCTTCATCAACATCAGCGTTATCTTTTTCATTATCACTGGGTGAATGTTCATTACCAGATTGAGTTTCAGCATCAGAGATAGAAACATCGTTATCATTATCAGGAGGTTTTTCTACTTCACGTTCACTAGTAGCATGCAAAGTCCTATCATTTTTCTTTTTCCTTTTCTTTTTCTTTTTCTTTTTAGAAGGACTAGGTGTAATGGTGTTGTTTCTTTGTGAATCATGTTCAATTCTTTTTGGGTGTCCCTCAGGATAAAGTGGTTCATGCTAACAACAAAGTCATGTATGTTGCTATTCATTTCATCAAGCAATTCTCTTTGTGATTTAGCAACTTGTTCTAACCGAGTTTGTACCATAGAAGCATGCTTTCCCACACCCCTAACATAATTTGAAATTCTAAATAACAAGTCGCTCAAGTGAGCAATCATATAAAAATTTTATTTCAATTGTTTCATAACATTTGCATCGAAGTGATCTTGTTTCCTAATGTAATTTTCAAACTCATGGAAGCATTGGATAGGGTGCATATTGTGAGGACTGTCATTATCATTGAACTTCATTAGAGAATTTACCTCTACCACCTTAGGCAGTGGTGGTGCATTAAGCCCATGGATTTCTTCAATAGGAGGTAAATTTGTAACATCCTCGGCCTTAATACCTTTTTCCTTCATAGATTTCTTTACCTCTTGCATGTCTTCAGGACTGAGATATAGTATATCCCTCTTCTTTGGAGTGGGTTCAGGCGGTGGTTCAGGAAGAGTCCAATCATCATAATTTTTCAAGATGTTATTCAATAATTCTTCATCTTGTCCAATAGTTTGTTCCCTAAAAACACAACGAGCACAACTATCTAGGAAGTCCCTAGAAGCATTGGTTAGTCCATTATAGAAGATATCAAGTATTTAATTTTTTTCAAGGGGATGATCAGGAAAAGCATTAAGTAACTAGCAAAGCCTCCCCCAAGCTTGTGGGAGACTCTGTTCTTTAGTTTGCACAAAGTTAAATATTTCTTGTAAGGCAGCTTGTTTCTTACGAGCAGGAAAATGTTTTTCACAGAAGTAATAAATCATATCCTGGGGAGTACGCACACAACCAGGAGTAAGAGTATTGTACAAAGCTTTAGAATCACCCTTCAATGAGAACAGAAATAATTTGAGAATATAGAAGTAACGAGTTTTCTCATCATGAGTAAAAAGGGTGGCTATGTCATTCAACTTAGTGAGATGTGTCACAACAGTTTCAGTTTCATAACCATGGAAATGATCAGATTCAACCAAAGTGATTAACTCTGGGTCGACAGAGAATTCATAATCCTTGTCATCAATAAAGATAGGTGAGGTAGCAAACTTAGTATCACATTTCGTTCTACCAAACTTAGTATCATCTCTATCCATACAAGCAAGAATATCTCTAGTTGTTTCCTCATTCATAACATAACCTTTAGGTGTTTCATATCTAAGAAGGCTAGTTCTAGCAGGTGTTTCAAAAATTCCAGTTTCAAGCTCATCAGATTCAACAACATCATGTTGTCTTACTCTAGTAATTTTTTCGTCAAGAAATTCACCAAGTGGCACATCATCATCATGCAAGGTACTAGCATCATCATAAGTATCATTCATAATAGAAGAAGCATCATCCATAACTTGCGACATATGAGGATTAATAGCATGTGGTGGTGTTGCAAGTTTACTTATAATAGGAGGTGAATCTAAAGCAGAATTGGATGGCAGTTCCTTACCTCCCCTCGTCTTAGAGGGAAAATCTTTGCCTTAGCATCCTTCAGATTCTTCATAGTGATAAATTGATAATAATCCCAAGTGACTCAACAAATATAGCTATGCTCCCCAGCAATGGCACTAGAAAAAGGTCTTTATAACCCACAAGTATAGGGGATCGCAATAGTTTTCGAGGGTAGAGTATTCAACCCAAATTTATAGATTCGACACAAGGGGAGCCAAAGGATATTTGTAAGTATTAGCAGCTGAGTTGTCAGTTCAACCACACCTGGAGATTAATTATCTGCAGCAAAGTGATCAGTAGCACAGTAATATGATAGTTTGATAGTAGTGGCAATAGCAATAGTGATGGTAACAGTGATAGCAGTAATTTTGTAGCAAGTGTAACAGTAATGGTAGTAGTAGTAACTTGAAAAGATCAATATGTAGGAAATCGTAGGCATTGGATTAGTAATTTGTTGGATGATATTCATCATATGACAATCATAACCTAGGGCGATATGACACTAGCTCCAGTTCATAAATATAATGTAGGCATGTATTCCGTAAATAATCATACGTGCTTATGGAAAGAACTTCCATGACATCTTTTGTCCTACCCTCCCGTGGAAGCGGGGCCCATATTGGAAACTAAGGGATATTAAGGCCTCCTTTTAATAGAGAACCGGAACAAAGCATTAGCACACGGTGAATACATGAACTCCTCAAACTACGATCATCACCGGAAGTGGTCCCGGCTACTATCACTTCGGGGTTGCCGGATCATAACACGTAGTAGGTGACTATAACTTGCAAGATTGGATCTAGAACATGAATATAATGGTGATAACATAAACGGTTCAAATATGAAATCATGGCACCCAGGCCCAAAGTGACAAGCATTAAACATGGCAAAGTCATAGCAACATCAATCTCAGAACATAGTGGATACTAGGGATCGGCCCTGACAAAACTAACTAGATTAAATGATGAATCTCATCCAACTCCTCACCGACCAGCGAGCCTACGAAGGAATTACTCACTCCCAGTGGGGAGCATCATGGAATTGGCGATGGAGAAGGGTTGGTGATGATGAAGAACAAAGATCCCCCTCTCTGGAGCACCTAACGGACTCCAGATATGGCCTCCCGATGAAGAACGGGAGGTGATGGCGGCTCCGTCTCGTGGATCATGATAATTCTTTCTCCCCAATTTTTCCTCCGTAAATGTGAATACATAGTATCAGGGTTGACGTCTGCGGGGCCACCAGCGGCGCGCCGGGAGGGGGGGTGCCCTGGTGGGTTGTGCCCACCTAGGTGCCCCCCGGTGGTTCTTGGCTCGAATATTTTTCTTTTATTTTATAAAAATTCTTCGCAAAGTTTCGTTCCATTCCGAGAACTTTTATTTCTGCACAAAAACAACACCATGGTAGTTCTGCTGAAAACAGCATCAGTCTGGGGTTAGTTTCATTCAAATCATGCAAATTAGAGTCCAAAACAAGAGGACAAGCATTAGGAAAAGTAGATACATTGGAGACTTATCAAGCGTTTCTTGAAGCGTTTTTTGGAAAGACATGTTTCTTAGAAGAATTCACCTTCATATTGTTGGGGAACGTAGCATAATTCAAAAATTTCTACGCTTTCACCAAGATCCAACTATGGAGACATCTAGCAACGAGCAAGTAAGAGTGCATCTACATACCGTTATGGAGATTGCGAGCGGAAGCTTTCAACGAAGCGTGGATGAAGTAGTCGTACTCTTCACGTTCTTCGTCACCGATGATCTAGCGCCGAACGGACGGCACCTCCGCGTTCAACACACATACGGTGCAGCAACGTCACCTCCTTCTTGATCCAGGAAGGGGGGAGGAGAAGTCGTCAGAGATCCGGCAGCACGACGGCGTGATGACGGATGTAGTGGAGATCGCAGCAGGGCTTCGCCGGGCGCCCTACGTTGGAGTATGGAGGTGTGACGGGACGGGGAGAGGCGCCAGGGCTTGGGTGCTGCTGCCCTATCCCCCCCCCCCACATATATATAGGGGGCCAGGGGGGCGCCAGCCCCCTGCAGATCCAATCTGCAAGGGGGGGCGGCGGCCAGGGGGGAGTCCTTGCCCCCCAAGGCAAGTGGTGGCCCCCTCCCCTTAGGGTTTTAACCCTAGGCGCATGGGGAGGTGGGCCCCCTAGTGGTGCGCCAGACCAGAGGGCTGGACACTTCCCCTCGCGGCCTAGGGGCCCCACCGGGATGGGTGGCCCCACCCGGTGGACCCCCGGGGCCCCTCCGGTGGTCCCGGGACGCTCCCGGTGACCCCCGGAGATCACCCGTTGGCCGAAACTGGACTTCCTATATATCAATCTTTACCTATGGACCATTCCGGAACTCCTCGTGACGTCCGGGATCTCATCCGGGACTCCGAACAACTTTCGGGTTTCCACGTGCATTTATCTCTACGACCCTAGCGTTACCGAACCTTAAGTGTGTAGACCCTACGGGTTCGGGAGACACATAGACATGACCGAGACGACTCTCCGGTCAATAACCAACAGCGGGATCTGGATACCCATGTTGGTTCCCATGTGTTCCTCGATGATCTTCATCGGATGAACCACCGTGTCAAGGATTCACTCAATCCCGTATGTTATTCCCTTTGTCCATCGGTACGGTACTTGCCCGAGATTCGATCGTCGGTATTCCCGATACCTTGTTCAATCTCGTCATGGCAAGTCTCTTTACTCGATCCGTAATCAATCATCCCGTGACTAACTACTTAGTCACATTGAGCTCATTATGATGATGTCTTACCGAGTGGGCCCAGAGGTACCTCTCCGTCATACGGAGTGACAACATCCCAGTCTCGGTTCGTACCAACTCAACAGACACTTTCGGAGATACCCGATGCGTACCTTTATAGCCACCCAGTTACGTTGTGACGTTTGGCACACCCAAAGTACTCCTACGGCATCCGGGAGTTGTACAACCTCATGGTCTAAGGAATAAATACTTGACACCGAAAAGCTTATGCATTACGAACTATACGATCTTGTGTTATGCTCAAGTTTGGGTCTTGTCCATCACATCATTCTCCTAATGATGTGATCCCGTTATCACCGACATCCCATGTCCATGGTCAGGAAACCGTGACCATCTGTTGATCAACGAGCTGGTAACTAGAGGGCTACCAGGGACTCATTGTGGTCTGTATATTCACACATGTATCGCTGTTTCCGTACAATACAATTCAAGCATGAATAACAGGCAATTATCATGAACAAGGAGATATAATAATAATGCTTTTATTATTGCCTCTAGGGCATATCTCCAACAGTCTCCCACTTGCACTAGAGTCAATAATCTAGTTACATTGTGATGAATCGAACACCCATAGAGTTCTGGTGTTGATCATGTTTTGCTCGTGAAAGAGGTTTAGTCAACGGGTCTGCGACATTCAGATCCGTATGCACTTTACAAATATCTATGTCTCCATCCTGAACATAATTCCGGATGGAGTTGAAACGGCGCTTGATGTGCTTGGTCTTCTTGTGAAACCTGGGCTCCTTGGTAATAGCAATAGCACCAGTGTTGTCACAGAAGAGAGTCATCGGGCTTGACGCGCTTGGAATGACTCCTAGGTCGGTGATGAACTCCTTCATCCAGACTCCTTCCTGCGCTGCTTCAGAAGCAGCTATGTACTCCGCTTCACATGTAGATGCTGCCACCACGCTCTGTTTGCAACTGCACCAGTTGACTGCCCCTCCATTCAAAATATACACGTATCCGGTTTGAGACTTAGAGTCATCCAGATCTGTGTCGAAGCTAGCATCGACGTAACCCTTTACGACGAGCTCTTCGTCACCTCCATAAACGAGAAATATATCCTTAGTCCTTTTCAGGTACTTCAGGATGTTCTTGACCGCTGTCCAGTGTTCCGTACCGGGATCACTTTGGTACCTCCCTACCAAACTTATGGCAAGGTTCACATCAGGTCTGGTACACAGCATGGCATACATGATAGAACCTATGGCCGAGGCATAGGGAATGACACTCATCTTTTCTCTATCTTCTACCGTGGTCGGCGACTGAGCCTTGCTCAATCTCATACCTTGCAAAACAGGCAAGAATCCTTTCTTTGACTGATCCATATTGAACTTCTTCAATATTTTGTCAAGGTAAGTACTTTGTGAAAGACTAATGAGGCGTCTCGATCTATCTCTATAGATTTTGATGCCTAATATGTAAGCAGCTTCTCCAAGGTCCTTCATTGAAAAACTTTTATTCAAGTAGGCCTTTACATTTTCCAAGAATTCTATATCATTTCCCATCAACAATATGTCATCCACATATAATATGAGAAATGCCACAGAGCTCCCACTCACTTTCTTGTAAATACAGGCTTCTCCATAAGTCTGTATAAAGCCAAACGCTTTGATCACCTCATCAAAGCGAATATTCCAACTCCGAGATGCTTGCACCAGCCCGTAAATCGAGCGCTGGAGCTTGCATACCTTTTTAGCGTTCTCTGGATCGACAAAACCTTCCGGTTGCATCATATACAATTCTTCCTTGAGGAAGCCATTAAGGAATGCTGTTTTGACGTCCATTTGCCATATCTCATAATCATGGAATGCGGCAATAGCTAACATGATTCTGACTGACTTCAGCATCGCTACCGGAGAGAAAGTCTCATCGTAGTCAATCCCTTGAACTTGTCGATAACCCTTAGCGACAAGCCGAGCCTTATAGATGGTCACATTACCATCCGCGTCTGTCTTCTTCTTAAATATCCATTTGTTTTCTATGGCGTGCCTGTCATCAGGCAAGTCCACCAAAGTCCATACTTTGTTTTCATACATGGATTCTATCTCGGATTTCATGGCTCCAAGCCATTTATTGGAATCTGGGCCCGCCATCGCTTCTTCATAGTTCGAAGGTTCACCATTGTCTAACAACATGATTTCCAGGACAGGGTTGCGTACCACTCTGGTGCGGAACGTGCCCTTGTGGACCTTCGAAGTTCAGTAGTAACTTGATCTGTTTCTTCATGATCATTATCATCAACTTCCTCCCTTGTCGGTGCAGGCACCTCAGGAACAGTTTCCTGCGCTGCGCTGCTTTCCGGTGCAGGAGGGGTGACTGTCACCTCATCAAGTTCTACTTTCCTCCCACTCACTTCTTTCGAGAGAAACTCTTTCTCCAGAAAGCATCCATTCTTGGCAACAAAGACTTTGCCTTCGGATCTGTGGTAGAAGGTGTACCCAATTGTTTCCTTTGGGTATCCTATGAAGACGCATTTTTCCGATTTGGGTTCGAGCTTTTCAGGTTGAAGTTTCTTGACATAAGCATCGCAACCCCAAACTTTCAGAAACGACAGCTTCGGTTTCTTGCCAAACCAAAGTTCATACGGAGTCGTTTCAACGGATTTCGATGGAGCCCTATTTAAAGTGAATGCGGCAGTCTCTAAAGCATAACCCCAAAAAGATAGCGGTAAATCGGTGAGGGACATCATAGATCGCACCATGTCCAACAGAGTACGATTTCGACGTTCGGACACACCGTTACGTTGAGGTGTTCCGGGCGGTGTCAATTGTGAAACAATTCCACAGCTCCTAAGGTATGTGCCAAATTCATGACTTAAATATTCACCCCCACGATCCGATCGCAAGAACTTTATTTTTCTGTCACGTTGATTCTCAACCTCATTCTGAAATTCCTTGAACTTTTCAAAGGTCTCAGACTTGTGTTTCATCAAATAGATATACCCATATCTACTCAAGTCATCTGTGAGGGTGAGAACATAACGATAGCCTCCGCGAGCCTCAACACTCATTGGACCGCACACATCGGTATGTATGATTTCCAACAAGTTGGTTGCTCGCTCCATTGTTCCGGAGAACGGAGTCTTGGTCATCTTGCCCAAGAGGCATGGTTCGCACGTGTCAAATGATTCATAATCAAGAGACTCTAGAAGTCCATCCGAATGGAGCTTCTTCATACGTTTGACACCAATATGACCAAGGCGGCAATGCCACAAGTATGTGGGACTATCATTATCAACTTTACATCTTTTGGCATCTACACTATGAATATGTGTATCATCACGTTCGAGATTCATCAAAAATAAACCATTGACCAGTGGGGCATGACCATAAAACATATCTCTCAAATGAATAGAACAACCATTATTCTCCGATTTGAAAGAGTAGCCATCTCGCATAAGACGAGATCCAGAAACAATGTTCATGCTCAAAGCTGGTACTAAATAACAATTATTGAGGTTTAAAACTAATCCCGAGGGTAGATGTAGAGGTAGCGTGCCGACGGCGATCACATCGACCTTGGAACCATTCCCGACGCGCATCGTCACCTCATCCTTCGCCAGTCTCCGTTTATTCCGCAGCTCCTGTTTTGAGTTACATATGTGAGCAACTGCACCGGTATCGAATACCCAGGAGCTACTACGAGTGCTGGTAAGGTACACATCAATAACATGTATATCATATATACCTTTGACGTTGCCGGCCTTCTTGTCTGCTAAGTATTTGGGGCAGTTTTGCTTCCAGCGACCCGTTCCCTTGCAATAAAAACACTCTGTCTCAGGCTTGGGTCCATACTTTGGCTTCTTCCCGGCAACAGGCTTGCCAGGCGCGGCAACTCCCTTGCCGTCCTTCTTGAAGTTCTTCTTACCCTTGCCTTTCTTGAACTTAGTGGTTTTATTGACCATCAACACTTGATGTTCTTTCTTGATGTCTACCTCCGCTGATTTCAGCATCGAATACACCTCGGGAATGGACTTCTCCATCCCCTGCATATTGAAGTTCAGCACGAAGTTCTTGAAGCTTGGTGGGAGCGACTGGAGGATTCTGTCAACGACCGCTTCATCTAGGAGATTCATTCCCAGCTGAGACAAGCAGTTGTGCAATCCTGAAATCTTGAGGATGTGCTCACTGACAGAACTGTTCTCATCCATCTTATAGCTATAGAATGCGTCGGAGACATCATATCTCTCGACTCGGGCATGAGCTTGGAAAACCATTTTCAGCTCTTCGAACATCTCATATGCTCCGTGGTGCTCAAAACGCTTTTGGAGCCCCGATTCTAAACTGTAAAGCATGCCGCACTGAACCAGGGAGTAATCATCACTACGCGACTGCCAGACGTTCAAAACGTCTTGGGCCGCATCGGGAGCAAGTGCATCACCTAGCGGTGCTTCTAGGACATATGATCTCTTGGCAGCTATGAGGATAATCCTCAGGTTACGGACCCAATCCGTATAGTTGCTACCATCGTCTTTCAGCTTGGTTTTCTCTAGGAACGCGTTAAAGTTGAGGGAAACTGGAGCGTGGGCCATTTGATCTACAAGAGATATTGTAAAGAATTTAGACTAAGTTCATGATAATTAAGTTCATCTTAATCAAATTTTAATGAACTCCCACTCAGAATGACATCTCTCTAGTCATCTAAGTTATACACGATCCGAATCAAGTAGTCCGTGTCCGATCATCACGTGAGACGGACTAGTCATCAACGGTGAACATCTTCATGTTGATCGTATCTTCTATACGACTCGTGTTCGACCTTTCGGTCTTCCGTGTTCCGAGGCCATGTCTGCACATGCTAGGCTCATCAAGTGAACCCTAAGTGTATCGCGTGTGTAAATCTTTCTTACACCCGTTGTATGCGAACGTTAGAACCTATCACACTCGATCATCACGTGGTGCTTCGGAGCAACGAGCTTTAGCAACGGTGCACAGTTAGGGGAAACACAATACTTGAAATTTTAGTGAGAGATCATCTTATTTACTACCGTCGTTCTAAGTAAACAAGATGCATAAACATGATAAACATCACATGCAATCAATTAAAGTGACATGATATGGCCAATATCATCTTGCTCCTTGGATCTCCATCTTCGGGGCACCATGATCATCTTGTCACCGGCTCGACACCATGATCTTCATCATCATGATCTCCATCATCGTGTCTTGAGGAAGTCGTCACGCCAACTATTACTTCTACTACTATAGCTAACGTTTAGCAACGAAGTAAAGTAATTACATGGCGTTATTCAGTGACACGCAGGTCATACAATAATTAAGACAACTCCTATGGCTCCTGCCGGTTGTCAAGTTCATCGACATGCAAGTCGTGATTCCTTATTACAAAAACATGATCAATCTCATACATCACATATATCATTCATCACATCTTCGTTTTGGCCATACCACGTCACATAGCACATGCTGCAAAAACAAGTTAGACATCCTCTAATTGTTGTTCCAAGTTTTACGTGGCTTCTATAGGATTTCTAGCAAGAACGTTTCTTACCTACGCCAAAACCAAAACGTGATTTGTCAACTTCTATTTACCCTTCATAAGGACCCTTTTCATCGAATCCGATCCGACTAAAGTAGGAGAGACAGACACCCGCCAGCCACCTTATGCATCTAGTGCATGTCTGTCGGTGGAACCAGTCTCATGTAAGCGTACGTGTAAAGTCGGTCCGGGCCGCTTCATCCCACAATACCGCCGAATCAAGATTGACTAGTAACGGTAAGAAAGTTGAACAAAACCAAACGCCCACAACTGTTTGTGTTCTACTCGTGCAAGATGCTACGCATAAAACCTAGGCTCAGATGCCACTGTTGGGGAACGTAGCATAATTCAAAATTTTCTACGCTTTCACCAAGATCCAACTATGGAGACATCTAGCAACGAGCAAGTAAGAGTGCATCTACATACCGTTATGGAGATTGCGAGTGGAAGCTTTCAACGAAGCGTGGATGAAGTAGTCGTACTCTTCACGTTCTTCGTCACCGATGATCTAGCGCCGAACGGACGGCACCTTCGCGTTCAACACACGTACGGTGCAGCAACGTCACCTCCTTCTTGATCCAGCAAGGGGGGAGGAGAAGTCGTCAGAGATCCGGCAGCACGACGGCGTGATGACGGATGCAGTGGAGATCGCAGCAGGGCTTCGCCGGGCGCCCTGCGTTGGAGTATGGAGGTGTGACGGGAGGGGGAGAGGCGCCAGGGCTTGGGTGCGGCTGCCCTCTCCCCCCCACATATATATAGGGGGGCAGGAGGGTGCCAGCCCCCTGCAGATCCAATCTGCAAGGGGGGGCGGCGGCCAGGGGGGAGTCCTTGCCCCCCAAGGCAAGTGGTGGCCCCCCTCCCCTTAGGGTTTTAACCCTAGGCACATGGGGAGGTGGGCCCCCTAGTGGTGCGCCAGCCCAGAGGGCTGGACACTTCCCCTCGCGGCCTAGGGGCCCCACCGGGATGGGTGGCCCCACCCGGTGGACCCCCGGGGCCCCTCCGGTGGTCCCGGGACGCTCCCGGTGACCCCCGGAGATCACCCGTTGGCCGAAACTGGACTTCCTATATATCAATCTTTACCTCCGGACCATTCCGGAACTCCTCGTGACGTTCGGGATCTCATCCGGGACTACGAACAACTTTCGGGTTTCCACGTGCATTTATCTCTACGACCCTAGCGTTACCGAACCTTAAGTGTGTAGACCCTACGGGTTCGGGAGACACGTAGACATGACCGAGATGACTCTCCGGTCAATAACCAACAGCGGGATCTGGATACCCATGTTGGTTCCCACGTGTTCCTCGATGATCTTCATCGGATGAACCATCGTGTCAAGGATTCACTCAATCCCGTATGTTATTCCCTTTGTCCATCGGTACGGTACTTGCCCGAGATTCGATCGTCGTTATTCCCGATACCTTGTTCAATCTCGTCATGGCAAGTCTCTTTACTCGATCCGTAATCCATCATCCCGTGACTAACTACTTAGTCACATTGAGCTCATTATGATGATGTCTTACCGAGTGGGCCCAGAGGTACCTCTCCGTCATACGGAGTGACAACATCCCAGTCTCGGTTCGTACCAACTCAACAGACACTTTCGGAGATACCCGATGCGTACCTTTATAGCCACCCAGTTACGTTGTGACGTTTGGCACACCCAAAGTACTCCTACGGCATCCGGGAGTTGTACAACCTCATGTCTAAGGAATAAATACTTGACACCGAAAAGCTTATGCATTACGAACTATACGATCTCGTGTTATGCTCAAGTTTGGGTCTTGTCCATCACATCATTCTCCTAATGATGTGATCCCGTTATCACCAACATCCCATGTCCATGGTCAGGAAACCGTGACCATCTGTTGATCAATGAGCTGGTAACTAGAGGCCTACCAGGGACTCATTGTGGTCTGTGTATTCACACATGTATCGCTGTTTCCGTACAATACAATTCAAGCATGAATAACAGGCAATTATCATGAACAAGGAGATATAATAATAATGCTTTTATTATTGCCTCTAGGGCATATCTCTAACACATATGTGTCCGGGTTAATGTGAGGTTCATAATCCTCTTCATTGGGGGGAGGTGGTCTGACACGTGGCGGTACTTCATAAAACGGCATCCCAACCATTTAGATTTGGCTCAGTTTGGAAGTCCCACGGTTGATAGAAAACTTGGGTCGCCTGTTAAGTCGTAATATAGACATCGGGAACATCTAAATGGGTGCTTTGTTTGATTTCGACTAGCCCTATATGTTCATGAGTCCTTCTAGTCTCCTTCGGCTGGAACCAGTAACATTTGAAGACTACGACGTTCGGTGCATTTTTACCATAGAATAGAAATACATAAATTGCTTCAACTCTCACATAAATACTCGATACCTCCATCGCCGATAGCAGAGACACAACAATTTGTAGCCTTTGGGTCGGCCATAGATAGCTCTTTGCCGTAGGTACGAAAGTGATACCCATTGATGTCGTATTTGTCAAATGAACAGACCTTATAGTCAAAGCCATTAGCGACTTGTCTCAATTCGACGTCCATAAACCCTGAATTAGCCTACAAGTTTAATACGAAAGGATTGTTGCATTAGCCGCAAATTAGATGAAGAAATGAGAATGGTCTAATGGAAATTACCGTTTGTTTGAACCAAGAGATGAAACAGGGAAAGCCACCTCCTTGCTTTGCAGGAAGCTCATACTCTTCGATGGATTCCTTTTGGATCACCGCTCCATCCGAGAATTTGGCGACATATCGATTGTATCAAAAAATATTGGGGAATAAGAGCAGTTCAAAGGAATTAGAAGTTGCGAAACAATGTACCACGAGAACTTACTCGATGTACGGCCGCACTTCTGTTTGGTTGGTGAAGATATACAACAAAATGGTCCGCCATTCTTCGACATCCAACGAATAGGGATTAGAAGCACCGGCTGGTGCGAGCTTCCCTTTGAATAGGCTGAGGTTGGATCCACCCTTTTTAGGGTCGACAGCATTGTACCGAGGCTTCGGATTATGCAAATGACGATTTTTGGCTTTGTAGTGCGTTGTCATGAAGTTTGCTGACTCCTCAGTAATGAATGCCTCGGCCATCGATGCTTCAATTCAAAGTTTATTTTTACATTTCGCTCGGTGCGTCTTCTGCATCCTCTCAGTTGCGTAGCACCAAAAAAAATTCACGCCCCCCCCCCAATCTTGCCTCGGTCGGAAGATGCAAAAGCAAGTGTTGCATTGGATTAAAGAAGCCTGACGAAAAGATCTTCTCTAACTTGCAAAATCAAGTATCGCATTAGATTAAAGTAGCCCGATGGAAATATCTTCTCTATCAAGTTCGGTTCTTTTGCCCTCTTTGTGCCATGTCATCTGTCTGGTTGTCTCTTCGACCGTGAAAAGACGTTGAAGTCTTGGTACGATTGGCATATACCGAAGAACATTAACCGGGATTTTGGTCTGCATCTTCTCACCCATACCGTTGTCTACCACAATATATCTGGAAGACTTGCAAATGGGACAATAGTTCAAGTCCACATAATCAAGCCTAAATAAGGCACATCCTTTCGCACAAGCATGTATCTTCTCGTAGGGCATCTTAAGAGCACAGAGGATTTTGTCTGACCGGTACAGGTTTGCAGGCAGTACATGGCCTTTGGGTAGAAAGCGTCCAAATATTGTCATCATCGCATCGTAGCATTCTCTGCCCAAGTTGAATTGAGCCTTCAGAGCCATTATTTGTGAGATGGCATCCAACTGACAAAGCTCAGTGTGCTCGTGAACAGGACATTTTGAAAACTCCAACATTTCCTTGAAGGCCTTTGCAGATTCCTCCATCTCTTCGTCTGAATCCCGAGCATCATCAAAGTTTTGCACCATGTCTTCCATCCCGGTACCATGCTCGTCGGTGCGACGATGAACCACCTCAGCTCTGGCACGTTGGGCAGACTCACCATGAAATGTCCACACGTATAACCAGGCGTAAAACCACTCTTCTGCAGGTGTTTTCCCATTTCATCTTGTGTCCTCTTTTCCCAAATGTTGCACCGGACGCAGGGGCACTAGTTTTTCCTCTGGCCATTTGCAAATGCGGCTTTCACAAACCCCTTAGTTTTTTTAACCATTCATTGGTAATACCTTTCTGACTAGTGCGACCGGTGTACATCCACGCACGATCACTCATCTTGCTTAGCTACTGGACAGACAAGAAATGTATATAATTCAACATGTATATTCATCAGTTATTCTAGTTTGTCGATTTTATTATGTCCATGCAATCTACACTCTAATAGGTAAAGATATGTCCTAATCCCTCCCGAGTATGTGTAGATTGAGTACATTCTCCATGCTCTACCCCAGTCCGAGACAAATTTTTGGCAGCACCTCCACACTGTTCTCCCGATACACGTCTTGGCAAACAGCCGAGAGAATGTGCATCCAGAGAACAACAGGGAGGCGCTGCCAAAATTTCTCTCGGAATGGGGTAGAGCATGGAGAACGTACCCAATCTACACATACTCGGGCTATCCGTGGAAATCGCCGGACAATCCGAATGAGTTACGGTGATAAATGTGTAACTAAATGCATATTTATCGATGCAACCCTTTCGGACATGAGACGCATACTGGTTACGCGACTTAGCATGAAATGAAATCTACTGACATGATTAAAAGAGTGTAGGAGGCGCTCACGAAATGGAACCTAACTAACCTAACTAACACACTGGTAACTAACCTAACTAACCCTAGTAACTAACCTAACTAACAGTAGAAAAAAAGAAAAAGAAAATAGAGGGGAGAGGCTCACCGGAGTGGGGCGGCGAGGCTGAACTTATGGCGGGTCAGCGAGGCCGCGGGGTGGCGAAGCCGCGGGTGGGGCACCGAGGCGGCGGCGCGGCGGGTGGGACGACGAGGCGGTGAGGGCACGAGGTAGCGGGGCAACGAGGCGGCGCGGCCTCGGGTGGGGCCGCAGGGCGGCGTGGCGGCGAGGCTGCGGGGCGGGTGGTGGGGCGGCGAGGGCGGTGGTGGTCGGAGGCGGTGGCGGTTGGGGTGGGGGCGAGGTGGAGTGAGAGGGCGAGAGTGGGAGGTGGGGTGGGGGCGTCGTTAGGTAGCGTTTGGTTTGCCGTCCGCTGGCGGACGGCAAAGAGGCGAGGCTGGTGGGCTGTTAGGGTCTAGGCCTCTACTGGACCCCACCCACCTCGTTGCCTTCCGCTAGCTGATGGCAAAGAATCTTTGTCGTCCGCCTTTCATGAGCTGACGGCAAAGAAATGGCTGACGGCGAGATCTCTGATTCCAGTAGTGTAATGGTTGCCTTGAGTTACATTTGAAGGATTTGTCCGTAGGCTTTTATTGAGGTCCATTTGTTGGTTTCAAGAAGAGTATGTGATGACCAAGGTACTATTCAAGGAATTATCTAAATATTGGTCATGTGAGAGGTTGATCAAGACTAAGTCAAAGAGTGAATCAAGTTGATCAACTCACAAAGCGTGCAAGATGTACCAAGAGGGATCAAGTGATCCCATGGTATGGTAAGCATTGTCCATTATGCTTTGTGAACTAACCCATGGTCTACGTGAGAGTTCTATGTGGGGTTAGGTATGTTTCCATGGGCTTGCGTCAAGAGGAAGATATCATACAACCCATGGATAGGATGGCATCAAGTGGTGATCGTCATCAAGATTGCGGTGTGCAAGTTCAAGTAGAGCATCATGAAGAGATCACATCCTTGATGTTTGCTATCCATTGTGGTGACAATGGACTTGTGAAGATGTTCCAAGGAGTGGCTCACCCATAGTGGAGTATGGGGGAGTAATCTACTAGTCTTCATCAAGCTAGAGCAATCAAAAAATGTGGTACAAGTTGAGGAGGTCAAGATCTTCATCATGTAGCTCATATGGATTATGCACAAGGCAAAGGCTTGTCCTTGATAGGTTTCTATTTTACCGATCCCATGGTGTTAGTTGGGAGACGGATTATAGGATCGATAGCCGTACTATCAAGGGGGGCTCTCAAGTGAGTAGCTTATTCATATTGTTCATAGAGAGCTCAAACCTTTGCATCTTTGGCTTCATATTTTTTGGTTCTTGTTTGGATTTTATCTTTGTGAGGTTTTAGAGCTTGTGGTTATCTTCGTTACAAGCTCTAGTTCGTCGAAAATCGATTTCCTATGCATCTTCTTTTGCGTTTTCGGTGTTGGAGTTTTTACTGGTCATATTTGAGAAAGGGTTATCACCATTTTATTTAGGGTGTTTTCTCAATTGCTATTTCTTTATATTTCTATCAATATTGTGTTAGCCCTTGTCTTTAGCTTTACAACAAACTTTGTTTCATCAAATTCGGAGTTCGTTTGCAAAAGTTGTGGTCATTTCAGTTTTACCGGTTCCCACATCTCTCTACCTAGTGCGGGTGACCGGGGTAACCCGAGCCCCTAAATAGTGACCTCTCTGGCCGGGCCGGGTGCCCGGGGTCTCACTCCCGGGTGCCCCGGGGTCATCTGAGGCGCTCCCTCTCCTCCTCTGGTCACCTCGGGTGCTCGGGGTCTTGGACCCGGGTGCTCGGGCTCCTCCGCCTCCTCCTCTCGGCCCCCTCCGGGTGCCCTGGGTTGGGACCCCCGTGTGCCTGGCCCCCTGCCTCTATGCTTCCCTTGTTCGTCCGGGTGCCCGGGGTTTTCCCCCTGGGTGCCCGGAGTTTAGTAGCTTTTTCTCTGGGTTGTCTGGGTGTCCGTGGTACCACGGTCATATTTTTCTTGGGGGTATGTTGTAACGCCCAAGATCCGGCTATATCCCCTACGTGTCGAGGCACGACTTAGAGGCATAACCGCATTCTGATATGATCGCAAGATGGTCATCTTCACACATTCCCATGTACAAGAACAAAGGGGAAAATACATAGTTGGCTTACAATCGCCACTTCACACAATGCATAAATAAGTCATACATTCATCCAGAGTACACACATAGTCCGACTACAGACGGATCCAAATGAAAAGAAGATAACCACCCACTATGCCCGATCGGCCGTAGTAGGAACCACTACTGATCGTCGGGGTATGCCACGTACATACGACCACGCGCTTCATCGAACTCCTACTTGAGTTCTTGGCCATCACCTGTATCGTACTCGGTTGTACCTGCATATGTGTTTATAGTAAACCTTGAGTCACAAGGACTCAGCAATCCCATTCCCGGGTATCAAAACTATCAAAGCTTTTGGGTAAGGAGAAAGTGTATAAGTGGGCTGCTGGAAGCACTAAGCGTAGATGAGGTGGCTAGCTTACGTATCATCAGAGCGAGAAGAGAAGTGAAAGCCATCGGTCGTGAACTAGTGCATGATCACTAGATGATCCTATCTACCTACGAGTCATCCATAACCCAGCCGTGTTCTCTTCTCGAACTCCCTCGAAAAGAGACCATCACGACTACTCACACGGTAGTGTATTATGTTTGAGGTTTTGTGTCAAGTTGTCTACAGCCGGATATTAACAAACTCCAATCCGCCACATAACCGCGGGCATGGCTTTCAAAAGATCATAACCCTGCAGGGGTGTCCCAACTTAGCCCATCTCAAGCTCTCGCGATCAACAGAGGCAAATCCTCTTATCTTAGGCACTACCCGGTCAGACTCGGAATCCCGGTGTACAAGATATTTCGACAATGGTAAAACAAGTCCAGCAAAGCCTCCCGACGTGCCGTCACCCCGATAGGAGCCGCGCGTATCTTGCCTCAATCCACGATCGGATGAGCACATCGTACAGCTACCAAAATACCCCAAGTTGCCAAGGGGCGGTGCCGCAAACGACTCTGGGTTGGACCAACACTTATGAGGAGCACTGGCCCGGTTTGTTGATTAAAATTCTCGGGGTCCGGAAAGTCCCTATGCAAGTTTTTAGTTATTAGGCAAATGATAAACCCAAAGTTGGGCCTTGCTGGAGGAGTTTTATTCAAAGTTAACTATCAAGGGGGGCCCATAAACCCCAACCGCGTAAGGAACGCAAAATCAAGGAATGTAACACCGGTTTATCGGTTACTAAGGCGGCATGAGTGGAACAAAACACCGAGCAATAGGCCAAACCTTCCACCCATTGCCAAGTATATAGGTGCATTAATTTAAATAGAGATATTGTGTTATTCCCAAAATATCCAATCCTCATGGAGCAAACTTCATCTTCACCTGCAACTAACAACGCTATAAGAGAGGGGCTTGAGCAATGCGTAACTTAGCCAAACAACGGTTTGCTAGGAAGGTAATTAGAGGTTTCATGGCAAGGTAGGGGCTGACATGCAAAAGGATAGGTATCGTGACAAAGCAATAGAGCGAGGCATCTAGCATAGCAACAATAGAGGTGATATCAAGGAATGCTCATCTTGCCTGTTGTGTCTTCGGTGGGATCGTAAACTTGCTCCCCGAACACGGTCTCGACAGGACCCTCGAACTCCGAATCATCACCGGGCTCTACCCAACACAAGAATACAAACACCGGAACAAAATCAATCACGATGCAATGCACAAGCACATGATGCAAGACATGATGCATATGAGCATGAACATAGTATGATGCATCACAAATGGAACATGATGGGTGCAACATGTGGCATGGCAAAATGCAACAACCACCACTTATCTAAAAGAAACCCAACAAACAAGAGGAAGCATAATTACATAACACCACATATGGTTATTTAGTTTAAAATAGCTAAGCACCCAACAAGTTTCAAGTTGGTATCAGAGCCGACCCTCGCGGTTACACGTATGTTTGCAAAAAAGTGTACGGTCATGTTGTTCATGACGTTTGTGACCCATCGTGGCACACGGCATGGCACATGTACCGGCCTGGATGCACAGACGTATGTGCCAAGAGGGGACGTTTCTGTGGCCCGACGAGGATGTCGGTTCCTCTGAGTGGGGGTGTATGTGATAGCCTAGCTTAATAGGGATGATAGACTACTCATATCAATAAGGAAGTCCTTCTTTTCTGGGAGCCTATTCGGAAAGAACTCCAAAGTTAAGTGTGCTCAGCTTGGAGTAATTTCAGGATGGGTGACCGACCGGGAAGTTGCTCCCGGGTGCACGCGAGTGAGGACAAAGTGCACAGAAAAGACAAGTATTGATCTGTGGGACCAGTCTAGATCCCGCCAGGAGTAACGACCATCGGTGGGTGTGTCCGGGGCGTTACATATGTATACCCCCTTCTTCCTCCTCCAACCTATGAAATCTGAGCAAGTTTTTTCCCACCATTGTTGACCTCTTGGAGCTTGCTATCTCTCAATCGCTCCATGAATTCTTGCTAGTTTTGGAGGGAAAATAGAGAGGAGATCTAGATCCACATTTCCACCAAACACTTTCTCCTCTATGTGAGGGGAACTCCTTGGATCTAGATCTTGGAGTGCTTGGTGTTCTCCTTCTTGTTCTTCCTCTCATATTCCTCCATAGCTTTCATTACTTTGGTGGGATTTGAGAGTGAGAGGCAGTTGGGCACTTAGTGTGCCCTTGCCATTGTATTTGGCGCATAGGTTTGAGTTCTCCACGGTGATACGTGGAAGTGAAGTTTGAGAAGCTTATTACTTTTGGGTGCTTGGTACCCTAGACCTTGTTCCTCTTGGGTACTTGGGCGCCCTAGACGGTTGGTGGTGCTTCGGAGCTCAATCATTGTGGTGTAAAGCTCCGGGCAAGCGTCGGGGTCTCCAAGTAGGTTGTGGAGATCGCCCCTAACAATTTGTACGGGTTCCGATGACCGCCCCCAAGGGTTGCCAAAGTGTACGGGTTCGGTGATCGACTCCAAGGGTTGCCATTTGTACGGGTACGGTGACCGCCCTCAAGGGTCCCTTAGTGGAATCACGGCATCTTGCATTGTGCGAGGACATGAGGAGATTACGGTGGCCCTAGTGGCTTCTTGGGGAGCATTGTGCCTTCACACCACTCCAAACAGAGATTGGCATCCGCAAGTGTGTGAACTCCGGAATACATCGTCGTCTCTACGTGCCTCGGTTATCTCTTACGCGAGCCCTTTACTTATGCAATTTACTTTGTGATAGCCATAGTATGACATGTTATATATGTTGTTATCACTTAGTTGTTTATCTTGATTAGCATAAGTTGTTGGTGCACATAGATGAGCCTAGTTGATTTAGGTTTTTTGCTTAACAAATTAAACGCTAGTTTTATTCCGTATTTGTTCAAATCTAAACCGTAATCATTTTAAAGCGTCAATCCCTCCCCCTACTAGGCGATATCCATGATTTTTCATAAGGGCCTGCTTGAAATCGGTGTAAGATTTTACATCCGGATTTAGTTTATACGTGTATAATACCGGCCGTAGTGTAACTTCCCCGGGAAAAAACGACGCCTAGATGTGTATACCGTTTTACGAAGGTATTCAGGGTCCAAATGATAATTCAAACGGAGCCTAAACTGTGAGCAATGCTGGCTGCAGAAAAAAAAAGGAAATCTAGTGGATTACCACACGTTTTGTTCCTTTACAAACAACTATACACGATTTTCAAGATGCAGGAGTACAACTTGTGCACTGGGTAATTTGATTGGAAGACAGAATAGCCAACTACTCCCTACGTCCAATAATAGAATAGCATTTTTTTACATTAATGTAGTGTAAAAAATACTGTTAACTGGATTACCTTTTTGTTACAAATAAATAAAATAAAATAAATAAACCTTTTTGTTACAAGTAATTAGAAGTGCATCATAAGCAAGGGCGAACCTAAAGAAACAGGAGGCACGTATTTGTTTTCATGTACTCAGTTATTTAACATTAGTAATTATGTTAATATAATATACTCCCTCTGTTTCTAGAAGTGCTTCAAAAACTAAAAGGCATGTTCTACACAACGGCAATTCGATCCACAATTGTATGACGCCTAAAAGCCGTCATGTTCAAATAGGTGTAGCATGCACATGCTGAGATGGATTGGACACACAAGAAAGGACCGGATCTGAAATGATGATGGTGATACACGGGATGAAGTAGGAATAGCATCGATTGAAAGAAAAACTTGACCAACATCGTCTAAGATGATTTAGACATATTTAGTGCATGCCTAAAGCATGATGATAATGTAAGAGACGTCGAGTAGACCGAACTTGACATGTGAGGAGTCCGTAAGAGAGATCTAAAGAACAGAGGTATCATCAAAGAACTAGCCATAAACAAGATGCATCCAATCTTGCTATTCATGTGTCAAAACCATAAGTTGGTTACAAGATCTTATGGGTTGCAGCTCTAGCCTATCTTCACTTGTTTGGTATTAAAGGCTTTGTTGTTGTATACTCTCTCTGTTTTGTCATTTGATATCAATATTTCCTTTAATGTAATACTCCCAGAACCAATATGCATTGGCAATACATGCAGCTGTTAGTTAAACATCATACTCAGCAAGATGGAGGAAGTTTGAGTACATAATTTATCGTATTGCTCACCATGCAACTCTTGAAGCAACACAATTCATTGCTATCCCGAGTAGAATAGACTACCCGGCCGTTTTTAAATACTCCCTCCGTTCACTTTTGTAAGTCATTTCAGACAACTCAAAATGGGCTGTTTTGTACATTGTCTGAAATGTCTTCAAGGTCTTATAAAAGTGAACAGAGGGAGTAGCTAACACTACTAGCAATTACTCCCTCCGTCCCATAATTCTCGTCTTAAATTTATCTAGATATGGATGTATCTAACACTAAAACATGACTAGATACATCCATACTAGACAAATCTAAGACAAAAAATTTGGGACGGAGAGAATACCATACATATCACACATTTTCTGTAAATGTAAACCTCTTTCCTATCATTTCAACGGGCTACATTAATGATCTCCCGGATGTTTCGACAACAAATGTGTGCAATCAAAGCTACAAATCAAAATGTGCTTATAAGAATTTAGTTCATTCCTTGTGATCTCTGCCCTTCTTTCTCTTCCATTTGAGATATATTTGGAGAGAGAGGCCAGAAAAGACCATCACAACACTTCCCCATTGCTCCATGGACAGTGGGTTACCGCTGATAACTGATGAGATGACGATGCTCATGAACTTGCGGGTGGTGGTGATGGTAGTGTTAGTAAGAGAGCCAAATCGGCTGATGGTTAGGAAGATGAAATTCTGACCCACGGCTCCGCATAGGCAGAACATGAGAATGTCCCAGGCCACCTCTGGGTTCTCCCGGCAAAAACTCACCGCCTCAAAACCGTTTGCATATGGCCAGTTACTGAACAGCAATGGCGCCACAAACATAATTACAGTATTGTATATGGTTCCCCAGAGGTTCATGCCAAGCATTATATCCCAAGGGTTAGTCTTGGGGTACCTGCAATAACACGATATTACTTTCCATTCAGAAAAAATATATCACAATTTTGCTTTGAAGTGGAACTGATAGATATCTTTACCTAGACTTTATCAAATCTTGGGTCGAATTAGTGTAGCCATCAAAAGCTAAGTTGAGGAAGCACAATCCGTAGCCAAGAGGAGCATTAGGGTTAGCAAGCTTCTTGATAGTCTTCGAGCTTGTCTGATTCAGTAAAAACAAATAAAAACTTCAGAAGTGACTTTAAAGTACAATTATTTTATCTGTCTTTTCTTTCCCGGGGTCTACATAAAAGCTAGCTAAGCAGAGCCTTAGTTATAATGATTTTGATCATTTGTTGTGTCTTGTAGTCCATACTTCATCAGAAGAAAAAATGGAATGTGACATAAATTATTTTCTCTAGGTTAAATCTACAGATCGGACAAACAGTTTTAATGGTTTCAGGAGCATCATCAAAGGCATGCAAAACTCATTGCTTAATATGTGAAAATAAAGAATTCCTTACCTTCAACAATGCAAAGGATGACACGCCCCCGGCAACAAGGAAGGTGCAAAAGTACTCTGGAAGTGTATACTTAACACCATAGAGTAGAGTTCCCATCAACATAACTGTGCATAATGAATCAACAGTTAGAAAGACAAGTACAAAGCTGTCCAGCTAAGAAGCATGAAAGGTTAATCGTCACTCCAAAAGACTTAACGCAGATTGCTCAGTAAGACAGTTATCTATGTGATATATCAACTATGCATGGCTTGAGATTGGAAATGTAAACAATGCACACAAGGGTTTCAAGTTGTACAGGGCACACTGATAGCTGAAATAATAACATGGTGGCAAAATGGAATAAAATGCTCCTTGTACAAAATGACCCACTACCGGTACATGCTTGATTGAAAAATGGAACTGAAGTTCCAAAAGTTTCAGTAGTGTACAAAGATTTGTCTGCGAGTCTACTTTAGTAATTATTGGACAATTTCGTGAACAAAAATAACATCCTAGTTTGTCTTTGGCGGCTGCATATACTTCAGAGTTAGTGAGCATAGCAATAGTAGCCCATGTATAAATTCCTCGCGATACGACTGGGAGACAATGATCCAAAATGACCTTGAGACACTATTTGTTTGTTTTGAGTCCTACTCCCTCTGTTCCTAAATATAAGTCTTTGGAGAGATTCCACTATGGACCGCATACGGAGAAAAATGAGTGAATCTATACTTAAAATGCATCTATATACATCCGTACGTGGTTCATAGTGAAATCTCTACAAAGACTTATATTTAGGAACGGAGGGAGTAGTTAATAATAGTGATGAGATGCACAGTTTTTGGACATTCGTAAAACGGTGTACTTCACTTTACTCATAAATGACGAGGTGAACTGGCGTACCAATCACAACTAGACAAGCATTATATGCAGCATTCATATGAAAAGTGTAGATAAAAACTGCATTGTATGTATACATCTACGCAAAACTCACCTGGAATCATCTTAGAAGATTTTGCCAAGACCTGTTACAGACAGAAAATAGTTCAATATCCTTTATCTCCAGTAGTTTTGTGCATCCTTAAAAAAAGCCAGCAATATTTCGTTCATTTGAAGTGCATCTTTGCTATTTAACTAAACCATCAAATTCGAATTCCACACAAGATTGAGATATGAAGCAGGCGTGTTACCACTTTTCTAATAGATAGGGATAAAATAGTTTAATGTCATGCACTCTCGCGGATAGGATTAAACATAGGTCGAGAAGTATCAGTATACCCAAGATTGTACATAAATGTGATATCCAATGGTAACGAAGTATCCCATTTAGGTTGGTAAGCCCATACTGCTGCCTTAAGAACTCTAATCATCCATTGGCCATTTTGCACAGTTAACTAACTCAAGACTAGAACATTTCTACTCCATAACCACCACTCTCTACATTAACGATTAATTCAATCAACACCTAATAACAAACACAACATCCGCACAAAATCCTGAACACCAAAGAAGCTGAGACCGCAAGAGCAGCTGCATCCAAACCTGAGCCGGGTAGCTGATGTACTTGAGCGCCTCGATCCCCATGGTCGGGCCGATGGTGTTGGTGATGCTGACGCCCCAGTACTTCAGAAGCGGCGCCCGCCCGGCAGGGCTGCTACCGCCTGACCACAGCTTGATCACTGCAGGAACCGACCAAAGTCACGACCCCTTCACACGCAATCGCAATCCAAGAGCAGCGAAATCACGGCCGCATTCGGTGAGAAATGCAAAAGCGCAGCTCTAGGGTGCTCACTTATGAAGGACCAGACGAAGCAGACGACGTTCTGCGCGAAGTTGAGGAACGCGAGGTGGTCGAACCGCCGCTCCTCCGGCCCGAATCGCTTCGTCGATCTGAGTCGAGGGGGAAAAGCAGAGAACCCGGCGAACTCAGCCATGTTTCTCTCTGTCGCGAGCCAACACCATTGAGGATGTGGGGGAAGAGAGAGAGCATGCTTACAACGTCTCCTGGAGGATCCCCTGGGTGATGTAGGACGACCAGATCCCGCCGACGCAGAAGGCGAGCACGGCCACGCGCGAAGCCAGGCTACCGCTTCCGCCGGCGCCGTCGACGCGGGGGCGGCTTCGGACCCCGCCTCCGCGGCCCTGGCCCTTCCGCGCGGACACCATGGCGCGTTCGTTTGTGAGGTTCTGTTCGCCGGCGAGGGGGATCGGTCGCAGGCTCCTGGGGGTCAGAGGAGGCGAATGTTATAGCAGTTGGGCGTAACCGTGGAAAAGGAGAGCGCGCGTCAGAGGAGTGACGTGGCGTGGCGTGGTTGGCCGAGAGGTGCCAGCGGGGACGCCGTATTGGCTGGGTTGGCGTGGAAGGACCGGTCCGAGTCTCCCAGACGAGACTCCGTGCGGCTGAGCTCAACTCTTCTCGACCCTTTTTTTAGCGTCACAAACCCCACTTTATTAATCTACTCCCTCCGTCCGGAAATATTTATCATCAAAATAGACAAAAAAAGATGTATCTAGAACTAAAATACATCTAGATACATCAACTTTTATTCATTTTCATGACAAGTATTTCCGGACGGAGGGAGTATATCGTAGGAATCTTATCTGAGAGAATACAATCTGAGGGAACTAAGTCCCAAGAAACCGAAACACGTGAGCTAACACCTAGCTTAGCGAGCAAATGGGCTGCCCCATTAGTTGTCCTCGTGACCCATGTGATCTTGAAGTCCTCTCTAGTCCTAACCAAAGCTTTCACCTCTTCAATCATTTGTCCCACCGGCGAGAGGTTGCGTTCCTTCTCAGCAATCATCCTGGCGACCACCTGTGAGTCCGTTTCCACGTGCAACTTCTGAATACCCCGCTAGATTGCCAATTGCACTGCTTTCCTACATGCTAGTATCTCTGCAGTCTCCGGCTTGGGACAGTCCGGGAAAAAGTCGATGGCCGCCCCTCTGAATGCGCCGTCTTCGTCCCGGAAAATGACGCCAACACCACCGCCCATCCCTTCCTTAACGGTCGCCCCATCAACGTTGGCTTTCACCCCCCTCTCTCCGATTGTTTCCATCGTTCCTTGACAGCATGTTTTTCAGTTGAAACTCGGACCCCATGAACCTTCTTCCATTCTTCCATCAGTGTCGCTACCCTTCTCGCAACCTGCGTAGGATCCTCAATCATCCTTCCCTCTTGCGCGTCGTTTCTAGCCAGCCACAGCGCATATAGGCCTTGTATCATCATAGATTTCGCTTCCTCATGCGCCTCCGTCAGCCACTGCAGCATCCACTCCGCGAGTCGACTCTGGGAGCACGCCGAGACAGATGGGTTAGCCACCTTCGCCCCCAACACCAAGCCCAACTCTTTCCACAAACTAGACGAGTAGTAACATGACCAGAACCGATGATGTAGAGACTCCTCACGCCCACATGCTCGACAGAACACCCCATCCTTGATATGTCGTCGCTGTTGGGATCGTAGCAGAAAATCAAAAAAAAATCCTACGCATCACCAAGATCTATCTATGGAGTAATCTAGCAACGAGGGGAAGGTGAGTGCATCTACATACCCTTGTAGATCGCGATGCGGAAGCGTTGCAAGAACGCGGATGAAGGAGTCGTACTCGCTGCGATTCAGATCGCGGTTGATTCCGATCTAAGCGCCGAACAACGGCGCCTCCGCGTTCAACACACGTGCAGCCCGGTGACGTCTCCCACGCCTTGATCCAGCAAGGAGAGAGGGAGAGGTTGGGGAAGACTCCATCCAACAGCAGCACGACGGCGTGGTGGTGGTGGAGGAGCGCGGGACTCCAGCAGGGCTTCGCCAAGCACTGCGAGAGACGAGGAGGGAGAGAGGCAGGGCTGCACCAAGCAAGAGAGGTCAAACCGTGTTATGGGCAGCCCCAAACCCCACATATATAGGGGGAAGGGAGGGGTTGCGCCCCCTTTAGGGTTTCCCACCCCTAGGGGTGCGGCCACCCCAGATCCCATCTAAGGGTGGCGGCCAGAGGGGGAGAGGGAGAGGGGGGCGCACCAGATTGGGCCCTAGGGCCCATCTGCCCTAGGGTTTGCCCCCCTCCCCTCTTGGAGGCGCCTTGGGCCTGGTTGGGGGGGCGCACCATCCCACCTGGGGCTGGTCCCCTCCCACACTTGGCCCACGCAGCCCTCTGGGGCCGGTGGCCCCACCCGGTGGACCCCCGGGACCCTCCCGGTGGTCCCGGTACGCTACTGATAGCGCCCGAAACTTTTCCGGTGACCGAAACGGGACTTCCCATATATGAATCTTTACCTCCGGACCATTCCGGAACTCCTCGTGATGTCCAGGATCTCATCCGGGACTCCGAACAACATTCGATAACCGCATACATACTTTCCCTATAACCCTAGCGTCATCGAACCTTAAGTGTGTAGACCCTACGGGTTCGGGAACCATGTAGACATGACCGAGACAACTCTCCGGCCAATAACCAACAGCGGGATCTGGATATCCATGTTGGCTCCCACATGTTCCACGATGACCTCATCGGATGAACCACGATGTCAAGGATTCAATAAATCCCGTATACGATTCCCTTTGTCTATCGATATAGCACTTGCCCGAGATTCAATTGTTGGTATACCGATACCTTGCTCAATCTCGTTACCGGCAAGTCTCTTTACTCGTTCTGTAACACATCATCCCGTGATCAACTCCTTGATCACATAATGTGCACATTATGATGATGTCCTACCGAGTGGGCCCAGAGATACCTCTCCGTCATACGGAGTGACAAATCTCAGTCTCGATTCGTGCCAACCCAACAGACACTTTCGGAGATACATGTAGTGCACCTTTATAGCCACCCAGTTACATTGTGACGTTTGGTACACCCAAAGCATTCCTACGGTATCCGGGAGTTGCACAATCTCATGGTCTAAGGAAAAGATACTTGACATATAGAAAAGCTTTAGCATACGAACTACACGATCTGTGCTAGGCTTAGGATTGGGTCTGGTCCATCACATCATTCTCCTAATGATGTGATCCCGTTATCAACGACATCCAATGTCCATGGTCAGGAAACCGTGACCATCTGTTGATCAACGAGCTAGTCAACTAGAGGCTTACTAGGGACATGGTGTTTGTCTATGTATCCACACATGTATCTGAGTTTCCTATCAATACAATTCTAGCATGGATAATAAACGATTATCATGAACAAGGAAATATAATAATAACCAATTTATTATTGCCTCTAGGGCATATTTCCAACAGTCTCCCACTTGCACTAGAGTCAATAATCTAGTTCACATCGCCATGTGATTAACACTCACAGGTCGCATCGCCATGTGACTAACATCCAAAGAGTTTACTGGAGTCAATAATCCAGTTCACATCACTATGTGATTAACACTCAATGAGTTCTGGGTTTGATCATGTTATGCTTGTGAGAGAGGTTGTAGTCAATGGGTCTGCAACATTCAGATCCCTATGCATTTCGCAAAACCTTATGTCATATCGTAGATGCTGCTACCATGTTTCACTTGGAGCTATTCCAAATTGTTGCTCCATTATACGTATCTGGTATTTCCACTCAGAGTTATCCGGATAGGTGTTAAGCTTGCATCGACGTAACTCTTTACGTCGAACTCTTTATCACCTCCATAACCGAGAAACATTTCCTTATTCCTCTAAGGATAATTTTGACCACTATCTTGTGATCCACTCCTGGATCACCTTTGTACCCTCTTGCCAGACATGTGGCAAGGCACACATCAGGTGCGGTACTCAGCATGGCATACCGTATAGAGCCTATGACAAAAGCATAGGGGACGACCTTCGTCCTTCCTCTTCCTTCTGCCGCGGTCAAGCTTTGAGTCTTACTCAACTTCACACCTTACAACTCAGGTAAGAACTCCTTCTTTGACTGATCTCTATTGAACTCCTTCAAAATCATGTCAAAGGTGTGTGTTCTTTTGAAAGTATCATCAGGCGTCTTGATCTATCTCTATAGATCTTAATGCCCAATTATATAAGCAGCTTTATCCAGGTCTTCCTTTGAAAAACTCCTTTCAAACAACCCTTTATGCTTTCCAGAAATTCTACATCATTTCGGATCAACAATATGTCATTCACATATACTTATCAGAAATGTTGTAGTGCTCCCACTCACTTTATTGTAAATACAAGTTTCTAACAAACTTAGTATAAACCCAAAAACTTTGATCACTCCATCAAAGCGTATATTCCGACTCCAAGATGCTTGCTCTAGTCCATGGAAGGATCGCTGGAGCTAGCATACCTTTTAGCATCCTTAGGATCAACAAAACCTTTCTGATTGTATCACATACAACCTTTCCTTACAAAAACTGGTAAGGATACTTGTTTTGTCATCCATCTGCCAGATTTCATAAATGCAGCTAATGCTAACATGATTCCGACGGACTTAAGCATCGCTACGGGTGAGAAAATCTCATCGTAGTCAACTCCTTGAACTTGTGAAAAACTCTTTGCCACAAGTCGAGCTTCATAGACGGTGACATTACCGTCCACGTCCGTCTTCTTCCTAAAGATCCATTTATCTCAATGGCTTGCCGGTCATCGGGCAAGTCCACCAAAGTCCATACTTTGTTTTGATACATGGATCCTATCTTGGATTTCTCGGCTTCTAACCATTTGTCGGAATATGGGCCCACCATCGCTTCTCCATAGTTTGTAGGTTCATTGTTGTCCAACAACATGACTTCTAAGACAGGATCACCGTACTACTCAGGAGTAGTACATATCCTTGTCGACCTACGAGGTTCGATAGCAACTTGATCTGGAGCTTCATGATCACTATCATTAGTTTCATCTTCAACAGTCGTAGGTTCCACAGAAACATCTTTCTGTGTTGCACTACTCTCCGGTTGAAGTGAGGGTTCGACAACCTCATCAAGTTCTATCTTCCTCCCACTCAAATCTTTCGAGAGAAACTCCTTCTCGAGAAAGGACCCGTTCTTAGCGACAAACATTTTTGCCCTTGGATCTGAGACAGAAGGTATACCCAACTGTTACCATTGGGTATCCTATGAAGATGTATTTGTCCGCTTTGGGTTCGAGCTTTTTCCCGGCTGAAGCCATAAGCATCGCAGCCCCAAACATTTAGAAAACGACAACTTTGGTTTCTTACCAAACCAGACAGCGTCGTCTCAACGGACTTAGATGGTGCCCTATGTAAAGTGAATGCAGCTGTCTCTAATGCATAACCTCAAAATAATTGCGGTAGATCGGTAAGATACATCATAGATCGCACCATATCTCATAAGGTTCGATTACGACGTCCGGACACACCATTACGCTATGGTGTTCCAGGTGGCTTCAACTGTGAAACATTTCCACAATGTCTTAAGTGATTGCCAAACTCATAATTCAGAAAATCTCCCCTTGATCAGATCGTAGGAACATGATCCTTTTTGTTATGATGATTGTTAGCTTCACTCCGAAATTGCTTGAACTTTTCAAACGTTTCAGACTTTTGCTTCATTAAGTAAATATACCCATATCTACTCAAATCGTCTGTGAAGATGAGAAAATAACGATATCCACCACACGCCTTAATTCTCATTGGATCACACACATCAGCATGTATGATTTCCAACAAGTCACTTTCCCGTTTCATTGTACCTGAACACGGGATCTTAGTCATCCTGCCCATGAGTCATGGCTTGCATATGTCAAGCGATTCAAAATCAAGTGACTCCAAACATCCATCACCATGGAGTTTCTTCATGCATTTTATGCCAAAATGACCTAAGCGGCAGTGCCACAAGAAAGTGGTACTATCATTATTAACTCTACATCTTTTTGGCGTTAATATTATTATCATGTGTATTACTATGATCGAGATTCAATAAACCATTGGGTGCATGACCATGAAGGTATTATTCATGTAAACAAAATAACCATTATTCTCTAACTTAATGAACAACCGTATTGCAATGAACATGATCTAATCATATTCATGCTCAACGTAGACACCTGATAACATTTATCTAGGTTCAACACTAATCCCGAAGGTAGAGGGAGCGTGCGATGGTGATCTTATCAACCTTGGAAACACTTCCAACATACATCGTCACCTCGCCCTTAGCTAGTCTCCGTTCAGTCCGTAGCTTTTGCTTCAAGTCACTAATAATAGCAACTGAACCGGTATCCAATACCCAGATACTACAAAGGAGTACTAGTAAGGTACACATCAATAACACGTATATCAAACATACTTGGTTGAAGTTGCCAGCTTTCTTATCTACCATGTATTTGGGGTAGTTCCGCTACCATATGACTTTCCCCTTACAATAGAAGTACTTAGTCTCAAGGTTTGGGTTCAACCTTAGGTTCCTTCATTAGTGCGACAACTGGTTTGTCATTCATGAAGTTTCCCTTCTTGCCCTTGCCCTTTTGACACCAGTGGTCTTGTTAAACCATCAACACTTGATGCTCCTTCTTGATTTGTACTTTTGCGGTCTTAAGAACCGCTAATAGCTCCGGGATCATCTCCATCCTTTGCATGTCATAGTTCATCACGAAGTTCTAGTAGCTTGGTGATAGTGTCTAGAGAATTCCGTCAACCACTATCTCATTTGGAAGATTAACTCCCACTTGGTTCAAGTGATTTTAGCACCCAGACATTCTGAGCACATGCTCACTAGTTGAGCTATTCTCCTCCATCTTTTTGGCAAAAGAACTTGTCAGAGGTCTCATGCCTCTCAACACGGGCATGAGCCTGAAATCCCAATTTCAGCTCTCAGAACATCTCATATGTTCTATGACATTCAAAATGTCATTGGAATCCCGATTCTAAGCCGTAAAATATGGTGCACTAAACTATCAAGTAGTCATCAGGACGTGTCTGTCAGGTGTTCACAACATCCACAGACAACGTTGTAGGGGTTTGCACATCGAGCGGTGCATCAAAGACGTAAGCTTTCTATGCAGCAGTGAGGACACTCCTCGGACTACGGACCCAGTTCGCATCATTGCTTACAATATCTCTCAACTTAGTCTTTCTCTAGGATCGTATTTAAACAGGGAGCTACAACGCAGCTATTGATCTACAACATAATTTGCGAAGACAACTTAGACTATTGTTCATGACAATAAAGTTCATCTAATGAACTCCCACTCAGATAGACATCTCTCTAGTCATCTAAGTGATACATGATCCGAATCGACTAGGCCGTGTCCGATCATCACGTGAGACGGACTAGTCATCAACGGTGAACATCTTCATGTTGATCGTATCTTCTATACGACTCATGTTCGACCTTTCGGTCTTCCGTGTTCCGAGGCCATGTCTGTACATGCTAGGCTCGTCAAGTCAACCCTAAGTGTATCGCGTGTGTAAATCTAGCTTACACCTGTTGTATGCGAACGTTAGAACCTATCACACCCGATCATCACGTGATGCTTCGGAACAACGAACCTTAGCAACGGTGCACAGTTAGGGGGAACACAATTCTTGAAATTTTAGTGAGAGATCATCTTATTCACTACCGTCGTTCTAAGCAAATAAGATGTAAAACATGATAAACATCACATGCAATCAAATAGTGACATGATATGGCCAATATCATCTTGCTCCTTTGATCTTCATCTTCGGGGCTCCATGATCATCATCGTCACCGGCATGACACCATGATCTCCATCATCATGATCTCCATCATCGTTTCTTCATGAAGTCGTCTCGCCAAACATTACTTCTACTACTATGGCTAACGTTTAGCAATAAAGTAAAGTAATTACACGGCGTTATTCAGTGACACGCAGGTCATACAATAAATAAGACAACTCCTATGGCTCCTGCCGGTTGTCATTCTCATCGACATGCAAGTCGTGATTCCTATTACAAGAACATGATCAATCTCATACATCACATATATATCATTCATCACATCCTTTTGGCCATATCACATCACACGGCACATGCTGCAAGAACAAGTTAGACGTCCTCTAATTGTTGTTGCAAGTTTTTACGTGGCTGCTATAGGTTTCTAGCAAGAACGTTTCTTACCTACGCCAAAACCACAACGTGATATGTGATACGTCCAAAACGTATCTATAATTTCTGCTTGCTCCATGACTCTTTTGGGTGATATTGCTATGATATTTATACACTTCCATACACTTTTGATCATATTTGGACTAACCTATTGTTGGAAATATGCCCTAGAGGCAATAATAAAAGAGTTATTATTATATTTCCTTGTTCATGATAATCGTTTATTATCCATGCTATAACTGTATTGATTGGAAACTCAAATACATGTGTGGATAAATAAGACAAACTTTGTGTCCCTAGTAAGCCTCTTCAGGACTAGCTCGTTGATCAAAGATGACCGCGGTTTCCAGGTCATAGACATGAGTTGTCATTTGATAACGGGATCACATCATTAGGAGAATGATGTGATGGACGAGACCCAAACGTTAAACATAGCTTTTGATCGTATCAGTTATCGCTATAGTTTTCTGCATGTCAAGTATAAGTTCCTATGACCATGAGATCATGTAACTCACTGACACCGTCGGAGTTCTTTGTGTGTGCCAAACGTCGCAACATAACTGGGTGACTATAAAGGTACTCTACAGGTATCTCCGAAGGTGTCTGTTGAGCTGACATGGATCGAGACTGGGATTTGTCACTCCGTGTGACGGAGAGGTATCTCCGGGCCCACTCGGTAATACATCATCTCAATGAGCTCAAAGTGACTAAGTAGTTAGTCACGGGATTATGTGTTACAGTAACGAGTAAAGAGACTTGCCGGTAACGAGATTGAACTAGGTATAGAGATACCGACGATCGAATCTCGGGCAAGTAACATACCGACGAGACAAAGGGAACTGTATACGGGATTGCCTGAATCCTTGACATCGTGGTTCATCCGATGAGATCATCGAGGAACGTGTGGGAACCAATATGGGTATCCAGATCCCGCTATTGGTTATTGACCTGGGAGTGTCTCGGTCATGTCTACATGGTTTCCGAACCCGCAGGGTCTACACACTTAAGGTTCGGTGACGCTAGGGTTGTTAGTGAGAACAGTGCATGGTTACCGAAGGTTGTTCGGAGTCCCGGATGAGATCCCGGACGTGACGAGGGTCTCCGGAATGGTCCGGGGACGAAGATTGATATATAGGATGAGAGTGATCAGAGTCCGGAAGTGTTCCGGGGAGCACCGGGAAGTCGGCGGATGACCGAAAGGGGTTTCGGGGGTCCCGGAAAGAGTTTCGGGCCTAATGGGCCACAAAGGGGAGACACAACAGCCCTCATAGGGCTGTGCGCCCCCCTGGGCCCTCTCCTCATGCGCAAGGGGGCTGGCCCCCCCCTAGGGCTGCCGCACCCCTATGGAGTAGGAGGCAAGGCACTTGGGGGGGGGGGAAACCCTAGCCCCTTGGCCGCCGCCCCCTCCCCATCTGCCCTGGCCGCCGCCCCTAGGGGGTAACCCTAGGGCGCCCCTCCCCTCTCTACCCCCCTATATAAAGAGAGGCAGAGGGAGGGCAGCGACACACGTTCGTGCCTCGGCGCTGCCCTCCCTCTCCCACATCCATCTTCGCGAACTCCGCAGTGCTTGGCGAAGCCCTGCTGGAATCCTCCACCACCATCTCCACCACGCCGTCGTGCTGCCGGTGTCTCCATCAACCTCTCCTTCCCCCTTGCTGGATCAAGAAGGAGGAGACGTCCCCGAGCTGTACGTGTGAAGAACGCGGAGGCACCGTTGCTTCGGTGCTAGGATCTTCGGCGATCTGAATCGCGGCGAGTACGACTCCATCAACCGCGTTCTTGAACGCTTCCGCTTAGCGATCTACAAAGGTATGTGGATCCAACTCTCCCCTCGTAGATGCATCTCCTAGATTGATCTTGGTGAGCGTAGGAAAAAATTTTTGTTTCCCATGCAACGTTCCCCAACAGTGGCATCATGAGCTAGGATCTTGCGTAGATGCTTTCACGAGTAGAACACAAAAGGGTTTGTGGACGTTGATGTTTAGATTGCTTCCCTCCTTAGTCTTTCTTGATTCAGCGGTATTATGGGATGAAGCGGCCCGGACCAACTTTACATGTCCACGTACATGAGACCGGTTCCATCGACAGACATGTGACTTTTGTTGCATAAGATGGCTGGCGGGTGTCTGTCTCTCCTATCTTAGTTGAATCGGAATAGAACAAGGCGGTCCTTGTAGAAGGTTAAATAGCAACTTAAATATCACCGTTGTGGCTTTGCGTAGGTAAGAAGCGTTCTTGCTAGATACCCATAGCAGCCACGTAAAACATGCAACAACAAATTAGAGGACGTCTAACTTGTTTTTGCAGGGTATGTATGTGATATGATATGGCCCATGACATGATGAGATATATTTGATGTATGAGATGATCATGTTGTAATAGTTAATATCGACTTGCATGTCGATGTATACGGCAACCGGCAGGAGCCATAGGGTTGTCTTTAATTTTTGTATGACCTGCGTGTCAATCATTAAGCGCTTTGTAATGCTTTACTTTATCGCTAAACGGTAGCAATAGTAGTAAGAGCATGGTGGGCGCGCGAAAACCCCGATGGCAACACGATGATGGAGATCATGATGATGGGGATCATGGTGTGGCGCCGGTGACGATGGAGATCATGCCGGTGCTTTGGAGATGGAGATCAAAAGCACGAGTTGATGGCCATATCATGTCACTTATGATTTGCATGTGATGTTAATCCTTTTATGCATCTTATTTTGCTTAGGACGACGGTAGCATTATAAGATGATCCCTCACTAAAATTTCAAGATAAAATTGTGTTCCCCCCGAGTGTGCGACGTTGCGAAGGTTCGTCGTTTCGAAGCACCACGTGATGATCGGGTGTGATAGACTCTACGTTCGCATACAACGGGTGCAAGCCAGTTTTTGCACATGCAGAACACTCGGGTTAGACTTGACGAGCCTAGCATGTACAGACATGGCCTCGGAACACGGAATACCGAAAGGTCGAGCATGAGTCATATAGTAGATATGATCAACATGTAGATGTTCACCATTGACACCACCTCATCTCACGTGATGATCGGACTTGGGTTGGTGGATCTGGATCATGTCACGCTCGAATGACCAGAGGGATGTCAATTTGAGTGGGAGTTATAAATAATTTGATTAGGTAATAACTCACTTATCATGAACAATAGTCTAAAATGTCTTTGCAAATCTTTTGTTGTAGATGGCTCGCGCAGTAGCTCCCCTGAATTTTAATGCGTTCCTAGAGAAAGCTAAACTGAAAGATGATGGGAGCAACTTTGTGGACTGGCTCCGCAATCTGAGGATCATCCTCACAGCTGCCCAAAAGGTTTATGTCCTAAGTGCACCGCTAGGTGACCCCCCCGCTCCGGCCTCTGTGGACGTTATGAACGCCTGGCAGACGCGCTCGGATGACTACTCAGTCGTGCAGTGTGCCATGTTGTATAGCTTGGAAGGAGGACTTCAAAGGCGTTTTGAACGTCATGGGGCATATGAGATGTTCCAGGAGTTGAAGTTCATCTTTGAAAAGAATGCTAAGATCGAGAGGTATGAGACCACCGATAAATTCTTTGCTTGCAAGATGGAGGAGAATTCGTCTGTCAGTGAGCACTTACTGAAGATGTCTGGGTACTATACCCGCATAGCTGATCTGGGACTTGTGTTCCCGGAGGAGGCTATCATTGACAGAATTCTCCAGTCACTCCCACCTAGCTACAAGAGCTTTGTGCAGCAGTATAACATGCAAGGGATGAACAAGTCCATCGCCGAGCTGTTTTCCATGCTGAAAGTCGCTAAGGCAGACATCCAGAAGGAGTATCAAGTGTTGATGGTCAATAAAACTACCAGTTTCAAGAAAAATGGCAAGGGCAAGAAGGGTAACTCTAAGAAGGGTGGCAAGGCAGTTGCTAATCCAGTGAAGAAACCCAAGGCTGGGCCTAAGCCAGAGACTGAGTGTTTCTATTGCAAGGGGAACGGCCACTGGAAGCGGAACTGCCCCAAGTATCTGGCAGACAAGAAGGGGGCCAACAACAACAACAAGCAAGGTATATATGATATACATGTTATTGATGTGTACCTTACCAACTCTCGTTGTAGTGCCTGGGTATTTGATACCGGTTCGGTTGCTCACATTTGCAACTCTAAACAGGAACTACGGAATAAACGGAGGCTGGCGAAGGACGAAGTGACGATGCGCGTGGGAAATGGTTCCAAGGTTGATGTGATCGCCGTCGGCACGCTCGCTCTTTGATTACCATCGGGATTAGTTATGAACCTGAATAATTGTTATTTAGTGCCTGCGTTGAGCATGAACATTATATCTGGATCTTGTTTATTGCGAGACGGTTACTCATTTAAATCAGAGAATAAAGGTTGTTCTATTTATATGGGTAATATCTTTTATGGTCATGCACCCGAAGTTAGGGGTTTATTCTTGTTGAATCTCGATAGTGATGATACACATGTTCATAACATTGATGCCAAAAGATGTAGAGTTGATAATGATAGTACCACTTTCTTGTGGCACTGCCGTCTGGGTCATATTGGCGTGAAACGCATGAGGAAGCTCCATGCTGATGGACTTTTGGAGTCTCTTGATTTTGAATCACTTGACACATGCGAGCCGTGCCTCATGGGCAAGATGACTAAGACCCCGTTTTCAGGAACAATGGAACGGGCAAGTGACTTATTGGAAATCATACATACTGATGTGTGTGGCCCAATGAGTGTCATGGCGCGCGGTGGATATCGTTATTTTCTCACCTTCACTGACGACTTAAGTAGATATGGGTATATTTACTTAATGAAGCATAAGTCTGAAACTTTTGAAAAGTTCAAACAATTTCAGAGTGAAGTTGAGAATCATCGTAACAAGAAGATCAAGTTCCTACGATCTGATCGAGGGGGTGAGTATCTGAGTTATGAGTTTGGCAATCACTTAAGAAAATGTGGAATTGTTTCACAGTTGACGCCACCTGGAACACCACAGCGTAATGGTGTGTCCGAACGTCGTAATCGAACCCTATTAGATATGGTACGTTCTATGATGTCTCTTGCCGATTTGCCACTATCGTTCTGGGGATATGCGTTAGAGACAGCTGCATTCACTTTAAATAGGGCTCCATCTAAGTCCGTTGAGACAACACCGTATGAACTATGGTTTGGTAAGAAACCTAAGTTGTCTTTTCTCAAAGTTTGGGGTTGCGATGCTTATGTCAAAAGGCTTCAGCCAGAAAAGCTCGAACCCAAAGCGGACAAATGTGTCTTCATAGGATACCCGAAAGAAACTGTTGGGTACACCTTCTATCTCAGATCCGAGGGCAAAGTGTTTGTCGCTAAGAACGGGTCCTTTCTCGAGAAAGAGTTTCTCTCGAAAGAATTGAGTGGGAGGAAGGTAGAACTTGATGAGGTTATTGAACCTCTGCTTCAACCAGAGAGTAGCGCAGCACAGAAAGATGTTTTTGTGGAGCCTGCAGAGGTTGAAGAGGAAGCCGATGATGATGATCAAGAAGCTTCTGATCAAGTTACTACCGAACCTCGTAGGTCGACAAGGATACGCACTGCACCTGAGTGGTATGGTAACCCTGTCTTGGAGGTCATGTTGTTAGACAACGGTGAACCTACGAGCTATGGAGAAGCGATGGTGGGCCCGGATTCCGACAAATGGTTAGAGGCCATGAAATCCGAGATGGGATCCATGTATGAAAACAAAGTATGGACTTTGGAAGTATTACCTGAAGGGCGGAAGGCCATTCAGAATAAATGGATTTATAAGAGGAAGACGGACGCTGACGGTAATGTCACCGTGTATAAAGCTCGACTTGTGGCAAAGGGTTTTTCACAAGTTCAAGGGATTGACTACGATGAGACTTTCTCACCCGTAGCGATGCTTAAATCCGTCCGAATCATGTTAGCAATAGCTGCATATTTCGATTATGAAATTTGGCAGATGGATGTCAAAACAGCGTTCCTTAACGGTTTTCTTAAGGAAGAGTTGTATATGATGCAACCGGAGGGTTTTGTCGATCCAGAGAATGCTGACAAAGTATGCAGGCTCCAGCGTTCCATTTATGGGCTGGTGCAGGCATCTCGGAGTTGGAATCTTCGCTTTGATGAGGTGATCAAAGCGTTTGGGTTTGTACAAGTTTACAATGAAGCTTGTATTTACAAGAAAGTGAGTGGGAGCTCTATAGCGTTTCTAATATTATATGTGGATGACATATTGTTGATTGGAAACAATATAGAATTTTTGGATAGCGTGAAGGGGTATTTGAACAAGAGTTTTTCGATGAAAGATCTCGGTGAAGCTGCTTTCATATTGGGCATCAAGATCTATAGAGATAGATCAAGACGCTGGATAGGACTTTCACAAAGCACATACCTTGATAAAGTTTTGAAGAAGTTCAAAATGGATCAATCCAAGAAGGGGTTCTTGCCGGTATTGCAAGGTACAAAGTTGAGTAAGACTCAATGCCCAGTGACTGCGGAAGATAGAGAAAAGATGAGTGTCGTCCCCTATGCTTCAGCCATAGGCTCTATCATGTATGCAATGCTGTGCACAAGACCAGATGTCAGCCTTGCCATAAGTATGGCCGGAAGGTTTCAAAGTAATCCTGGTATGGATCACTGGACAGCGGTCAAGAATATCCTAAAGTACCTGAAAAGGACTAAGGAGATGTTTCTCGTTTATGGAGGTGATCAAGAGCTCGTCGTAAAGGGTTACGTCGATGCAAGCTTTGACACTGATCCGGATGACTCTAAGTCTCAAACCGGATACGTATATATTCTCAACGGGGGAGCGGTAAGCTGGTGCAGTTCCAAGCAAAGCGTGGTAGCCGATTCTACATGAGAAGCGGAGTACATAGCTGCCTCGGAAGCGGCAAAGGAAGGTGTCTGGATGAAGGAGTTCATGACAGATCTTGGAGTTGTGCCTAGTGCATTGAACCCAATGACTCTGTTTTGTGACAACACTGGTGCCATTGCTCTAGCCAAGGAACCAAGGTTTCACAAGAGGACCAGACACATAAAGCGACGCTTCAATTCCATCCGCGATTCAGTCAAGGAGGAGGACATAAGCATTTGCAAAGTACACACGGATTTGAATGTTGCAGATCCGTTGACTAAGCCTCTTCCACGGGCTAAGCATGATCAACACCAAGACTCTATGGGTGTTAGATTCATTACCTTGTAATGCTAGATTATTGACTCTAGTGCAAGTGGGAGACTGTTGGAAATATGCCCTAGAGGCAATAATAAAAGAGTTATTATTATATTTCCTTGTTCATGATAATCGTTTATTATCCATGCTATAACTGTATTGATTGGAAACCCAAATACATGTGTGGATAAATAAGACAAACTTTGTGTCCCTAGTAAGCCTCTTCAGGACTAGCTCGTTGATCAAAGATGACCGCGGTTTCCAGGTCATAGACATGAGTTGTCATTTGATAACGGGATCACATCATTAGGAGAATGATGTGATGGACGAGACCCAAACATTAAACATAGCTTTTGATCGTATCAGTTATCGCTATAGTTTTCTGCATGTCAAGTATAAGTTCCTATGACCATGAGATCATGTAACTCACTGACACCGTAGGAGTGCTTTGTGTGTGCCAAACGTCGCAACGTAACTGGGTGACTATAAAGGTACTCTACAGGTATCTCCGAAGGTGTCTGTTGAGCTGACATGGATCGAGACTGGGATTTGTCACTCCGTGTGACGGAGAGGTATCTCCGGGCCCACTCGGTAATACATCATCTCAATGAGCTCAAAGTGACTAAGTAGTTAGTCACGGGATTATGTGTTACAGTAACGAGTAAAGAGACTTGCCGGTAACGAGATTGAACTAGGTATAGAGATACCGACGATCGAATCTCGGGCAAGTAACATACCGACGAGACAAAGGGAACTGTATACGGGATTGCCTGAATCCTTGACATCGTGGTTCATCCGATGAGATCATCGAGGAACGTGTGGGAACCAATATGGGTATCCAGATCCCGCTATTGGTTATTGACCTGGGAGTGTCTCGGTCATGTCTACATGGTTTCCGAACCCGCAGGGTCTACACACTTAAGGTTCGGTGACGCTAGGGTTGTTAGTGAGAACAATGCATGGTTACCGAAGGTTGTTCGGAGTCCCGGATGAGATCCCGGACGTGACGAGGGTCTCCGGAATGGTCCGGGGACGAAGATTGATATATAGGATGAGAGTGATCGGAGTCCGGAAGTGTTCCGGGGAGCACCGGGAAGTCGGCGGATGACCGAAAGGGGTTTCGGGGGTCCCGGAAAGAGTTTCGGGCCTAATGGGCCACAAAGGGGAGACACAACAGCCCTCATAGGGCTGTGCGCCCCCCCTGGGCCCTCTCCTCATGCGCAAGGGGGGTGGCCCCCCTAGGGCTGCCGCACCCCTATGGAGTAGGGGGCAAGGCACTTGGGGGGGGGGGGAAACCCTAGCCCCTTGGCCGCCGCCCCCTCCCCATCTGCCCTGGCCGCCGCCCCTAGGGGGTAACCCTAGGGCGCCCCTCCCCTCTCTACCCCCCTATATAAAGAGAGGCAGAGGGAGGGCAGCGACACACGTTCGTGCCTCGGCGCTGCCCTCCCTCTCCCACATCCATCTTCGCGAACTCCGCAGTGCTTGGCGAAGCCCTGCTGGAATCCTCCACCACCATCTCCACCACGCCGTCGTGCTGCCGGTGTCTCCATCAACCTCTCCTTCCCCCTTGCTGGATCAAGAAGGAGGAGACGTCCCCGAGCTGTACGTGTGAAGAACGCGGAGGCACCGTTGCTTCGGTGCTAGGATCTTCGGCGATCTGAATCGCGGCGAGTACGACTCCATCAACCGCGTTCTTGAACGCTTCCGCTTAGCGATCTACAAGGGTATGTGGATCCAACTCTCCCCTCGTAGATGCATCTCCTAGATTGATCTTGGTGAGCGTAGGAAAAATTTTTTGTTTCCCATGCAACGTTCCCCAACACCTATTAACTCAGTGCACCCCAGTGCCAGTTTCTGTTTTCTGCTGTTTTTGTATTTCAGGTTTTCCCATTACGAGAACTGCCAGAAAAATCCTGGAAAAATTATATAAAAAATTAGCGTTCCAGAAGCTTCCCGGTAGCCAAAGTAGAGCCGGAGGGGGGCCACCAGGGCTCCAGGCGCCCTGGTGGTGCGGCCCCCCTGGCTGCGCCGGGGGGTGGGGCGCCTGGGCCCCCCGGGCCTCCGCTGATGCCCCCCTTTGGCATATATTTATATCGTGTCCCGAAACCCTCGAGACGGGAACCCTTTTTCGCGATCTCATCTCTGTTCCGCCGCCGCCGCGCTTCCAAGATCGGGAGCACCAGGAGAACTCTTCCCGGCACCCTGCCGAAGGGGAGGATCACCACCGGGAGCCTCTCCACCACCATGGACGCCTCCCGGATGAGTTGTGAGTAGTCTCCCTTGGACCATGGGTCCATGACCAGTAGCTATGTGATGTTCTCCTCCCGTTCTTGTGCTTCACTAATTAGTCCTCGTGAGCTGCCCTACATGATCGATGCACATATGTAATCCTTATGCTGTTGCTATGTTGAGTTTGCTGGGATCCGATGGATTGTGAGATTATGTTCAGATTGTGTTTGAGTAATATATTTGATCTACCTCTTTTATATTTATGTTCGTAAGTAATTCTTGCATGTTCTCCATTGTTATTTATTGCTTTGGCCAAGTAGTAGGTAGTGACTCCAAGAGGGAACGTTATGCTTGATTGTGGGTTCATGCCCCTCGATGACTAGCTTGATGACAGAAACATGAGTCTAGGGGATGTGATGTTGCCACAAGGGGGAAAAACAACGGTGCTTGTGCCCGCGGGTGCAAGGATTGTTTACTTTACACAAAGTTCTTTTAATGCAGTTGCCTGTTGCTTTGAGTTTACACTATGGGTGGGACTCGCAACTTAATACCAGCGAGATGTTCTGGATAGATATCTCAAGGTGGATGATTAGTAGTAGATGCAGATGGATTTCGGTCTACTTTCCTTGGCGTACCGCCCATGCTTTGAACCTCTACCTTTCTTGTAACATAGTTAGCATTGGTTTGCGCACATAATTCTGTCAATTGCCCAGCTGTAATTCGTTCACCTCACATGGCTGTTTTATCATTTTTTGGGAGAGAGACATCACTAGTGAACATCATGGGACCCCGGTCCATATTACCATCATTGATCACATCCGCTATTTACTTTCCGCTTTTACTTACTATTGCAGCAATACCTATCACTATTATCACTTGCGTTTGATCCTTTGTCAACGACAAGGCCGGAGGGATTGACAACCTCTCTGTACTCGTTGGGAGCAAAGTTATTTGTATCTGTGTGCAGGTCCACGTTGATTGCTAATATCTGGCGCCGTTAGCAGTTGACACCTTCTTGTTGAAACTGGGAGTCTCAGGGAAATCGATCCTTGGTATCTTTGCCAAGGGAAAACTTCCGCTACACTGCATCTCAAACCTTCCACTTGGGGTAACCAACGAGGGGCGAGAAGCCATCAAGAAAAGTTTTCTGGCGCCGTTGCCGGGGACTCCACTCTTCAAGATAGGGGAGTTGCACGCTATCTTTTACCTTTGCTTTTTAGTCTTGTTAGTTTACCTTTCAGTTTTGCTTTAATATCTTTTATCGAAAATCACAAAAATAGTTATCTTGCTTGCTTGCTGCTATGGATTCCACCAAAAACACTAAATGGGAGGAGTACACCCCTTCTTCCATTACTCCAATCACCACTGTCGGGATCTACAAAAGTAATAAACCTTGTGATTATGTTAGTCTTGGTGGAGGGTTATGCCCATGGCATGGTCTTCCAGGAAAAGAGTATGAGCCTTAGTTTAAAGTTGCTCCTATGCTTCCCCAAACTTGGGAAGACGTTCAAACTCTTATAATAGAGAGCAATTCAAACAAAGAAGATGACACTACAATTCTGCCCAATAATGATAAAATTGATTTTGATAATTGTAGTATCTCAGAAGTTGTCACCTTTCTACAAAGAATGGCTAAAGATCCCCACACTAGCACGCTTAATCTTGCCTTCACAGAACATATCACTAATGCTCTCATCAAAGCTAGGGAGGAGAAACTTAGAGTAGAAGCCTCCATACCTAGAAAGCTAGAAGATGGTTGGGATCCTATGATTAAAATTAAGTTGAATAACTTCTCTTGCTATGCTTTATGTGATGTTGGAGCTAGTACCTCTGTTATGCCCAAAAGAATATATGATATGCTTAAACTGAGACCTTTTGATTCTTGTTCTTTTGGTGTTCGTCTCGTTGATTCTTCCGTAAAGAAACCTTTGGGGAGGATCGATGATGTTCTTATCATTGTCAATGACAATTACGTTCCCGTTGATTTTACTATTATGGATATTGAATGTGAACCTTCTTGTCCAATTATTTTGGGACGTCCTTTTCTATGCACCGTTGGTGCTATCATTGACATGAAAGAGGGGAATATAAAATTCCAATTTCCTATCAAGAAAGGGATGGAACACTTCCCTCGAAAGAAGATTAAGTTACCTTTTGAGTCCGTTATACGGGCTAGCTATTCTATTACTCTTGATAAAACTTGATCTCTTTGCATTATGCCTAGCTTAAAGGCATAAAAGAAAGCGCTTTTGGGAGGCAGCCCACATGAATAAAAATTTTATTTTGCTTTTGTTGTGTCATGATGTTGTTAACTACAGTAGCATCATCATTGTATCTTTGCTTTTCAACTTTGTGCCAAGTGTAGCCTCTGATTGCAAGAAAGTTCAAAAGTTGTGACGCGCTGTCCAGGAAACATATTCTGTCCTTGGATAGAAAAATTCATATAAAATCACCAGATCATCTTTTTGGTCTGAATTTTTTCGACAGCGTGCTCTATATAATTGTCTTTCGTGCGTCTGTTCTGAGTTTTTTGATTAGAGTTGCAGAAGTGCCCCGAAAAAATCATTTACTACCTGCTGTTCTGTTTTTCACAGATTCTGTCCTGTTTTGCCTTTCCTTCATTTTGCAAACCTTGAGCTTGCTTTTTCTTTGCAAAAACCTTTTGGCAATCTTGAGAAACAGTAGACCTTCAAGAATATCCTTATTTCCAGCAAGGAACAATTATTTTATTATGGGTACTAACCTCGCTAATCAGATTATGATGAGTTATGTATGAAGGGAGTTTTCAAGTGTGCGAGGGAAGATGATAAAAAGATTCAGGAGTGTCAAACGCTCAAGCTTGGGGATGCCCCCATGCACCCCCAAGAAATATTCAAGGAGAGTCAAGCGTCTAAGCTTGGGGATGCCCCCGTGCATCCCCTTCTCCATCAACATTATCAGTTCGTCTTTCGTTCCACTATATTTTTATCACTTCATGTGTTATGTGCTATGCTTGGAGCGTCTTGCTTTTAGTTTTCCTTTTTAGTTTTCTTTAGCTTTTCATAACGAGTCAGAACTCAGCTTTCTTTATGTGGGAGAGAAACACGCTCCACTTCTACCTAGAACATAACATAGAATTTTCATGTCTATCTTTGCTGTGTGTGTTCTTTGTCTTTCAATAGCTACTATCATGTTCAGCTTTTTAGTTTTCATGCTTATCTTTTTAAAGAGCTTTTGTTTAGTTGGTTGATTGAACTCTCTTTAGTTATCATGCTTATCTTATTAAGAGAGTTTGCTTCTGTTGCATTGGTTGATATGTCTATGATAAAAATGCTACGTGCATAATGGTGCTTAGTAGTTCATGTTTTCTTATGGTTAGTCTCATATAGCTGGGGGGTTCCCAATGTGTTATTGGAGTACCAACATGATTTGTTTGCCTATGATGTGGTATGGTTTAGTAATATCTTCCTTCAAGAATTTATTTTGATTGACTTGGCGTATGCTCACGCATATTTAAGACTGTAAAGAAAGTCTGTCAAGCCTTGATGATCTTTTGTTTCTGAGTAGCGATATAACTTCCATGCCTGATTCAATGTTGCTTTGTCGCTCTGCATGATTATGACCGTCATTGCTCTCTTAGTTGGTTGCTCCCAGTCTTTTGCTAACCTCCACCTGTACTAAGCGGACTGACTGCTTGTGCATCCAAATTCTTTTAAACCAGTTATGCCATATGAGTCCACCATACCTTCCTACATGGTATTTACCTGCCATTATTAACGAAGACTTTCATGTACCATCTCGAAATTATTCAAAAAGAAAAAAATGCATTCCTATTTTGTGCCTCTGTTTTAAGTCCATGAGGAAGTAGTAGTTAATTCACGATCTTTTTAAGTTGGACAAGCTTCACCCCGGGATTGCATGTCTAATGTGCAAACCCATAACACGTGAAGGAACTGGCATTGAGTGCGCCCGGATCAAAATTAATATAACAAACAAACCCTCCTTCACGCTTTGTTCATGAGAAATCAGAAAACTTTGGCAGTGATAAACAAAGAAGATTAAGAGGATGTGATCGTCCTCATTCGGGAGCCGTTCCTCGAAACTTGTCCATCTCAAGAAGTAATTGAGTTATCTGCTAGCATTCGTTGACGAAACATGCATGATCTAAGAAAAAATTATTATTACCTCTGTTTTTAAAACCAAGAGCTCTGGTACATGCTTTGTCTTTGTTTCCGACTACGGGTTTTCAACCTTGCCAACAAAAGCCACAGTTCGAGAGTCTCCACCTTCTTTTAAAGCACCAACTACTGAGAGCATGATTGTCATTCTGAGTGTAATGTGCATTGTCCCAAAGTAGCATTGTCTTTTGCATGATTGTGATATCGCTTATTCTGAAATCATTGTATCTAGTCATCACTTAAACCTTGGAGGTGCCCCTGCATTTATGTTTTGCTTCACTAAAGGGGGCAAGCGAGATATCACTTTATCATATTTGCACACCATGCTCATTACAAATCTATTTGATGTTTCAGTATCATATTGTAAAACTTTCAGTTCTTTGTGATTTTCTCATGAGGCAACTTAATTACTACAGATTCATTGTCTCAGTAAGCTTTTGTCATATGACTATGAAAAGTCCTATATGGTTAATAGCATGTCACCACAGAAATTATTCTTGTTATCATTTACCTACTCGAGGACGAGCAGGAATTAAGCTTGGGGATGTTGATACGTCCAAAACGTATCTATAATTTCTGCTTGCTCCATGCCTCTTTTGGGTGATATTGCTATGATATTTATACACTTCCATACACTTTTGATCATATTTGGACTAACCTATTAACTCAGTGCACCCCAGTGCCAGTTTCTGTTTTCTGCTGTTTTTGTATTTCAGGTTTTCCCATTACGAGAACTGCCAGAAAAATCCCGGAAAAATTATATAAAAAATCAGCGTTCCAGAAGCTTCCCGGTAGCCAAAGTAGAGCTGGAGGGGGGCCACCAGGGCTCCAGGCGCCCTGGTGGCGCGGCCCCCCTGGCCGCGCCGAAGGGGGCGCCTGGGCCCCCCGGGCCTCCGCTGATGCCCCCCTTTGGCATATATTTATATCGTGTCCCGAAACTCTCGAGACGGGAACCCTTTTTCGTGATCTCATCTCTGTTCCGCCGCCGCCGCGCTTCCAAGATCGGGAGCACCTGGAGAACTCTTCCCGGCACCCTGCCGGAGGGGAGGATCACCACCGGGAGCCTCTCCACCACCATGGACGCCTCCCGGATGAGTTGTGAGTAGTCTCCCTTGGACCATGGGTCCATGACCAGTAGCTATGTGATGTTCTCCTCCCGTTCTTGTGCTTCACTAATTAGTCCTCGTGAGCTGGCCTACATGATCGAGGCACATATGTAATCCTTATGCTGTTGCTATGTTGAGTTTGCTGGGATCCGATGGATTGTGAGATTATGTTCAGATTGTGTTTGAGTAATATATTTGATCTACCTCTTTTATATTTATGTTCGTAAGTAATTTTTGCATGTTCTCCATTGTTATTTATTGCTTTGGCCAAGTAGTAGGTAGTGACTCCAAGAGGGAATGTTATGCTTGATTGTGGGTTCATGCCCCTCGATGACTAGCTTGAGTGACAGAAACATGAGTCTAGGGGATGTACTGTTGCCACAAGGGGGAAAACAACGGTGCTTGTGCCCGTGGGTGCAAGGACTGTTTACTTTACACAAAGTTCTTTTAATGCAGTTGTCTGTTGCTTTGAGTTTACACTATGGGTGGGACTCGCAACTTAATACCAGCGAGATGTCTTGGATAGATATCTCAAGGTGGATGATTAGTAGTAGATGCAGATGGATTTCGGTCTACTTGCCTTGGCGTACCGCCCATGCTTTGAACCTCTACCTTTCTTGTAACATAGTTAGCATTGGTTTGCGCACATAATTATGTCAATTGCCCAGCTGTAATTCGTTCATCTCACATGGCTGTTTTATCGTCTTTTGGGAGAGAGACATCACTAGTGAACATCATGGGACCCCGGTCCATATTACCATCATTGATCACATCCGCTATTTACTTTCCGCTTTTACTTACTATTGCAGCAATACCTATCACTATTATCACTTGCGTTTGATCCTTTGTAAACGACAAGGCCGGAGGGATTGACAACCTCTCTGTACTCGTTGGGAGCAAAGTTATTTGTATCTGTGTGCAGGTCCACGTTGATTGCTAATATCTGGCGCCGTTAGCAGTTGACACCTTCTTGTTGAAACTGGGAGTCTCAGGGAAATCGATCCTTGGTATCTTTGCCAAGGGAAAACTTCCGCTACACTGCATCTCAAACCTTCCACTTGGGGTAACCAACGAGGGGCGAGAAGCCATCAATATGCCAATTTCTATTTACCCTTCATAAGGACCCTTTTCATCGAATCTGATCCGACTAAAGTGGGAGAGACAGACACCCGCTAGCCACCTTATGCAACTAGTGCATGTCAGTCGGTGGAACCTGTCTCACGTAAGAGTACGTGTAAGGTCGGTCCGGGCCGCTTCATCCCACGATGCCGCTGAATCAAGATAAGACTAGTAACGGCAAGTAAATTGACAAATCCATGCCCACAACTACTTTGTGTTCTACTCGTGCAAGATACTACGCATAGACCTAGCTCATGATGCCACTGTTGGGGATCATAGCAGAAAATCAAAATTTTTCCTACGCATCACCAAGATCTATTTATGGAGTAATCTAGCAACGAGGCCACGAGGGGAAGGTGAGTGCATCTACATACCCTTGTAGATCGCGATGCGGAAGCGTTGCAAGAACGCGGATGAAGGAGTCATACTCGCTGCGATTCAGATCGCGGTTGATTCCGATCTAAGCGCCGAACAACGACGCCTCCGCGTTCAACACACGTGCAGCCCGGTGACGTCTCCCACGCCTTGATCCAGCAAGGAGAGAGGGAGAGGTTGGGGAAGTCTCCATCCAACAGTAGCACGATGGCGTGGTGGTGGTGGAGGAGCGCGGGACTCCAGCAGGGCTTCGCCAAGAACTGCGAGAGACGAGGAGGGAGAGAGGCATGGCTGCACCAAGCGAGAGAGGTCAAACCGTGTTATGGGCAGCCCCAAACCTCACATATATATAGGGGGAAGGGAGGGGCTGCGCCCCCTTTAGGGTTTCCCACCCCTAGGGGTGCGGCCACCCCGGATCCCATCTAAGGGTGGCGGCCAGAGGGGGATAGGGAGAGGGGGGCGCACCAGATTGGGCCCTAGGGCCCATCTTGTAATGCCCCGGATGTAATACTTTCCCTTTTGGGTATATAATATATCTCCGGCTTCATCTATTTCCATTTCGGGTTCTTTGTCTTTCGGGCTTTCGTCGTTTTGTTGTGTGAGTGTGTGGCATTCATACATATCATGTAGACATGTGCATTGCATTGCATTTGTGTTGTGGGTTGCATCCGGTTCGTGGCGTTCCTTTCCGTTGTCCGTTTCGCGTTCCGGAGCTCCCTCATGTGTCCGTGACGTCCCGTAGGCCTACTTTGTTGTTCGGGCGTTTTTCGTTACCGGTGTGCCGCGAGGTTGTGTTGTGTGTTGTTGTTTTGTTGTGTGCAACCCGCCTCTCAAATCTCGTCTCGTTTGGACTCCGATGACTTTTCCCTCCGTTGTCCATGTGGGTCCGATGTGCCTTCACTTCGTGTCCCGGAAATACCCCTGCTGCTTTCTTTTATCTCCGTCTAGGCCCTTTTATTCTATCCCCGCGATCGGATCCGTTGGATCACGATCGGAGGGCTCCTAGACACCCCTAGTCTCCAAACCCTAGTCTAAAACTGCTACATATAGACCCCTAGGTCTATTTGGGCATCCCCTTCTTCTTCCTCCTCTCTCCCCTCTTTTTTTTTCATTTTCTACCTCAGATCCACTATTCCTGCCCGGATCCCGAAGGGATCCTTCGAACCGCGCCAGATCCGATCTGGGAATCGTTCGCGCGAGTCAACGCTCCTCTCCAGGTCCAGCGGGTCGATCGAGCCGCGTCGATCGCGCCGCTCCGCGCGCGAGCGCGCCGGGCCGCCTTCGCCGCTTCGTTCCACCGGCCCGTACACCGCCGAGGCTTTTCTCCCGTCGCCTGGGCCGGCCTGGTCCCCACATCGACCGGCCCGCCAGCCGCCTTCGTCCCGCTTCTCGCCGCACCGCCTGCCAGCGGGCGCCGCATCGCCTCGCCCCGTCAGCCTCCGCGACTGGGCCGCGAGCGCGCGAGCGGGCCACCGCATCGAGGCAACCGGGCCGCGCCGGCTCCCAGCGCCCGGCTGGGCTTCGTCGCTCCAGGCCACCGCCTCCCGCGCTGCTCCTCGCGCAGCCGCCGGCCCACTCCCGCGGTGGGCCGCCGCCTCCTGCCACCCTGGGCCGCGCCCCGAGCCGGATCGGGCCGCCGCCTCTCCCTCCGGGCCGGATCCAGCTCCAGGCCCGAGCCGGTACTGTTCATCGAGGTTGATTTTTTTCTCCCTCTAAGTCCCAGATCTGACAGTCTGATATGCTAACTTTGCACTGCTGTAACTTTCTCTGTGATGCTCCGTTTTGCGCGTGTAGCATGTCCAGATGTTCGTGGAGATGCCCTCTACGTTTTACCTGTTGTTGTCATGCATGTTAGATGTCATCTTGACACTTGTTTTGCTGTTGCAAGAGTGCATCATGATATAAACTGCTGTTATGTGTTATTTTCATGTCACCTTTGACTTGTGATATCTTTTAGCTCGTTTGTCCAAACGATGCAAATGACATGTCCACGTGTTCGTCTTGCCACGAACTACGTGTTGGGTGTGATAGGTTGCATGGTAGATTTATTATTGCCTTGTTATCATTGTTGCAAAGTGCCATGTTCACATGTTGTGTTTTCACTTGTTATGAAATGCCATCTTGTTGAGCTCGTTGTAATCGGTGTGTTCACCACAATGATGCATGCTTGTGTGTTTCGGGATCACCTTCATATGTATTTTGATGAGGTGCTTACCCTTTGCCATGTTTAGTTTCGAGGTGTCTTAAACATGCTCTTTTTGATGCTATGATGATGTTGCTGTTTTAGGACTTAGTGAAATTTCACTAAGTCTGAAATCTATAACGTTCCGATGCCATGTTCGTGTGATGTTGTAGGACAAAGCATGATAGTTTTGGGGTGGATTTTATTTGTTACTTGAAGTATATATTGTTGTCTTTCCATCCATGTCCTCACATGTCCATTTGAGTGGCTGTAGCATGTTTATCTTTTGCTCCAAACTTTCAATAAAATTCTGCTGCCAGAATTTTATTTCAAAGTTCAATATGTCCAAGATCATTGCTATTGATCCGTGACTCCGTTGGGGGTGCACTTTGGACCTAGTTGCTGTACTATATATCTAGTTTGTGTTCAAGTCCTTTGCCATGCTTTTTGGGTGCTGTAGATTAATTATTTTGAGCTCCAAAGATGCCATGTTGCTGTAATTTTCAGTTTTCGCTCAAATCTTGTTTCGGGCATAACTTTTAGCCCGTAACTCCGATTTCAGCGAATCTTATATCAAACTTGGGTGATTTTCTGTGTAGATTAATAATATCAGGTTGTTATCTTGTTTTGAGGTATTTTGCTTGAGTGATGTTTTCCGTGCTCCATGTGCATCTTTAGTGCATCCATCATGCATTCATGTTTTTCGAGTGCGCATTGCATCGTGTTGATTGGTGCTTGGTGTGTTTGTTGTGTTTAGAGCCGGAAGTTGAGCACGAGTTTTCCAACGAAGTTGAGCACGAGGTTTCCAACGAGTTTGAGCACGAGGACCCTTCTTTCGATCCGAACGTCTTCTCTTCAGGCAAGATGACCGAACCCCGATAACATTACTATCTTTGTCTATTGCTAGTAGTCTCGATCTATAGTTTTGCCTCGATGCCCATGTTCTTCTTGTCAGCCTCCTACTTGTAACCAATTGCCATGTTAACCACCCTACCTATGCAAACCGTTGCTTGGCTAAGTACGCTTCGCTCAGCCCTTCTTATAGCGTTGCTAGTTGCAGGTGAAGTGAAGATGCTTGCTCCATGTTGAAGTTTGGTTGGGTTATATCACACTATATAAATGCTTTAATTGAAATCATCTATATATTGGCAAGGGTGGAAGGCTAAGCCTTTTGCTTGGTGTTTTGTTCCACTCATGCCGTTAGGATCCGTATAAGCCGGTTTTATGTTCCTTGATTATGCGTTCCTAACACGGTTGGGGTGGATGGGACCCCCTCGATAAACCGCTAAGTGCTAAGTCTTTTCCAGCAAATCCCAACATTGGTACTATTTGCCTAATAACAAACTAAACATGCATAGGGAGTAATTAACCCTCTTTCTTAATCAACAACCCCGGGCCAGTGCTCCACATGAGTGTTGGTCCGAAACGGGCAACCTGCGGGGCCACCTCGAGGAAACTCAAGGTTTGGTAAAAACCCGTAGCTTGTCCCATCCGGTCGTGGCCTGAGACGAGATACGCGCGGCTAGTATCAGGGTGTCGGCACGCCGGGAGGACTTGCTGGATTAGCCTTACCTTAGCTCGGTATATCTTGAGCACGGGATTCCGAGGATACTCGGGTCTTCCCACTTTGGAGTTGCGACTCCGCGGATCGTGGGCTTGTAATGGGTCAAGTTGGAACACCCCTGCAGGGTTTGAACTTTCGAAAGCCGTGCCCGCGGTTATGTCGCAGATGGGAGCTTGTTAATTCCGGTTGTAGATAACTTGACACAATGATACTAATACACTACCAGCGTGTGTTCCGTGACTGTCAATTTCCGAATCGGGATTCGGGAGTTGAACACGGAGGGGTTATGCTTGTGAGCTGGTAGCTAGGATCACTTCGTGATCACTTCTCGCGATGCCTTCTCTTCTCGCTCTCACTTGCGTAAGCTAGATGCTAGTTGCTGCTGCAGACTTGTTCTTTCTTCAGCCTTTCCCTCACCTAAAGGCTTAAATAGTTCTGTTACCCGGGAACGGGATTGCTGAGTCCTCTGTGGCTCACAGTTACTTCACACACCAGATGCAGGTCCAGCTGTGAGCTATCCAGGTGATGGCACCGAGCTGGATTGGGAGTACGACGAGGAGCGTAGTCGTTACTACGTGCGCTACCCGGACGATCAGTAGTGGAGTCTCTTACTAGGATTCGATCCGCCTGTGGTTGTTTTTATCTGAGTTTGGTACTTTGACATTTGGCTTTTGCCCTTAGAGGGTTGTAGTGCTCTTAATGTATGATGTTTGAGACTTGTACTGTTATTCTGTGACGTGGCGATTGTAAGCCAACTATTTTCAGTTTACTATCCCTCTTTTACATGAGTTGTGCAAAGATTACCAAACTTGAGATCATTCTAGGATGGACTTATGCCTTTAAGTCGTGCCTCGACACGTAGGAGGTATAACTCCATCCTGGGCATTACAAGTTGGTATTCAGAGCCTTCTCCGACCTAGGAGCCCCCACTGTTTGATCGAACCGTTGACGGTTGAGTCTAGGCACACACTGAAAACTTTTTGAGTCCTATATTATATCGGAGAGTAGGATTTCTTTTCTTCTCATCCCCTTTCTCTCTGGTGAGGACTCCTGACGTCTACTCTTGTCTCTCCTTTCTTCAAAATTTGCACAAAATTTTTTTTTAGGAATCCCGCGAGTATTCTGGGATTGTTTCGATGTTCTTGTGACAAGGATATTGTTCCCGATGCCTCCTGTTACCGAGGAGTTGAGCTTCGGGGTATCATTGTAACAAGCATATCGCGACAGTACTAAATACTTAAGACGGCCGACATCGAAAATCTCCCCTATACGGCCAGTGGCAAGATAACCCCGACATCACCCAGTACTGGGGAGGTAGTTCGGGAGTATTGCCATAGCTTGTTATAGTGGATGCTTTTCGAAGGTCCGAGGTACACAGTTTCCGAGAAAGACTGGTTATGTGTTGAAGGATGGATACACCTGGATGTAGGTTAGAGTTGATTGCGCGGTGCTTCCCGTGTATCCCCAACACCTGATTGCATAACTGGAATCTTTCGGAAAGCTATAGGTGGGTTTTTATCCAGTAGATCGTAGGCATTCTTCCAACGAATGCAGGTTAGTGAGTTCGGGGTTCGACATTGAGTGAAGGGGTTATATGACCGAGGTTACTATCAGGAGTTGCATCTTAAAGGGTCCTTGGCTATGCTGATCCGGGGATTGCAAAACCTTTTCGTAACGCGTTCATATGCTTTCAGCACAAAGATGTTAGAACGAAACTCCTTTCTTGTGTTTGTTCCTTTCCGTACCTTGTTGTTTTCTTATTTTATCCTTTTGATCCCTATGTGGCTTCTCGTGAAGACCGATGTTATCAATTAACTAAGAAATTCATTCGTTCCTCTTGTTCGGATGATTTCATTCGTTCTTATTGTTCGAATGAGTATTGTGAAGACTTGTTGCAATTCATTCCTTTGATTCAGCTTATTCCTTTTGTCAATCAGTTGCTGATTCGTGGTCATCTCTTACAGGATGGCTCCGAAAAGGGTTCCGAATGCTAACCCAGAGGGTGAAGAGGTTCCAGAGCGTCCTCCTTCCCCTCCTCCTCCGCCTGAGGCTTGGAGAGCAATTATGCAGACTACTGCTCAGAACACTCAGTTGATGATGCAGATGATGCAGATGATGCAAGCTAATCAAGCTAATCAAGCTAATCAGGGCGTTCCAATGAACCAAGGCAACTTCTTCCAGCAGCACCATGCTACTCTCAACCAGTTCTTGGCCAACAATCCTAAAGCTTTCAGTTACTGTGTCGACCCTCTCGATGCTGAAGATTGGCTGACCGACATAAAAAAGCATTTTGAGTGCAGTAACGTGAAAGAAGATGACTATGTGAAGTTTGCAGCCTTCCAACTGAAAGATCAAGCAGCTGACTGGTGGCAGCAGTACAAAGACTCAAGGCCGGGTCAAGTGATCTCGTGGGAGAACTTCTGCAAGGATTTCCGCTCGCATCACATTCCTACAAGTGTTATCGAGGGTATGCGTGAGCAATTCCGCAACCTCAAGCAGGGCTCCATGACAGTCTATCAGTATAATGTCAAGTTTCAAAACCTCGCTCGCTATGCAAAGCAAGACATTCCTGATGCAAAGAGTAAAATCTATCAGTTCCGTGGAGGTCTCAAAGATGAACTTCAGCTTGCTCTCACTTTGTTCGAGCCAGACGAATTCGATAAGTTCTATAATATGGCTTTGAAACAAGAAGCAGCTCAGCTTAAGATGGAGGCTTCTAAGAAGAGAATTCGAGATGCTGTTCACTCTACCTCATCGTCTCAGTTGGCTGCGAAACAACAGAAATTCTGGCTTCCTCCTCCTCCAATGATTCGAGCTCCATACAACAACTCCAACAACTTCAACAACTCCAACAACAAGAACTCTAGTGGTCGTGGTTTCTCCCACCCACCCAACCCAAGCAACCAGTCGAAGAAGCAGTTTCAGTCTCAAGGCTCCAAGTCCAGTGGCTCTCAGTTCCGTCCTCTCTCTGAAGTGGTGTGCAACAAGTGTGGCCAGAAGGGTCATTATGCCAACAGATGTCCGAATCCGAAGCGTCTTCCTCCTCCTCCACCTATGAGTTCAGCTATTGTCAAGCATGATCCAAAGTCTGCAAGGGTCAATCTGATGAATGCAGCACAAGCGGAGGCTTCTTCTGATGTCATTTTGGGTAACCTTTCAGTGAACTCTTTTCCAGCTAAAGTATTGTTTGATTCGGGTGCATCTTTGTCCTTCATTTCAAGACCTTTTGTTGCTAAGCATGAATTTGTCACTCAAGTGATGCCGAAGCCGTTGAGCATTATTTCTCCTGGTTTGCAAATGACCTCTCGGGTGCATGTTCCGGATATTTCTATTCGCATGGGTGATTATCGATTTTTGGCTTCTCCGGTGGTTCTTGGTCATTCTGACATCGACCTCATTCTCGGAATGGATTGGCTTTCTCAGCACGATGCTCACATTGATTGTGCTCAAAAGGAAGTCAAGTTGACTCATTCTGATGAAGATGTAATTATCTTCGCCTCCAGGGATAATACTATTCGGCTTTTCTCTCTTAATGATAAGGGTGAAATTAATGCCATAGAGCAAATTCCAGTGGTGAATGAATATCAAGACGTCTTTCCAGAAGAACTTCCAGGCATGCCTCCACACCGTCAGGTGGAGTTTGTAATTGAACTCGAGCCGGGCACCGAACCTGTTTGTCGGCGTCCATACAAGCTCTCTTCAGATGAATTGAAGGAATTGAAGAAACAGTTGGATGAACAGGAGCGTATGGGTCTCATCAGACCGAGTACATCTCCGTGGGGCTGTGGTGTCTTATTTGTCAAGAAGAAAGATGGCACGGAGCGTCTCTGTGTTGACTACCGGCCACTGAACAAGAAGACGATTAAGAACAAGTATCCGCTCCCCAACATCAACGAACTCTTTGAGCAGCTCAAAGGAGCTAAAGTATTCTCTAAGCTTGACCTCCGAATGGGCTATCATCAAATTCGCATTCGCGAGGAAGACATTCCCAAGACGGCCTTCAGAACGAGCTACGGTTCATATGAGTATACCGTCATGTCCTTCGGTCTCGCCAATGCTCCTCCTACCTTTTCAAGGATGATGCATTACATCTTCAACCCCTATACTGGCGAATTCGTGCTTGTGTATCTAGATGATATTCTGGTGTTTTCCAAGAATGAAGAAGATCACGAAAAGCACTTACGACTGGTTCTTGATCGACTCCGAGAGCATAAATTCTATGCCAAGTTCTCCAAGTGCGAGTTTTGGCTCGATAAGGTTTTGTACCTGGGCCACATTATCTCAGCTGACGGTATTGCGGTTAATCCCGAGAAAGTTGAAGCAATTGTCAACTGGGAAGCTCCTCAGAACGTCAAGCAGCTCCGCAGTTTTCTGGGTCTTGCCAGCTATTGCAGAAGGTTTGTGGAGAACTTCTCCAAGATTGCCAAGCCTCTTTCCAACCTCCTTCAGAAGAATGTCAAATACTTTTGGTCTCCCGAGTGTGAAGTGGCTTTCAAAACCCTCAAAGAGAAGCTTGTTTCCGCTCCAGTTCTGATTCCTCCAGATGAATCCAAGCCCTATGAAGTGTTCTGTGATGCTTCTCTTCAAGGTCTTGGTGGTGTGCTTATGCAAGAGAAGAGAATTGTGGCATACACTTCACGTCAGCTAAAGCCAGCTGAGAAGAACTATCCCACACATGATCTCGAGCTAGCAGCTGTGGTACATGCTCTGATTACGTGGAGACATCTGTTGTTGGGCAGAAAGGTCGACATCTTCACTGATCACAAGAGCTTGAAGTACATCTTCACACAGCCGCATCTGAACCTCCGCCAGACTCGTTGGGTTGAAATGATCCAAGAGTACAACCCCAGCATTGAGTACACTCCAGGCAAGGCGAATGTGATTGCAGATGCTTTGAGCAGAAAGGCATATTGCAACAGCCTTCTTATCAAGCCACACCAGCCTGAGCTTTGTGAAGCTTTCAGGAAGCTCAACCTTCAGGTTGTTCCGCAGGGTTTTCTTGCTAATCTCCAGATTGCTCCTACCTTGGAAGATCAAGTCCGTGAGGCCCAGCTCAGTGATACCATGGTGAAGAAGGTGAAACATGGGATTGCAAAGGGCACTCCAAAATATAAGTGCTTCCGTGTTGATGAGAGAGATACCTTGTTCTTCGAGGACAGACTCGTTGTTCCCAAAGGTGATCTCAGGAAGCTCATAATGGAAGAAGCTCATGACTCTCTCCTTTCCATTCATCATGGCAGTTCCAAGATGTACCAAGACCTCAAGCAATCTTACTGGTGGACACGCATGAAAAGGGAAATTGCCCAATTCGTGAATGAATGTGATGTATGCAGAAGAGTGAAAGCAGAACATCAACGTCCAGCCGGTCTTCTCCAACCTCTTCCTATTCCTGAGTGGAAGTTCGACCACATTGAAATGGACTTCGTCACTGGCTTTCCTAAATCCAAGCGAGGCAATGATGCTATCTTTGTGGTGATTGACAAGCTTACCAAAGTTGCTCACTTTCTTCCAGTCAAAGAATCAATCAATGCAGCTCAACTTGCAGAGCTGTACACTTCCAGAATTGTGTCCCTACATGGCATTCCTCAAGTGATATCCTCAGACCGTGGCAGCTTGTTCACATCAAAGTTCTGGGACTCCTTTCAGTCCGCCATGGGCACGAAGATCAGGTTCAGCACTGCCTTTCACCCTCAGACTAGTGGTCAAGTCGAGCGTGTGAATCAGATCCTTGAAGATATGCTCAGAGCCTGTGTCATCTCCTTCGGCATGAAATGGGAGGACTGTCTTCCATTTGCAGAATTCTCTTACAACAACAGCTTTCAGGCAAGTGCAGGCAAAGCACCGTTTGAGATTCTCTATGGCAGAAAGTGCCGTACCCCTCTCAACTGGTCTGAAACAGGCGAACGCCAACTTCTTGGCAATGATTTGATCTCTGAAGCCGAAGAAATGTGCAAAGTCATACGTGAGAATCTCAAGGCCGCTCAGTCGCGTCAGAAGAGCTACTATGACGGAAAGCATCGTGATTTGGCATTCGACATCGGTGATCATGTCTACCTCCGAGTTTCTCCGATGAAAGGAACCCAGAGATTCGGTATCAAAGGAAAGCTTGCTCCTAGATACGTCGGGCCTTTCAAAATTCTTGGCAAAAGAGGCGATCTAGCCTATCAGCTCGAGCTCCCTTCCAACTTTGCAAATGTTCATGATGTCTTCCATGTGTCTCAGCTTCGCAAATGCTTCAAGGCACCTGAGCGCATGATTCCGTTTGAGGAGATTGATCTTCAACAAGACCTTTCCTACCGAGAGCATCCAGTTGCAATTCTCGAAGAAACCGAACGCAAGACTCGCAACAAGTCCATCAAGTTTCTGAAAGTCAAGTGGTCACATCACACAGACCGAGAAGCTACCTGGGAATGAGAAGATCATCTTCGTTCCGAGTACCCTTCCTTTTTCCAGTCCTAGATCTCGGGACGAGATCTTTTTGTAGTAGAGGAGAGTTTGTAATGCCCCGGATGTAATACTTTCCCTTTTGGGTATATAATATATCTCCGGCTTCATCTATTTCCATTTCGGGTTCTTTGTCTTTCGGGCTTTCGTCGTTTTGTTGTGTGAGTGTGTGGCATTCATTCATATCATGTAGACATGTGCATTGCATTGCATTTGTGTTGTGGGTTGCATCCGATTCGTGGCGTTCCTTTCCGTTGTCCGTTTCGCGTTCCGGAGCTCCCTCATGTGTCCGTGACGTCCCGTAGGCCTACTTTGTTGTTCGGGCGTTTTTCGTTACCGGTGTGCCGCGAGGTTGTGTTGTGTGTTGTTGTTTTGTTGTGTGCAACCCGCCTCTCAAATCTTGTCTCGTTTGGACTCCGATGACTTTTCCCTCCGTTGTCCGTGTGGGTCCGATGTGCCTTCACTTCGTGTCCCGGAAATACCCCTGCTGCTTTCTTTTATCTCCGTCTAGGCCCTTTTATTCTATCCCCGCGATCGGATCCGTTGGATCACGATCGGAGGGCTCCTAGACACCCCTAGTCTCCAAACCCTAGTCTAAAACTGCTACATATAGACCCCTAGGTCTATTTGGGCATCCCCTTCTTCTTCCTCCTCTCTCCCCTCTTTTTTTTCATTTTCTACCTCAGATCCACTATTCCTGCCCGGATCCCGAAGGGATCCTTCGAACCGCGCCAGATCCGATCTGGGAATCGTTCGCGCGAGTCAACGCTCCTCTCCAGGTCCAGCGGGTCGATCGAGCCGCGTCGATCGCGCCGCTCCGCGCGCGAGCGCGCCGGGCCGCCTTCGCCGCTTCGTTCCACCGGCCCGTACACCGCCGAGGCTTTTCTCCCGTCGCCTGGGCCGGCCTGGTCCCCACATCGACCGGCCCGCCAGCCGCCTTCGTCCCGCTTCTCGCCGCACCGCCTGCCAGCGGGCGCCGCATCGCCTCGCCCCGTCAGCCTCCGCGACTGGGCCGCGAGCGCGCGAGCGGGCCACCGCATCGAGGCAACCGGGCCGCGCCGGCTCCCAGCGCCCGGCTGGGCTTCGTCGCTCCAGGCCACCGCCTCCCGCGCTGCTCCTCGCGCAGCCGCCGGCCCACTCCTGCGGCGGGCCGCCGCCTCCTGCCACCCTGGGCCGCGCCCCGAGCCGGATCGGGCCGCCGCCTCTCCCTCCGGGCCGGATCCAGCTCCAGGCCCGAGCCCGTACTGTTCATCGAGGTTGATTTTTTTCTCCCTCTAAGTCCCAGATCTGACAGTCTGATATGCTAACTTTGCACTGCTGTAACTTTCTCTGTGATGCTCCGTTTTGCGCGTGTAGCATGTCCAGATGTTCGTGGAGATGCCCTCTACGTTTTACCTGTTGTTGTCATGCATGTTAGATGTCATCTTGACACTTGTTTTGCTGTTGCAAGAGTGCATCATGATATAAACTGCTGTTATGTGTTATTTTCATGTCACCTTTGACTTGTGATATCTTTTAGCTCGTTTGTCCAAACGATGCAAATGACATGTCCACGTGTTCGTCTTGCCACGAACTACGTGTTGGGTGTGATAGGTTGCATGGTAGATTTATTATTGCCTTGTTATCATTGTTGCAAAGTGCCATGTTCACATGTTGTGTTTTCACTTGTTATGAAATGCCATCTTGTTGAGCTCGTTGTAATCGGTGTGTTCACCACAATGATGCATGCTTGTGTGTTTCGGGATCACCTTCATATGTATTTTGATGAGGTGCTTACCCTTTGCCATGTTTAGTTTCGAGGTGTCTTAAACATGCTCTTTTTGATGCTATGATGATGTTGCTGTTTTAGGACTTAGTGAAATTTCACTAAGTCTGAAATCTATAACGTTCCGATGCCATGTTCGTGTGATGTTGTAGGACAAAGCATGATAGTTTTGGGGTGGATTTTATTTGTTACTTGAAGTATATATTGTTGTCTTTCCATCCATGTCCTCACATGTCCATTTGAGTGGCTGTAGCATGTTTATCTTTTGCTCCAAACTTTCAATAAAATTCTGCTGCCAGAATTTTATTTCAAAGTTCAATATGTCCAAGATCATTGCTATTGATCCGTGACTCCGTTGGGGGTGCACTTTGGACCTAGTTGCTGTACTATATATCTAGTTTGTGTTCAAGTCCTTTGCCATGCTTTTTGGGTGCTGTAGATTAATTATTTTGAGCTCCAAAGATGCCATGTTGCTGTAATTTTCAGTTTTCGCTCAAATCTTGTTTCGGGCATAACTTTTAGCCCGTAACTCCGATTTCAGCGAATCTTATATCAAACTTGGGTGATTTTCTGTGTAGATTAATAATATCAGGTTGTTATCTTGTTTTGAGGTATTTTGCTTGAGTGATGTTTTCCGTGCTCCATGTGCATCTTTAGTGCATCCATCATGCATTCATGTTTTTCGAGTGCGCATTGCATCGTGTTGATTGGTGCTTGGTGTGTTTGTTGTGTTTAGAGCCGGAAGTTGAGCACGAGTTTTCCAACGAAGTTGAGCACGAGGTTTCCAACGAGTTTGAGCACGAGGACCCTTCTTTCGATCCGAACGTCTTCTCTTCAGGCAAGATGACCGAACCCCGATAACATTACTATCTTTGTCTATTGCTAGTAGTCTCGATCTATAGTTTTGCCTCGATGCCCATGTTCTTCTTGTCAGCCTCCTACTTGTAACCAATTGCCATGTTAACCACCCTACCTATGCAAACCGTTGCTTGGCTAAGTACGCTTCGCTCAGCCCTTCTTATAGCGTTGCTAGTTGCAGGTGAAGTGAAGATGCTTGCTCCATGTTGAAGTTTGGTTGGGTTATATCACACTATATAAATGCTTTAATTGAAATCATCTATATATTGGCAAGGGTGGAAGGCTAAGCCTTTTGCTTGGTGTTTTGTTCCACTCATGCCATTAGGATCCGTATAAGCCGGTTTTATGTTCCTTGATTATGCGTTCCTAACACGGTTGGGGTGTATGGGACCCCCTCGATAAACCGCTAAGTGCTAAGTCTTTTCCAGCAAATCCCAACATTGGTACTATTTGCCTAATAACAAACTAAACATGCATAGGGAGTAATTAACCCTCTTTCTTAATCAACAACCCCGGGCCAGTGCTCCACATGAGTGTTGGTCCGAAACGGGCAACCTGCGGGGCCACCTCGAGGAAACTCAAGGTTTGGTAAAAACCCGTAGCTTGTCCCATCCGGTCGTGGCCTGAGACGAGATACGCGCGGCTACTATCAGGGTGTCGGCACGCCGGGAGGATTTGCTGGATTAGCCTTACCTTAGCTCGGTATATCTTGAGCACGGGATTCCGAGGATACTCGGGTCTTCCCACTTTGGAGTTGCGACTCCGCGGATCGTGGGCTTGTAATGGGTCAAGTTGGAACACCCCTGCAGGGTTTGAACTTTCGAAAGCCGTGCCCGCGGTTATGTGGCAGATGGGAGCTTGTTAATTCCGGTTGTAGATAACTTGACACAATGATACAAATACACTACCAGCGTGTGTTCCGTGACTGTCAATTTCCGAATCGGGATTCGGGAGTTGAACACGGAGGGGTTATGCTTGTGAGCTGGTAGCTAGGATCACTTCGTGATCACTTCTCGCGATGCCTTCTCTTCTCGCTCTCACTTGCGTAAGCTAGATGCTAGTTGCTGCTGCAGACTTGTTCTTTCTTCAGCCTTTCCCTCACCTAAAGGCTTAAATAGTTCTGTTACCCCGGAACGGGATTGCTGAGTCCTCTGTGGCTCACAGTTACTTCACACACCAGATGCAGGTCCAGCTGTGAGCTATCCAGGTGATGGCACCGAGCTGGATTGGGAGTACGACGAGGAGCGTAGTCGTTACTACGTGCGCTACCCGGACGATCAGTAGTGGAGTCTCTTACTAGGATTCGATCCGCCTGTGGTTGTTTTTATCTGAGTTTGGTACTTTGACATTTGGCTTTTGCCCTTAGAGGGTTGTAGTGCTCTTAATGTATGATGTTTGAGACTTGTACTGTTATTCTGTGACGTGGCGATTGTAAGCCAACTATTTTCAGTTTACTATCCCTCTTTTACATGAGTTGTGCAAAGATTACCAAACTTGAGATCATTATAGGATGGACTTATGCCTTTAAGTCGTGCCTCGACACGTAGGAGGTATAACTCCATCCTGGGCATTACACATCTGCCCTATGGTTTGCCCCCCTCCCCTCTTGGAGGCGCCTTGGGCCTGGTTGGGGGGCGCACCAGCCCACCCGGGGCTGGTCCCCTCCCACACTTGGCCCACACAGCCCTCTGGGGCCGGTGGCCCCACCCGGTGGACCCCCGGGACCCTCCCGGTGGTCCCGGTACGCTACCGATAGCGCCCGAAACTTTTCCGGTGACCAAAACGGGACTTCCCATATATGAATCTTTACCTCCGGACCATTCCGGAACTCCTCGTGACGTCCGGGATCTCATACGGGACTCCGAACAACATTCGGTAACCGCGTATATACTTTCCCTATTACCCTAGCGTCATCGAACCTTAAGTGTGTAGACCCTACGGGTTCGGGAACCATGTAGACATGACCGAGACAACTCTCCGGCCAATAACCAACAGCGGGATCTAGATACCCATGTTGGCTCCCACATGTTCCACGATGATCTCATCGGATGAACCACGATGTCAAGGATTCAATCAATCCCGTATACGATTCCCTTTGTCAATCGATATAGCACTTGCCCGAGATTCGATCGTCGGTATACCGATACCTTGCTCAATCTCGTTATCGGCAAGTCTCTTTACTCGTTCTGTAACACATCATCCCGTGATCAACTCCTTGATTACATAATGTGCACATTATGATGATGTCCTACCGAGTGGGCCCAGAGATACCTCTCCGTCATACGGAGTGACAAATCCCAGTCTCGATTCGTGCCAACCCAACAGACACTTTCGGAGATACATGTAGTGCACCTTTATAGCCACCCAGTTACGTTGTGACGTTTGGTACACCCAAAGCATTCCTACGGTATCCGGGAGTTGCACAATCTCATGGTCTAAGGAAAAGATACTTGACATATAGAAAAGCTTTAGCATACGAACTACACGATCTGTGCTAGGCTTAGGATTGGGTCTGGTCCATCACATCATTCTCCTAATGATGTGATCCCGTTATCAACGACATCCAATGTCCATGGTCAGGAAACCGTGACCATCTGTTGATCAACGAGCTAGTCAACTAGAGGCTTACTAGGGACATGGTGTTTGTCTATGTATCCACACATGTATCTGAGTTCCCTATCAATACAATTCTAGCATGGATAATAAACGATTATCATGAACAAGGAAATATAATAATAACCAATTTATTATTGCCTCTAGGGCATATTTCCAACAGTCGCAGTAGCTCAGTTCCTACTGCCAACCCATTTTTCATCAGTCTCCATGCATGTATAATTGCTTTGCCCGGTGCACTGGTTCCCCATAATGCCAGCCAGCCCTGGTGCTCCGCAACTGACGACGAGGAGCCCGGCTATCCGGTTCTTGCTCTCTTCTTGTCCATGCATAAGTGATAGGCTGACCTGACCATAAACTGCCCGTTGTTTGTAAAATTCCAAGTCGGGACGTCTTCCATCCCATGACCACCTATAGTGATCTGAAGTATATCTTGCACATCATCCAGAGTAAACATTGCATCCAACTTGGCTCGGTCCCAGGCATCACCATCTTCATTCAGCAGATCACTCACCCGTGATACCCCATGTACGTAAACCTGGCCCAGTGGCCGTAGGTATCCTTTCCGCGGTATCCAGTTATCATGGTGAATTCTTATACTAGTGCCATCACCCACCCTCCATACCAATCCGTCCAGCAAAAGATCTCGGCCATGCAGAATACTCCGGAACGTGTATTCCTCCGCTCGGACAAGTGGCATTTAGGATTGAACCATCCGGGTAGTATCTAGCCTTCAAAACGCTGGCACAAAGAGAGGACGGGGAGTGCAGTAACCTCCACGCTTTCTTAGCTAAAAGAGTCTGGTTGAAAGCCTCCATATCTCTAAAACTCGTTCCTTCATCTTTCGTACTCATGCACATCTTCTTCCAGGCTATCCAATGAACCTTCTTTTCACCATTTGCTTCACCCCACCAAAAGTTCGAAGAGATGGATGTCAGGTTCCCGCACAATTTCTTGGTGAGTTGGAAGCAGCTCATGGTAAAAGTTGGGGTAGATTGGAGGCCGGATTTTACCATCACCTCTCGTGCCTTCTTCGACAAACCCTGCCCCTTCCATCCTGTGACCTTTCCCTTAGCGCTTTCCTTGACATATTTGAACGTCCCCTCCTTTGAGCTTCCCACAACAGTAGGTAGCCCTAAATATTTTTCACTTAACGCTTTCGACTGAATTCCAATGACCTCCTTAAGATGTTCTTTGTGCGTGTCGGAGCTACCTTTCCCAAAGAAGATAGCAGATTTTTGCATGTTCGCTTTCTGGCCGGAAGCCACTTTATAAGCCTGCAAAATGCCCTTAAGCATCTCAAGATTACCTCGAGAGCCCTCAAGAAACATGATACTGTCATCTGCGAAAAGCAGGTGGGTTACCATGGGGCCAGTGCTCCCAAACGATACCCCCTTGAGCTCACCAGCCTGCTGCGCCTGTTTTAATAGGGCCGAAAATCCCTCCACACAAAAAAGAAACAAATACGGTGACAAGGGGTCCCCTTGGCGAAGGCCCCTCGACGCCAGAAAGGTGTGTGAGATCCCTCCATTAAGCTTAACGGAGAAACGAGCCGACATAACACCATGCATGATCATTTGAACCCATGACTCAGCAAACCCAAACTTGGTCATCATCCTTTCCAAAAACGACCACTCAACCCGGTCGTACGCCTTCATCATATCCAGCTTCACAGCACAAAGCGGTTTCTTCTGGGTTCTCTTTCTAATAGCATGGACACACTCATAGGCGACCAGAACATTATCTGTGATAAGACTCCCTGGTACAAACGCGCTTTGCTCCTCCGAGATCATAATTGGGAGGATCACCTTTAGCCGGTTCGCTAGCACCTTCGTGGCAATTTTGTACAACACGTTACATAAACTGATCGGTCTAAACTATGACATTAACTCCGGTGAGTTGACTTTAGGAATCATGACAAGGACCGTATCATTAAACGTCTCCGGTGTTGCTACCCCGTACAGGAAATCTTTCACCGCTGTGCACACATCATTCTTTAGCAACGACCAGTGTCGGTGATAAAACATCGCTGGGAAACCATTTGGCCTAGTGGCTTTGGTTGGCCCCATTTGAAACAAAGCCGTCTCAATTTCAGCTTCTGAAAACTCTGCGGTCAGTCTTGTGTTCATCTCCTCAGAAACAATACTCTCAATATGTTGTAGTAGACGCTCCGCCTCCACCGAACCTTCTGTCGTGAAAAGGTCCGCATAAAATTTAGCTGCCAAGGCCCGCATTTCATCATTCGATGTGCACCAAGTGCCATCCTCCTTGAGCAACGACTTGACCATATTTTTCCTTCGCCTATGTGATGCTCGGTTTTGGAAATACTTTGTGTTCTGATCCCCCCACTTAAGCAAATCTATCAGAGACTGCTGTCTATAGTATATCTCCTCCTTCTCATAGATATCGTGTAGTTGACCTTCTATATCATTTACCTCTCCAAAATAGCCCGTATGCAGCGACCTGTCTTTGGCCTCTCTTAACTGTGATTTCAGCTTCGAGATATGCAGACGTAAAGAGCCAAACACCTCCCTGCTCCATCTCTGCATGGCCTTGGACATAGCGCCCATTTTTTTACTCATATCTGCCGCGCCTCCTAGCTCCTGATTGATCCCCTCCCATGCAAGCAGCACCATTTCCTCGTAGTTCTCATGACGCGTCCATGCCTCCTCAAAACGAAATCCCCTTTCCATCTTCGAGCTACTCGCGTCCAGTGACACGACCGCTCTAATGACTAGTGCAGCGTGATCCGACTCCTCCGTTATCACATGTTCCACTGCAGTCTCCGGGAATATCTGCAGGAAATCGTCATTGCATGTAGCACGGTCCAGCCGTACCTGTATATTTGCATTGGCATCTTGCTTATTATCCCATGTAAATGGGTATCCGGTGAAACCCAGGTCAGCCAAGCCACAGTCAGCTAGGCATTCTCTTAAACCCTCCATTTGGTTGAAACCTCGCAATTTTCCTCCTCTCTGCTCCGTTTGAAAGAGTATTTCGTTAAAATCGCGTGCACATAGCCACGGTACATTATCTTGTCTCCTCAGATACCGTAAAGTCTCCAATGTTTTATTCCCGAGCTCCGTACGGGGTTCCCCATAGATTCCAGTGAACCTAAAGGATTTACCCTCATATGATATCACGGCTTCAACATAGTACTGGCACCATGGCCGAATCGTCACCTGAACATTGTCTCTCCACCATAAGGCAAGCCCACCACTTCTGCCCACACAGTCCACCGCCATACCATTACTAAATTCCAAACTCCACCTCAATTTCTCCATAGTTGTCCCCTTCTTCTTCATCTCACTCATAAAAACCACCGCTGGGTTGTAGGACCGTACCAGGTCTCTCAGCTCGCCAACCGTCGGGTCCAACCCCAGTCCCCGACAGTTCCAGGCCAAGATGATCATTGGTCGCAGCGGCCCCGGTTGCCGGGGTCCGTCGAAGTAGCACCACGATCGCCCACACGCTCAAAGACTGACGCCACCTTCTGCCTCTTCTCACCAGAGAGCCCATCAATCCCTTCCCTCCTAGCTCCTTCACTTTTTGCCACCCACACTTGTCTGGAAGACCTCTTTTTCTCACGAGGCACATACTGCATATGGCCGTCCCACTGTCGGGACGCTCCCTCATCATGTCTTGGCATGCGCACATAGTACCCTGGTCTCCTTTGACTTCCCATGCTTGTCCTCTCCCCACGCTCCTGCATCTTCCCCTTGTAGTCAGAATGTTTCTTTAGGGATATGATGCCCTCCCTAACCTTCTGTTTCAACTCATTATGCATCTCTTTCTCCCGCTTTGCTTCAAGATCCTGTCGCAAGTCCCTTTCCTGCCCTCTCCCAGCGCCAGTGCACATTTTATTCGAGCTTTGGACCTCCTCTTGCTCCCTCCTGTTATGCATCGTCCCACCAGTGTGGGAGTCAGTCGAAGGGGTATAGTCCCTGTACAGTGGACGACGCATAGGCAGGTCTCAGACTGATCTAAAACCTCTTGAACCATATTCCCCTGCGCTAGACATAGTGCCTTCCTTGCTGAAACCATTACTCGACCCCCCCCTTGATTTTTCTCATGTGTACCAGATGAAGATCTGCCAAGGGATGCACGTAGCCATTCCCCCCATAGGGACAAGGGATCTACCGGGGGGTCGCACCTGCCACCTACATGCACAAGCCTCCCACAGTCAAAACAAAAGTGGGAAATCTTCTCGTAAGCAAAGTCGAACCAAGTTTGTTCTTCATCTTCCGGTTTCTTATTGAGGTAAAACCCATGAACTAATGGCTCATGCAAAGCAATCTTGGTCCTCACTCTGAGTTGTGCACCCCTTGCCATGCCATCCTCGCGCATATCCACCCTTACTGTTTTGCCCAGCCAGTTGCCCAAAGCCTCGCCAAACTCCTTTGTTCTTTTATCCAGAGGTAGATCATCAATACGTACCCACACATCGACCGTATCAAAAATCATCTCCGACGGCCGAGTCCCTCTACCATAATCCTTTAGAACAACCACATTGAAGTCGAACTGCCACGGGCCATTGAACAGGGCATGCTTCCAGTCTCCCTCACTTCCAAACCTGATCATGAAAATATTGCCTCCTAGATCCCGAAACTTTGCTTCCCGGTGGAGTCCCCAGGCCCTCTGCATCGCCCTCTCAAACGCATGTCTACTCAGGTATCGCGGGGAGAAGGACTTCCCGACGATCGCCCACTTTGGAGCTTGCTTCTGCATTGGACCTGGATCGCTGAACACAAACCGGCCGCCTCCTTATCCGTCAGCGCCAGTCTCCCCATCTTCACCGATAGGGATGCAGCCTCCTCCGGCGCCTTGCCATCTGGGGATGCCGATGATCCCTTCTTTGACTTGTCGATGTGCCCTGACTTCTCAGCCGGAGCCGCCTTTGTTGGAGTCGCCGCCGTCGAGGGAGTCCTCCCTCCCCTGCTCGAAGTAGACGCCATGGGCACCGCCTTCAAGTGGGAGAAAACACCATAGCCAGCCGAGTCCACGACACCGTCACCGCGAATCCGCTGCCCGAGATCACCACCACCATACGTTCAAAACCCTAAACCTAGACGCTGCCTCCCGATGGCCTCGCGATCGCCTCTCGGTCACCTCTTAGGGAAAAAACATGGTGGACCCGCTTCTCGACTTTTCTTCATATCGCAGTTAGTAACCCAAACGAGGACACGCAGAGACGACTGACCAAAGCTGCTTAAACACAATTCGAAAAGGAACAGAAGATGCTGCATAAACACGACGCCGACAAATCTAGTTTTTTTTGGCGTAAACACGACGCCGACAAATCTAATTTTTTCACACTCCGTTTTCAAGGATGTGGTAATAGATAGTGCTGATTGTAATATCGATATTTTTTTAAACACAACACAAATGCAAACTTTTAAAGGATGTATATGTATGCTCTCCCATGACCCATTTAAATGTAGAAACATACTTCCTCCGTAAAAAAATATGAGCGTTTAGACAACTAAAGTTGTAATGTAAACATTCTTATATTTCTTTACAGAGTGAATACACACTATCTTTTTTTTAACTCAACAAATTTCATTCAATTCCCGCAGAAAAAACTTTCATTCAATTAACGGGAATACAAGCATTCTACAAGCAACTGGCTATACATCGTCTCCTATTGCTACTAGCTCCTGAAGCACATAGGTCTCTCTACCAACATGATTAATCTCAAAGTTTTCAAAGCCTTGACTCCTATCATTGATTTCATGGAGAATGCTAGCTGTTTCATATCTCCCTTCATCTTTCAGCCGAGTGGACCAAGCACCACCAACCACAGGCTTCATATTTGTGTGACCATTGGACCATGTTCTTTGATGGTTCCAAGATGTTAGTTGGTTCAAGCATAGTCCTCATTTCTCCTAAAGGCGATCAACTCGACTATGTTTTCAAATTCACTTTACCACCTCCAATAATGAAGGCGGGTATGAAGCTCTCTTACATGGGTTGTGCATGGCCATATCACTTGGTATTCAGCATTCAGGCCCGTTGATGAGGGGAGCGAAGCAAGCGGTCGAACAGGGCCTCCAAAATCGAGGGGCACCATCGATAAAAAACCGGTATATGATAACTTGGTTCATTGTCTCGTGTCGTCAAAAGTTGATAGAAAGCCAGTACAGGAAAGAGGAAACCTACATGTTCCTGCTAATTGATGGCTGGATGAAGCATGGAAGGTCAATCCTGAAAGGGATTTTTTTTATTTTTGGGACTCTATATTTTGTCAATTTTCCTTATGCCACTCTAGATTTTGACATTTCACTTTTGCCAGTCTTAACATTTGACAATTATCACAATTGTCATTCCATGGCAAAAACAACATAATTTTAATTCATTTTGCCACTCTTAGCTCTTGACAGTGTATCACAATTGCCACTCTGAATGGCAACTGTGATACATTGTCAAAACTAACAGTGTAAAAAGTGAAATGTCAAAATCTATAATGACATAAGGAAAATTGGCAAAATTTAGAGTGGCAAAAACAAATTTTCCCATCCTGAAAGGCAAGAAAAAACAGATCGAGGCTCAATGCCCCGATCGGAGGCGTTGGAGACCTGGAGCTAATACAAGACGCATATCGATCGACAGGAGTGGCAGCCAACTGGCGTCTGGGCGAATACGGCAAGGCCCTTGCAGCCGTGCTCTTGTCGGTGCAGTTGCCTCCGACGATCTGATCCGATCTCATTGGTTGTTCGTCTTGCTCCCATGAAAACACAATAGCCGCGGACTGCGATGATTTTCGTTGCTTCGATTGGGATTCAGGAACACGCCCATGCCTAGACTACTGATCATGTTTTAATCTGCAAGAGCAAGGTTCTGTTTTTAGTTTATTTTCTTGTATTTGAAGATTTGGTCATCTCCAATCCTGATTGTTACCATATGAATAATTTGTTAGGTTTCTTCCTGAATCTTCATCATGTCTACTAGAATTTTATTTTTATGGAATTCCTATTAGAATTAGGAAACATGATTCTGGTGGTGCAAAAAGTAAGAAGAAACGAAGGCATGAAGTTGAGGTAAAATTTTGAACGGGTGCCCTTTATAGATATATTGTGAGATACACTCAACTTGATTATAAAAATAAAATAGATTTGAAATTATATAATAAAATGAGACTTTGTTTAGGCATATTACTTCTTCTGTTATATGAACTGTTTGAAAGTTTGGGCCCTTTTTTGGTTTTCGCCCGGGCCCTGAATTTCTCAGGATGGCCCTGTCAGTGTTTGATGGTTTATGGAGACTTTGACCTCGTTATCAACCAAGTGATGAAATCATGGGATATTCGTAGCTCAGCAATGATTGCATATTGTAATACAGTCAAGAAACTTGAGAAGCACTATGAGGGATTGTAATTGCATTATGTACCCCGAGCACAGAACCAAACAACTGATGACTTCGCTAAGATGGGCTCTATTCCAAAGGTTGTTCCTAAAGGTGTTTACCTTGATCACCTCCACTCCCTGATAGTCAAAGAGAATCCCTTCAAGGAGGATCACCCACAACCAGTCGGGTCATTTGTTCCTGCTGAAGTTGAAATTCCAGCAGTAATTGATTTAATCCAAAAAATACTCATTATCACTCCCGAGTGGACCTCACCATATCTCGCTTAGTTATTACGACAAGATCTCCTTGACGACAAAGTCGAACCCAGACAGATTGTCCAGTGATTAGAGGCATACACTGTCAGAGATGGTCAATTATACAAGTAAAGCGTCAGCGGGGTTCTGCAACAGTGTGTTTCTCCAGAAGAAGGTGATTGGCCCCTTTAGTGATCCGGTAAAGGAGCATAAAAGATTATCGTTTTTCCCCAGAGGTGACCCTCAGTTATCGAATCCACGAGAGGATAGTGCCCTTTAAGCAAGGGTTTCTAACAATCTTTTGCTAGAGAATTAAATTTCAGCTTTTCACCGGATCAGAATCAAGCTCACACTGAAAATACTTATAATAAAAATAGGCATGTGTATGAGGAGTGATGCTTACAACCATATATTTGTGACGGGATCATCATTATCTTAATCTGTGCTCTGGAAGTCACCCATCAAGATGTACTTGCTATGTATCGAAGTGGGGGATGTGTCCAAATTACATCTTGACCGACACACGTCCTGCTTCAAGAGTTAGTTGTCCAAACGAAGTCCCTATCCATCGCGCGGGATTGCCCCGGTAATTAAGATAGCAAAAAAATCAGGCAAAAGTTGTGGGAATTTAATGACTACACCTCTTGAATCCTTAGAAATAGGATCCGTGTTACCACAGTAAATCTTTCTGTCACTGGTGTTCAGAATAACACTTCACAATCTACTCCCAAAGATGAAGAACGCGAACGAGACAAGCGACAACTATGGAGCAACTTTATGCTACACATACGGGGCGCTAATTCAAAGTACTTCCATCTAACCCTGCAACAAATACATTAGGTTGGAAGGCCTTGCCTCAACCCATGACCTTACCGAACTACTCACACATGGAGATCAGATCACACGAAGTACTCATGGAAGAACACATCATAAGGATTGATTAATTGATAATATGTCTTACAATGGATGCCAGAGGTGGTACACGATTACAAGTATGACTAGATGGCTGAGAACTATGGTGGTGATGAAGGTGGTGGCTATGGAGTTGGGAAATGGCGGCTAGGGTTGATGGAGATGACTGTTGCGAAGATGACGATGTGGCGGCATGTTATGTTGCTCATTTGGCATCGGAACTTTTATAAAGTTGTTTAAGTGGATCGGACGCCTCTGTTGGCACGCCATATGACCATTTATATGAGCAGGGATGGTCATATGGAACGTTGTCTTTCCTGTTGTTTCTTCTACTACGCCTCCCACTTGATCTCCTCTCTCACCACTTTACTCATTTCCATATATTGGCTTGATTTCTTCCATAAATGGCCCATTTCCCGCGGAAACAAATAAAGATTGGATATTTGGAATCCTTGCATTCATTAGTCATTAGTAGCAATATCGGAGCAAATATCTCGGTATTAATGAAATATTTCAGTTTAAACTCAGGTTAGAGGAGTGTAAAAATAACACTCATCAGAAGGCGGACAAATCTTGCAAGAAATTAATGCAGGAATGTGCGTCACCATGCAACTTGTCGAACGTTAGTTGAGGAAGTGTTTCCAGCTTGTTTTTTCTGATCTCATGCTCATGCCCATGCTCAAGAGTTTGTAGAAAAGTGCACCAGTTCTCAGTTCTATACCAATAAAACTCACACCCTAGCACCTGATTCCTCTTGCTTGTCCATTCACAGTCTAAGGCCTAGATATGGTCGGACCATTGTGCACAGGTGCTAGCAGCTTCACTCATCTATTGGTGGTTGTCAACAAGTTCATCAAGTGGATAGAAGCAAAGCCTATCAAGAAATTAGACTAAAAAATGGCTATTAAGTTTATGAAGGAGATCATCTTAAGATACGGAGTGCCCCACAACATTATTACTAATGAAGGTTCCAACTTTGGCTCGAATGAGTTCAAAGCATTATGCTAGTCGCAAGGCACTCGGGTGGATTTTGCTTCCATAGCACATCCACACTCTAATGGTCAGGTAGAACAAGCAGATGGCATGATCTCCCTCAGGGTAAACCACGTTTAATGTGTGACCCGACTCACGCAACTGGAGCCGCGGTTGTAGAATTGCCATTTGTTCTATGTGGGCTTAGAACGAGTACTAATCAGTCAAACAACTTCACTCCATTCTTTACGGTTTACGAAGCCGAAGTAGTTCTCTCAAGTGACCTCCTTAGCAATCCCCCCAAGTGGAATTCTATTCAGAAGAGGAAGATGAAATTGCACGTCAAGACAGAATCGGTCTCCTTGAAGAGGAAAGATAGTTAGCCCTAACTAGGTCGGTGGCATATTGGCAACACTTGTGTCACTATCACAGTAGATAGGTGTGCAGGCGTGCATCCAACGAAGGTGATTTAGTCCTCTGACTAGATCAATAGAAACCTCATAAATTAGCCCCTCCATGGGAAGGCTCATTTATCATCTCAAAGGTGCTTAATAATGGAGCATACATGTTGTATAACCTCCACAAGAAAAATGACAAACCATGAGCGTGGAACACCGACCCCTCCTACGCATGTTTCATACGTAGTTTTGCATTCTGAATGTACTTGAGTATTGATTACATTCCGAGTATGTCTCTATGAATAATGCACCTTTCCATTCATATACGCCCCTTTGGGGCTACAATCCACTTGGATCCCATGCCACACTCAGGGGCTACCATTCGCTCGGAGTTCACGCCATTCTCAAGGGCTACGATATACTTGGACGCTTGCTATCACCGTAGGAGTTGTTGGATTTCTCCAAAGAGGATGGGTGATGTAGCACATCAGCAGAAAGTATTATCCTTAGTTAAGAACCAATGTTTATCGAACCAGTAGAAGTCTACAAGCTAGCAAAACAAGCAGCACCTGCATACAAACAAAATAAATACATGCACCCAACTTGGCAAGGGGGTTATCAATATCTTGTCTTGCTAGTTGCAAGGTTAAAAGGTGTGGAACGCTAGGTTCGTATGAAGAGGAAAGAGACCAAGGCCAGGAAGGAATGCTAGGTTCCCCCTAGATCCGCCCAAGAGGTCAGAGGGAAGGCATGGAACAAATATTTGTAAGAAAGGAACTCACGATGTGTGTGTCGCTGGAAGAAGTCAAAACCCTAGCCAAGGTGCGCGGAGGGGGGGGGGACTATACGTGCACTTCCTAGCGTACACCTTACCCCACCCGCAAGAGGCTGACATTGTAGTCCGACACATCTTGAGATTAACAAACATTTACAAACTCGCACATACACTCAACTCTATGAACGCACACACGCATAGCGTGTAGTATTGTAGTCGAGGGAACATTGTTTTTTTCCAAACAAATATCATCAAGAATTCTAAATAAATCTAAGAAAATACGAGCATCCATGCTAAATCTAAGACTTGAATAAGAGTGAATTGGTTCCATCACAAAGATCCGGGGAAACCCTAGATCGGTTGATCTGATGATGGTGACGATGACGCTCTTGTGTCGTATCCCTCTTGGGGGCGTCATTCTTGGAGGTATGCATAGCCTCGAGGGACCAGTGGACGGCATCTGCGATGGAGCGGCGTTCCATGTGACGCGTTGACGTCGTGGATCTCGGCGACGTGGCGCGGCAGGGCCTCGATGACGGATGTGTGATGATGAATGCGCGTTGAGAGGCGGTGTTGTCTGACACTGTGGTGGCATCGACAGTAGGCCGGGCAAGGTCGATGCGTGAGTATTTGCTCTGAAGATGGATCGATGGAAGACGGCGATGACAACCTATGAGAGTGCGTCGGACCGGTTTGTGCCCCAGACCTGGTGTGTGACTTGGTTGGCGTCTCCGGCTTTAGACGTTAGGCTTAGTTGAGAGGTCTGGGTATTCGGCTCACACTTTTCTGCACCACTTCATCAGTGAATAGGAGTAGCGACAAATATTACCAAGATGATGGTTTTAGATATATTCCAGTACTTTGTAACATCTTTCTGAATAATTAATAAAATGACTGCGTATATCTTGTAGATCAGAAGCGGGGGACGCTCAATTCGCGCAAAAAAACTGATCTATGCCATGGTAGATACAACCAAAATGCGAAAGTAGCGTCACTTAATTTTTGTGAGAGCATCTCCAACAGCCGCGCTATACTAGCGCCGCGCCGCAAAAAACGCAATTTTAGCGCGCGCGCAACGCGTCGGACAGCTCCAGCGGGCGCGCGCGCTAAAACGAGTTGGGCGCGCTGGTGAAAGCCCCATCCCGCGCTGTTGATTTGGGGCGTCCACTTCCACGCGCGGCAGACTCGAGCGCGCGCGCGAACTCTCCTTTCTTCCTCCTTCCCACCCGCGCGCGCCGGCGCCCGCGCCCCTTCCACCATGGATGCGCACACCGGAACCCCGCTCACCCCGCTGTACAGCCGCGACCCCCCTGCCGCCGCCGCCAAAAACCCTAGCGCGGCGAGCGTTGGCACTGGCGCCGCCGCCGCCACCGGAGCTCCGCCATCGGTCGGCCTCGCGCACAGCCTCTTCTTGCCGCCGCGGATGACCACGCCGACGAGTGGCGTTGCTATGAAGTGTTGAAGGATGATGAGAAATGGAAGAAGCGTGAAGATTTGGATGATTTGCATTTGAGCAACAAACGCAAGCGCACAATTGAGTTGAATGATGATGATGAGGAGGATGATGCATCAAGTGAGGATGACAAGAGAAGCCCCACACCCAACTCGGTTTCATACTCGAAACCAAAACGACCGGATGGGTGCAAGAAGGACAAAACCGAAAAGAAGAAGAGGAAAGGAGATGATGAGCTCACAAATGCTATGGAAGCTATTGTGAAGGCAAGAAAAGAAGCGAACGAGGTGAGGAAAATGGCAAGGAACCAAGATGCCGCGACCGAGGAGAGGAGGTTGGCGGCCGAGGAGAGGAGGGTGGCCGCCGAGGAGAGGAAAGTGGCATTGGAGGAGAGGAAGGTTGGCATGGAGGAGCGAACTAAGTTGATGGAATGGGAAAAACACTTGTTCTTCTTGGACACATCTTTGTTCTATGAAGCGCAAATGGAATATGTCAACATTGCCCGTGAATACGTCTTGATTCAAAAAAGAGCCATGATCCACACAATGGGTGGCGGCATGGGTGGCGGTGGCCTCGGCGGCATGGGTGGCGGTGGCCTCGGCGGCATGGGAGGCATGGGCCTCGGCACCATGGGAGGCTTGGGTGGCTTCGGAGCCATGGGAGGCATGGGTGCACCTCCGGCCGCCATTAGAGGCATGGGTGCACCTCCGGCCGCCATGGGAGGCATGGGTGGCTTTCGAGCACCCTCCAATGCTATGGGAGCCATGGGTGGCTTTGGAGCACCCTCCAACGTTATGGGAGGCATGGGTGACATGAGTTTTGCTTCTCTCATGGGAGGCATGGGTGCACCTCCGGCCGCCATGGGAGGCATGGGTGCACCTCCGGCCGCCATGGGAGGCATGGGTGCACCTCCGGCCATGAGGAGTGGAATGTCTTTCGATGTGCCTTACACACATACCCATGAAAATGTCGTTGAAGAACTTGCCAAGACCGTCGGAGCTACAAGTGATGCGGTGCGTGATGAAGTTAGGGAGGAAGATTCATCGACGGAAGAAGAGGAAGAATCGTCGGCGGAAGAAGAGGAAGAAGACGAAGAAGACGAGGAAGATGGTTGATGTGTTTATATGTCTTGAACTTTGTTGGTTGAACTTGTATTTTGAACTTGGTTTGCATTTGGAACTTGGTTGGATGAACTTGTGGGCCTGACTTTTTATGTATTCATCAACTTGTTTGTATTAAATTTCACATGTTATTTTGATTGAATGTTTCAAACTATTTCTTGTTCAAATGCCATATTTGGCGCTGCTGTAGCGGCGCGCGCGCTGCATTTTTGCGCGCTGCTGGAGCGGAGCGCACGCGCTGCATTTTAGAGCTGCCGCTGGAGCCATCGCTGCGCGGCGCGGCAAACCAGCCGAAGCGCGCGCGGTAAATGCGTTTTTTGGACGCGGCGCGTAGCGCGGCTGTTGGAGATGCTCTGAGTATGTGAACTGAGCGCCGGCCTCCTTATGCACAGTGACTGAAAGAAATAATATTTTGAGACAACTTATGTATAATTCCCGGTACATTCTTTCTCTCTCTGAATTGAGCTTGAACAGTCGAGCGACGACATGGGTAATAAGAGTAAAACAAAGCAAACACCTAAATCCACCCAAAATTATTTACTGTATCTTACAATCTGACATGACAGCTAGATGCAAACTTCTTTGTACAAAAACATCCAAAGATGACACATCCATAGAACAACCCGCTATCCGCCACCGCCGCCGCCGGAGAAGACGACCCCCACGACCGCAGCGATCATCGCCGTCGGGTCCCCAAATATCACGCCGATGACGACGCGCGCGAAGAATCCGACAATCTTGAGGAAACGTTTGAAGCGCTTGGTGCTAGTCTGAGCCTTCTTCAGCGGAGTAAATTGCAAAAAACCACCAGAATTGAGGACCCTAATTCAAAAAACAACCACCTTTCGTTTTTTTTTCAAAAAACCACCACCATTGTGCTGACAGTTTTCAGAAAACACTGATAGGTCACTAAACACATGTTAACAACGTTTCTGACAGATGGGGCCTGCTATAAGTGATGATGTGGCACAGAAATCTCACGCCGTTTGGCATATACGGTAAGCTGCACACGGGACACACACCTCAGCCTCCACTTCTTCCCCTTTAGCGCTGACCGGCATACCACCGAATTCAGCCGTCGGCCGGCTCGGGAGCAGCGGCCACGGCCAGCCACGGGGGCGGGTGGAACTGTGGCGGCCACACACGGGCATGGGCAGCGGCAGCGGCCGCGCACGGAGGCGAGAGCAGCAACAGCAGCGGCCGCGCACGGGCTCGTGAGCATCAGCAGCGGCCACACAAGGGCGCACGAGCTGCAGCGGCGGCCACGGCCAGGCACGGGGCGCGAGCGGCGGCCGCGCACGGGGCGTGAGCGGCAGCACCGGCTGTGCACGGATGCGCGAGCATCTGCAGCGGCCACACAAGGGCGCGCAAGCTGCAGTCTAGTCCAGAGCACGGGCGCACCAGGGGCAGGGGCGCGAGCAGCGGCAGCGTCGCACGGCCACCGGAGCATCCTGGAGACCTCCTACCTCACCGCCGAGATCCCACGTGAGGGCCACCTCCTCTCCCCCTCTTTCCCCCTAGCCCGCGACCTCCCGGGCGCCATGGCCGAGAGCACGGGCTCGAGCTCCGCCCCGTGCCCCGACTACCCCGTCGGCGCCCTGGTCCGGCGCCGCCTCTGTACGCGTCCTCCATTGCTCGGCCGCGCCACCTCGCGCCCAGTCGCCCGCGGCGCATTCCTACACCGACGCCAGCTGTGTTGCGCTCCCGCCACCGGCGAGCTGGGCGGCCGACGGCATGCCTGCTAGATGTTTGCGAAAATTACTCAAAGAGGCAGAGGAGGGGTTGACCAGGTGGCCTAACGCCCGTCTGCTTATTCTGTTTGGGCCATGCCACATCGACCTGACAATGGGACCTACAGTCAGATTCGGCGTCAAACGGCTCTAACCGATCAATTAGTGTTTTCTGAAAACTGTCAGCACAATGGTGGTGGTTTTTTGAAAAAAAAACGAAAGGTGGTTGTTTTCTGAATTAGGGTCCCCAATTGTGGTGGTTTTTTGCAATTTACTCTCTTCAGCGCCAGCGCCACCTTCAAAGACGGGGCTTTATTCGCTTGCAGGGCCATCTTCCCGCCGCCGTCATGGCTGCCGTGGCCGGACTTGAGGCTCTCGTAAGCCATCTCCTTCACGCAGGCCACGTGCAGGTAAACGGCCTCGCCGTCCCACTCGGAGCGATACGACAAGAACTTGCGCCGGCAGCGGCGCCCCTTGCAGAGGACGCAGCTCCGGCTCGGCACGTGCTCGCGGCAGAGCTCGAAGGTGAGGCCGTCGAGGTCGACGCTCTGAGGCAGGCGCGCGCAGGACGGGTGGAGGTCCAGGTCGCGGTCGAAGCAGTGGTACACGAGGCCGAGCACCTTGTCGCCGCACGCGTCGCAGACCCTGTGGTCGGCGGGGTCAGGAGGCGGGGGCTCGTGGAGGAGCACGAACGCGCACCCCTCGAACAACTGAGGGATCTCCAGCACGTCCGGCGCGAGCGCGCAGCCGATGTGGAGGTCGAAGTCGCAGTCGCGGTGCTGCTGCTGCTGCTCGCCGTAGTGCTCGCAGGTGTACCTCCCGCCGGCCCCCCTCTCCTTGCAGCCGTCGCACTTGAACTCCACGTCGTCGGTGGTGACAAGCAGCAGCTTGTGCTCCGGATGGATGGGGTGGGAGGTGATCTCAGCCGGCGGCGCCGGAGGAACACTCACGATACTCTTCTTGATCTTCATGGTTGTGGCCGGCAAATGTCTGGACTCTGGACTATCTGGGCAAAGCGAATGTCCGGCACTTCTATTTATATACTCCCTCCGTTCCTAAATATTTGTCTTTCCAGAGATTTCAACAAATGACTACATACGAAGCAAAATGAGTGAATCTACACTCTAAACTATGTCTACATGCATCCGTATGTTGTATTCCATTTGAAATGTTAGAAAGACAAATATTTAGAAACGGAGGGAGTACACAGGAGTGGCGCGCAAGTCCACGCTCCCAAGCAACCACTGCGGGGAAATTCATGGCTAAGTTAGCGTAGTGCCCCAGTTGGCCAGTTCGAGAGAAATTCCAACAAGTTAGCGTACTGTCCGAACCGGCAAAAAGGCGTCGAATGGTCGGCGGAGTCTCCTAACGCGTGTTGACGCCTTGCTGGCCAACCGATCTCGATCCTACGCAGCAGACCGAAACCATGACAGTTTTTCCCTAACACGCCCAACCCACCCTATGTCCCTTGTTCATTTGTGGACCATCTTTCTTTTTGGACCCTAATAAGGCCCGAACCTATAGAAAAAGGAAAATGTTAAGAATGTGCCATTTGACAATAATAGAATTTGCCATATGAACAGATATGAATTTGACATGTGACAATAATGGAATCTGCCGTATGAACAAAAATTGAATTTGCTATGTTATGAAGACACATAAGAACAATTTACCATTATACATGGCAAAATCTGTGTGAAATCCTATGCAAATAATGGCAAAAATGCCATGGGTGAAAAATAACTAAAAGGAGGCACAAAATTGCCATGGCAAAAATCATCATTAGTGGACGTTGTGTCGTTATAAATTTTTCCAGAATTGCCATGGCAACAAAATTATGTATGGAAAATGTCATGGCAAAGAAATACAATGAACAGAATGAGCATTACACAATCCGCCAAAAAAAAACGAATGAGCATTACACAAACTAAATTTGCCATCTATGTCAAAGCAAATTTGACATGGCAATAGAAGGTAAAATTGATATGGCAAAACTAAGATTTTGCCATGGCGATTCGAAGAAATTTTGGCCACGCTACAAAGTAGATTTTTGTGTGTCTTTATAGGACTGGAATATGGCATGCTACAAAAGTAAAAATTGCCATGCTAAAGTAAATTTAACATGGTACCACAAAAGCAAAAAAATCCCATGAAAAAGGATGAAAGTCAAAAAATTGGCACATATGTAAACTAAAATTTTCCATGGAAATGAAAGTAAATTTTCCATGGCAAATAAAAAATTAAAAAATGCCATGGCAATAAATTTAAAATTTTGCCATGGCTATATAGGTAAAATTGCCATGTGAGTAAAGGTAAATTTGCCATGACAAAATAAAAACCCAAATTTTCCATGCCAATAAAGTTTAAAAATGGCATACTAGAAAGTAAAATTAGCCATATTTAAAGGGTAAAAAGTTATGATGATCAAATTTGCATACATTTATTGTGTGACTATTCCCCAAAAAATGTTTCAAATTTTTCTATGATGTGTGAGCCATAATTATTTAATGAACACTATTTTTTGCAATTATATGCTCAGTGAACTAGAACTTGAAAGGGCATATTAAAAAAAAATTGCCATGGCAAATTCCCATGGCATTCTATCTTTATTGAAATTATCATGCTTTGTACGAAGAAAAATTGCCATGTATGTTAAACATAACTTTGCGATGACACAAAAATAAACTTGCCGTGGTAATTGTATTAAAAATTTCTTTGGTCCATAAACTTAGTTTGCCTTTGTCCATAAACTAATTTTGCCATGTTAGAGCAAATTAAAAATAATTTGCAAATGATTCTTTAGTAAAAATTGCCATCGAGCATGAAGAAGTATGACATAATATGGAAAAAGAGTTTTCTATGGCCCATGAATTAATTTTGTCACGATACTTGAAGTAAATCTACCATGTTGCGTGAAAACCGAACATGCCATGTTCGGGATTTTTTTTTGTCATGGTCAATAATTTGCCATGGCCCATACACTAAACTAGGTGATTTCCCCGCGCGTTGCTGCGGGATTTAAAGATTAAATATGGATAAATTTTGTATGAGTAAAATAGCCTAAATCAAAAGCTATTATTTTCGAATGTAATTGTGTTTGAACAAAGAGTATGCATGTATGCTAGACCATTGGAGATGGAACAATTAAATTAGAGAATGCATGTGCTACAAAAATAGTTTTATTGGATGATGACGTGACACATTTGATGATGTGGAGGGTTGCATGTTGAGAGCATAAGATTTAGTGAGGATAAATTATTTAGGTATTATAGACATTAGGGGTCTAGATGATACCCCGCACCTTGCTGTGACGAATTTTGGTCCTATGCACATGATAATACACAAATCAAATTATTTTGTTTGCGGTGTTGATATATGAACTTGTGGTTTTCTTTGCAATGTGCATTATAATTGCTGTATAATTACAAAGATAACAAAATATGAAATATGCGATCTACCTTTTCACTAAATATAGTGATACGACTCAAGTTATCTTATTTGACGCACATAAGTATGAATGAAACACAGAATAAGGATTCCGAAACAGAGACTATATGAAAGGTTATGTACATATTGCCATTTTGAGAAACTCCTACTTATTTGTATTATGTGCAACTCTTGTTGTAAATCAGTCATACCTGCATTGCTAACAGATTTGAACAAACAAAGGAAAGAAACAAATGAATGACCATTGTAGTACCTTGACAGTGAGCAATGTAGCTGATCCTCGTCCCTAATTGGCATTGGCCTACCTACTCAGTGTGTGGGCGTCTGGCCTGTGTGCCGGCTATAGCGAGGGATGTAAGTAGCCGCTGCTACTACTGCTTATTTTCCCATCAAACCAAGAGAGGTCGGTGCATTATCTTAAACCTTAAATTTGATAGTGTGGGAGTACAATATTATCTCTGCATTTCATCAGAACCTGTCGGTGTTCTGCTAGCATCGGAGGGACGTCACAATATCCTGGGGAATATTTGGAACTTCTGAAAAGTAGCCCCTGTAGGATTTTTAAAATCATAAAGCTTTGTCATACATTAAAAGACATGGTTACAACCATACATATGCATGTAGCTTCACCCTATTCTTCCCGCACTGAACGAAAGGAGGGTGTGCTTTGGATAAAAGTGTCATTTCAAGTTCAGTCAGCTGCAGAGTTATGCAGAAGTGTTAAAATCAAGGCAAGTATCAGAGAAACATAAAGGCATAAAACATCAACAGTAATTACCCTAGCAAGAACAACCATGCCAAACCAATTTGTGGATTGAACCAATCAGGGGTATCTAGCAAATCATCAAGAAAATCATAGAGCTATTTCAAAAAAAAATTGTAGAGGGGAAGAACCTAATGCTCCACTTGAATATACTGTTTATGCTCACTGAATTTTGGGTTCCTATTCATTGAAACTGTGAGTTCACATCAAGAAGCACAACAAATAAAACTACTTTTTTAGGAAAAGAGTAAATGCATTACTCATTGACCGGGGTTACATGAAGATCCAGTATGTCTCTCTCCAGCAACCATGAACATATCCTCCTTCGATCTGGTAAGAGCAGCAAGTTCATGCACCATCTTGTTCTTGCTCCTTTTAAAATGATTGAACTGAACCGAAGCAAAACAACTTATCACCTCTTTAATATCATGGATCATCGGGAAACATACAGAGAGATTAACAACCTCATGTTGGAGTTCCTTTGACAGGAAAAGGCAATCAGTCTCAGTAATCAGTGCCCCCCATGTACAACAAAGCCAGGGTCATCAGCCCAGCGAGTAACGTAGTAGCCTCAGCAACCTCGATGCAAGACCTCTACCATCTCTTGCAATCGCCCCGATGCAGCGCACTGGCCACTCGTGGCAATATACGACGTGTCATTGTTTAATTTAATTGCGCCTGTCACAGGAGATAACCATCGATTGGCCTCTAACACACCTGGTCCTGAACCCTGCAGATCCGTCTCTGAACCAATAGTTTGCCTGGGGATCCTTCCTGTCCGATCCCTGCTAGACTGACATTCGATAAGAAACATATACCAAATGAAAGTACTTGTGAGTTCACATCTGACATAAGTAGTATAGAAAATGCTTTGAGCATTCGTGAGAGGAAGCCTAACCGGGTGGTAATAGCAAGTCAGTAATCATTTTAGATGCGCCAAGCCCCTCGTCCTCCCAAGTCGCCCCCATGCAGCGGCTGGGAGGCCCCCAGATCCCGTCGCCGCTGACTCCACCTCTCGCCCTCCTCCTCCCTCGCCGCCGCCCGAGGGCGCGACCAAGAAAAGCCTTGACGGCACCGGCGGTGGCGGCGACTAGGTGCCCTCCCCCTCGCGAGGAGCTGGCGCGGGTCGGCGCCCCCGGGTCGGAGCGTGGCGTGCGGCCAGACGTCACGACGGGGGCTGGCGGCGCTCCGGCGATCTCATTCCCCATGGCAGGCGACTTCAAGATGTGAGTCGCCAGCGCGACGGATGGCGAGTGCGACACGTCATCGGGTCACTGTCGGATCTGGGCTCAGGCGTGAGCTTGGTCTCCGGGTCACGGTCGGCGCTGGTGAGTGCGACACGTCGGCAGCTGGACGCCCTTGACAAACCGGGCAACTCCGGGGGAAACCCTAGATCTCCATGGGATCGGGCGATGGCGGTACTCTTGCGCCGTAGTCGCTCTTCAGACATCGTTTTGGTGTTTACTACGGTCGAAGGAATCAGCGAGGCCGGTGGCGTATACCCGATGGTGTAACTGCAGATGAAAACCGCGCCGACTACGGTCATGGCGGACGATGGCGGTGTCTTTGATGTCGTTTCCTTGTCGAGGCATCGTTGTTGCAGTTGTCGTCATTAGGCTCGGGATGCTCCGGGGGAAACCCTAGATCTTGGTCTCCCGGATCGGACGATGATGACGTTCTTAGTAGCGCTTTCCTCATGGGGGCATCATTTTGGAGCAAGTGATGGCTTGAGGTGACAAGAGGAGGAGCGGTGCTTCATCACACACATTGATGGTGTCGGATCTCGATGGCATGGTGCTCTAGAGATTAGGCGTCGGATGTGCGATGATGGACTCACACAGGAGATGGACGCTGTCAGGCGTCGTGGTAGTGTCGGCGACAGCTAGACCGGACAAGGTTCATGCAGCAGTACAGCTCTGAAGATGGACTGGTGGCAGGTGGCTGCGGCGGCCTCATACCCGGCAGGCGTCCTGGTTGAGGAGCACGCCGGACTGGTGGGGTGCCCATACCCGTCAGGCGTCCTGGTTGGGACCTCAGGTCTTAGATGTTAGGTTTGGCTGCTAGGTTTGTTTAGTGCTAGGCCCAGACTATCAGCATCCCTTCATCAATTGGATAGGAGTAGAGACACTTTTGTTGCCTAGGCGGTGGCTTCAGTCTTACTGTTGTACGACTTTGTAAGATCTTGTGTGAATAATTAATAAAGTGGATGCATCCATCTTCCAGATGCAGAGGCCGGGGGTCCTCCTCCATTTCTAAAAAAGCGTATCACGTGCGGGCAGCGGGCATGTTTAGTGTATAAAAAGTCCAAATGAACCCTAAATAGGTTTAAATTTCAGCACATATATCATATCTTTCCATGTTGCCCGTAGAAGAAAATACAAGGCGAAAATAGGTAGTGATTATCATTTTGCCCACAAGCAGGGCATGTTTCCCTATCGGAACCACGAGGCTTCTTTGAGAGAAGCTCCAGTTTGTAAGAGGCTTGTAATTAAACTTGCGCCAAAATGGACAAAAAAATTCCTCGACATATATGTGCCATGTCGTGACACCATGCCAAGTTTCATGATTTTCGGGTGAGTTTTGGATTTACGGGGATTTAAAAACCTAGATTCTTCTCATGAAATATTTTCAAATAGCACACGGTTCACTCATGAAAGCCGTGTGCCTACCAAACCGTGGCCGACGCCCCCTCCCCCCGCTGTGCGTGCGACTGAGTCATGCGTTCTAATTGGCCAGAACCCAAACCCCACGGACCGTACATATGCACCGTTGGATGCTCCCAGATCGAACGACAACCATCAACCCTTTCGACAGCACATGTAGTACATGGGTAAGCACTGTGCGCATGCGTCGTGCTAGCTCACGCTTCCTTCTCTACTACATTTTCTAAACAAGCTACCATTTCCCGCCACTCCTCTCATTGGTTTCCCGCCTCTTTTCCCATCGTTTTCCCATTACCAGTATCAGTGCTCATTGAAGGCTAGGCGGCGACAAACCGGCCATGTAAATATCGCACACAGTTTCTAAAAGAACAAATGTGCGTGATAGGAGGGAGTAGGTCCCATAGGGTGAACAACGTGAAATGCCTTAAAGGCAAGGAGGCAACTCCTATCAACAAGGGGCTGCTTCCCATCCGCTAGCCTGGTCGAATAGAACGCAGAAGTTAAGCATGCTCAGGCTGGAGTAGTCCAAGGATGGGTGACCCGGTGGGAATTTGCATATCTTAAGCTTCATTTATCTCTATAATGACCGTGTCATGGAGATTATATAAACCTCGGGATCCTTGTTTTGCTAATTTGTAGACTATGTTTGTATTGATTATTTTTGGTTGTGAAATAATTAAAGAATGATTGACTCTATAGTGACCTGTCATGGCGATTACATAAACCTTTTTCAGGTTGCATGCAGGGTATAGGGGGCGGGGTAATCTGATCGAGCATGTCTCCCTTGTGCGGTTTATAGACGATGCACATATATGTGGGCTCCCCGAGGTATATATACTATCCATTACCGACAATGAGGGGGCCCACACAATCTATCCATTTGACCCAACAATGAGAAGGGTTTGACCATGATGGTTTCCAATTGATAATAGTAAGGTACACGTGCATTGCACGCATGAGATTTGGTAACCAAATTATGAACAAATACCACACTGTAGCATCTAACCTTTGAAGGAAATATGCCCTAGAGGCAATAATAAAGTTGTTATTTATATTTCCTTATATATCATGATAAATGTAGTTTATTCATGCTAGAATTGTATTAACCAGAAACTTGATACATGTGTGAATACATAGACAAAACAGAGTGTCCCTAGTATGCCTCTACTAGACTAGCTCGTTAATCAAAGATGGTTGAGTTTCCTAACCATAGACATGTGTTGTCATTTGATGAACGGGATCACATCAATAGGAGAATTATGTGATGGACAAGTCCCATCCGTTAGCTTAGCATATTGATCGTTTAGTTTTATCGCTATTGCTTTCCTCACGACTTATACATGTTCCTTTGACTATGTGATTATGCAACTCCCGAATACTGGAGGAACACCTTGTGTGCTATCAAACGTCACGAACATAACTGGGTGATTATAAAGATGCTCTACAGGTGTCTCCTAAGGTGTTTGTTAAGTTGGCATATATCGAGAATAGGATTTGTCACTCCGAGTGTCGGAGAGGTATCTTTGGGCCCTCTCGGTAATACACATCACTATAAGCCTTGCAAGCAAATGACTAATGAGTTAGTCACAAGATGATGTATTACAGAACAAGTAAAGAGACTTTCCAATAACGAGATTGAACTAGGTATGATGATACCGACGATCGAATCTCGGGCAAGTAACATACCGATGACAAAGGGAACAACGTATGTTGTTATGCAGTTTGATCGATAAAGATCTTCTTAGAATATGTAGGAGCCAATATGAGCATCCAGGTTCCGCTATTGGTTATTGACCGGAGATGTGTCGCGGTCATGTCTGCATAGTTCTCGAACCCGTTCGATGGCGATTTCTATTATGAGTTATGTGTTTTGGAGAACGATGATTGTTCGGAGTCCCGGATGAGATCACGGACATGACGAGGAGTCTCAAAATGGTCGAGACATAAAGATTCATATATTGGAAGGTTATATTCGGACATCGTAATGGTTCCAAGTGATCCAGGTATTTTTCCGGAGTACCGAGGAGTTACCGGAACCCCCCCGGGGAAGCAACGGACCTACATGGGCCATAGGGGAGAGGGGAGACAGCCCACAAGGGGTGACCGCGCCCCTCTCCCTTAGTTAGTACGAATAGGACTAGGGGAGGGGGCGCGCCCTCCCTTTCCTTCTCCTCTTCCCTCTCCCTTCCTTCCTTCCTTCTCCACAAAAAGGGAACAAGAGGGAATCCTAGTCCTACTAGGATTGGAGTCCTAGTAGGACTCCTCCCTTGGTGCGCCTCCTCTAGGTCCGGCTGCCCCCTCCCTCCCTCCTTTATATACGTGGGGAGGGGGCACCCAAAGACACACAAGTTTCTCTTAGCCGTGTGCGGTGCCCCCCTCCATAGATTATACCTCAGATCATATTGTCGTGGTGCTTAGGCGAAGCCCTGCGCGGATCACATCACCAACACCGTCGCCACGCCGTCGTGCTGGCGGAACTCTCCCTCGAGCCTCAGCTGGATCAAGAGCTCGCAGGACGTCATCAAGCTGAACGTGTACTGAACACGGAGGTGCCGTATGTTCGGTACTTGGATCGGTTGGATTGTGAAGACGTTCGACTACATCAACCGCATAAACACAATGCTTCCGCTTTTAGTCTACGAGGGTAAGTGTACACACTCACCCCGTCTTGTTGCTATGCATCTCCTAGATAGATCTTGCGTGAGCGTATGCTTTTTTTGAAATTGCATGCTACGTCCCCAACAGTGGCATCATAAGCCAGGTCTATGCGTAGATGATATGCACGAGTAGACCACAAAGAGTTGTGGGCGATAATAGTCATACTGCTTACCACCAGCGTCTTACTTTGATTCGACGGTATTGTTGGATGAAGCGGCCCGGACTGACATTACATGACCGCGTTCATGAGACTGGTTCTACCGACGTGCTTTGCACACAGGTGGCTGGCGGTGTGAGTTTCTCCAACGTTAGTTGAATCAAGTGTGACTACGGCCGTTCCTTGTTGAAGGTTAAAACAACACACTTGACGAAAAATTGTTGTGATTTTGATGAGTAGGTAAGAATGGTTCTTGCTAGAAGCCCGTAGCAGCCACGTAAAACTTGCAACAACAAAGTAGAGGACGTCTAACTTGTTTTTCCATGGCATGTTGTGATGTTATATGGTCAAGACGTGATGAGTTATACGTTATTGTATGAGATGATCATGTTTTTTAAATTATCGGCAACCGACAGGAGCCTTATGGTTGTCTCTTTATGTATGAATTACGAACGCCATGTAATTGCTTTACTTTATCACTATGAGTTAGTGATAGTAGTAGAAGCAATAGTTGGCGAGACGACCACGACGCCATGATGAAGATCATGGTGTAAAGCCGGTGACGATGGAGATCATGACGATGCTTTGGAGATGGAGATCAAAAGCAGAAGATGATGATGGCCATATCATGTCACATATTTTGATTGCATGTGATGTTTATCTTTTTATGCATCTTATTTTTCTTAGATATGACGGTAGCATTATAAGATGATCCCTTACTAAACATTTCAAGGTAGAAGTGTTCTCCTTGAGTATGCACCATTGCGACAGTTCGTTGTGCCGAGACACCATGTGATGATCGGGTGTGATAAGCTCTACGTTCACATACAACGGGTGTAACACAGTTTTGCACATGTGGAATACTCGGGTTAAACTTGACGAGCCTAGTATGTACAGACATGGCCTCAGAACACTGGAGATGGAAAGGTCGATTGTGATTCATATAGCAGATATGATCAATATAAGATGTTCACCATTGAAAACTAGTCCATCTCACATGATGATCGGACATGGTTTAGTTGATTTGGATCACATGATCATTTAGATGACTTGAGGGATGTCTATCTAAGTGGGAGTTCTTAAGTAATTTTGATTAATTGAACTTTAATTTGTAATGAACTTAGTCCTGATAGTATTTGCATATCTATGTTGTAGATCAATAGCTCGCGATATAGCTCCTATATATTTTTGATTTGTTCCTAGAGAAAAATTGAAAGATGATAGTAGCAATGATGCGGACTGGGTCCGTGATCTGAGGATTGTCCTCATTGCTGCACAGAAGAATTATGTCCTTGATGCACCGCTAGGTGACAGATCTATTGCAGGAGTAGATGCAGACATTATGAACGTTTGACAAGCTCGGTATGATGACTACTTGATAGTTTAGTGCGCCATGCTTTACGGCTTAGAACCGGGACTTCAAAAACGTTTTGAATGCCACAGAGCATATGAGATGTTCCAAGAGTTGAAATTTGTATTTCAGACTCATGCCCGTGTCAAGAGGTATGAGACCTCTGACAAGTATTTTGCCTACAAGATGGAGTAGAATAGCTCAACCAGTGAGCATGTGCTTAGAATGTCCGAGTACTACAATCGCTTGAATCAAGTGGGAGTTAATCTTCTAGACAAGATAGTGATTGACAAAGTTCTCTAGTCACTATCACCAAGTTACTGGAACTTCGTGATGAACTATAATATGCAAGGGATGACGAAAACGATTCCCGAGCTCCTCGCGATGGTGAAATCAGCAAAGGTAGAAATCAAGAAAGAGCATCAAGTGTTGATGGTTAAACAAGACCACTAGTTTCAAGAAAAGGTGAAGGGAAAGAAAGGGAACTTCAAGAAGAACGACAAGCAAGTTGCCTCCCGAGAAGAAGCCCAAAGCTAGACCCAAGCCTGAAACGGAGTGCTTCTACTTCAAAGGAAATGGTCACTGCAAGAGAAACTACCCCAAATATTTGGCGGATAAGAAGGATGGCGAAGTGAACAAAGGTATATTTGATATACATGTTATTGATGTGTACCTCACTAGTGCTCGTAGTAGCCCGTGGGTATTTGATACATGTTCGGTTGCTAAGATTAGTAACTCGCAACAGGAATTACAGAATGAACGGAGACTGGTTGAGGGTGAGGTGATGATGTGTGTTGGAAGTAGTTCTAATATTGATATGACCATCATCGCACACTCCCTGCACTTTCGGGATTAGTGTTAAACCTAAATAACTGTTATTTGGTGTTTGCGTTGAGCATGAACAAGATTGGATCGTGTTTATTGCAATACGATTATTCATTTAAGTCAGAGAATAATTGTTATCTGTTTACATGAATAAAACCTTATGTGGTCATACACCCAAGGTGAATGGTTTATTGAATCTCGATCGTAGTAATACACATATTCATAATATTGAAGCTAAAAGATTCAGAGTTGATAATGATAGTGCAACATACTTTTGGCACTGCCTTTTAGGTCATATTGGTGTAAAGCGCATGAAGAAACTCCATGCTGATGGACTTTTGGAATCCCTTGATTATGTATCATTTGATGCTTGCGAACCATGCCTCATGGGCAAGATGACTAAAACTCTGTTCTCCGGAACAATGGAACGAGCCAATG